>JAPPVO010000024.1:13986234-14586234 GCA_030407325.1 Camellia japonica | reverse complement strand
AAGATCAACAATCAATTCCATGAAAATCTTACCTTGATCACTTAAATGGAGGAGTTAAGCTTGAGTTCCCCTTCTTCTCCCTTCTTCCCTCTTGGCTCTCCCTTTCTCCCGAATGTTCTCTCTTCTCTCTCCCTTAGATATTTCTTTTCTTGTTTTTGGAGTCACTAGTGGTCAACCAGCTTATCTATAAACCATATATATCATATAAACTAATAAGCCAAAACACTTGAGCCAAACAAGACTTACGAATCAGACGAAATTCAGTCCTCTATTTATTTCCCCAAATGGTTCTAAAAATCCCCGGTATCACATAGGCATGTTCAATTTCGTTTTCTGAAGCCATTACAGTTGTCAATTTAAGTCCCAAGGTCGTAATTCCAACAGATATTTTACTAATTCAAATAGATAATCTTCAATTAATTCATATAAATGCATAATTAATTACTGATAATTGTGACACACGGTTTCGGGTCATTACACTCTCCCTACCTTAAGAAGTTTGGTCCTCCAAACTCTACTAAGCTCCATAGCATTCAATGCAAAGGTCATAACAAAGGTACATTTATTCCATCGTAATTGTAGGTAAGTTATGTTATGTCGGTCACATTCAATCGATTACCATAGTCACACATTCAATATTCTCCATCGCATAGGTAGTTGCTAATATTATAACAGATAAGTAAAGTTATACCTGTCTTCGCTTTGCCAGTATCCTGTGTCTTATCTGAAACTAGGGTGTAAACTCTTGCTTGCCTCAAAGTATGCCCCTCGGGGGTAGCTGTTGTGGTGGTTTTCGGTGTCATTGTTGATGTATTACCACTAATCACGGGTCTTTCATTTCTTGCGTAAACTTGTGGGCAAGCTTTGGCTATGTGTCCTTTCTGTCCACATTTGTAACAAACTCCGGATCCACGGCGACAAATACCCCAATGCTGCTTTCCACATTCTTTACACGTAGGTACACCTCCCTTTGTATTATCATTACTGGTTAAGTTTGATTTGTCATTCACGGAGTCCACGGATTCACCAACCATTTCTACTTTCTGTTTCTTGAACTTCTTACTTTCTGCCTCGGTCATTGATGATTGGGACATCTTCAAATTAGCAATATTTGTTTCGGACATTAGAGCTCTGTCAAGTACATCAACATACTTTTCCAATTTCAACACATTCACCCTATCCAGTACCGCGACATGTAGGCCACCCTCAAATTTTCTTGCCTTTTTATATTCCGTGTCAACCATATGTGGGGCATAACGAGCTAATTCAGTAAACTTATTTTCATACTCTGCTACTGACATTGTACCCTGCTTTAGCTGTTCAAATTCAGATATTTTCCTGTCTCGCATACATTGTGGAAAGTATTTTTCATAAAACATCGCCTTGAATCGGTCCCATGTCAAATCCCTATTCTGATCTCGGACGAGCATCCACCATCTTCGAGCTTCTTCTTTCAGAGTAAATGTTGCTAATAAGACTTTATAAGTATCTGTACACAGAAACACCTCAAAAATTTTCTCCGTCTCAAGTACCCATACCTCTGCTGTTAAGGGATCAATCCCTCCTGCAAACTCTGGTGGTTTCAATTTCTTGTACTTCTGTGTCAAAGTGATAATATCATCATTATTCATCTGTTCAACTTGCACTGGTGGTGGTGGAGGAGGCAGAAATGGCTGTCTCTGTGGTGGTTGTTGGTTTTGTTCTAGCTGTTGTCTAACCAACCCAGTCAAAGCTTCAACCATTCTTTCTAACCGAGTCATTCTAGCATCAGAAGATTCTGTTTCATCTACATGCCTTGCATTGGTATCTTCCATTGGTCTATAGAACCCATAACAAATAGTACATTTCATTCTCAACATAGTATTCCTTCTGTTGTCTCATCATGTACAGTTCTTGTTTCTCATAGTCATAAAACACACACACCCATGCACACATGTTATGCTATGCTCTATTTCTTTTCTAATGCACCTAACAGCTCATATGGACACGTGTGTGGGTAAGTAACTCGTGCGCTCTGATACCATTCTGTCACGACCCAAACCCGCCCCTAGAAGGTTGGCATCGTAACCGGCCAGTAATCCTAGATTACCACAGGCCTTCCTGTACAAAACGTAAATACTCGGGGCTCGCGGAAGCGAAATAAAGAAACTAATAGTCCAAAGAGCTGTGCATTTATATGAACATACATTACATGCCAAAAATGAGTTAATTACCCACATTCATTACATAACATGATCTAGTATAACACGTATCATTCAGTTACAACTGCACAACAAAAACAAAACAAGAGCTCACAAAACGGCCTTCCAGGCCTCGCCCCAGCTCAGAGGCACACAACTCATGGTAGGCTTTCAAAACGGCGGCTCGACTCGAGACTCCGCCTAGGCTTGGCTCCCCGAAGGCTCACCTATAAATACATAAATACAAACAATGAGCTAAAGCTCAGCAAGTAACATTAACGTAAAGGGGTTAGCGAACGAACTCCAACATTTCATAAATCTGTAAAACGTAACATTCATAAACATAAGCATAATCATCTCATAAGAACATACATAATGGCATACTCCATAGAATATAACATGTGTCGACTAACGACTAGAGTAACCGGTCCCGGACACCGATTAAACACATACCGAGATCTCGTAAACTGGTCCTGGGTTTGTCCTTCCATGCCGTCCCCCATGACTAAAGCGCATGGGCCCGCATGTTCTCGCCCCCACGACTGAACTAACTATGGATGCCATACTAGATTTGCAAATAGGACATTCGTTCACAGAAAACATTATCGTTTCATAATCATTCCATAACGTATCACTTTGAACATACTTCATAAGAACATACCATTTACAGAAATGTTACTTACAGTGGGTTTCCAAAACCGAGGGCACGGTCTTCACTTCTTGACCTGCAAATCATGAACAATATAATACATTTCTTATCATTCATCATCAATATATCACATAAGTCATGCCCTTCCACATTCATTTCATGCTCAATCTAATCCTTCTTTACTTTAATTCATGCTCATGAGATGCTAAAAGATGCCATTAACATGTCAGAATCACGTAATGCAACTTTCCAAAATTTCCTGAAAATAAGCTCTTCCGCTCGAGCTCTACTTTGTCCGCTCGAGCGGACTGCACACTTCCCCCAAAACTGCTGAGAGGTTGATTTTACCGCTCGAGCGGGCTTCCCTCCGCTCAAGCGGACCCTGCGAAACTCTGAAATTCTGGTTCTTCTTCTACACTTCATCATTTCTTTGCAAAATCCATTTCAAATACATGAATACCAAGTTCCAAGATACTTGGTTAAACCATTACATCTTCAATCAAAATTCACATGGAGCATAAACAAGATCAAAACCCATGAACCAAGATGAAAGACCATAAACATATACATACAAGCTTCATATCTCTATATTCATGGAGGTTCTCCCTCAATCATGCCCAATAATTCTAATTTCATGATTCCATACATCCATTTCATACTATTATGCCTTAATCTTGAGTTCTACATGCTAGATGCCAAAGATCAACAATCAATTCCATGAAAATCTTACCTTGATCACTTAAATGGAGGAGTTAAGCTTGAGTTCCCCTTCTTCTCCCTTCTTCCCTCTTGGCTCTCCCTTTCTCCCGAATGTTCTCTCTTCTCTCTCCCTTAGATATTTCTTTTCTTGTTTTTGGAGTCACTAGTGGTCAACCAGCTTATCTATAAACCATATATATCATATAAACTAATAAGCCAAAACACTTGAGCCAAACAAGACTTACGAATCAGACGAAATTCAGTCCTCTATTTATTTCCCCAAATGGTTCTAAAAATCCCCGGTATCACATAGGCATGTTCAATTTCGTTTTCTGAAGCCATTACAGTTGTCAATTTAAGTCCCAAGGTCGTAATTCCAACAGATATTTTACTAATTCAAATAGATAATCTTCAATTAATTCATATAAATGCATAATTAATTACTGATAATTGTGACACACGGTTTCGGGTCATTACAGAACCCGCTCCCTACTCGTATCATCTTCCAGAAATCGATTGACTTACAATTTGTGCGTTGTGGAAGATTCCTATTACGGGCAACCAAACAACGACGAGTGCAAGGTGAAATAACTCACAAATTTATTTAGATATTTTGTTATAGGTCAATGATTTGAAAAATCCATCCCTAATTTTTTTTAATTTATTTATTATTTATTTATTTATTTATTTCAGGTCAAATTTATCAAATCTATTGTTGAATCAGACGTGCAAAGAGTGGCACATTCAGTCAGTATACACATTCCATCACCGGCGATAACTATTCAACTCCTACTAATCTGGTAAATAAATCCTTCATCTGTTATGTGCAAATGATTTCAGATGAGTCGAAATCAGTTCTCAAATGATTTCTGAGAAGTGTAGTCGAGTATTTTTTTAGTTTCAGATCTTTTGTGATTTGTCTGAACTGTTTCAACCTTTTGCCAAGAAGAATAGCCACTAATTTGGTAAATAAATCCTTCATCTGTTATGTGCAAATGATTTCAGAGAAGTGGAAATCAGTTCTCAAATGATTTCTGAGAATTTGTAGACGAGTATTGTTTATTTAAGATCTTTTGTGATAAATTCTGAACTGATATCCGGCCGGTCGTCCCCCGAGTCATCCGGCTGATCGACTGGCCGGTCGACCTATCTGTCCTCCTCTTCGTCCGCTGCTTCTTCTGCTTATTTCTTCCTTTATTTCTTCCTTCTGTTTTCGTGGGCTTCTTCTTCTACTGATTTTTTTTTTACTATTTAAAGACAATGTTACTGTGGACACCCCATTTTTGACCGATCTTAAGACTCAGACGTCATCGGTTGAGCGCTCGGTGATTGCGCTTGTTGTGCTCGTTCTAAGGTTATGGAGTCTTGGCTGAGAGCCTTGCCTCCAAACTTCGGGAGTCTTTTGTGCTTTGCCGCGGTTTGCGAACCAGGTTCTGTTTTCTCTTCTCGAAGGGAGGGAGAGGTCTCGTAGACCATCTCTCAGTGGCCATAGGCTACTATTCGTGGTCGTAGACCACTGTTCCCGTTTGGAGACCAGTTTCCGATTTTCAGAGCCATCGGCCGTGCGCCTTGGTTTGGGACCGCTTAACTTTCTCCGTTTGCTCCGGTTTTTGGCACACACCTTGTTTCCTCTCTCTAGAGGGACACTATGGCCCGGGAGACCACCTTCGTGGTCGCACGCCACCTTCGTGGTCGCACGCCACCTTCGATGCTTAACAGTCAGTTTTCGGGGCACCCAGCTGCGCGTTTTGGCCCCCGAACCCTCTTTTTGCATCCGTCTTGGTTCATTTTTGGCATGGACCCTATTTTCTTTGTTTGGAAGGTGGTACAAGGGTGGGAGACCACCTTTTCTCTTGGAGACCACCTTTTCTCCCGCCGGCCAGTTTTCTTGTCAAGAAGCTGGTCTCCTTGATTTTTGAGTCACATTTGTGGGTCTCCCACCATACCACTTGCTTGCATTCAATTGGGAGACCACCATTTAAGGCTGCCGACCACCTGACCTTTTTGACCTAGTCGGCCGACCAGGGCAAGTGGTCGGGCGACCACCTGAACTGGTCGGCCAGCTTCTCTCAGTTCTGTCTCTGTGAGTGTGTGCTAGCTGGAAGGCACAGACTGCATCCTCCATACATGGAGGATTGGCAACCTTGTTTTGGCTTCTTAAAGAAGCTTGGCCCTTTGCTCTAAGCTTCCAAGCGAAGCTTGAACCCTTTTTAGCTTCTTGAAAAAGCTTGACCCTTTGGCTCTAGCTTCCTCAAGAAGCTTGACCCTTTTTGCTCTAGCTTCTTGAGGAAGCTTGGACCTTTGTTCCTCTATAAGAGAGACCCTCTCCCTCATTAGCAAAGGTTCAAAAAAAAATTTGGTTAAGGCATTTACATACACCCCTCTCTATCTCTCTATTTCAAGCTCCAAAGTCCCTTGTTCTTGGCCCATTGCATACCACCTCCTATCCTAACCCCTCCACCATGACTCTAAGCATCTTGGAGGCCATTTTCAGAGGTTGAAGGTTTGCATTTTTGGTCCAGAAGCTGCTGGAGTTCTTGGCTTCAAGGGTAACACTTCTTTCCCTCTTTTAAGCATTGTTTTGCTTCATCTTTTAGCTATATTTGCAAGCATATTTGGGATTTGTCATAAACTGAAAAAAGTCTTATTTTGAGATCCTTAACATGTTTGTTAAGATCATTTTTCTGTTGGGGGTCATCTACCCCCTTGCATGCTTCATTTCACCTTGTTTTGAGCCATGCATTAGAGCCTTTGTGTTAAGCTTTGTTGGCCCTTTTGACCACTGAAATCCAGTGGATTTTCAGTGGTTATTATGTGTTTTTGAGAGCCAAAATCAGAGAGGGGTGACCCTCTCACCCCTTGTCTTATTTTCTAGCATATTTGACCTAACAAGGGAGCCCAGGTGTGCATGCTTCCAAGCCTTGTTTTAGGCCATTTTTGGTGAGTTTTAGGACCTGTATGAGCTCTATCTAGAGCTTTTTTTTGCCATATTAGGTGTCCCTCTTGCATGTGTAGAATAACCCTCTTCATAGCATATCAAAGGAGCCTATACTTGCATGCTCCCTAGCCTCATTATAGGCCCTTTTCAGTGAGTTTTAGGGCCTGCATAACCTCTATCCAGAGGTGGTTTTCAGTGTTATCAGAGGCGAGCCTAAGCGCTCGCCTAAGCGTTAAGCGAGGCGAGGCGAGGCTTTAGCGCTTCACGCACACTGAGGCGAGGCGAAATGGTGAGGCGATGGAGAAGCGCCTGAAGTGAGGCTTAGGCGATGAAGCTCGAGGCGAAGAGAAGCGACGCTTCATCAAATTTTGGCCTGATTTAAGATCCTGCGAAGTCGACTCGACATCTGGGTCTTCTGGACTTCGAAACGACATCAGATTTTGTCAAATCGACATCAGATTTTGTCGAATTGACTTCATTTGTTGACATTTGGGTCTTCTTCCGAAGTCGAATCATCTGGGTCTTCGTTCGTCGACTTCGTTCCGAGGTGAGTTCCTACTTCTTCCTTCTTCTTCCTTTCTTCTTCTTCTTCCTTTCTCCTTTGTTCACTGTCGACTTCACCTGTTCTTCCCCCCTGTTCTTCCTTTCGACTTCTCTTGTTCTTCTTTGTTCAATTTTTTCAATTAATTGAAGAACACTGTCGAAGATGTGAACAACGGCAACCTGTGTTAAAATTAATTGAACAACCTGTGTTAAAATTAATTTAATTATTTTTTAAAATTAATTTTTAATTCGTAAAAATTAATTCGTAAAAATTAATTTTTAAAATTAATTCAATTATTTTAAAATTAATTTTTTTTAATTAATTCAATTATTTTTTTTTCTTCTGTGTTAAAATTTCAATTAATTCAATTAATTTCCTGATTATTTTAATTTCCTGATTATTCAATTAATTATTTTAATTCAATTAATTCAATTAATTTGTTTAATTCAATTAATTCAATTGATTTGTTTATTTTAATTCAATTAATTTAATTCAATAAAATTAATTTCCTGGTTATTCAATTAATTATTTTAATTCAATTAATTTCCTAGTTATTCAATTAATTATTTTAATTCAATTAATTTCAACTATTTAGTATTTGGAATGATAACTGCATGATGATTCTTGAAAATATTTATATTTTTGTCTATACCATTTATTGAAAAAAAAATATCATTTCTGGTCGCCTCGCTTCGATGAAGCCCTCGCCTCGCCTCGTCGCCTCGCGCTTAGGCGTTAGGTGACCTTGTCACCTCGGTTCGCTTTTCGCCTTAAAAAACACTGGGTTTTGTCATATTGGGTGTCCATCTTGCATGTGTAGAACAACCCTCTTCATGGCCTATCAAAGAAGCATCTCATTCTTGCATGCATAGTCCATGTTTCAGTGAGTTTTTGGGCTTTATTTTGCATGTCATACCTCTGACTTTTGCTGGTTTAGTGGCCTCTTGAATGCTTAATATACTTGTAGTGTAAACCCTCTTCACTAGCTTGTATTGCATGTTGTTTTGGCTCTTGATTCTAGCATTTTTTGGCCATGCCTTAACCTGATTTTGTGCATGTTTTGGACTGCCTTAGCTCTGTTTTTGTGACTCATGGTCGAATGATGCATACTATGCATGGTTGTAGTTCAATATCCATGCCTAGCCTTGAGTTTTATAGCCTCTTGCATGCTTGAATAGAGGTGTTTGCATGTCTTGGCATCATTGTGCGTGTTATTTGTAGACCTCATACTTGTGCCATGTTCCCATGTTTTCCACTCCTTAAGTGCATTTGAGAGTTGTGCTTGTTTGCCTCATTTTCGGACCATTGCATGAGCTTCATTTCCATGCCTTTTGAGCCACCATTTTAGTCCATATTTGCTACTGTTTTGGTCTACGTAGGGACTGTTTGGGGGTGGTTTGGTCATTTGAGCATCGTTTTGCATACCTCTAGTGTAATCTACTTCACTAGTTTCGGTATTTGGGCCACCTAGCATGCATTGTGTGAGGTGTTCGCATGATTCGGGACCCTTTCGTATGTCATTTCAGAGCTGGAAAATGTATTGTTGTATGCTATATTACATGCTTGCTATGCCTTGGTAGAGTTGCACTTGGTGCCTTAGTTTTGGTCCCTCGCATTTGGGCATGTTTGCATGAGTGTTGTTGCTTCATTTCATCATGTTTGGCCACTGATTTGAGTGTGGCTGAGGTCCACTCATATTGGTTTAAGTCCATCTTGCATTGTGTATACCATATTATGTCATGTGCATTGAGTATGCCATTGATATTTCATAGCATTGCATATGCTAGTAACATGTTTGCATATCATCATTTGCATGTTTGCATCATTTAGTGGCATTATGTTTAGGTTGCATGTTAGAGTTGCATTCATGCATGCCATGTGTATTGCATTGTGTTTGGAGTAGAGTTTAGTCCAAACACGGGAAACGAGGGACGTTTCGTACTCCAAGTGACGAAACGTGCCTCGATTCTCGGTTGCCGACGCTCCGGATTATCCATGATGGAGTTTAGGCCTTGTTGTGTTTATATGTGCATTTATTTTACATCGAGTCGTACAATCCGACTCCTCAACCATCATGCATCGAGATGCGTGATTGGTGGCACAAGGATCGATGACTACACCCTCTAGAGCTCATACAATGACGGGGAGAGTGGTCACGCACACATATGTTGAAAATACTTTGCCATGCCCCTTTCTTGCTCTCTGTTGCAGCAAACCAGAAACCAGCAGCAAAAACTGGTCAGCAGCCTTCTGGAGTTTTGTACAGCATTCTGGGACCAGTTGCAAACAGAGGCAAATCGGGGCATCGCGATGGATTTCCCGACAAGGCGATTTGAGCATGCATGCATTCCTTATCATTCAAGACCGAGCTGAGGTAGTCCATTTCATTTGTTTTGCATGCTAGCTTATTTATTTTAGTTAATTTGTTGATTAATTAGGGTTGTGTAATAATTAGTTGTAATTCGTTATTCGTTCGGTTGTGTATTATTTATTCGAACCCTCCGAGAGAGGGCAATGTTGTAATAAGTGTGCGTGTGTGTGATGTATGTCTTCCAACCCCACGTCTTTCTCCCTTTTATTTACCCGCTTATGATGGTTAGTTTTAGGGTATGTTTCAATTAGCATCTATATGTTCGCATGTTTGCATTCATTCATCTGTATTGCATGCACCGAGCTCGGCGCATCATGCTAACTGCATCGTATTTCAATTCCAAGTTGAATACGTGTATCAGTTGTTGCATTTCATATGCCATTTTAGAATAGCCGAGCCTATCTTAGTTGCATTTTTGCATGTGTTGTATTAGGCATTTTAGCATAGTTAGGATTCATGCATGACTTCTAATTAGCTTCTTTCTTTGGCTTGGAGTACTCAGTAAGTGTTTATGCTTTAGCATCCTTGCATGCGTGTGAGTGACTACCATGATAACATGCTTACCATGAGGCTATGTGTTTATGTGATATAACTGCCTGAATGTCTGTGGGTGAAGGTTGGGTTATTTGAATTGGAACAATTCACCAATTGAGAGTTTTAAGCCCACTTGAGAGTGGCAAAATCATGTTTTCTAAGCCCACTCGAGGGTGGCAAAATCCACGTCTTAGCCTACTTGCGAGTAGCACCTTCAAACCGTTTTTCAAAACGAACATGAGATGTTTTGTTCCAATTCAGGCGACCCAGTCTATACTTGTATGCTGTGCGCATCACATAGTAATTCTAGGCTAATAACCGGAATAAGAGCACATAATGTTTTCAAAACTCGATATCATGGTTAGTAGAGGCCGATCTTTGATTGGGCGAGCGGGGGTGCTCACGAAGTGACCTTTCCCAATCGTACCCAAGTTCTCGAGCCGAGGCAACTTTGGTGATGACGGACACGTGGCCTTAAGCACGAGTCAGGGTTTCCTAAATTCCCCCAAAATAAAATATTTAGGTGGCGACTCTGTATCTGGCAAAGTAGTCCATGTTTGGCACTTCTTTCTAAAAATCTATTTTTCAAAAACGATTTGCCGGATTTGGACTCTTTGATGATTCATCGGTCTTGCATTGCACTCTGCGAGATTAGATACAGGACCGTGACATTGAGTCCTGAACTGTAGTAAGCCCAAATGAACAAAACGGGATTCCCTCCCGGGACGTTCGGGGACGTCTACAGTTACCTTATTTTTTTATTATTTGTGGTTATATTTCTACTATTTAAATTCAAATAATCTATTATGTATTTTTTTCCTTGAAATAAAATCATCTGCTTTTTATTTTTTATCTGTGTTCTCCTTCAAACCATTTTGCTATGTTATTCTTGTATATCCACCCCAGACTAGTTTAAATATAATTTGTATGTTTATAGATGGATGGAAATAATTCTGATGACAATCAAGATACAAAAATGTGGATGCCCAGACTTGAAACGAAATTAATAAATATGTTGAAAGATGATGTTAGAAAAAATCAAACAACAGGCCGTACTACTTCATGGACAATTAGACATTGGAATCATTATGCAAATCAGTTGCACAACATGTATGGATTTCGGTATACAGCAAAGCAGGTGCGACAAAAATATCAGCGATTGAAAGCTGATTACCAGACATTTAAGCGACTCCAGGCACAGACTGGTCTGGGATGGGATCCCATTGTAGGCACTGTTGTTGCACCCGATGAATTTTGGGATAAGGTTTTTCATTAATCTGTACTATTTTCAAATTTTATTTTAAATATTTCATGATACATACAGTGCTTAATTCTATATTTGTAATTGTTGTAGGCTAGCAGAAATGTGAAGAAGTTTAGGACAAAAGGATTTGAATATTTCCAAGAAATAGCAGAAATTATTGAAAATTGTTGTGCCACAGGGGCCTTGTCTCGTGCATCCACACAAGGAGCCCTTGACTCAGATGAAGAAGATGAAATGCTAAATAAATTTTGGAACCCTTATGTTGGTGGGAGTAATGCTGCTGAGGCCATTCCTGTTGACTTATTTGGCGATGAGTACATGGATCCAGCAAAAGGCAAAAGTCACAAGAGGGGCCCTACAACCAGCTAGACTGACAGTGGTCGTTCCAAAAAGTCACGGTCAAGTGGGTTCGATGATGTGTGCGCAGCTTTCACATCCTACGTACAGGCAAAAATAGGACATTCACGTGCACGAGAAAATGAGATAGAGGCTGTAAGTGCAGGTGGTGATGATTATTCCCTTGATGCATGTCAAGATGCATTGTTAGAGCTTGGGGACATACCACTGGTGCAGTACGTTAGTGCACTGACACTGTTCAAGGATAAGGAATGGCGAAGGTTTTTTATGCGCAATCCTACCCATTTGCGCCTAGCCATGATCCTCGCTTTGCAGTGAAGTGAGAAGTTATGTTTTGATTGTGTTAGCGAATCTCCTTGTCTGAACTGTTTGATGATTTCATGATTCTTGATTTGTTTTTTATTCTTTTTTTTCATTCCATGATATCCTCTTTCCTTTTCTATCTTCGTATGTTTTTTTTTTTTTGTTGAACTTTTAAGTAGTTTTTGTTTTATTAAAAATATGTTGTGTTATTACAATATGACTACGTATTAAACAAATTTTGTTCTCGTATGAATTTTACTATACGCTGGTAAATGACTACGGCCGACTATTCATGTACTCACTTTTTAATTCTGTTTCACCAATAATGGTAAGTGTTACAATTTTTCAAACATTATTTTATAATTATGCTTTTACTGTGATGTAGACAAAACCATATGTCATTCGACAGAGAAAACAATACAATGGAGTTCTCATCAGAGGAGGATGAGGTTAATAAAGATTTTATGAATTTTTTGATGATTGCTTTCATGCATGACCATATCAACACGTCAAGTAGTCGCCGACCGCAGCGAACGTGTCCATTCAAAGGTGATGATTACATCTTCAGCCTATTAAATGACCATCCAGAAACAATGATAAACATTATGCGAATGGATACACAAACATTCATTTTATTGAAAGACACTTTACTCCAAAATGGCTTTATCGATACTGAACATATGCATATCAGTGTGGAGGAATCGCTTGGAATTTTTTTATACACTTTTGCACAAAATGATCGCTATCGACTACTGGCAGATAGATTTCAACACTCCACGGAAACAATTTGTCGGCACATAAAAATTGTTATGCGGGCATTGTGCAAGCTTGCATCAACGGTTATCAAACCACGTAACCAAGATGACATACCGGCAAAAATTTTAAATGACAGGAGGTTTTTTCCCTGGTTCAAGATACGAATTTAATGACTGTCCTGTAAGTTGTATATATCAATAAGGGACGATATATTATTTTGGTCTAATTATAAAAGTAATATCCAAGTTTGTTTCACTTTTAATGTCAAACAAATATCTATCAATTAGGATTGTGTCAGTGCTATCGATGGCACATTGGTGGATTTATGGGTCCCTGCTTCAAGACAAAATACATTCCTCGGTCGGAAATCAACGGTATCGCAAAACGTACTCGCAGCTTGCGACTTCGATAAATTGTTCACATTTATTAATTCTGGATGTGAAGGTAACGCTCACGACAACGCTATTTTGGTTGACTCTATTACACGAGCTGATCTTCAGTTCCCATACCCACCCAATGGTGATTGTCCCTAAATAACATACGGTACACTTTTCGGATTGCTTTTTTTGTACATATCAATTGATAGAACAGTGTATTCATTATTTACATGTAGGCAAGTACTATTTAGTTGATGCTGGTTTCATGAACATGCCTGGATTTCTTGCCCCATTTTGGTCTCAACGGTATCACTTGCAAGAATTTCATGGCCGTCATTATTCAGGACCTAAGGAATTGTTTAACCATCGACATTCGTCGTTACGCAATGTCATAGAAAGAATATTTGGTGTTCTGAAGAAGCGCTTCTCAATATTGCGGTCCATGCCAAATTACAAGTCTACAAGACAAGGGCCTCTCGTGATTGCATGTTGTGTAGTGGACAATTGGATCTATTTGCATGCAGATATGGACCCATTCTTTATGGAAGCTGATAATGAAATGGCCGCAGAAGCAGAAGCAGACGGGCTTGTTGGAGACCAAGCTGACTATGTTGACATGTCACAACATGGGTTAACGTACCAATCGAACGTTAGGGATGCAATTGCTACTTCTATGTGGCAAAATCATGTTGGCCATGGATAGAAAAGGGATGTCAACAAGGCAAGTGAATATCGTACTGACTAATGGTTTTAAATGTGTAATTATTTTACTAATTTCAATCATTATGAAACCTTTATTACATAGCTTCGCCCACTTTATGTAACTGTGATTTACTGACTTCTTTTATCTTTTTGTAGGATAACTAATACTGAGGACAACGATTGGGCTAAATGCCAATGAAACGAAAGGAAACACAAAGATCATCACATGGTCAATCAAGATAATGGTTTTGTTAGTAACGAAGACAATTAAATATGTTGTTCATGCAATGTGTAATATGCAATTTTATGTATTTTATTCAATTTGATGGTTCAATGATGCATGCAAAACTTGTTAGTTTATGATATTCATTCAGTTTATGATGTTCATTAGCTTTGTATTAAAAAAAAATTGTTCAGCATGGATACATGTGTTATTAATTTTAATAATTTTATTGCACCTAAATTGTATTTGACATTTTTTTATAACTTTATTTTTTTCATTTTATTTCAATTTTGGCTTTGTTATTAACTTAAATGTCTTCGTGTTGTGAATTTAATTTTTTTTTTTTACTAATAACATAATGGTTTTGTTACTATTCGGCCCAGAAGCTCGTTTGAAAAACAGAAGCTGAACAGAAGCTTGTTTGAAAAACTCACCAATTTGCCTCTATTGAAAAGCTCACCAATGATTGAGAATTTGTTTTGTGACCCATTATTTTAAATATATTTATTTTTGGTGAATGTCATAAATTTTTTAATTTTTGAGTAACTTGTTTAACTTTTTGCCTTTTTTTGTGAGATCTCAAACCATGCCAAATTGTTTTTTCCTTGTCATTAAACAAAATGTGTAATTATTATTTTTGGTTTTAAATTTTATTTAATGTTAGCTTGGAATTTTTTTCTCATTTTAACTGGTTTTTTCCATTTTATTAAAATAATGGTTTTGTTATTAATTTAAATTTTGTATAATTGATTTGTACATGACATATCTGTCTTTTTGACTTTTTGTTAAATTTTAAACAATTTGAAGGCTTTGTTATTAATTCAGTTTATGAATTTAAAATTTTTTGTTCTTTTTAACTTTCTATAGGCAAGTTTATATTAACTTTATTTTTTCCTTTTCATTAAAAAAAAGAAAGTATAATTATTAATTGATACACACCAATTATTTTTTAAATGTTTAATTTTCTCATTTTATTGAAATGAAGGGTTTGTTAGACATTTATTAAGTTCTTTTTATTAATTTTTGTACAAATCTTTTTTCCAATGCATAATCTAACTCACACATTGTTATAACATTATGATTGGTTAATTTTACAATGCAGAAAAAAAAAACTTTGTTATTTATTACGTGAATACAAAAGATTATAACAAAATAACAAAATAAAACAATCACAACAAAATGAGAAAACAACTAACCAAAAAAAAAAAATGTAACCTCTACATCTGTGAACCATTTAAACTGATTTTTGAACAAGTTAAGCATCATTGTCAGGTGGTGTTGGAGGTGGAGGGAAATAGTGATGGTACAGCTGAGTAACTTGATGGTCAATCTGATCAATGCGGTTCCTTGTCACTTCATCACATCTCCCTGAGTCTACACGAAACTCACCAAATTGTTGAATTAGTGAGTTCTGAGCGGCGGTAAATTCATCGAACCGAGTACCCAATGTATTGAGCTGATTAGCCATTTATTGTTCCCATTGTAGGCGCTGATTGTACCGTTCTTGTTCCAATGCTAAATAATTAGTCCAGTAATGGGGTTGTTCATTTGGTGGCATGGCATTGTCATTGGGTTCTTCCTCATCAGATATTGGTTCATTTTCAAAATTAATAGAGCCCATCAAGGTGTCAGCACCACCAACTCGGGTCAGTGTGTACTCAGAAATTGGTGAAGTGATTCTGACATCTACTTCACCTTCAAGGTTGGCATTATGCGCTTTGAAAATTATGGTTAACAAAGCTCCAAAAGGTAGTGACCGGCCACTCAGAGTATCAAATTTTGCAATCATCATTTCTTTCAGTAATATGATGTGATACCCCGATTCTACACCATTGGTTGCAGTCAAGGGAGAGTCACTAATGAGTCCTATGGTCAATAATCAAGTAAGATCCCAGATTGCCGGAGGAGTCAAAATAGCCTCCCTTCTAAGTCCAACTTTCTTAGGCAGCGTACTACCCTTTTGACAGATCTTACGAGGTATTGACACAAGGTCTCATAAGCAACGATAAGGTTCATACATGGATTATAAATACATAACAACCACAATTATACTTAATTCAAAAGATTGTTCCATTACATTATATCCCAAAAGAAGGTTTAAAACTTCACATGAGTTCTTACAAAATAACGAAAGGAAATTTCTAGCTTTCCTAAGATAGCCAAAAGTCTTCGAAGGTTTCGGGCTCGTCGTCTCCAGCTATAAATTCCGCTTCGTCACCTGGCATGATACGCCGTGAGCTTTGAATGCCCCGTAAACACACACATACCCCCACCCCTTTTTTCCAGTCCAATACACAATCACAATTATAGCACCAAGTAGTAAAACATGTTACTCAAATAAATAAATAAATGGTTAGGTTAGATGTCAGTAATCTAGAAATCCCCCAAAGACATTTCGTCCTCCCAACCACAAGAATCGGACACGGATTATTCGGTATGCCCCCTCTTTTGCTGCTTTGTTGCAGAACTAACCTCGGATGCCTACCAACGGTTATATACCGCGTAGCGCCAACCGCAGGGCCTCAAAAGATACAGTAATAATGGGCCTTGCCCAAATCCCTCCTCACACCAAGCTACCTAGGGTCCGAATACAACCGCTCCGTTCAAGGGTTCCGAAAACCACTTGCGCAAGACTTTAACTTCAAATAGGGAACGCATCCCAATAATCCATATATCACATATTCTCATCTTTTCATTATTCAAGTGCTCGAAAACCCAATACCCTCTCCATTAGGTTTCCCGTTGAATTAAATGTCTTAAATCAAGGTTAGTCCAACTTATAAGACAATAACATCCATACAAGCATGCATTCTTAAGATGAGAAAGGTAAATAACATAATCACAACACATATAATATCATGCCAAGATATAATCATAAGCTAATAAGCAATCTCATGAACTCAACGGTACGAAACATTCACACATAACAAAATTTCCAAATTTAATATCACATAAAAATTTAAAATGAAAGGGCTATTTTAGATCCTTCACCGGACTTGGCCTTTATATGGTTCGTAGAGGATTTAATCTAGTTTCTAGAACATCTTTTGTAAATGGGATCGCTTTTCCAGATTTTGAGTTATTTAGAAAGTATTCCAGCGCTGTCCAGGTTCTGTCCAGATCCGTCGACCGTTACGAAAAATTGATTTTCTTGCAAACCGCTTAATGTTTTTCGATGAAACCAATTTTAGTTGAAAGCTAACACTTTAAGGAAGATTTTGACATAAAATAGAGGTTCAGAATATTTTTGTACATTTTTCTGGAATTTTTGAAAGTTGACTGCAAAAACAGGTTTTAAGGTAGAATGCCCAAAACAAGAAAATTTATAAAAAGGGGGTTCCACCATGGGAAAGTTTCATTTCTTTTGTGAAGAAAATATGCTAACTATCACATGTTTAACTCAGAAAATTTGTTTGAAAGAGTGCCCTTGAAAAGTTGAGAGATTTGTACAAAAAGAAGATGATGTGTGCCAAAATGGGGAAAATACAAGAGGGATGAAATCAATACACAACCCTTAGCATTTTTTTGAAATAAGAACTTGATAATAACAGATCTGGAACATTATTCAGAAACTTTAGAACATGCATTAGAAAAGGAAATGAAGAGAAGGTTGTGTTGGTGGCTTACCTTCTAAGCTTTGCACAAGAAACTCTCTTCTTCCTCCCTCTTCTCCTCTAGACTTCTCTTCCTTGCTCTCCTCCCTCTCTCTAACCAAAATGTGTGTGTGAGTGAGTGTGTTGTGTGAGTTTGCAAGCTAGGGGGTGTGGTATATATATGCAATTTGGTGTAAAAGGACATAAAAGCCCTTTAGTTGGAAATGGATGGAAATGTTAGGATTTGTTTGAATTCTAAAGGAATAGAAGGGATTTGGGAGGCTTGTTCATTGATTTAGGCCACACATAGTTAAAATGGAACTAGTTTTGAAATTAGCAACCTAGGTCTAGGTCACTAGGTTGTGTATTTTCCTAGAATCTCATGATGGTGTTTCTTGGAATTTGATTTCTCACATTCTCCAAGGAAGGGCCAGCCATAGGGAAGTGTGGAGGGCAAATTCTTTATTATTTTATGTCCTAGGGTACACTCTTCAAGATGTATACATATATATATTACATGATTGATGGTACTTCAAGGTACAAGGTACAAGTACTAGTTTTTGGGGCAAGTTCTGAATTTAATTAAAGGGTGAAGGCTTGGAGTTAAATGCATGTAACTTATGTAGAATTAAATTAGGTTAGGGATCCTAATCCGGTTAGGGAAATTCCTGTTTTGACAAAAATAAAAATAGTAATGCTAGCCGACAAGATTCGAATTAATTTAAGTAACCGAGGGGCTTCAAGAAAATAATTCAAACATTAGGGTCTTTAAAGTGAATACATATTTCAGGGGCTTCACATATGAAGCATAAATCTAATTTTTGTCCAATTTCAAAACAATATAACAAATAAACATTAAAACATGAAACAGTATCATAATGTCCTTTTTTGGGAGTGACATTTTCAACTATCCATCGATGAAGAATACGAAGGTGGGGTTTTAAATGTCTGGCTTGTAAATTACTGCCGGTGAATCGGTTGTCACAAATTGTGGTATAAACCTCAGTGACATCATCAACAATTTTTTCTAAGGCAGCCTCATTTTGAAAATAGCATTGTAAATCTCCTGTTTCAACTCCAATAATTTGTGCGAAAGCGCGGAGACTGAGTGTGATTGTTTTCCCCTTCACATAAGAGGTCAGACTGAACGGTTCATTTTGTTGGTCACCAGGTGTCAAGTGAACATAAAATAATTGTACAAGACGGGGATATATTTTATTTGGTAAATTAGTTAAAGATAACCATCCCATTGTATCTAATTTGCCAAGCAAGAGTGGATCATATTGAGAAGGTAGTTTTACATTTCTCCCTAAAACAATTGGTCGATTAATAAAATGTAAATAGGCTTGTTCATGATGATATGTGAAAAAATCATTATTTGGATAGTCATGATGTTGTTGCTATGGTTGATGTTGTACAGGGTTTGAGGATTCACCACGTTCGGGTCTGGTTCGTTTTGTTCTTGGCATGATGATTGCAAAAGTGAAAGAAAAATGTATGAAAAATGTATATTAAAACATATGAGTTAAGAAAAATATATGAAAAATATATCAAACAGTATGATGTTGGTGTGAAAAAATGGAACAGATATGAAAAAAAGGAACAGATCGACAACAGATAGGGAAACTGAGTGCGGAGGGCGAATTGGTGCCTAGGATGGGATGACCGGTGGGATGACCGGCCAGTTGACCAGCGGGATGACCGCCCGGTTGTCCTGGTGCTGCTCTTCGACTGCACTTCCCCTTCCTACACTCTGAAGCTAATATGAACTGGGATGAAAACTAACCTGTAATTGAATTCTTCCTTCACGGATATACTGAATTTAATTAATGTTGTTCTCTGATAGAGCTGCTGAAGGTGTTGTAATGAGATGGTGAAGATGGTGTGAACATTCAGAATGCGGATTCAGATTTTATAGAAAGGCTGAGGTTCAGAAGGTTATTTTTATTTATTTTTCATTTCTTATCTTTTTTTTTTCAATTTAATTTTTTAATTTAATTACATCCGTATACTGATAAATTTGCAAGTTTCTGGCATCATCTGCATCGTCTTCCTTTTTCTTTAGCCCACAGTGTTGAACACACAGCTACAATAGAATAGGTGGTAAGTATTGGATAAGTGAAATTACTATATTATCTTTTTATTTTGTTCTTATGTAACAACTTCTCATTTAAATCAACAGGGGCAAAATAGTCATTTTGCACACCAATATCACCCCCAATTATATGAGCTTCACGGGTGCTGATTTACGAAGTACAATAATACATGTCTGAACTGTTACGATTCTTTTACTAAAATTAATAAAATGGAAAAAATGGAAAAAAAAAATTGATAATGTTTTGTAAGGTTTACGTTATGATTTGTATTTTAAAATATTAAATATACTTATTTATGTTAATTTTTATTAATATGTATTCTGAAAAGTTGTTGACTTTAACAAAATTTTAGAAAAAAAATAAAAAACGTATTGTACAAGATATTTGTACAGGCCTAAAAAATGAATTGATAGAAAAATTAATTGACACAAAATAAATGACATGGAAGTAAGTTAAAATGAAAAAATTATTTGAAAAAAAAATTATTCAAAAAAATTACTGAAAAACAATTAATTGAAAAAAAAATCAATTTTTAATTTCAGTATTTTAAAAATAGATTAGTTATTACTGTTGATAAAAAATATGGATATTGATATATGAGTTGTGTGTTTGATTATAAATTATTGATTGAATTAAGTTTTGAAAATTATTTTCAAAACTCATCACCAAACAAATTTTCTTATTTCACATGTCACATCAAACTTTTAAAACTTAATTTAATATACATCTTCAAAACACAATTCAACACTCTATTTAAAAATCATAACTAAACAAATTTTTTATACTCAAATCATAATTCCACAACTCACAAATTCAAAATACAACTCATATTCTCAAATCATATTTACAAAACTAAATGCAAACTAATAACTTCTCTGTAAATTGACTGAAGTAGCCCCGTAGATCATGAGTTGGCAGTGTGTGATTGGCAGCTGATTAATACGGTTCATAGATGGCAGTCCCTATTTATACACACAAGACACAGGACATAACAGAGCGGTAGAGAGAGAAAGAGAGAGAGACAGAAAGAGATGGAAGGCGATGTCGACATGGCCGGGGCTGAAGATGGAGCTGTCATGGTTTTCTCTCTCTCTCTCTCTCTATTTCTTATTTTTCTCTTCATTTATTTACTCAATATTATTTATTTTTTTGAAACCCTAATTTTTGATTTGTTTATATGTTGGTAGGAGCTGGACAACATGAAGAAGAGGTTGAAAGAGATGGAGGACGAAGCCGCCGCTCTTCGTGAAATGCAGGCCAAGGTCGAGAAAGAAATGGGTGCCGTACAAGGTCCTCTCTCTCTCTCTCTCTCTCTCTCTCTCTCTCCTCACTTCTTCTAGGGTTTTTTGCATTACTTTTCTTCTTTTTATCTGTTGATTTCATTGTAAATTTTGTTGTTTATATATGTATGTATGTATGTGTGGCTCTGCGCATATCTTGTTGTGTTTCAGACGAAATCAAGGTGTACATTTGTTTTGCTAAAGGTATAATGTCACTTTGGTCCTATCAAACTATGACAATTGTGTCACTTTGTTCACGAACTATCAATTTTAGGAATTAAACCTAAAACTATTGAAATTGTTTCACTTTGTCCTAAAACTATTACAAATTTTTAATGAAAAATTGCACTTTGCCTCTCAAACTATCACATTACATTAACAATTAACAGCTAAAACTATTGAAACTAATTAACTTTGCTCCAAATCATTTGCCACGCCACGTTACAATGTTATTTCACTTTACAATTTCTTATGGAATACCTCGTAAATTGTCCACAGGTGATAGTGTAAGGGGTATTGGAGGGAAAAGGGAGCCCTTCTCTTGCCAAATCCATGCCAACTGTAAGGGGAGGGTAGTACTAGTAATGCTATAATTGGGGCCATGTGTTGTTAATTGATTTCAGTTTGAACCTCCAAATAATTTCGTCTTCTCTATTTATCTTTATTCTTTCAAGCTTTTGTAGGTCGTCTTGCTTTTCTCTCTATTAATTCTATTTTTCTCTTAAACTTGGTAATTCTCTTTATGTAATGGTGATGATGATAATATTGAGTAAAATTTACATATATCTATTTTTCTTCGTATCATTCACTTATTTCCTTCTGTATACCAATCAGATCCTGCTGCAGCAGCTGCAAGTCAGGCAAATAGGGAGGAAGTAGATTCTCGTTCAGTGTTTGTTGGGAATGTGAGGCCTCTTTCTACATTAAGTTTATGGTTGCCTTTCTTGAGTTCTTTCCTATTAAATAACATATACTTGTATGTTAATTTTTGGGATGGATTGTTAAGTCCATGTTCCATTTTGTTCGCTACATTTGAAGGATGTCGTCTTCAGTTTTTCTTACTGGTAGAATCTACCATGTCTAATATCATTTTGAATTAAACTATACTATACATGTCTACCTCTAGGTTACCTTTGATATCATGTTTATTATATTATACTATCGATCTGTGTTACAAGGACTTGAGAATGAGTATGGGTGTGGGTGTGTGTTTAGCTGTGGAATCCTAAATCCTAGGATATAAAGATATGTTTCCAAAATTTAGGTACGTACATGTTTGTGAAAGCATCTTGAACATTTAAATATATAATAGTATTTTGTATAATGTGCTAACATAAGATATTATTTAGGAATGTACTTTAACTTAAAAAGGGTTTTGGGAAAAAATAGTTTTCTATCTCCCATTCATTTGAGAGGCTAGAAATTTGTCTTTGCTATTAAATGCTAGTTTCTTCTTCTTCAAAAACTGTAAAAATTAGAGGATAGAAGTGTCTAATTTGGGTACGGGGTTGACATATCTCTTACCCTTCGCCATTGCAATGGACATGAGTACGCTTGTGGTAATAGAGGATTCGATGTGCCACGGCTAATAATACATGTGGTTCCTATTTAGAAACTCATTAGTTGCTGCATTGTGCACCTGTAGTGTTGTGTCATGTCCCCAGTCCTTGTATAGTCGAGTCAGTATGCAAACTTAGGGAGCCGGGGTGGTTTGATGCTCCCTCCCCCTCCCACCTTCTTTACCTACTGTTGCTTTCTTCTTTCCTTCTGACTCCCAAGATCTAAACTGCTGACTTCACCTTGGCATGTATGTGGTGCTAAAAAGAGAAACTTCGAACATCATACTGGATCTACTTGTCCAGTAATTGATTTTATTCAGTTATGATGGTCTCTTTGGTGTTCATGTTTTTTCCTGATCTTGAGATATATATCCCCACACACTTTTTTTGCCTTGTGATTTCTGCATTTTGTACAAATATGGGGGTTGTTGATCAACATTTCATGTTAACAGATGATTAATGATATGCGGGAGTTTTTCAGTTCTAGAATCTTTGTTTGACTTCATCTTTGACTGCAATCGCAGGGTCATGCCTCATTCTTCGAGTTCTCTGATTAACTAATGTTGGGATGTGAAGTCATTTTGATATTAATTATTCTTGCACTAGAAAATGACGAGAAAAATAAATTTGTAGTTGCCTGGAAGAATTTAACAAAAAGAGAATAGAAAGAAACAGGGAAAGAGGTGGATGGAGAGAATAAAATAAGAGAAGAATATAAATAGAATGATTGGATGAATGTTCAAAAATTGAAAAAAAAAAAAAGTGGAAATAATAAAAAAATCCAGTGGAAGCCAAAATCGCTCCTGTAAGAAAAATAACGGAGCATCTTTGTTTTTTTTGGTTTGGGGGGGAAGTGTGTGGAGACCAAATGATGAGTTTCTGACTCAAGTTGGAAGAGCAGAACGGACAGACTCAACCAGGTTGGATTAGTAATGTGCTTCGAAGTGTGAGATCGGCCATGGTTCTGTAATGTGTTAATTGCCAAGTCAGAGTGCTGCTGTTGGTGGTGGTTAACGCTTCAAGGATATCTAGATACTGTGCTGTTTATGGTGAGGGGTCTTTGATCTCTCTCTGTTTCTCTCCCTTTTTATAATATTTTATTTGCACAGTAAGGATATACAGGGAACTTTAATTAATTGTTATAATTTTTTTTGTTTGTTTCTCGTGTTTTACTCAGATTATGAACATTAAATGCACATTACGATTACTGCACTGACCCTGGCCATATGAAAATTCAACACCTTATTTCTTTAATTTTTTCTGTTATTTGTATAAGGATTGTTGAAGACTCATAGGGTCTGCAGGAGGCATTTAAATGCTAGAGATGTACTCGTAACATGGCTGTTTTTCACCTTTGTTATGGTTTATGGTTTGCAAAGGGGGTTGACCCTAGATGGGATAAGTGAAGTTGTTTTATTGTTAAAATTGGAGAAACGTTCTGTTGGGATGACATGGATATTCATCACTCTGACACAAGTTCCTGCATTGTGCATTTACCTTCCTCAAAACTGAAACTGAGAACCTCTTTTTCTTCCCCACTTTTTCTTTTCCCTTGGTTGTGCTGTAACTTGCCTGCTCAACCCATAAAAATCTGATTTGGACTGAAGGATGTTGACATGAGATTGCAGGCAGTGTAGTTGAAAAATAGTTTACATTGCCCCCAAGTCTTGTGCAGAGAATCAATGATCATATCTGATTGGTTATTTCTGTTCCATAATTTGCTGCTTGTGGAAATTGCTATCTCAGAGCAATTTATCATGCTATCAGATTTATAAATACTCTATATTTTGTCAAGTACGCTTTGTTGCTTGGTTTTTTCAATTGGTGGCGGAAACTCTGTATATACTCTATATATAGTAGTTATTTCCTTTTGTTATTTGACTTGGCTCTTCCTACCAAAGTGGCTCCCCCTGGTAATGATATCTGACTTTGTTATTACGCTTGCTCAGTTCATTGTTATCTTATCATGATTGATTTCTTTTTGAGGACAAAACTGATGGGGCTAAAACTTGCTGTAAAGGTGGATTATTCATGTACCCCTGAGGAAGTGCAGCAGCATTTTCAGTCTTGTGGAACAGTTAACAGAGTCACTATTCGGACCAACAAGTATGGCCAACCAAAGGGGTATGCCTATGTGGAATTCCTTGAAACAGAAGCTGTTCAGGAGGCTCTGCTTCTGAATGAATCTGAACTTCATGGCCGCCAATTGAAGGTCAAAAAATACAATTTCAACATATTATAGCAGATTTTACTAAGAACTCTGCAAACTTGAAATGTTGAAAGACTTTAGTTGAGTAATCTTTTATTCTATTTCTTTTTCCTTTTTTAACAATGCAGTTTTTGGCTAATATTATCTCAGGTATCAGCCAAGCGGACTAATGTCCCTGGGATGAAGCAGTTCCGTCCACGGCGTCCCAACAACCCTTATATGGGTTTCCGATCGAGGAGTGCATATGTGCCACCTTATTTCTACAATCCATATGGATATGGGTATGTTTCTTTGTTGTTGTCTTCTTGAATTTATTTTGTATCAACTTTGCTCCGCCAACCAATTCTTGCCATGTCCCTGTTTTGTTTACACAACTGAAACTTAAGGTTTGCTTTAGACAAAAATACTGTTAGTTAATTTGGTCTTTGTTTACGTTGTCTGTTGCAGGAAGGTTCCTAGATTCAGAATGCCTATGCGTTATAGCCCTTACTACTGAAACTTGAGGTTTGCTTGAGACAAGAATACTCAGTTTATAGAAAAATTACATTCTTAGTGTTCTCTTCTCTCTCCTTAACATATGCAGGATGATCTTTTGCGTAAGATTATAATCTTTTGAAGTCTTGGGTCATGAGTAGACTCGCTTGACAATGAGCACTTAGTTGAGGGTGATGGTCATTGTAATTATGATGGTTGATCCTACCGTAATGTTGAGTCCTTTTTAATTTTTTTTAAAATTTTTATGACAAATTGGATTGTATGGTGAGCTCTTATTGCATGACTCTCTTTTTGCATCAAATTGACTCCTAGTATTTGCTCTTGACTAGGGCTGCAAACGAGCCGAGTCGAGTTTTAGTATGTTTAAGTTTGTTTATTAAGAGTTTAACGAACTTGAGCTTGAGCTCAATAAAAATTTAATGAACCGAGCTCGAGCAAAGTTGGCTTAGACTTGACTCGAGCTCAAGCCTTTTCACGAGCCAAAAAAATTATAAATTCATATTTGCGTATGAGATTAAAGTTACAATTATATATATGATATATATAAACATATTAAAAAAAAAAGTCTATTTTATCAAAATAATAATATCTACTACTATTATTATATAAATATATTATCTATAGTTAGTTATTATTTATATTTATATATGTTAAATATATAAATAACATATTTATCTTATTTTTTTATACATATTTTTATATTATTTAATATATAAATAATAAATATTAAACAAGCTACCTAACGAGTTGAGTTTACGAGCTAAGTTTTAAAATGTTTGGGTTTGTTTATTAAAAATTTAACAAGCTTGAGCTCGAGTTTAAACTCGAATGCGAAAAAAAATTAATGAACAGAGGTTGAGAGTTTATTTTCATGTGTTTAATGACTAGGAGGAAATGAGTTTGAGTCTTTGGAATGAAGTTTGGGAGTGAGACTTGTGCACATTATTCTTGTGCCATTGGTTTCCTGTCACTATGCTCTAGGTGGAGTTAGTGTCAGATTATGGTTCAAATTTGTCTTGAGCGAGTGTTTTCGCATTTCAGTGTGTAGTACTTTACTCCTGTATTGTTGGGTTCTCTATGTCTGGCTCCCCAGTTGGTACAAACTTTTATGATCACTGGACTTCTATGATTAGAGAATAGTTGTTACATCCTATCCTAGTTGTTTCCTCTTATTTTTGTTGTGTCTAGAAAAAAGTAGGTACAAAATGATATTGCTTGTCGCAAGTATCGGTTGAATAGTGTCATACAAACAAAAAGATTGTACATAATCATTATCGAGGCAATTTTTTTTGTCTTATACCCTTATCTTTTCTATCCTAAATGCCAATCCTTAAAACATCAACAACTGTTGGCCACCACCCCAGCCACATCCAGTCATCGGCTACCCACCACATCACCTCTCTTTTGGCGTTGTGTGACGGATTGCCTTGTAAGGCTAACTTCGTGACGTTTCGCTCGCGGTGGTATGGCCATTTGAGTGCTCAAGAGTGGCCGTTGGAAATGCCTCAACGTGGCCTAACATTGGCCCCAAGCAGCCTAAGGCATGCGGGCCACCAGCAGCTAGCATTAGCAAGGTCACAACCCATACAAATAGCTAGCGCTAGCTTCCAGTAACAGCACGCAGCAGCACACAGCAGCAGCACACAACAGCAGCATCACATAGTAGCAGCAGCTCATGCCAGCAGTGGTAGTAAGCAGCAGCAGCAGCAGTAGGCAGCAACATCAGCCGGCAGCAGTAGCAGCAGCCCGATGCCAGCCAGCCACAGCATGGCAGCAACAACAGGCAGCAACGGCAGCCAATAACAGTAACCAACAGTGCATATTTTTGGTGTGTCGTTTGGGCATCTAAATGAAGGAGTTTCGAGTTGAAATTTTTACTAGAAAGAGGTCTTAGGGGAAGTGTTTTCCTGACCAAGTTTCATGATTTTTCTCAACTTGTGGAATTTATGAAAAATTATTATGACTCCTCCGACATATTCATGTTTCCTCCTGCAAGAGGGCTAATTGCTTAACAAGCATATATAAAGGGGCAAGGTGTGCTACCTACATACCTCCCCGCCCAAACTGGGCTTCAAGTGAGCAACCTTGGGACAACTCAAGGCATTGTACGGGGAGCAAATATTCAGGCGAGCCTGTACTCCTTTCTTCCAAGCTCCTGCCTGTCCGATCGACCTGCGAGCACAATGGCGGTGAGCTACCCGGCGGTGTGTGGCCGGAAAACCCCTCCGACGATCAAGTTAAAACACACACACAGGGGATAGATAGAGAGAAGGGAGAGTGTTGAGTGTTTAGTGTATGTCTCACCAAATGTTCATCTGTTTTCGCATGGGGGGGCACAGACTCGCTTATATACCTTCTGCACCCCAATTCTACTCCCATTAGTCTCTCGACATGTGGTACTGCTATCCCATCTGTCAGCGCAAATCTTGCTGAACATCACCTAACCAATCTGCCAGCCCACACTACTGGGAGCTCGGCAGCCGGGCTGCAGTATCTCGGCTATCAACGGCTGTGCTGAGCAGTTAGTCGGAGCACTCTGCTCGCCAAGCTTAATGACGACCGAGCTCAGTTGCATTCCGGCATAGCTGAGTTCGAGATAAGTCATGCTCGTTAACTGTCGACTTTCTTGCCGAGCTAACGCATGAACCGTGGAACCCAGTGAGGCAGCAGACATCTCGGCCGAACCTTCACTAGACCGGCTTCCGCGCTAACAAGCCCAAGTAGCTCGGTTCTACAGCAACTATGCTATTACCGAGCAAAAATCCTTTCTGGATGGGCCCAGGCTGCCACGGCCCAAATGTGTTCGGCCCACAATTTGCTCGACCATTATCATGGCCCAATCCAAATCATAAATCTCCCTCTCAGGCATCCAGAGGGGTGTCTAGAGTCTCCACGTGGGTTTGGGAGTCCCATGGACGATGCAATAATGTAGGCATTGCGCGTGCCTCCCGAGTGAGAGGTTTACCACGTTGTTTCCATTATGCCACACAGTATGACATCTTTGGGACTTGTTTTGGACCGAATGGACTATCGAGGCACCACCAAAGGCCTCGTGTGCCAACTTAAGTGCTTAGTTTGGGTTCAACCTTGCACAAGGGAATCCCATGGCTTAAGCTACGCGGTTGGAAGGCAACATCGCATATGTGGGCTATCGAATGAAGGCATTAAGCTATGCATTGACTAAGTCCATTGAGTGACTACATTATGCTACAAGCAAGCTACGGATTGAGTGTTGCCTTACTCATGCTACACGTTGGTGCAACGCTAACGTGCGCAATGGCCTTCGGTGGAATCTAACACACGTGTTGGCACAAAGATTATACTGTGGGCTAGAGATTGACCCTCAGTGGCTTATGGGCTTTGCATGATCGTTTGGCCATTCGATAGACATCAATTAAGGCATGCTTGACCCTAAGACACTTAGAGATGCTATCAAAGACCCAACGTGCAATGTTGGCTTGTCGGCTAAGTCGTGGGCCTTTGCTAACACATTGTTGTGTGGCTAGGCACCTTAATGAGATAAACCTAAGTTAGGCGAGCACCTTGCTTGATGTAAGCTTGGCGTTATGAAGCGACTTATGCCGTGCTTGGTGCACTAGAGGCGTTAAGCCTACTTGTGGCATCCAGGTGAAGACGGAGCTTCCATGTGAAGTTGTTTTGCTTGACAAAGCATTGGGCCCTAATGTTTAAACGGGTGAGATCACTACTACTTGATTTGTCAACGAGCTATGGTGGGCTTAAACTTGGTAGAGTTTGAGCGCCACACGAACAAAAAATTGATCCGTTGCGCCACTAAAGGAGTCGGCCCGTGACAGTTGGTATTAGAGCTAGATCACTCATTTGGGGTGAGCTTGATCTAGAGTAGACATCCAGCTATCTTGTGATATCATTTCTCCATGGACCCCAATGCCGCTGTTTGAAGGAGTTATGCATGAAACTCATCGTGGGAGACGTGTATGACATCCTAGACTCTAAACAAGACCGCCATTGGTTTTTTGGTCATGCTTGAACCGTGGGGGCTAATTGGTGCTAATTGGTGATGCCTTGGGTTGTCCGTGTCTATTGTGTTATTCTTCAGCGATGCCTTGAACGCAACGACAGTTCTCGAGGGTGCGAATTAAGCAGCATTGTGGCATGTAGTGTTGCCTTGCTAACTTGGTGTTTCCCTCTTACTTTGTGGACTTGGTGAGCATTTCTACACTGTGGGCACACTGTGGCGCGAATATGCTACATTTGTGGACGGGTTGCTTCCTAACCAGCAAGATTAGCATGATTGTGTTACTTTGTTGGCTATATGGGGATTTTTACCGCAGTTTGGACTTGTGTAATGCTTGTATTAGATTGTGGGCACGTGATCTTCATCTATCAAACCTTAAAGACAGATTTTCGCTGGCAGTCGTGCACGTGCTATGGTATTATCATTGGTTCGCTTCAGGAGGCCTATGTTTCAACCATTCGTGGTGGCATTTGCAACTTATGCTTGTTAGTGGTTTTGCATCTTCAAACGCATGGTTGTTGGCTCTTAGAGGGTTTGTTTGGAAAATTTTCAAGACAAAATTTGAGATCTTGACTCCTGTGTGCAGAGGCACCGAGTGTACATGCTTGCTAGAGAGCGGGGTGATGGATGAAATCACCGTTGTTAGAGGACAACCATGTAGCGGGATTATAAAGTCAAGACATGATTTGGTGCCAGGATCAACGCACCGTTTTGAGCATCCTTGGTGAGATGGATAGCTTTGTGGATGGTAGGAGCGATCAACCTTTGAAAGGCGAAATCTTTGAGCTTAATGTGATAGCTGACTCGAGTGAAGGCAGTGGCCAGGGTACTGGGCAGCAGGAGTTGAATTCTAGCCAGAGGATATGAGTTAAGTTAGAGGGCTTACCTAAGGACACGGGCATATGAGATTCAGCCAGTAGGCTACACTTTGCTAGAGAGTATGAGTTGAGCAAAGCCAATGGGCTTCATTTCAGCCAGAGTGCTACATTTCTAAAAGCAGCATTAAAGTTTTGAGTTATAAGTACATATCCAGCTAGAAGGCTACCCATTGCCAGAGGGCACGAGTTTGAGTGAAGAGGGCTTCCTAATTGCCAGAGGACATGGAAAAATTTGAGTTTGCAAAGAATGCATTAGACAAAGGACTACAATTTGCCAGGGGCTTTAGCTAAAATGCTTTAGAGATTGAGCTTGCCAGAGGGCATTAGCTAGAGGGCTTCAGAGATTAAGCTTGCTATTGAGCAACAACTAGAGGGCTTTCATTTTGCTAGAGGGCACAGTATAGAGATACTTGAGTTTAATAAAGATATCAGCCAGAGGGCTTTGTGCTTGCCAGAGGGCATTGTTTAATCATTTTGAAGGGCAACAATTGATTTGCATGGAGTCAACGAGGGCGTCGACAACTCGAGTGAAGGAGGAAGTCGCGATGCGACGACCCACTGCGAATTAGCTCGAAGGAGCATTGGGAGCACGAGGGACAATTAGAGGAACATCGCTTAGAGGAGTCAGCTCAGAGAAGCTTGAGTTTGCTCAAAGGAACTTGAGATTACTCGGATGAGCATTGGTAGAGAGGCCATTCGAGAAGAGGGCTTGGCATTTCAAGAGTATTGGCAAAGGATAGAGTTTTAGAGCATTGGCAAAGGGCAGAGTTTAGAGACGCTCGAAGGAGCTTTGGTAGAGGCCATTTTTAGATAGGGCATTTGAGAAAAGTTGCCAACAGAGGGTGCAACAAGTGGGGTGCATTTCAGCTGGATTCGAGTAGAGAACAATGAGGGGAGCTTGGCTAAAAGAGTTGGACTTTGAAGGTAGGCCATCAACATAGAGGTGTTGGACTCATCAGAGGAGCTAGTACACGCACTGTAGCATTAGCTTTGTGCTACATCAACGAGGACGTTGATGGTTGGAGTGGAGGAGGGTGTCACGGGTTGCCTTGCAAGGCTAACTTCGTGACGTTTCGCTTGTGGTGGTGTGGCCATTTGAGTGCTCAAGAGTGGCCGTTGGAAGTGCCTCAACGTAGCCTAACATTGGCCCCAAGTAACCGAAGGCATGCGGGCCACCAGTAGCCAGCATTAGCAAGGTCACAGCCTATACAAATAGCTAGCGCTAGCTGTCAGCAGCAGTAGCCAGCAACAGCACGCAACACAAGCCAACAGCAACATCACACAGCAGCAGCAGCTCATGCTAGCAGCAGCCAGCAGTGGCAGCAAGCAGTAGCAGCAACGGGTAGCAACAGCAGCCTGCAGCAGCAATAGCAGCACACGACCAACAGTAGCAGTAGCTCGTGCCAGCATATCAGCCAACCAGCAGCAGCATGCAAGCAACAGCAGGTGGCAGCAACAGTGCAGATTTTTGGCGCGTTGTTTGGACATCCAAATTAAGGAGTTTCACATTGAAATTTTTACTGGAAAGAGGTCTTGGGGGAAGTGTTTTCCCGACCAAGTTTCATGATTTTTCTCAACTTGTGGAATTTATGAAAAATCATTATGACTCCTCGGACATATTGATGTTTCCTCCTGCCAGAGGGCTAATTGCTTAACAAGCATATATAAAGGGGCAAAGGTGTGTTACCTACTTACTGTAGACGCGCCCGAGGACTCTCGAGCTCCGCGCTGCGAAGGCGCGGAATCCGTTCTGTTCTCTAGCTACTACAAGTTCGGACTGAAATGTTACGGTTCTGAATCTAATCTCACAATGTGCGATGTGAGACCGATAAATCACCAAAGAGTCCAAATCTGGCAAATTGTTTTGGAAAACTGATTTTTAAGAAAGAAGTACCAAACATGGACTATTTTGCCAGATACGGAGTCGCCACCTAAATATTTTATTTTGGGAGAATTTAGGAAATCCTGACTCGTGCCTAAGGCCACGTGTCCGTCATCACCAAAATTGCCTCGGCTCGGGAACTTGGGTATGATTGGGGAAGGTCATTTAATGAGCACCCCCGCTCGCTCGATCAAAGATCGGCCTGTACTAAGCATGATATCTTATTTTTGAAAACACATGTGCTCTTATTCCAGTTAATTAGCTAGAATTACTATGTGATGCGCACAACAAACAAGTATAGACTAGATCGCCTAATTTGGAACAAAACATTGCATATTCATTTGAAAACGGTTTGAAGTTTGTTACTCGCAAGCAGGCTAAAATGCGGATTTCAATGAATTGTTCCAATTCAAGTAATCCAACCTTCACCCATAGGCATTTAGGCAGTTAATCAACTAAGCAGTTAGCCTCATGACAAGCATGCTTTCATGGCAACATTAACACACATGCAGTATGCTAAAACGTAAACACTCACAGTATACTCCGAGTCAAAACAAAGAACTAGTTAGAAATCAATGCATGATCCCAGTTCATGTTAAGATGGCTAATGCAACACATGCGAAAATGTAACTAAAATAGGCTCGGCTATTCTAGAATGTCATGTGAAATGCAACTTGGTACATGTATTCAAGTAGGTATTGAAATACAATGCAGTTAGTATGATGCGCCGAGCCCGGTGCATGCAAGACAGATGAATGGATGCACACATGCAAAAGCATAAGGTATGCTAAATGAAATATGTCCTAAAACTAGCCATCGTAAGCGGTTAAGTAAAAGGGAGAAAGAAATGGAGGTTGGAAGATATGCATCACACACACGCATGTTTATTACAACAATGCACCCTCTTGAAAGAGGGATCGAATAAGAAACTAACTAGCTAATCTAAGCTAATTAAGCTAATTATTACACAACGAATTAATTAACTAATCCTAGTTAACTAATTATTACAAATCAAATCGAATAGCTAACGCATTAACTAATTAAAGTACAAACCAAAGCAAAAGTAAGCTATCTAAGCATGACAGCTAAGGAAAGCAGTAAATCAAGAGCCTCAGAGGGAGAGGAATGCATGGCCTCGTTCGGAAATCCAATGCGATGCCGCGATTTGCCTTTGTTTTCATCTGTCCTCAGAACTCTGCACCAAGCTCCAGAAAGATAAAACTCCACCTTAGGAATCCTGTGGGAGGGTGGCTAACCACTTTTGGTCTCTCCAGGCACCTGCCGACCACTTTTGGTTGTTGAAAAACCAGAAAAGTGGTCGGCCAGCTAGTTTTTCTGGCTGGCTGGCCAGTTGTTGCTACTGAACTGCAATTTGTTGCAACAGAGAGTAAGAAAGGGCATGGCAATGTATTTGCAAGATATGTGTGCACAACCACCCTCCCTATCATGTCATGAACTCAAGGGGGTGTGGTTCTCGACCCTTGGGCCACCAATCACGCATTTCAATGCATGATGGCCGAGAGGCGAAGTTGCACAATTCGATATGAATTGAATGCACAAGTAAAAACATAAAGCCTAAAACTCTATCATGTATGATTAAGAGCGTCGGCGACTGGGAATTAAGGCACGTTTCATCACTTTAAGTATGAAACGCCCCTCGTTTCCCGTGTTTGGACTAACACCTATTCCCAAACACATGCAACAAGAAACATGGCAAACATATAATGCAACTACATAGCATACACAATGCGAGAGACAAGCATGCAACAACATGCAATGTAACATGACCAAACTACTAATGCAAATGACATGCAAACAATGCTAACACATGCATGCACAACGCAATGCTACAAGGGCAACTTAGCAATGTTAGGAATATGCATACTCAATGCGAAGAGACAATTTGGCATACACAATGCTATGACCTACATGGCATACACAATGCATAATGTAAGATGGCATACTCAATGCAATGAAACAATATGGCATACTCGATGCAATATACATGGCATAATCAATGGACTTAAACCAAAAGGGGTGGACCTCAGTCATGCCCAAATTAGTGGCCATTGGTGATAAAATGAAGGCACCGAAAACACATACAAGCAGGCATACCAATTGGCTCACCAACTAAGGCACTAAGGTGCAACTCTCAAGAACACTTAAAGAGTAAAAAGCATGGAAGTGTAGCAACACTAAGTACACTGAAATGAGGTAAGAAATGATGCCAAATCATTCAAACAACACAAGTATGGCATGCTAGGGTCCTTAAAGCATGAAGCTAGTAAAGAGGACTATAAAGGAGGTATGCAATACATTGCACAAATGCATGATCTAAGCATGGAAAGAGCTCAAGTAGGTCAAAATAAGGACCTAAACATGATGAGACGAGGGCTCAAAGGCCTAGGCATGCAAGCACACAAGCTAAAGCATAAACTAGACAACAATGTACAACACTTAAAGGCACTTAAAGCATGATTGAGGTAGGAACATGGCAATGCTAAATGATCTGAAATGTCATGTTAAGTGATGCCAAATCATGTACACAACGTAAATGAAGCATGCAATAGTGCTCAAAGCTTGAGGCAAGCAAGAACATTTGTACTACAAGTACACAAAACATGAAGCATGTGACCAAGGTAACCCAAAATAGTCCTAGAACATGTTAAGATGAGTCTAAAACATGCATGGAAGGAAACCAAAACAAGCTAGCATGAGGCATGATGAATGCAAGGCAAATAAGGTGGATTACACTACACTTATCAAGATCGAGCATAGGATGACTTGATCAATAAAAATCAGAGTTATATCATGGCAAAATAACCCCAAAAACACATTGAAATGATGGCTCGCAAGCTATGGCATGAAGGCATACGCAATGGTTCATGTTAAGACATAAAGGGGCAAACCCTCCAACGCATTGAATGAGTGACAAACGTGAATGTATGGCCATGAAACATGGACTGAAATCACATAACAAGTGATGCCAAATCACTAAAATAGGCCAAGCAATGCATGCTAGAGGATTTAATACACAAGGCTAACAAGCTAGATTGAACTAAGGCTATAGAAAGTAAGTCATGCATGACCAAAATAACCAAAATCAGACCTTAGACATGATAAAACATGAACAAAGTCTTCTCAGAGCTAAGCCAAAAGCATGCTAAAAAGACATGTCAAGGCATGATGCATGTTAGGCTATTTCATGGCATTACACTGCAAATGCATGAGGCATGCAAGGGCCAACCAAACCAAACCAAACCAAAACAGAGTCATGACATGGCAAAACATCACCAAAAACATGCTGAAATGGAAAGAAAATAAGCTAGAATGACATGTTACTTCATGAGGCATACAAAGCTAGTTTGTGTGATTTACACTACAAGTGTATTAACCATGCATGGGGTCACCAAACTAAGCAAAAACAGTGGTATGCCTCAGCAAAATAACCACAAATACAAGCTAAGATATGGCCAACACAAGCTTAACAAAGGTGCTCAAACATGAGGCATATGAAGCAAGTAAACAAGACACAAGGAGGGGGGATGACCCTCTCCTATTTAGGACACCAAAACCATCTTTCCACCATTGAAAATTCTCTGGATTTCAGTGGTAGAAAGGTCATGCAAAGGGTTCAACAAGAGCCTAAAGGAATGGCTCAAAATAAGGCCTAACAAGGCCTAAGAGGGGGTAAATCACCCCAAACGAAAAAGTGACCTAAAACAACTATTTTAAGCACTTAAAAAAGGAACTTTTTTCAGTTATAAGTTAAGCTCAAAACAGCATGCAAATAGGCTCAAAAGCTTAAGCAAGAATGGGGGTTTTAAAGGTCAAAGACTCACCCTTGAAGACCTTCTTTACTACTACAACTCCAGCAAGTTCTTTGAGCTTAAATCAGTCCAAGAACACCAAAAACAACTCCTTAGCACCTCAGCTACCCAAGGATGGTGTTTGAGTGTGTGTTTGTGTGTTAAACTAAGACAAATCTACACTTTTGAAGCACAAAAATGAAGAACTAAGCAAGATAGATACAAAACTATATGTATCTCTCTAAGGGCAATTTTCTGAACCTAGAGGAGGGAGGAGGAGCCTCCCTCTTATAGAGAGCAAAAGCCAAAGCTTCTTGGAGAAGCTAAGATTCAAACAAATCCTTCCATACACGTGTATGGAGGATAGCCCAAATGTCCTCCAGCTGTGCCAACTGGAGGAAAATATCTCCAAAAATGTGTCAAAAAGCAGCCGATCACTTTAAGTGATCTCTGGGAGTAACAACTGGTCAGCCAAGGTGGGAGAGGGCCCAGGGACTGAAAACAATGCAAAGGTGTGGTGGCCGACCAGAAAAGATGGCCCAAAGACCAAGAAAGCTAGTTGTCCAACCAGAAAACTGGCTGGCAGAAGGAAAAGTGGTCTCCAAGGAGAAAAAGTGGTCTCCCACCCATGTACCACCTTCCAAACAAGGAAAACAAGGTTTGTACCAAAAACAAACCAAAACGGATGCAAGATGAGAGATCAGGAGGCAAAGCATGTGGCCGAAAGCCTCGAAAACTAGTCTACGAGCACCAAAAGTGGTATGCGACCACAAAAGTGGTCTCCCAGACCACAGTGTTTCTCTAGGCAGAAGCAACAAGGTATGGTTCAAAAATCACGCTAAATGGAGAACGTTAAGTGGTCCCGAGACAAGGCGTGCTGCCAAAGGCTCCAAAAATCGAAAAATAGTCTCCAAGCGGAAAAAGTGGTCTACGACCACAAAGAGATAGTCTGCAAGACCTCTCCCTCCCTCCGGGAAGAGAAACAAAGTTCGGTCCACAAACCGAGCCGGAGCACAAAAGAGTTCAGAGGCCCGGAGGCGAGGCTCTCAGCCAAAACTCCGAAACCTCTAAACGAGCACAACATGCACCATCACCGAGCGCTCAATCGATGATGTCTGAGTCTTAAGGTCGGTCAAAAATGGGGTGTCTACAGTTGCCCCTCTTTGACAGAACTCGAAAGTCACAAGTGACGGGAGTGAATGTCAAAGCCAAGAGATGACCCATTTTTGACAAGGCCGAAGACTTAGACAAACATGCAAGATAATAAAGAGATGTGCCCGCAGGCTGGGGCAAGATGCAAATGACATGCACAAAGCCGAACATAACTTATGATCATGCAAAGAAAGCTGTAACGAGGCAAATATGCACGATAAATGCAACAGTTTAAGCAAGCGAAAACGAACCAAACTACATTACATGCAGAAATGATGTAAGAGAATTATGCAATTCTCACTACGTCTCACGTGGAGAAGATACAATACCGTCTGGTTCATCTGGTCGCGCCAGCTTCAAATGAACCGTACATACAATATCATGCCTGCAAAAGAAAGAAACTCAACAGGTACAATATTGTTAGAAACATGCATAGCAATGTAAGTGAAAAGTGTGTAACAACGCAAGTGGAGGGGTGCATGACAATGCAACCTAAGTGTGACGCATAACAATGAGGAAGGGATGCAAAACGATGCAACCTAAGTGTGACGCATAACAATGCGATGCACTAACAAGTGCAGATAAGATGCGCAAGATAGCGCAAATGATACTATATAATGCACAAAACAGTGTGAAGAGGTGCGCAAGATAGCGCGAATGATATGCAATGCACAAAATAGTGCGATTGAGGTGCGCAAGATAGTACGAATGATGCAATGCACAAAACAGTGCGATTGAGGTGTGCAAGATAGCGCGAATGATGCAATGCACAAAACAGTGCGATTGAGGTGCGCAAGATAGCGCGAATGATGCAATGCACAAAACAGTGCGACTGAGGTGCACAAGATAGCACGAATAATATGTAATGCACAATGCAAGTAAAGGGCACAGCACAAAATAGTGCGATAAAATGCATGCCCAATGCAAGTAATGGACACAGCGCAAAATAGCGCGATAAAATGCATGCACAATGCAAGTAATGGACACAGCGCAAAATAGCGCGATGCGCAAAATAGCGCGATGCGCAAAATAGCGCGATGAAATGCATGCACAATGCAAGTAATAAATGGACACGCAGTAGATGTAAAGGGGGACACATTCCAACCATGCTAGAATCATGAGAGAAGGAAAAACAACCAATCAGGCGCGTACACAACGCAACTTGAGATAAATTCCAAACACGCTGAAATCGTGTGAGGAAGAACCAAACTCTAACCATGCTGAAATCGTGAGAAGAGGTCAACAAATTCCAAACACGCTGAAATCGTGTGAGAAAGAACAAAACTCTAAGCACACTGAAATCGTGAGAAGAGGTCAACAAATTCCAAACATGTTGAAAACGTGTAAGGAAGAAGGAGAGAGGGAGAAACATAGAGACATATCCCTGTGTTTCGGGGTGCTATAAGCATCGGAACACGTTCCAAATGCTCTTAACCAAAAGAGGAAGAAACATAGGGACGTATCCCCATGTTTCGAAAAGAAGGAGAAACATAGGGACGTATCCCTGTGTTTCGGAAAGAAGAAGAAATATAGGGACGTATCCCCGTGTTTCGGAATGAAGGAGAAACATAGGGAAGTATCCCCGTGTTTGGGAAAGAAGGAGAAACATAGGGACGTGTCCCCGTGTTTCAGAAAGAAGAAGAAACATGGGGACGTATCCCCGTGTTTCGAAATGAAGGAGAAACATAGGGAAGTATCCTCGTGGTTCGAAAAGAAGGAGAAACATAGGGACGTATCTCCGTGTTTCGAAAAGAACGAGAAACATAGGGACGTATCCCCGTGTTTTGAAAAGAAGAAGAAACATATGGATGTATCCCCGTGTTTCGGAAAGAAGAAGAAACATAGGGACGTATCCCCGTGTTTTGAAAAGAAGAAGAAACATAGGGACGTATCCCCGTGTTTCGGAAAGAAGAAGAAACACAGGGACGTATCCCTGTGTTTCGGAATGAAGGAGAGCGGGCCTTTTAGCGTATCACACGCAAGAGCGGAAAGAAAGCATCGCTCAGCGTATCACACGCAAGAGAGGAAAGAGAAACCTCTCAGCGTAGCACACGCGAGAGAGGAAAGGTATCAGTCAAACTGAACCAAAACTTCCCTGAATGAACAGTACATACAATACTGTGCATAGATGAGAAAGAAATTGATAGGTAGAATGCAATACAATGCATGATGTTAAGGAATGCAATAAACAAACAAAACAACACTTTAGAAGGCACTTTACGGGGGTGAGTGGCAATAAACCTCTACTCCGACAGGGATCTCCCCTTGTGTTCTTCGAACTCTTACCTTCAACTCACAGTTCAAAGGTGCTGAAATGCTGACAAGGAGTAACATCTACTGGGGAAATCACGGATGCCGCTTTTGTTCCTGATCATACTCATAACTTTCTTTATTCTTCAACGGGGTGATAGACTAGGTTGGTTCAGTATCCAAAATCGAGGCGCATACATGCTACCTCAACCTATGGGGCTTCTATACAGATTTCAAGCCGGGGATACACCCCTGGGTATTAAAACCAGACTTTAGTCTCAGAAATTCCAAACCTTTGTGTTCTAGGCCACAGCCATTCGAACTCTAGTTTCCACCATCGCAATTGATCTCCTAGGAACTCATTGCAAACACAGTCAAGATGTCCTTGGCATGGAACGGTACTCAGGAAGAGCACTTCTGATTGCCATTCTGGCTTTGAAACAGTCAACACAGTATTCTGTTCACTTCGAACACACAGCTCGTACAGAACACTGCTCATTCTGAATACACAGCCCATAACATAGTATTTTGTTCATTTGGCATACAGCTCAATACATCATATTGCTCACTCTGAACACATAGCCCATAACACAGTACTCGGTTCACTTTGAACACACGGCTCATTCAGCATACTGCTCGTTCTGAACACACAGTTCGTAACATAGTACTCTATTCATTTTGAACACACAGCTCGTACAGCATACTGCTCACTCTGAACACACAGCTCATAACACAGTACTCGGTTTATTTGGTACATAGCTCATACAGCATACTGCTCATTCTGAATACACAGCTCATTCTGAACATACGGGATGCGATGACGGAACTTGCAGAAGTTGAGACACTCAGATGCCCGATATTTTCCTTCTTTTCTTTTTGCTTCGTAGCCCGGAACATGTATAGTTTCAGATAGGTCCTGGTTTTACTGTTCCTGCATGACCTGGGTTGAACCCTGCGGTTTATGAAAGAAAGAAATCTGTTTTGCACAAATGTGGAGAATGACACAGCACTCTGAGCACAAAATGATTTTATTTTGAAATTGAGAAATGAATTCTCAACCGGGTATTTAGCCTACGACTGAACACAGCGAAAAAGACTCAACAACGGAAAATAAAGGTAAACAACCTAAACACACCGAGAAACACTCGAAATGACTCAAGACAAGAATCGAGACGATCAAAGCAACACACACGACACTCAGACGTGTGCCAAAGACGAGAGACCTCTCAGTTGACAAGGAGCCAGTTTCTCTGGGTATTGTTTTCCACCCCTTCTCATTTGTGATTCTCACATCACTCGACCCTCAGGCTCTGTTTTTCTGAAAAAGCCCTTTTCCTTACTTTTTCTCTCGACGCACATCTTTCTATTCTTCAATCTCTCATTTTTAATCCCTCCCCTGGGTGGTTGATGGATAAACAAGAAGTTGCGGGCTCTTGCCCCTAGCATTCTGCTAGATTCTCTTTCTTGACGTCGGTTGACGATGCGCTCGGCCAGTTTGGATGTGATCAAACCTGTCCAGATGAGGGAGTGGAATATCTAGATCCATTCCAGTTCGTGTTTCGCACTTGGCTTGATACCTCGTTGCTCGGAGGATGAGATAGCTTTCGGCATTTTGCTGTTAGCTTCAGTTGTCCCCTTTTCTGGCAGGTAGAGTGCCCTTCTGGCAGGTTGGTTGACGATGGGGAAAAGATAGACCACCTGACTCAACTGTGCCCTTAGTTCATCATTTTGACCATTTTTTGTTTTGGCTTTCTACTAAAACAATTTTGACCAAAATAAGAGTTAGATTAACATACTTGTTCAACTTTTTTGATTTGAAATCATGCTAGTCAAGCTATGAGCACTGAAAATTTTCTTTTTTTGGGTCCAAGAAATGGTCCAGTTTGGAAAATAGTGAAATAATTTTCGAGAGAATTAATCAACCTCAGTAAAAATTCTCAAAAACTGTTTTTGCAAATGGCCACCGCTCGACCAACACATAATTTACTCTTGAGATGCACAACCCTAGATTCAAAATAATGGAAAATTGCTCCTTGTCTGAAGGACACTGCACAGCAACGGAAAGTTGCCCCTTGTTTAAATAGCATCGCAGCACACTGTATGGCAACAGAAAGTTGCCCCTTGTTTGAATAGCACCGCAGTACATTGTAATTAGTTCTCATGGTGACGATTACAATTGAACTCTCGGATACAGAGAAGACCAAGATGATCAAAACCGTTACATGGACACAATCGATTTGGAAGTGTTTATGGCTGGACTTCAGAGTGAAGTTGCTTACGTATCCCAAACATGGGAATCAAGCCTTACGTAGTTCAAGTTAAGGTACATTTGGGTATTAACCTCTCCTTTTGCGCTCTAACTTTTGCCAAGGCCGCCTTTTCTGGGTTTTCAATCTTGCGAGCTATGTTTTTCATTTTCTTTTCAATTCTTTTCTTTTCTTTTCATTTTTTTTTTTTTTTTTTTTTCATCTTTTCTTCATTCTTTGCATTTTTCTTTTTTGTTCTTTTCTTTTCTTTTTTATTTGCTCTAACTTTTGCCTGAGTTGTCCTTCCGGGTTTTCGGCCCAGCAAGCCTCTCAAGGGTAAAAGTGTAGCTTTGTCCATGTCACATGGTTTTTGGATCTCGAAGCCATCTGAATCTAGAAGAATGGCTGCTGTTTGTTGATGATGTAGAAGTCCATCTAATGGGGGGTTGAATTGCCTCTAGTGTTGTGGATAGGAACTCAATTGTTCTTCAGCAATACTTTCTTCTTTCCTCCCTTCTGGGATTTGGCATTCTTGCCGATCTTCATTGATTTGCGGAATGATCCATCTTTGGCTCTTCGAGCATAATCTAACATCTTTTGCCCCTAGTTCGAGGGGTGCTTCTGATCTAGTTTCGCAAGCTTCCTTTTGATCTCATCTGATCTTCTTGATCTGATTTTCTTTGCCCTAGTTCGAGGGCTGCTTCTGATCTGGCCACACAAACCTCACATTGATGGTTGACCATTGAATATTCTGAATCTAAGTTCAAGGTTTAAAAGCAAAAGGGGGTCGAGTCTCGAGGTTGAGAGCGATCCTAGGCTGCACAATCTCAAGAGCGATTCCACGCAAGTCTTCGCAAGACCGCGTAAAACATTTTTTGAAATCTTTTAAGAAAGCGACAAATCGCTCGCGCTGAAGACAGTGTAGAACCAATCTAGATCAAGCCAGGATCCTTCTCAGTACTCACATTAACAAGCATGATCTCATTCATTAAGGGCTTAGCATGCCTCTCTTTCTCTCAAATAATCAAATTTTGCAAATCCCGAGGAATTCCTTCCTCTTTGTTTTTTCATCACAATGTTCAAAAAGTTTTTGAAAAACTTAGGTCAATGCAATGATTTCAAGGCACAGAAGAGCATGTGAAATGCACTGCCGTTTCATTCAAACTTCTGGCACAACTGGCGCAAGGCAGAAGCAAACACAAGAGTGTGAAAATTACTGCTGTTTCATTCAGATCTGTTGGCACAACTGGCTCCATGGCAAAAACAGACTCAAAAGAAAGCGAAAAGACAAACACAAAACAAAATAGTGATGTCCGAGGTGATACCCCCGGAATCACCCGACTTCTGTACAACAGGACTGGCTCTATACAACAAGACAGACCCGACTGGCTTAGTACAAAAAGACTGACTATATACAAGACAACAAAACTGACTGAATACCTAAGTCAAAAAGTACAAAAACTAGCATTCGCAAATGCTCAAAATAGTGCGTGCCATATACCACATCTGAAGTAAACTAAGCGCCGCCGGCAGGTGGTTCATCCCCTGATCACATCAGATTATCCTCCAGATTCATTGATCCAGTGACGATAGACTTTGTTGAGCTTGGTAGGAGGACGACCCCGTTGTCAAACAAGTCTTGTACTTCATGGCGAAGACGGAAGCAATTATCGGTGCTGTGACCGGTTTGTTGATGGTACGTGTAGTATTGGGTAGCATCATGACTAGGTGGAAGACGACTAGGGAGAGGCCGAGGCTCGAGGGGTTTGAGATGCCCCTTTTCAGCAAGGATTTGAAGAGCCTTGGATAAAGGCATGTAGAGGGCATGGAAAACCCTGCGCCCTCAGGGTAGATAATTCGAGGTTTGTGAATTTTTGCTGGGTGCACTAGAAAAAGGGTCGGCAGGTACTGGCTTGGTTTGTTAATCTTTCCCGGGTGTAGAATTAGGGTTGGAAGGAATAGTTCTGGTATGACGGCCCTTCTCCCGATTTTCCCCTTGGCTCGAACTGCCCTCGTTCTGAGTGATAAAGGTATCATCCACAGTTTTGGTAGCAACTGCGAGCACTTGCTGTTTGTTCAGTCCCCCGGCTTTCAAAGCCTCAACAGCCTGCAGAAGTTGTTCATAGGGATCAGTGTATGCCCTCACCTTGTTCTTACTGCTCGCCTCAGCTTGATTGAAGGTTTGGGTTGCTACATCAGTGCGAAACCCTGTTGTTGTCGACATGTTATTGCCGGAACTTGGGATGGCTTCAGGTTGGCTAAGTTCAATTACAATCCGCCCCAATAGTGGGGGCTCCTCTGGCATGAAGTTCCCGGCATGTGATATGATCGATGGCGAAGCCGACATTCCGAAGGCTAGATCAGCCACAGACTTCTGAAGATTGCCGATCATTTCCATCAGCTCAAAAGTGGTGGGCTCGTGGGTTTGGAATAATTGGGTTTCCCAGATTGGATGTGCAGCAGGTGACCTGGGCGGGTATTGCATTTCAACATCGGTCTCACCCTGCATGGCGATTCCCTGGTTTAATGCAGCTGCCATAACCACAATTTCTTCTGAATTTTACGTCATCACGAGTTATGCTGAACTGAACAGAGGTGATATGACTGGTGACTAATGGATTTGATGAACCGGTGAGCCTTGACTGGCCATTCTCTGCCTTGCCTCAGCGAAGGAAAACACTGACTGCTCTTGAACTGAATCTCTGACCTGACAAAGTCTATCAGCAAAAATCTAATGAACCTTGGGGGATATTGGAGCCTTCTGAAGCTACGGTTCCCAAGACTGCCTTGCAAAAGAGAAAATCGGCAGGAACTCAGCCCAATTTCACCAATACAGACATGAACATAGCTGAATGACTGTAATCATCACTGAATTTTGCCCAAAATTCTGCCTGTAAACTGATACCCTCAGGTAAAACTAATTCCCCCAAAACACTGATGCCCTCAGGCCTGATACCCCAATTGGCAAACTGATATATGCATTCCTGTAGAGGCGCACTCTAAAAGCACATAGCAAGTAAATGAGAGCCAAAACACCTCTACGGAGGGGTAGGGTTTCTTTGTCCTATTTTGTCAGGAGCTAGGGTTTCACTATGCACGCAGTGGTTTCAAAAAACCTACAATCGGGTAAGCAACCTGTCCTAGTTTGGAATGGTCACTATGGATTCCGATATGCACTAGATCGAATGGTCAAAGAGGGTGCCTCAGTAAAAATTGAGGTTTGTGTTCTCGTCGTGGCAGAGCCCACAACCGGTCAGCCTTATGGCACGCTTCTCAAAGCAAGCCTTCGGCAAACTGTTCAGGAATAACATACGGCAAACACGGTGTCTTAGGCGCACCAATGCAAATGCAATGCAAAGAGACACATAAGTGTAATCAAAACAAGATATCACGAGTTCGAGTCAAGTTCTCTAAATCCCTAGCAGAGTCGCCAGAAACTGTAGACGCGCCCGAGGACTCTCGGGCTCCGCGCTGCGAAGGCGCGGAATCCGTTCTGTTCTCTAGCTACTACAAGTTTGGACTCAAATGTCACGGTTCTGAATTTAATCTCACAATGTTCGATGTGAGACCGATAACTCACCAAAGAGTCCAAATTCGACAAATCGTTTTGGAAAATTGATTTTTAAGAAAGAAGTGCCAAACATGGACTGCTTTGCCAGATACAGAGTCGCCACCTAAATATTTTATTTTGGGAGAATTTAGGAAACCTTGACTCGTGCCTAACGCCACGTGTCTGTCATCACCAAAGTTGCCTAGGCTCGGGAACTTGGATACGATTGGGGAAGGTCATTTAATGAGCACCCCCGCTCACCTGATCAAAGATCGGCCTGTACTAAGCATGATATCTTGTTTTTGAAAACACATGTGCTCTTCTTCCGGTTAATTAGCTAAAATTACTATGTAATGCGTACAACAAACAAGTATAGACTAGATTGCCTAATTTGGAACAAAACATTGCATATTCATTTGAAAACGGTTTGAAGTTTGCTACTCGCAAGTAGGTTAAAATGCGGATTTCAATGAATTGTTTCAATTCAAGTAATCCAACCTTCACCCACAAGCATTCAGACAGTTAATCAACTAAGCAGTTAGCCTCATGGCAAGCATGCTTTCATGGCAACATTAAGAAACATGTAGTATGCTAAAGCGTAAATACTCACAGTGTACTCCGAGCCAAAACAAAGAACTAGTTAGAAATCAATGCATGATCATAGTTCATGTTAAAATGGCTAATGCAACACATGCGAAAATGTAACTAAAATAGGCTCGGCTATTCTAGAATATCATGTGAAATGCAACTTGGTACATGTATTCAAGTAGGTATTAAAATACAATGCAGTTAGTATGATGCGCCGAGCCCGGTGCATGCAAGACAGATGAATGGATGCACGCATGCAAAAGCATAAGGTATGCAAAATGAAATATGCCCTAAAACTAACCATCATAAGCGATGAAGTAAAAGGGAGAAAGAAATGAAGGTTGGAAGACATGCATCACACACATGCACGCTTATTACAACAATGCGCTCTATTGAAGGAGGGACCGAATAAGAAGCTAACTAGTTAATCTAAGCTAATTAAACTAATTATTACACAACAAATTAATTAACTAATCCTAGTTAACTAATTATTACAAAACGAATTGAATAGCTAACGCATTAACTAATTAAAGTGCAAACCAAAGCAAAAGCAAGCTATCTAAGCATGACAGCTAAGGAAAGTAGTAAATCAAGAGCCTCGGAGGGAGAGGAATGCATGCAAGCCCGGTCGCCTCGTTCGGAAATCCAATGTGATGCCGCAATTTGCCTCTGTTTTCATCTGTCCTCAGAACTCTGCACCAAGTTCTAGAAAGATGAAACTCCATCTTAGGAATCCTGTGGGAGGGTGGCCGACCACTTTTGGTTTCTCCAGACACCTGCCGACCACTTTTGGTTGTTGAAAAACCAGAAAAGTGGTCGGCCAGCTAGTTTTTTTGGCTAGCCGGCCAGTTGTTGCTGCTGAACTGCAATTTGCTACAACAGAGAGCAAGAAAGGGCATGGCAATGCATTTGCAAGATATGGGTGCACAACCACCCTCCCTATCATGTCATGAACTCAAGGGGGGTGTGGTTCTCGACCCTCGGGCCACCAATCGCGCATTTCAATGCATGATGGCCGAGAGGCGAAGTTGCACAATTCGATATGAAATGAATGCACAAGTAAACACATAAATCCTAAAACTCTATCATGTATGATCAAGAGCGTCGGCGACCGAGAATTAAGGCACGTTTCATCACTTTAAGTATGAAACGCCCCTCGTTTTTCGTGTTTGGACTAACACCTATTCCCAAACACATGCAACAAGAAACATGGCAAACATGTAATGCAACTACATGGCATACACAATGCAAGGGACAAGCATGCAACAACATGCAATGCAACATGACCAAACTACCAATGCAAATGACATGCAAACAATGCTAACACATGCATGCACAACGCATTGCTACAAGGGCAACTTGGCAATGTTAGGAATATGCATAATCAATGCGAAGAGACAACTTGGCATACACAATGCTATGACCTACATGGCATACACAATGCATAATGTGAGATGGCATACTCAATGTAATGAAACAATATGGCATACTCGATGCAATATACATGGCATAATCAATGGACTTAAACCAAAAGGGGTGGACCTCAGTCATGCCCAAATTAGTGGCCATTGGTGATAAAATGAAGGCACCGAAAACACATACAAGCATGCATGTCAATTGGCTCACCAACTAAGGCACTAAGGTGCAACTCTCAAGAAAAAGCATGGAAGTGTAGCAACACTAAGTACACTGAAATGAGGTAAGAAATGATGCCAAATCATTCAAACAACACAAGTATGGCATGCTAGGGTGTTTAAAGCATGAAGCTAGTAAAGAGGACTACAAAGAAGGCATGCAATACATTGCACAAATGCATGAACTAAGCATGGACAGAGCTCAAGTAGGTCAAAATAAGGACTTAAACATGCTGAGACGAGGGCTCAAAGGCCTAGGCATGCAAGCATACAAGCTAAGGCATAAACTAGACAACAATGCACAACACTTAAAGGCACTTAAAGCATGATTGAGGTAGGAACATGGCAATGCTAAATGCTCTGAAATGTTATGTTAAGTGATGCCAAATCATGTACACAACGTAAATGAAGCATGCAATGGTGCTCAAAGCTTGAGGCAAACAAGAGCATTTGTACTACAAGTATACAAAACATGAAGCATGTGGCCAAGGCAACTCAAAATAGTCCTAGAACATGTTGAGATGAGTCTAAAACATGCATGGAAGGAAGCCAAAACAAGCTAGCATGGTGAGCATGAGGCATGGTGAATGCAAGGCAAATAAGGTGGATTACACTACACTTATCAAGACCGAGCATGGGATGACTCGACCAATAAAAATCAGAGTTATATCATGACAAAATAACCCCAAAAACACATTGAAATGGTGGCTCGCAAGCTATGGCATGAAGGCATACGCAATGGTTCATGTTAAGACATAAAGGGGCAAACCCTCCAACGCATTGAATGAGTGACAAACGTGAATATATGGCCATGAAACATGGACTGAAATCACATAACAAGTGATGCCAAATCACTGAAATAGGCCAAACAGTGCATGCTAGAGGATTCAATACACAAGGCTAACAAGTTAGATTTAACCAAGGCTATACAAAGCAAGTCATGCATGACCAAAACAACCAAAATCAGACCTTAAACATGATAAAACATGAACAAAGTCTTCTCAGAGCTAAGCCAAAAGCCTGCTAAAAAGACATGTCAAGGCATGATGCATGTTAGGCTATTTCATGGCATTACACTATAAGTGCATGAGGCGTGCAAGGGCCAACCAAACCAAATCAAACCAAAACAGAGTCATGACATGGCAAAACATCACCAAAAACGTGCTAAAATGGAAAGAAAACAAGCTAGAATGACATGCTACTTCATGAGGCATACAAAGCTAGTTTGTGTGATTTACACTACAATTGTATTAACCATGCATGGGGTGACCAAACTAAGCAAAAACAGTGGTATGCCTCAGCAAAATAACCACAAATACAAGCTAAGATATGGCCAACACAAGCTTAACAAAGGTGCTCAAACATGAGGCATATGAAGTAAGTAAACAAGACACAAGGATGGGGGATGACCCTCTCCTATTTAGGACACCAAAACCACCTTTCCACCACTGAAAATCCTCTGGATTTCAGTGGTAGAAAGGTCATGCAAAGGGTTCAACAAGAGCCTAAAGAGATGGCTCAAAATAAGGCCTAACAAGGCCTAAGAGGGGGTAAATCACCCCAAACGAAAAAGTGACCTAAAACAACTATTTTAAGCACTTAAAAAAGGAACTTTTTTCAGTTATAAGGCCTCGTTTGGGAACCCTCCCTTTTAGCCAAAAAGCCAAAAAGTTACTAAATTAGCCAAAAAGCCAACAATCCATACCAAAAAGTCAAAGATTCTCTTTTCTCTCTACTTTTTGCACATCTTTTCGTAAAAAGCCAAAAAGACATCCCAAACATACTAGTTTTTTTTAGCTCATATTTTAGCCAAATAGCCAAAAAGTTACTAAATTAGCCTGTTCCCAAACGAGGCCTAAGTTAAGCTCAAAACAGCATGCAAATAGGCTCAAAAGCTTAAGCAAGAATGGGGGTTTTAAAGGTCAAAGACTCACCCTTGAAGACCTTCTTTACTACTGCAACTCCAGCAAGTTCTTTGAGCTTAAATCAGTCCAAGAACACCAAAAATAACTCCTTAGCACCTCAGCTACCCAAGGATGGTGTTTGAGTGTGTGTTTGTGTGTTAAACTAAGACAAATCTACACTTTTAAAGCACAAAAATGAAGAACTAAGCAAGATAGATACAAAACTATATGTATCTCTCTAAGGGCAATTTTCTGAACCTAGAGGAGGGAGGAGGAGCCTCCCTCTTATAGAGAGCAAAAGCCAAAGCTTCTTGGAGAAACTAAGCTTCAAACAAATCTCTCCATACACGTGTATGGAGGATAGCCCAAATGTCCTTCAGCTGTGCCAGCTGGAGGAAAATATCTCCAAAAATGTGTCAAAAAGCAGCCGACCACCTGAAGTGGTCGGCCGACCACTTTAAGTGATCTCTGGGAGCAACAACTGGTCGGCCAAGGTGAGAGAGGGCCCAGGGCCTGAAAACAATGCAAAGGTGTGGTGGCCGACCAGAAAAGATGGCCCAAAGACCAAGAAAGCCAGTTGTCCAACCAGAAAACTAGCTGGCAGAAGGAAAAGTGGTCTCCAAGGAGAAAAAGTGGTCTCCCACCATTGTACCACCTTCCAAACAAGGAAAACAAGGTTTGTACTAAAAACAAACCAAAACGGATGCAAGACGAGAGATTGGGAGGCAAAGCACGCGGCCGAAAGCCTCGAAAACTAGTCTACGAGCACCAAAAGTGGTATGCGACCACAAAAGTGGTCTCTCGGACCACAGTGTTCCTTTAGGCAGAGGCAACAAGGTATGGTTCAAAAATCACGTTAAACGGAGAACGTTAAGCGGTCCTGAGACAAGGCGCGCGACCAAAGGCTCTGAAAATCGGAAACTAGTCTCCAAGCGGGAAAAGTGGTCTACGACCACAAAGAGATGGTCTGCAAGACCTCTCATTGCCTCCGGGAAGAGAAACAAAGTTCGGTCCACAAACCGAGCCGAAGCACAAAAGAGTTCAGAGGCCGGGAGGCGAGGCTCTCAGCCAAAAGTCTGAAACCTCTAAACGAGCACAACATGCACCATCACTGAGCGCTCGATCGATGATGTCTGAGTCTTAAGGTCGGTCAAAAATGGGGTGTCTACACCTATCTCCCCGCCCAAACTAGGCTTCAAGTGAGCAACCTTGAGGCAACTCAAGGGCGGGCTTTAGGCATCCAGAGGGGTGTCTAGAGTCTCCACGTGGGTTTGGGAGCCCCATGGACGATGCAATAATGTAGGCACTGTGCGTGCCTCCCGAGGGAGAGGTTCACCATGTTGTTTCCATTATGCCACACAATATGACATCTTTGGGACTCGTTTTGGACCGAATGGGCTATCAAGGCACCACCAAAGGCCTCGTGTGCCAACTTAAGTGCTTGGTTTGGGTTCAACCATGCATGAGGGGATCCCGTGGCTTAAGTTAAGCGAATAGAAGGCAACACCGCATATGTGGGCTATCGAATGAAGGCATCGAGCTATGCATTGACTAAGTCCATTGAGGGACTACATTATGCTACAAGCAAGTTACGGATTGAGACGTTGCTTTACTCATGCTACACGTTGGTGCAACGCTAAGGTGCACAATGGCCTTAGGCGGAATCTAACACACGTGTTGGCACGAGGATTATGCCGTGGGCAAGAGATTGACCCTCGGTGGCTTATGGGCTTTGCATGACCGTTTGGCCATTCGATAGACATCAATTAAGGTATGCTTGACCCTACGACACTTAGAGATGCTATCAAAGACCTAACATGCAATGTTGGCTTGTCGGCTAAGTCGAGGGCCTTTGCTAACACATTGTTGTGTGGCTAGGCATCTTGATGACATAAACCTAAGTTGGGCGAGCACCTTGCTTGAGGTAAGCTTGGTGCTATGATGCGACTTATGCCGTGCTTGGTGCACTTGAGGCGTTAGGCCTACTTGTGGCATTCGGGTGAAGACGGAACTTCCTTGTGAAGTTGTTTTGCTTGACAAAGTATTGGGGCCTAATGTTCAAACGGGTGAGATCACTACCACTTGACAAATCGAGCTATGGCGGGCTTAAACTTGGTGGAATTTGAGCGCCACACGGACGAAAAATTGATCTGTTGCGCCACTAAAGGAGTCGGCCCGTGACACATTGCCACCTCTTCTCATATCCCTTGGTATTGCCAACTCTTAACCCTATCACCTCTGGCTGCCATTCAGAAACCATGGCCGAAATCGTGGATTTGGTTTGAACTTCAACTGTCAAACAATGGAAGTTTTGTTTGATTTTCAACTGTCAAACAGGGAACTAGTTTGGTGGCTAGGCGTGTATATGGTTAGGGGTTGGAGGTGGTGGGAGCGGTGGCTACGGTTAGTGTTAGGGTTTTAAGGTTGAAGAAGGTGGAGGTATTTTTGACATGGTGGGTGGTTGTGTACTACAAAATATTAAGTTACAAAATCATATAGTCTATATATTGAGAAAAAACGTAATTGAGAGTTTCTTGTATATGGAAATAAAAGCTCCCTAATGTGTCTAGCTATGATTTTTCATTTAAGAACACACAAGCCTATCATTATGAATATGATTTACAAGGTTACAACTGCTGCATCTTTTTTAAAGTAAATTTTGTATCAAAATTTTGGTGACCTGGCATTTTCCATCATTGGTAGGCATTACATATTTATTTGGTTAGCTTTGGGTGCTTTCTTTGAAGGGTGTTAAAGGTAGGAATGGGACAGAGGAGTCCACTCGTTTCATCAATTTCTTATATTGGTGAGAGATGTACCCTCTACCTCGTATAGTAGGAAAAAGCCTTCAATATAATATCACCATTTAATAATTTTTCTTTATTTACCCTTCTATGTATATGTGACATAGTCACATATAGTTATATCGGGAAAGTGGAGTTCACCCTCCACGGTATTACTGTGACATTGAATCTTTACACTCATAGCAGGTAGGTATCTTTTATTACCTTGGTGAGGGATGTATTCTCTTCTCCAAAACTTTTTACAAAATCCAAGGCTATTTTTGAAATAAAATTTCCAAGTTCAATTTAGTTTTGAATTTAATTTTCAAATTCGGGTTGTTCTTTGTGAACTTTTTTTTGAAGTTGTGTTTTGAAAAATAAAATTTAACTTTTTATTTTACAATAAGTTAATTTTAAAATTTTGGTTTAAAAGCATGACTTTGCTAGGTCACATGAGTACGAGAAATAAATTTAGTTTTAGTTTTAACTAGTAAGTTATACATTATTACTAATGGAAATTCAATGTTGCTCCGTAAGTTTGAATTCTGAACCTTTCATTTGAAAATCAAGGGATACAATCACTTGATTTATGCTCAAATTAGTTTGAAAACGACGTTATTTTTGTCAAAAGAATGAAAAAAGTCACCATCTCCATTTATGTGCAATGTTAGAGGAATTTTTTTTAATAAATAATATTTCTACCTGTGCTTCAAAATCTCTCTTAAAATTCTAGTACCAAATTTGGTTGTTGTCAATTAAAACTAAAAAATTCAAAATACATATTTTGAAAACTCTATTAAACAGAGTATTTTTTGTTTTCTATAGAAATTATGGCTCTGTTTGGAATGATTTTGAAAATTGTTTTCTACGATGGAGTTCGCATATGGTGTTTGGATAGAGTTGTGGAATTAATTTTTCACAATTCTACAGAAAACTCTGTCAAACAGAGCACAATTTTCAATTTTTTTTTTCCGAAATTTGGTTTAACCGGTCGTCCGGCCGGTTGACCAGAACAGTGAATTTTTTAATTTTTATTTTTTGCAATTGATATTTTAATTTTTATATATTTGAAAAAAATATTTTCTGAATTTTTTTTAAATTTTGTGTGTTTTAAAATAATTTTGAGTTGTATGTTTGGTTATGAATTGTAAATTTTTGTATCAAATATCAAATGTCACATCAAAAATTTCTCACTCAATTCAAAACTCTTTTCAAAATTCTTTTTAAAACTCTTTCATTAAACAAAATTTTCACACTCAAATCATAATTCCAAATCTCATAAACTCAAAATACAATTCATACTCTCAAATCATAGTTACAAAATTCTACCAAACGCAACCTATATTTTGACTGTACTTTTATCTCTAAAAATCATATTTTGTTAACTTATTTCATCACAAAAAATGTGAATATCAATTAGCTTGTTTGGTTATACTTTTCAAAAAATAATTTTTAGAAAATTTTACATTTTTATTTTTTGTATTTTAATGTTTTCAACGAATTGTTTTAAAATTTTAGACAAACGTAACATAAATATACTTAAAAAATATAATATTTGTGAAAAAAATCTTTAAAAATATACTACCAAAAAAATATAAAATTCAATACATTTTTTTGTATTTTTTTGTATTTATTAATTTTTAAAAATAATTTTTCACAAATATTTTACTATTTAGATATATCTAAGTAAGGTATATCTAAAAAAGTAAAAAAATTACTTAAAATTTTTAAAATATTCATTAAAAATAAAAAATTCAATTTTTAAAAAATTGAAACCAAACAAACTAAATATTTTTTTTGTTAGTACTCCTAAAATAAATTGAAAATTAATACCAATAATCTAAACTTATCATGAGAAATTCTTATATGTTAATAGAATATCACGTGATAATTTTTTTTTTATCAATTACAAATATATACTTCCTCCGTCTCAAAATAATAGTTCTTTTTAGAGAATTTAACTTTTTTTGATAGTACAATTATTACACTTTAAAAAAGTTAATTTTCCAAAATCACCTTTTGGTAGTATATTTTTTGAAAAAAATTAATATCATAATTATACTTTTTATGTTATTAATGAATTTAAAAGAAAGACAAAATAAGAAATTTATATTATTTTTATATTTGATTTTTTAAAAAAAATTAATATTTTAAGATAATAAAAAATAAAATAAAAAATTAATATTTTAAAACGAAAAAAATATATTTCTTACTGTTGTTTAAATACTCAATATTAATATAATAAATCTTACTATTAAATATGATCATAATAATATAAGATATTACGTGACATTGATCTTATTAGCAAACAAAACTTTCTTCAGAGGGAGAGAGATACGCTATTGGTGGCAGACGGTTTGTTGGCCGTACGTGCGGTCGACCGTCAGGTGGAATACAAAAACACATGTAACACGTGCACTCACAATATCACTTCTCTCTCTCTCTCCCTCTCCCCCCCCCCCCCCCCCCCCCCCCCCCACCACATCACTATCTCTAGCTAACCTTGATTTGCTAATATCACTTCTCTCCGCCCCCCCCCCCCCCCCCCCCCCCATATCACTATCTCTAGCTAACCTTGATTTGCTAATCACTCAGTGGAGTTGACTATAGCAACTCTGATTTATTTATTTATTTTTTAACTTTTTTTAAAATTTTAAAACTTTTTTGGATCAATTTTTTTAATTTTTTACGTATTTTTTTAAAAAAATAAAAAATTTAAAAATCAATTTTTAACATATTTTCCAAAACAACTCTATGTTTATGAACCTTGACAAGTTTTAGTGTGTTTGGTTTGAATTTTCTGAATTAAGTTTTTTAAAAATTGAGTTTTTTAATTTTTGTTTTTTTATTTTTAGTGAATATTTTTAAAATTTTAAATATATTTTTTAACTTTTTTAAATGTATTTTACTTAGATGTATTTAAAAAGTAAAAAATTTGTAAAAAAATATTTTAAAAAATTAATAAATACGTAAAAATATAAAAAAATGTACTCAATTTTTTTTTTTTTTTTTATATTTTTGGTATTTAGTGAATTTTAAAAGATTTTTTTATAATTTTTTTACTTTTTAGGTGTATTTATGTTAGGTGTGTCTAAAAAGTAAAAAAAATTACTTAAAATATTAAAAAAATTCAGTAAAAACAAAAAAAACACGGAAAATAAGAAAGTAGAATTTTCTGAAAAGTGTTTTTGGAAAAATGGAACCAAGTAAACTATTGTACAATGAAAGAAAAATTACAAAAGTATAAAAAAAAATATATTTTAATTATTAAAGTATATAGAATTTATTGTTAATTTTTTTTTATTGTGTCCCACTTAACTGTAATTCTCACTTTTTAAATTATAATTCATTTTGATTTATTTATTTTTTCAAATTAATTTTCTGTAAGTTTTAATTTAATCAAACTCAAGTTTTATTTTTTTATAATATATATAAATTAATTAAGTTGAATTTGATCCGAGTTCATAAAATTAAATGAGTTTTAAAATATTTTTAATCTAATTTATTTATAAATGAAATTTTTAATAATTCAAACAAAAATTGAATCAATCACAAATGAGATTTTTAATGAATTAATTAGAAGTCGTATGTGGATTGGAAAAATTACAAATTAGTGGTACAATTAAAAAATTATTAAAGATTCATAATTTTTTTTTTAATTTTAATCATTAATGTGTATAAAGTTTATCACTTATTTGAATTTTTTTTTTTTTTTTTAAATGTCCACTGAAGTAGAATTTTCCCTATTTCATTTTGGATTTGGTTTCTCTCCAATTGGAGAAAAGTTCAATCCAGTCTAGTTAAGCTATAGAGACCATTACGGGTATTACCTTGGGAATATCTTATTCATTTTGTTAGTCCCTACATGTAAATTATACCCAAAAAATTGAATGATCTAATAATCAAATTCATATGACTTCATATTATTTGTCATCAGAAAATAAATAATCTCTTTCAAAATCATTCTAGTTGTTTGTGTTTTTTAAGACAAATTTGACAAAACGACTATGATTATCATATTAATAATTTTTTCTTCATAAATGATTTATACAAAAACGTATAAAATAAATAAGTCAAATTACTAGAGTAAAATATGTAATAAACTTCAACGAAGATTCACAATGTCCTAATGAATGATCACATTTTTTTATCAGTTTTTGTTTATCATAATATGTGATAACATTTGTATTGTGGTGTAATCTATAATATTAATATAATATTGACATATAAAATAATAAATAAAATAATATTATGATAAAAAAAATTATACAAAAAATTAATTAAAAAAATAATTATATATGTGAAGCCTATTATAATATTTAAAAATAATAAAATTAATATGTCATTGCCACATTAAAAGTCAGAAATATAAATAAAAATTGTGGTATGACACAGTCCGATGCGGATCGGGGATAGTGCTCTGACTCAATGTTTTAAAAACCGGACTGGTGAGTGAACCGGAAAAATGATCGGGTGGACGGGTCACCGGTTCAACCGTCGGGTTGAACCAGAATCGAACCGCGACGTCATAAATATATTAAAAGTATATTTAAATAAAAATATAAGTAATAAAATTATAAATTAAAAATTTTAATAATCTTAAATATTTCTCTTAATATTTTTTTATTAAAAAATATAAAAATATATATTTTAATTTTGGAAGAAGAAATCAAATATTCAATATTCTCTCCATATGATTTTAATTCAAATAATTTGATTGAAAGAAGAGCAAAAATTTTGAAGGGATATCAAAATTTTAAGTTTCCCTCCAATAAATTTGATCGAATTCCACATAGATTTCTTGAGTTTTTTTGGAAGAATTTTTTTCTTATAAATAAATAGAGGCTTTCACAATAATTTCAAGCTCTCAATTGGATTTCTCACAAGAGGAGACCCTTAAAAGAGAATTTCCAATTAAATTTTTATTATATATATAATAATATATATATATATATATATATAATAAGAAAGAAAGAAAAGAAAGAAAGAATAAAAAAATTCAAAAAATTCGTTTCATCAACCCGATGAACCGGAACCGGGTCGACCGGTTCGGCGGTTCAACCGCCGGTTTTTTCGATTCTCTCAAAATGGCTGGTTTTCCACTACGACCGGTTCTGTGGGTGTACTCGGACTGGAACCTCGACCGGTCGGCGGTTCAACCGGTTGAACCGACTGGTCCGGTTCGGTTTTTAAAACCATGCTCTAACTAAGTGATTGTTTGACCCGTGTTAAAATAATACATATTATTTTAGTACATTATCTTATTTAGGTTATAATCATTTTATTTAGGGTTTTTTTTTTAAGGTCCTTGGAATTATGATTTTATAGTATAAAGGACACTCAATATTTTCATAATGTCTAAGGTCCCTCAACATCAATCTAGAGAAAATTCAATCCAAAGAATTTCTCTGGACACATTACAGAGAAAATTCTAAATTTCTCTAAGTTTTTGTGAATTTCTCTAAACTAGAAGGGAATTTTCACTGACTTTTTGTGAATTTCTCTAGGTTGGAAGGTAATTTCTCTGGACTGAGAGAATTTCTCTGGGGCAATTTATCAAATTAATAGAACAGCAAATTCAACTCTACCTATTTTGTCATAGAGAAAATCTCAACAGAGATTTTTTAGAGAAATTTTAAAAATTTCTCTGACCTTCCCCTAACCGTCCCACTCTTCAGAGAAATTTTGAAAATTTCTCTGGCCTTCCCTCTCTCTAGAGAAATTCCCCCTTCCATTTACACAATAATCACAGATACAAACAAGAGAAATTTAGTCCATCCAAGAGAAATTTACTCAAACTTAGAGAAAATTGCCCTCCAACCTAGAGAAATTCACTGAAATCCAGAGAAAATCCCAAGAAAATCTTAAACAACCAGACTGAGAGTCCACCATGAGACAAATATAGATGAGCAGCATTTTTGGATTTATCAGAACACTAGAGATTTATATCATGTAATACAAAACAAAGAACAAAAAATCTTGAGGATTGTTCTTCCATCATTTTTCAAAGTTCAAATAAGCAACAAAAACTGCTTTATGATAAATTCATCTAATATAATTTATGTCGTATGTGTAAATTAAGCTAAAAATGCATGACAGAGAGGAGGGGAGAGAGGCAAAAACAACATTAAGCAATATAATCCACTTTCACTCAAACCAGATCCACACACATACATATATATATATATATATGCCTAACTATTTTGGCGATGGAGAGTGGCGGAGGCGAATTCGAGTGTGAGTGAACCATAGGCAGAACCGTGTGTTCGGTGGAAGTCTGATTTGGTAATGACGGGGTAGATCCATCGTGAAATTGATCTAAAAGGAGAGGCGCTGGCAGCGGTGCCGATAGTTGCGGTAGAGATGAAGTGATGAGATCGGAGAGAGAGATAGTGATGGGATTGAAATAACAAAGGCAAATAAGCTTAAGAAGAGAAACAACAATGAACAGGGCTGAATTTGAGGAGAAAGTGATATCGAAAGGTTGAGTTTGGGAATTTGGAGGAGTGGAAGAGAGCAGCAAGAGAGACACACACAGAGCGTGAGATATTTATCAAATTTCTCTGTGATAGATGGGAGGGACCTTAGACATCAAAAAATAATATTGTGGATCTCTTCCATTACTAAAAATGGGAGAGAGACTTTAGACTAATTTTTTCTTTTATTTAATTCATATTATCTTTTTATTATATCACTTCAAATTCAATTCATATTTCATTTTTTTTTTGGTAAAAAGTTAAAAAAGTATACTAATTTAGTACTTCCTAAATAACCAAGTCATAACAGTGATCTATTGTGAGTCAGTGGAGATTTTTTCAAGTCTTTTTCAATAATCTAAACCGTTTATATTGTAGAATTCGTCAAGTATATAATCCATATAAAAAATTAAATTAATCAAAAATCTGTAACCTCATGATCAGATTTCAAATTAATTTATAAAAATTATCTAGATAATGTCAATCGTTTATTTTTTTAAAAACAAATATACTCTTGTTATAAAGTTATAGATTTTTAATCAATTTAATTTTTTACATAAATAATTTATTTAACAAATTTTACAATATAAATGGTTTAAATTATTAAAAAAAATTCGGCTCGAATCGCGGCTCGACACCAAAACGACGTCGTTTTGCTGTGACTTAGCATCCCCAGATCCGTCCAATGCATGCATGCTGGCTCAATCAACAAATCAACAACCTCCTTCACATGCTCGTCTATCTATTTATCATTCTCTCTCATCACCACTCTCTTTCTCAGTACCCAAACACCCAAGAAACATCACATACCCATCTCCTCTCTATCAATCAATCACTCCAATTCTCTTCCTCACCTCACCTCACCTCACCTCAATTTCTCTATATAAATCCCCAATTCACAGTTTCTCTTCTCTCTCTCCATAGATCTATTTTCTCTCTCAGAAAACAAGCTCAGAAGAGAATAAGAACATGGCTCTGTCCTCCAATTCACTCCTCACCAACAACAAAACCCATCTCCTCTCACCTCCTTCCTCAAAACCCACCACCCCTTCACTCTCTCATCTCCTCCCCATCTCCAAGCCCCGACCCATCTCCGCCGTCCACTCAGCCAAAAAACCCTCCAATTCCACCTCCACAACCACCCAATTCCCCCCCAAATGGACCCTCGATAGTTGGACTTCCAAACAAGCCTCTCAGCTTCCCGAATACCCGGACAAAGTAGAGCTCGATTCGGTCCTCAAAACCCTCGAATCGTTCCCTCCGATCGTCTTCGCCGGCGAGGCTCGGAGCCTTGAAGATCGGCTCGGCCAGGCCGCTCTCGGGAACGCTTTTCTCTTGCAGGGAGGTGATTGTGCCGAGAGTTTCAAGGAATTCAATGCCAACAACATTAGGGATACGTTTCGGGTGCTTCTGCAGATGGGTGTTGTTCTTACGTTCGGTGGTCAGATGCCTGTCATCAAGGTCCCAATCTTTTTTCTCTCCTCCTTTTTTATGTTTCCTTTCAATTCATATATATATATATATATATGCATGTATGTGATGAAAAGGAGTTGTGGGTATGATTAATTTGGTGGTTTGAAGTTCGGGTCTACAGAATCTTTCTTTGTTCTCTTTTTGAATGATAGTTAATTTTTTTATTTTTTTTGAATTGTTTATGAAGCAGATGTTTTTGTGTGCCTCTGTCTATCTGTCTCCAAGTTTTGGGCTCAGATCAGGAATCTTTTTATTCATTTTTTTAACTTTCATTATGATTGTGGATGATTTGATTAGTTACATATTGAGTTTTTAGAGAGTTTGCTCTTTTTGTGTATTTTTTGCATAGCCTTGATGCTTTTTCAATGAAGTTTGTTTATTTACCAAAACAAAAAAAAAGTCTTTTGGATGATATTGAACTGGGTGATTAGAAGTTGTCGATATGAATTATGATAGTTCGGGTAGGAAGAAATGTAAATCAACATGTGAAGCTAGGATTGGAACTACTCTTATTTGTGTCAATTGATCGTTCCTTGTGTCATGATTTCTTCAATTTCATGGAATGCCTTTCAATTGAATGTTTCGGTCTAGTGCAAAGGTGATTTGTGTATTTGATAAGATTTGACATACATATGACCACATCGAGTAGCCAATATCTTATGAATCCCAATTTTTCAGAATACATTTATGTTCTATTTGGACTATATATTTATATCAAACACTATAGATGATGGCTTTTGGATTAAGTGACTAAAAATTACGAGGAAGTTGTTTTAGGTTGGAAGAATGGCTGGTCAATTTGCGAAGCCAAGGTCAGATCCGTTTGAAGAGAAGGATGGAGTGAAGCTGCCTAGTTATCGGGGTGACAACGTGAATGGAGATGCATTTGATGAGAAATCAAGGATTCCAGACCCTAATAGGATGATCAGAGCTTACACACAATCTGTGGCAACATTGAACCTCCTTAGGGCTTTTGCTACAGGAGGGTATGCTGCCATGCAAAGGGTTAACCAATGGAATCTTGATTTCAGTGAGCACAGTGAGCAAGGGGATAGGTATGGTGTTAGCTCCTTCAATTTAAGTTAAACTTCGTATACAGAGTTTGAAACTAGCGTCTTCAATTTAATTCAAAGTTTATTTCTGTCGATTTGAATGATTTTTTGCTATTTGTCTTTTCCAACAGGTACCGCGAATTGGCTCATAGGGTTGATGAAGCCTTAGGGTTCATGGCTGCTGCTGGCCTCACGGTTGGCCACCCAGTTATGACAACAACGGAGTTTTGGACATCTCATGAGTGTCTTCTTCTGCCATACGAGCAGGCACTTACTAGGGAGGATTCAACTACTGGCCTTTATTACGATTGCTCTGCTCACATGATTTGGGTTGGGGAGCGCACACGACAACTTGATGGTGCACATGTTGAGTTCCTACGAGGAGTTTCCAACCCACTTGGCATCAAGGTATGTTTTTTACTCTAATTTCTCATTTAAATCTTAGAAATTACTGTTTTAGTTCTTTAGTCTTCTCCTTAGTTTGCCTTGATTCCTTGGCTTTGCGGTTCTCTTGTACTAATGTACAACGATTAGCATCTAAATTTGAAAAAATAAATTTATTTAGTATTTATCTGAAGAAGTGAAGTCAACTTTCTGTGTAAAGAGTAAAATTTGATTGTCTAACGCAAAGGGTTTGCAATGCAGGTGAGCGATAAGATGGATCCAAATGAGTTAGTTAGGCTCATAGACATACTGAATCCTCATAACAAGCCTGGAAGAATAACAATAATCACAAGAATGGGAGCTGAGAACATGAGAGTGAAGCTTCCCCATTTGATTAGGGCCGTTCGCAGAGCAGGCCAAATTGTCACATGGGTTAGTGATCCCATGCATGGAAATACTATAAAAGCTCCTTGTGGCCTCAAAACTCGTTCCTTCGATGCAATCAGGGTATGGTTACTAATATCTTTTATCTTAGTTTGTACCTTTCTTCTGTGTGTAGGATCTATATGTTATATTCTACTTTATTGTTCACAGCCTTTTGATACATGTCATTGTCTTTACAATAGAACTGTTTAAAAATCTCTGATTTAGTTCCGCAACCTAACCTCAGTGATTTGAAAGTAATTTGTAGTTTTTTTTTTTTTGTTTTGAAATCTTTCCTTCTCTTGCTATAGGTATTGTCTTATGGTCCTAATTAGGTTGCTTTTGGCTATGATATTTCATCACTCAACAGTGTTGAGTGGAGTCTAATGAACTTGGTTCCCTCCCCCATTCCCCTTCTTTTTCCTTAATTTGGGATGGGAGATTGAAATATGTTTTGTGGGTAGGACCGGAACTGCTGTTGAAAAATTAGCTCAAGTGAAAGTCAATTGATGAGATTGCTTTGGCTTGCATGTAAGCCAGGCATTTCTTTAGTTATCACGATAGTCATATTTCATAGCCTGCAAGGCTGGAATTTCATTAGTAACAAGAAGCTAGTCTTCTCTTCTCCATTTTTTTTGATTTGTTGTGTATGTGGTTTTTTCAATTTGGGATCTTTGCTTCTCTAGTGGCTGTCTCAGGTCTGTCTCCGTGTGTGTGTGAACATATTAGTCCAAAAACGACTGCAGCTCAAATATAAACTTAGAGGAAACTTGGTGCTTAAAATTATTTGCAATTCTTAATGACAATGATGTTTATTTTTCAATTTGGGATCTTTGCTTCTCTTGATCATCGTGATTTTCAGGGTCCTAATTGATTGCACATTTGTCTGCTAATAAATATTTTTTTAAAGCTTAATTTATTAACCAACTGGAGGATTGGTGGCCCTCCCCCCCTCTCTCTGGTTTTCGTGGTTCTCAAAAGAGGAGAATGATAGTAACATCGATAACGATAGTACTTTGCTCGACAGGCTGAGGTAAGGGCATTCTTTGATGTGCACGATCAAGAAGGAAGCTACCCAGGAGGGGTGCATCTGGAGATGACGGGGCAGAATGTGACTGAATGTGTTGGAGGTTCGCGAACCATTACTTACAATGATCTGACCTCACGCTATCACACCCACTGTGACCCAAGGCTCAACTCTTCTCAATCTCTAGAGCTTGCCTTCATTATTGCGGAGAGGCTCCGAAAGAGAAGGCTCGGACCACAACACTCTTTCAGGCTTTAAGGAAGCTATGGTTTGTCACCCTTCTCTAAAATTTTAGCACTTGGTTATAAACCTTGTTTGTTTATCTATCTATAAGTTATAACTAGTGTTATGCTTGAGTTTATGAAAGCAAGGGCCATCTTGCTCTATAAAACACAGAAAAACATTTTGGTTGTGTGTTTTGTGTTAGTCTATGAGTTCATAATTTATATATCTTTTGTTTCCTGGACTAGGCCTGTTTTCGCTTTAGAGAAATTTCTCATATGGAAGGTCATAGATGTTTTCCTATAAAGGGATGCTACCTACACGTTTCGAGTTTCATTGTAAATTTTTGTTTTGGGTATTAAATTAATTTTCCTTATTATTATTATCATTTTGCCTGTGCAGTTCGGTATTATAAGAAATAAATATATGTTGGTGAGACACAGAAATTTCTAAGCTTGAAGACCAAGTTCATTATTTTGATAGAGAAATTTCCAACTTCTTGTGGCTTCACTCTCACATCTATCCTTTTTTTTTTTTTTTCGAGATTTGTTGACAATTAATCATTTGAAATGAAAATCCAGTTCACGGAATGTATCGTCATGCAAATGGCACTGAATGAAATTAAAGTACGAAATGGAACTGGGAAAGAACTTTGCATGAAAGTAACGTCGTGCAAATCAAGAAAATGAAATTTGGATGAAATTAACATCATGCAAATCATGTAAGGAATTAGATATGTCGACAATTTAGGATTGAACTCAACCTGACCAGGATGATTGATTGAACATACCAAATTTACACTTTGATATCATCATTTTAGCACAGTAATTGAAGATATTGGCGGTGTTTGGGAACCATTGAGACAGGTTATTTTAGCCTCAAATGACAAAAAAAACCTTTTAGTCTCACCTAACCCATTGATTTCAAAAAAAAAAAAAAAAAAAAAAAGAAGAAGCAGCTGTCAGTAGCAGACAGCCTACACTGTCACCGACACAGTGTAGGTTTCAGACACTTAAATGATCATTTTATCTTTATCGATCAATTTTGGAAAAAATAAGGTTAGAGGTAAATTTGTCATTTCAAACGCATTTTTTAATACAATAATTAACTCAAAAATTTAACTCAACTTTTCAAACGCAAATTAAAATAACCTATTAAAATAGTCAAAAAAAAAAACTAAAAAAAATGTCACTTTTCAAACACCCATATCATCTGATAAGCAACAAGTTGGCATGTGATTATACCTAAAATTTGATAAGATTTCGGAAGTTTTCTCTCCAATTGTTTATTGTATTTTATGATAATTTCGTAAAACTTGACATGACACCTTACTACGTGGTGTTTTGAAAAGTTGATAAAAAGTTAATTTTTGATTTTTTTAATCAAAAACATTAGTTTTTTGGATAGTAACTTGGGTAAAAGAGTTAACATTTTTGACTAAAAAAAGCTAAAACTAACTTTTTCTAGCTTGCCAAAGCAAGTATATGTTAGCCCCCTTCTCTCAGCTAGCTCCGTCATATCTATTCATCTCTTTTTGTTAAATAGATATTTATATTGTTTGATTGGGGAATTTAAGAAAGAATTTTAAAATTAAAAAAAAATTGTGTGAATATCTATTTGTCAACAATTAGTCATATTATTAAAAAAATAAAATTGTTATATATTTTAATAGTAAATTGCATATTTTTTTTCTTCTACATCTTATGTCTTCATATTGTTTGCTTCATTAGTTTGGGTCATTTAGGTTTTACTAAATAGAGGTAAGTGTAATTATATCAAAATTATAAAATTTATTGTATTTTTGTTTTCCAAATCTTAAGAATCTTACCCCCCCTCCAAAAAAAAAAAAAAAAAAAAAAAACCTAACTTTTGACTGAAAAAATTAAATGTCACATAATTTTTAACAACTTTTTAATTAAAAAAAAACCCATCAAATAATTACTTTAATATACCATCCCATCTCTCATATCATATCTCAGAAAAAATTAATTCTAAAGTTCAAAAAATTAATACATTCCCGTTTAGCTTTCAACATAATAATATTACTCTGCGATGTTTTGAAAAGTTAGTTGTAAATTGACTTTTTATAATTTTTTTGTGTAAAAAAATTGACTTTTTTGTAATTTTTTTTGGTATAAAAAAAACTAAAAAAACAAAAAAATTAGCTTTTTTAGCTTGTTCCCATAACACCACTCTAATTAGGGATGTAATAATGGCCCGGCTCGGGCCAAAATGAGCCAGACCGAGCCGACCCAAGTAGGCCTCGCGGGCTCTCTCATTTTTAGTGAGCCAAACCATGGGCCAAAAATTGGGATCCTGGCCCAACCCCAAGTCCACTCATAATAGGGCCTTGGGCCAGGTCAGGCCTTTTTTTTTTTTTATTAGGAATAAATAAAAAAAAAAATTATACTAGAATATTTTAGTTAAAATTAATGAGATATTTTGTTTGGTTATGTTTCATGATGATATTTAAATTTAATTATGTATGACTTATGTTTTTTTTTAATTATGAACTTATAACTAAAAAAGTATGCAATTATGTAATTTTTTTTCTTTCGAAATGAATAATTTTATATATATGAAAATGAAACTTTCAATATTATAATATTAAATTATTTATATAACATTTATAGAATGAATAATTTTTATTTGAAAATGAAATAAAATATTACAAAAATTGATATTATTAAATAAAATAGGTGTAGATTATTGAGTAATTACATCACTATAGGTCAAGTACATCCCAACTAAGTTGGCACCTACTAGCCTGCTAATCATTTGCATTATACTCCATCTCAATAATCTAATATTAAAAATTAAAAAAAAAATGAAATGAAATGAAATGAAATAGTAAAAAATAAATTGTTGATCAATCATCGGAGGAGACAGACATTTCAGTCGCGTTGCCCGAGGATATGTTATCCAAATCATTTTGAATTCGTTTTTTTTTCACTATAATTTTGTCTTCTTGTAAGCTCATGCATATGATCTCTGGATATCATCAATGCCTCAACCATTTGGAGTGAAAGCCTGCTCCGGTAATCGCTCCGTACCCGTCCACCTGCACTAAAAGCTATTTCTGAAGCAACTGTAGAAATAGGAACGGTTAGTATATCATGGGTCATCTGTGAAACCACAGGCCACATAATTTCATTTTGTTTCCAGCATTTCAAAATGTCAAAATCATCAGAATCATCCACTGTCAGGCTTTCCAAATAACATTGTAGTTCAAAACTGCTTATAGTTGTATGTTGAGATATTCTTCTACTTTTTATTGCTGAAAAAACACTTAATTTTCTGCCTCGAGATGAGACTGCTAGTGTAATGTGTGTAAGTGTATTTACAGATGCAGCTATCCTTTATTCTTCAAATAATCTGTTGCATGTTTGCGTAATAGGGGCAAACTGTGTTTGATCAACGAAAAGACGCTCTCAAAATTCTTATAAACCAATTTCTTTATACCTAGGATAAATTATTATGGCTAAACCTAATAGATGAGAAAAATGATCAAAATATTTATCAAATTTTGCTTTCATTGAAGTAACATTAAATATATATTCTTTTTCAAAAAATAAAAAATAATGCTAAAAAATAGATTGAAATTATAATTTTTTTAAAAATTTAGTACTTCTCATTAAGAACATCTACAATGCTTTATCAAATTTGAGTAAAAATTTGACGAAAATTTTGATCTAATATGATGTACCTAATGATAAATTTAAAATTTTCATCAAATCTTGTTATAAGCCTGGTTGTCCAAGAGGATGTCTAGGAAGACATTCTGCCATAAGTAAAAATTGACGTTCATATAAAGAAAGTCCGGTTGTCTGGGAGGATGTCCGACCCAACAACCACTTACAAAATTTGATGAAAGGATAAATCTCTCTTGATTTGATAAAAAAATTAATTTTCCCCTCATTTAATATCATTTTGATAAAATGATCGAAGCTGAATTTTAAAGTGTTTTAATTTGATGGACGGTAGATGGCCTAATAGTCTTTAGAACTATCATCAATAATACTTTTTTAAAAGTCTAAAATACTCATTCTCAAAAAAGCATACAAAAGTTGGGATGAACATGATTCAGATTAGTTCGGTTTAATCATAAATTAATATCAATCCATTACCTATGGTTTCATCAAATTTGAAACCAAACAAATCCATGATAATCTTGGAATCAATCCAATTCAAACCAAACCACTAAACCACAGTTAGGTTTAGTTTGGAACTGCAAATTTTAAAAATATTATTATTATTTACAATATGATCACAAAATATTATTCACAACTTAATAATTATGTACATGATTGTCTAAAACTAATTCTATCATTGTACAAAAATATACTTATATTCGATAATCGTAAAGAGTTACAATTTATATATATATTTGATATTGTAGTATATATATTCGATAACAAATTACATATATAATTTATACGATCTGATTCGATTTCAATGGAATTCATAGTTATAAAATCACGAATCAAATTGCGTTCATCTATTTAAACCAAACTATGTAATTTGGTTTAAACCAGAGCAATTTATGATTTTTAAAATTTTTATGCTCAGCCTTATACAAAGTTGTATCTTTAGCATGACCATGAACTATTCACCCAGAGCATCCACACAAATCTTTTCAAATTTTTAGTCAAATTGTGTATGCTTTACTTACATGTGTTCATGCTTTCCTTGCTTCACACATTGCATGCTTTGTCGCATATTGCTTTACTTACATGTGTTTATGCCTCAACTGCATTGTTATGCACTCCTCGCTTGCGTTGTCGCGCATGTTTTACTGGCATTGTTATGCCTGTTTCAGTTGCATTGTTATGCATCCTACTCGGCTTGCGTTGTCGCGCATGCCCTCATTGCATTGTTATGCTTGTTTCAAATTGCATTGTTTTGCATCCCTGCCGCATTGTTATGCATCACACTTAGGTTGCATTGTTTTGCATCCCTCCCGCATTGTTATGCGTCATACTTAGGTTGCATTGTTATGAATCCCTTCCGCATTGTTATGCGTCACACTTAGGTTGCATTGTTATGCATCCCTCTGCATTGCTATGCGTCATACGTAGGTTGCATTGTTATGCATCCCTTCCGCACTGTTATGCGTCACAATTCGGTTGTATTGTTATGCATCCCTTCCGCATTGTTATGCGTCACACTTAGGTTGCATTGTTTTGCATCCCTCCCGTATTGTTATGCGTCACACTTAGGTTGTATTGTTATGCATCCCTCCGCATTGCTATGCGTCATACTTAGGTTGCATTGTTATACATCCCTTCCTCATTGTTATGCGTCACACTTAGGTTGCATTGTTATGCATCCCTTCCACATTGTTATGCGTCACACTTAGGTTGCATTGTTATGCATCCCTCCGCATTGCTATGCGTCATACTTAGGTTGCATTGTTATGCATCCCTTCTGCATTGTTATGCGTCACACTTAGGTTGTATTCTTATGCATCCTTTCCGCATTGTTATGCGTCACACTTAGGTTGCATTGTCATGCACCCCTTCACTTGCATTGTCACGTACTTTTCACTTGCATTGCTATGCATGTTTCTAACAATGTTGTACCTGTTAAGTTTCTTTCTTTTGCAGGCACGATATTGTATGTACGGTTCATTTGAAGTTGGCACGACCAGACAAACCAGGCGGTATTGTATGTACTCCGCATGAGACGTAGCGAGAATTGTATAATTCTCCTACATCCTTTATGCAGGAAATGTGGTTTGATTCTTATTCGCTTGCTTAAATTGTTGCATGTTATGCTTCATTACAGCTCTCTCTGCATGATCATAAGTTATGCTCGGCTTTGTGTATGTCCTTTGCATCTTGCCCCTACCTGCGGGCGCATATCTTTGTTGCCTTGTATGCCTGTCTAAGTCTTCGGCCTCGTCGAAAATGGGTCATCTCTGGGCTTTGACATTCACTCCCGTCATCTTATGACTTTCGAGTTCTGTCAAAGAGGGGCAACTATAGACACCCCATTTTTGACCGTCCTCAAGACTTGGACGTCATCATTTGAACACTTGATGATCATTCATGCTCGTGTTCGTTTTGAGTTCCCGGAGGTCTCGGCCGCCCGCCTTGCCTCAAGATCTCTCAACTTGACTATTTTGTGCTTGGTTGTGGACCAAGCACTTGTGTTTTTGCTTTTAAGGGAAGAGGGTGATTTGTTGGCCATTTTCTCAACCCATCGGCCAAGGCATGAAGCCATCGGCCCCTTTTTCTTGCCATCGGCCCCTTTTTCTTGCCATCGGCCAAAGGTGTTGGCCGATCGGCACTGTTTTTGGTCGACCGAACACCTTTGTTGGTCAATCGGCCATATTTTCCGGCCGACCCCTTTCCATCTGCTTTTGGTAGATATGACAGCTGGCATGCACAATTCATTTCCTCCATACACGTGTATGGAGGGATTTGCACCTTGTGTTAGCTTCTCCAAGAAGCCTTGGAATTGGATTCCTATAAGAAGGGAGCTCCTCCTCCCTTCTCAGGGTTGAAAAGATCTGAGGAGAAGTGATATATATCTATCTATCTCTATATCTCCCTCTCTCTACATTTGTGTGTGCATTTGTGTTTTAAAGAGTGTTTTTGTTCATACTTTTGCACTAAGACACCTAGAGTTACACCATCCTTGTGTGCTGAGGTACTAGGAGGTTGGTTTTAAGGTTCTTGAGCTGGTTTTGATAAGAGAGAGTTGCTGGTCTTGTGTTCTTGAAGTTGTTCTTCAAAGGTGAGATTCTAAACTTTAGATACCCCATTCTTGCTTAAGCTTTTACACATACTTCTATATTGTTTCAAGCTTGACTCTAAACTACAAAAAGTTCTGATTTTTTATGCTTGTTATAGTTGCTTAAGGTCACTTTTTGGTTGGGGGTTGTCTACCCCCTCTTAGGCCTTGTTTGGCCTTGTTTTGTGCCTTTACTTTTGAGCTTTGGAATCATCTTATTTTGACCTTCCCACCACTGAAATCCAGAGGATTTTCAGTGGTGGAGAAGTGGTTTTGGAGTCTTGTATAGGAGAGGGACAACCCTCTCTCCTTGTGTCTCATATGCTTGTGTTATTGGCTCATAATGGTAGCATGATTGCTTAGCATGTTTGGACTTCATTTCAGCATGTATTAGGCCTTATTTTGCCATGTTACACCTCTGTCCAAAGTTGGTTTAATAGCATCTTGCATGCACCATGCACTTGTCTTGCAATCCTCTCATTTGCCTTAACATGTATCATGCATTTAGACCATCATGTTTGCATAGTTTGGCTCATCTCAAAGGAACTTTAGGTCATATTTTAGCATGCTAAAGCTCTGTTTGGTGTTTCTTTGATCATATATGCATTGCTTTGTATAGCTACCATACATCCTCGCTTACTAGCTTTGAATGTCCAAGTCATTAGCATGCACTACTTGGACCTTTTTTCATGATTTGACATCATCTAATATGTAATTTCAGTCCATGTTTCATAGTCACACACTTGCATTTATCACCTATTCCATGCTTTGGATAGTTTGTGTTTCATGCCTTAAGAATAGGTCATTGTGCATGCCATCATGCTTAGGCCTTTGGGATGCCATCTAAGTGGGTTTTTGGGCTCATTCTAACATGCCATAACTCTGATTTTATTGGCCTAAATCATGCCATGTTTGGTTGTATTAGGTGTGGTGTAACACCCCTTTGTTGGCCTTACTTGCCTCATGCCTCATGCCTTTCATGTTGACTTGTTTTGGCTTTGGTCCATGCATGTTTTAGACTCCTTTTAGCATGATTTAGGACTGTTTTGGTTGTCCTTGGCTCTTTGGGGCTTGGTTCATGTGGCCTTAGTATAAGCTCCTTAGCTAGCCTTAAGCCTTGAGCTTTCTCGCATGCCATACTTGCATTGATTGGTTGATTTGGCATCATTCCATGCTTATTTTCAAAGCTTATAGTGTTGTTACACTTCCACTTTTGTCACTCTTTGAGCACTCTTGAGAGTTGTGCTCTTAGGCCTAATTGATGGACCAATATGTGTGCATGTTTGTTTTGCATTTTGGTGCCTTAATTATGGTGTTTTGGCCACTAATTTGGGCATGGCTGAGGTCTGCCCATTTTGGTTTAAGTCCATAGTTGCATGTTGTTGCATGCTTGCTAGTTTGCATGTTGTTGCATGCTTGTCCATCTTTGCATGCCATGCATGTTTGTATGTTTAGGTTGCATTTTGCATGCTTGCTAGTTTGCATTTTGTCACATGCTTGATTAGGTTGCATTGCATTTGGCATGCTTGTTACCTTAGCCTTGTGTGCATGCTTGAGTCCTATTGCATTTGGCATGCTTAGGTTGCATAGCATTGCATTTCCATATTGCATTGTATTTGGCATACATGCATTGCATTGTGTTTGGTTTGGGGTGTCAAACCAAACACGAGGACCGAGGGACGTTTTGTACTCAAAGTGGCGAAACGTGCCTCAATCCTCAATCGCCGACACTCTTGATCCAACATGATAGAGCGTGAGGCATTTATGTGTTTTTGTGCATTCATTTCATACTGGCCATCATGCATTGGAATGCGTGATTGATGGCCCGAGGGTCGAGCACTACACAGCTTTGAGTCTTAAACATGATAAGGGGTGTAGTTGCAAACATTTTCTTGCAAATGTATTGCCATACCTCTGTTTGTCCTCTGCTGTAGCAATAGGAGCAATTTGCAGGAAGAGATGGCCGATCGGCTATCTGTAGTGCCGATCGGCTAACAATTTTTGGCCGATATCATCAAAAGTGGCCGATGGCCATTATTCACTGGCCGATGGCCACCCTTTTTGGCCGATGACCTCTCAGAGTGTCCATGAGGTGGTTCAGAAGCATCACAGAGATTTGTACAGTGTTTAGAGGTGCAAAACAGTGCAAACAGAGGCAACATGGGGCGTGGCAACGGATTTCCAAGAGAAGTTGACTGAGCGCGCATGCATCCCTCGTCACGAGGCCATTCAGTGTTTTAATAGCTTAGAATAGTTATTTGCTTCAATTCGGTTATGTAATAATTAATTAGCTTGTTAGTTAGTTAATTAGTTGGCTTGTATTATTTATTCGGACCCTCCGTCGAGAGGGCGAACTTTGTAATAAGTGTGCGTGAGTATGTGAATGTCTTCCAACCCCACGTCTTTCTCCCTTTTACTTACCTGCTTTTGATGGCTAGTTTAGGTCATGTTTTGATTAGCATCCTTATGTTTGCATTCATTCATCTGTCTTGCATGCACTGGGCTTGGCGCATCATACTAACTGCATTGTATTTCAATATCAAGTTGAATACATGTATCAATTGTTGCATTTCACATGCCATCTTAGAATAGCCGAGCCTATTTCTAGTTGCATTTTGCATGCGTTGCATTAGCCATCTTAACATAAACTCGGATCATGCATTGATTACTAACTAGTTTCTATTTTGGTTCAGAGTACTCGGTGAGTGTTTATGCTTTAGCATCCTTGCATGAGTGTGAGTGTTGCCATGATAGCATGCTTGCCATGAGGCTATTTGCTTATGTGATATAACTGCCTGTGTGCCTGTAGGTGAAGGTTAGGTTACTTGAATTGGAACAATTCATCGAAATGCGAGTTTTAAGCCCACTTGAGGGTGGCAAAATCCGCGTCTTAGCCTACTTGCGAGTAGCACCTTCAAACCATTTCCAAAATAAAAGGATATGCGATGTTTTGTTCCAAATTAGGCGATCTAGTCTATACTTGTGTGTTGTGCGCATCACATAGTAATTCTAGGCTAATAATCGAAATAAGGACACATGTGTTTTCAAAAACAAGATATCATGCTTAGTACAGGCCGATCTTTGATTGGGCGAGCGGGGGTGCTCATAGATGACCTTCCCCAATCGTACCCAAGTTCCCGAGCCGAGACAACTTTGGTGATGACGGACACGTGGCCTTATGCAACGAGTCAGGGTTTCCTAAATTCCCCCCAAAATAAAATATTTAGGTGGCGATTCTGTATCTGGCAAAGCAGTCCATGTTTGACACTTCTTTCTTAAAAATCAGTTTTCCAAAACGATTTGCCGGATTTGGACTCTTTGGTGATTTATCAATCTCACATTGCACATTGTGAGATCAGATTAAGAACCGTGACTTTTGAGTCCGAACTGTAGCATGAGGCCCTTGGGGCGCGTCTACAACATGCATGTTCATACAAGCTCCAAATTCAACAAATTCAATTCAAGTTATGTTCTTGACCACAATTAAACCTTGAATTTACAAAATTACAAACTCAAACTTATGAATCCACTCATCTAGGAGCTTCAAACACCCAAATTCTAGCTAATTCTTTGAGTTTAACCTCCAATTCTCAAGCCTTTAGTTCAATCTTCAATTTGAGCTCCCTCACTCTCTCTAAGTTCGGTTTTCTCTCTCTTTAGAGAGCAAAATCTGATTTGAGCTTAAAACAATTGAATGAGAGTGTAAATTGGCCCTTTATATAAGCTCCATAATCACATTTGATTATAGCTAATTAATAGCACTTAATTAATCGTTCTGAATCTAATTATTTTGATCCGAATAAATTGCAATTAAATTTCACTGTAGGCTCTAAAAATTATGCCAATCACAATGACATAGTCAATTTTGGCTTCTGTGGCCGATAAGGCCTTCAATTAAATTCTAGAGCAGTTAAATCAAATAGATTTTCCTATGGTGAACAGATAGAAATTCAAAACCACATATATTCATATAAATGGCACTCAAAATCATATCAAACACATAATCACAATCACAATTAAGATTAATTAGCATAATATGGACCAGGGTTATCACAGTCCTCCCTCTTTTAGGAAGTTTGGTCCTCCAAACTTATTTTACCTTCGTCGAAAAACAAATGTGGATAGAGTAGTCGCATTTTATCCTCTTTTTCCCATGTAGCGTCCGTCCCATAGTGTTCTTTCCATTCCACTTTCACTATCGAGGATGGACTTGCTTCTTAACTGTTTCACTTGCCGGTCAATGATTCACTCCGGCCATTCCGTGTATTACATATTTTCATCGAGGGCTATCCAGTGGTAATCAATCGCATGAAACGGATCCCGAAGATAACCTCTTAACATTGATACATGAAATGCATTATGGATTTGCTCGAATCCTGGTGGCAAAGCAACTCGATAAGCAACTGGACTAAGCCTTTCCAGAATTTGGAACGGCCTAATGTAACGGGGCGACAATTTACCTTTCTTTCCAAATCTTATTTGGCCCTTCATCGACGTCACACGAATAAACAAATGATCACCGACCTCATACTCGAGAGGTCTTCTTCGAACATCTGCATAATTCTTTTATCGGTCCTGAGCTATTTTGAGCCTTTGCTAAATAGTTTTGATCTTCTCAGAAGTGTCTTGCACAATTTCAGGCCCAAGAAGAGCTCTATCCCCGACTTCTGTCCAACAAATTGGTGATCTACACCTTCTACCATACAAAGCCTCGTATGGTGCCATACCGATGTTGGAGTGGAAGCTGTTTGTAATAACCCACATTCATGTCTTAGTCATGTTCATGTGCATTTTCATGATTTTGTCTTGTTAAGCTTGCATTTGTAGATTTAGACTTGTTTTGCCTAGGTAAAGGTTCTTGTCTTGTCTTGATGCTATCATGTTTTGCCTAAGTGTTGTATGCATGCTTTGTTCCTTCCTTGCTGTCTCAAGCCTAGGTTATGCCAAGCCTAGGTCATGTTAAGCCTAGGTCATGCCAAGCCTAGGTCATGTTAAGCCTAGGTCATGTCAAGCCTAGGTCATGCCTTTGAACCTCTTACACCTAGGACCATCTTGGAACCACTTTGGTTGACCTCCACCATCACCTAGGCATATTGGCCGAGATGTCATCATCTAGGCCGAGGTGTGCATCACCTAGGCCGAGATATGCATCATCTAGGCCGAGATGTTATCATCTAGGCATCCTAGATCTTTGATCCTTGCACCTAGTGATCTTGTTCTGGGACTGGAATGACCTAGACCGAGGTGTGGCACATCTAGGCCGATGTGTGGCGCAGCTTGGCCAAGTGTTATCCTTCCTAGCCGAGATCATTGAGACCTTACTTGCCGAAGCCTATGTCCTTAGCCGAGATCATTACCTGCCGGAGTGCCCATGTCATCTAGCTTGTTGTATACACTTTGTCTTACACATGTCTTGTCACTTAGTCACCTTTTTGAGGAGAACCAATCCGGTAGTGCCACGTGTCCCGGCCGCGTATTAAATCAGCCGACAGAGAGAGAGAAACCTATCATTTCTATATCTTTGTTTTAGGTAGAGAGAGAAGCTCTAGGAAGAGGAAAAAGAGTTCTTGAGAGGAAGTAGATTTCCAAGCTTGATCCCTAGAGATCGAACCGTTAGATCCGTGTTTTAAGGTTAGATTCGTGATCTACTCTTGTTATTCTTTATGTTGATCTAATCGCATTGCATGATCCAGCATGATTCATGAGCCATGCATTGATTTAAAGTTCGATTTTAGAAAGAGAAAGTGATGTTCATGTGTTCTTGAGGAAAAGCCATGTTTTGATCCGAAAGTTTGTATCAAGATCCATGTTTTCGTGTTTGTTTTCATATGATCTTCAAGTATGGGTACCAAGGTCCGTGTTTTCGAACTCATAGCATGAAATCCCAGATTTTGTAATAACAAGTTATGATTTTAGCATTCATGTTCTTCATGTTCATGTTCTTCATGTCCTTCAAGGAGGAAACCCAGATTTCCAGACCTCATTTCCCTAGGTGTGATCACCGAGACCACTCTTGCCTAGATCCCACACATAGGCCAAGCATTGTATCTCACCTTGGCCTACCTTGCATGATCACTTGCACCTTAGTCTATCTTGCACGCACACCTAGGCTAACCACTGCATCACCTAGGCGGAGATGTTCATCATCTAGGCCGACCATGATACACCCTTGCCGGCATCTTGTAACACCTCGGCAGCTGCACACCGAAGCCTAGGTAACCACACCTCGGCCAAGACCTCTTGAGTTCACTCAGCTAGGTCATTTTTGCCTAGATCATTTCTGTGTATCCATTTCCAAGACTTGGTTGGTATCCAGCATGTTTTCCCTAGATGTTTTCCAGCATGTTTTCCCTTGATGTTTACCAGCATGTTTTCCCTAGATGTTTTCCGGCATGTTTTCCCTAGATCATTTGCATTCATGTGAAGCTTGTTTTTAAGAGTGCATTCAATAGGCTTTGCCATGTGTTTGTAGGACTTGGACCTTTGCCTTGATCCCGACGTCCCAAGAACTAGGTGAGTGGTATTTTTAATAAAGTTATGTTATAAAGTTTTGATAAAGCCTTACTTCGTTTAGAAAAGTATTTGATCAAGCATGAATGATTATCTCTATTTTGTGTATCAAGTATAAGCTTTGTTTTGATGACATTCTTGGAAAGTCCTCCCATGCTAGGGGCTCTAAGCCCATGTAGCATCATGTTTGAGAGATCTCTGCTATCGACGGTCTATGAACGGATAGCCCCCACCGACGGTCTATGAACGGGTGGATTTGTCTAATCGATTCCGGGTCGATTATTCCCTTGTTTTGTCCGAAATGTCATCACAAGTATTATGTAGATGTTATTAACATCCCAAGCAAGATTTGAAAGACCATGATTGATGAACTTGATTCATCCCATGTTTTTGTTACAAGCCATGACATGTATTGTTTTGATAAAGATCTCAGATATCATTCATTTAAACCTTTATTACTAGTATCATTCACTGAGTATCCAAGCTCACCCTCTCCTTATATATATGTAGGTGGCGAACAAGAAGGCGGTGACGCCTAGATGTTATGTGCAAGATATTTGATTCATGTTTTGTATTATCTTGAAGATTATGCTTCTTAGTTTGTAATTCATGTCTTTTACATACTTCGGCTTGAGAAGCCTTTTGATCAGGATGTAATATATACTTTATTTTATTTGTATTCAAGTTGTAATACTATGGTTAAGATGTATCTCATTTCATTTGATCTATGCACCGCTCTTATGGACTACTTAGATTTAAATATATTGCTTCCGCACATGTTAGCCCCATATGTAATACTCTGATTGTGTGTGAATCCTTGTAAGTTGGCCTTCGGTAATCTCGGATTACTGGCCATCACGGCACCATTCTACTAGGGGCAGAATGGGGTCGTGACACTGTTATTATATGCAAACTCTGCGAGTGGCAAATAATTTTCCCAACTCCCTTGAAAATCCAAGGCACACATCCTTAGCATATCTTCCAAAGTCTGTATTGTCTGTTCTGATTGTCCGTCTGTCTGTGGGTGGAATGCGGTACTAAACCTCAATTTTGTCCCCATAGCCCTTTGCAAACTTTTCCACAATCTAGACACAAATTTCAGATCTCTATCCGAGACAATAGATACCAGAACTCCGTGTAAACGAACAATCTCATCAACATATATAGTAGCCAGTCTATAAGCATCAAATGTAGTTCTGACAGTTAGAAAATGTGCAGATTTAGTCAGTCTATCAACTACAACCCAGCTAGAATCCATACCTCGAGGTGTTCGAGGTAAACCAACAACAAAGTCCATAGTCACATGCTCCCACTTCCATTTAGGAATAGGGAAAGGCTGAAGCAGACTGCTCGGTTTCTGATGTTCAGCTTTTACTTGCTGACATTGAAGACATTTGGACACATACTCTGCAATTTCTTTCTTCATTTTAGGCCACCAATAGCTTTGTTTCAAATCCCAATACATTTTGTTATTTCCCAGATGCATAGCAAATACTGACTTGTGAGCTTCATCCAGAACTCTTTTCTTTAGCTCCGGAATATCTGGGATACACATTCGGTTTCGAAACCTCAACACTTCGCTTTTAATGCTGAATTCTGCTTTCGGACTTGTCTCAAATTCATCAATTACTTTCTTGAGGAATTCATCCTCCTTTTGTTTCTGCTTAATCTCATCAATGATTGCCGATTTGGCTGAAATGGCAGTGTAGACGTCCCCGAACGTCCCGGGAGAAATCCCGTTTTGTTCCTTGGGCTCACTACAGTTCGGACTCGATGTTATGGTTCTGAATCTAATCTCGCAAAGTGCAATGCAAGATCGATAAATCACCAAAGAGTCCAAATCCGGAAAATCGTTTTGAAAAACTGATTTTTAGAAAGAAGTGCCAAACATGGACTGCTTTGCCAGATACAGAGTCGCTACCTAAATATTTTATTTTTCGAAAATTTAGGAAACCCTGACTCGTGCCTAAGGCCACGTGTCCGTCATCACCAAAGTTGCCTCGGCTCGGGAACTTAGGTACGATTGGGGAAGGTCATGTAATGAGCACCCCCGCTCGCCCAATCAAAGATCGGCCACTACTAAACATGATATCTTGTTTTTGAAAACACATGTGTTCTTATTTCGGTTATTAACCTAGAATTACTATGTGATGCGCATAGCAAACAAGTATAGACTAGATCGCTTGGATTGGAACAAAGCATCGCATATCCGTTTGTTTTGAAAATGGATTGAAGTTTGCTACTCGCAAGTAGGCTAAAGCACAGGTTTCGACGAATTATTCCAATTCAAGCAACCCAACCTTCACCCACAGGCATTCAGGCAGTTATATCACATAAGCACATAGCCTTATGGTAAGCATGCTATCATGGCAGTCACTCACACGCATGCAAGGATGCTAAAGCATAAACACTTACCGAGTACTCCGAGCCAAAGAAAGAAGCTAATTAGAAAACATGCATGAATCCTAACTATGTTGAGATGCTTAATGCAACACATGCAAGAATGCAACTAAGATAGGCTCGGCTATTTTAAGATGGCATATGAGATGCAACAATCGATAAATGTATTCAACTTGGAATTGAAATATAATGCAGTTAGTATGATGCGCCGAGCCCGGTACATGCAAAACAGATGAATGGATGCAAACATACGAGCATAAGGATGCTAATTGAAACATGCCCTAAACTAACCATCATAAGGTAGTAAATAAAAGGGAGAAAGACATGGGGTTGGAAGACATACATCACACACATGCACACTTATTACAACATTGCCCTCTCTCGGAAGGTCCGAATAAATAATACAGAACCAACTAGCTAATCTAAGCTAATTAAACTAGTTATTACACAACCGAAATGAATAAGGAATTACAGCTAAATATTACACAACATTAATTAATTAACAAATTAAACGAAGGAAGCAAATAAATTAGCATGCAAGCTACATGAAATGGACTGCCTTAGCTCTGTTCCAAATGATAAAGGATGTATGCATGCCCGAGTCGCCTTGTCGGGAAATCCATCGCGATGCATCGACTCGCCTTTGTTTGCAATTGATTTTAGAAAGTTGCACTAGGCTCCAGAGAGATGAAACTCCACCCAGGGAAGCTGTGGGAAGGCCACCGACCAGCTATAGGCAAGGGAGACCACCTGCCGACCACCCTTGGTGGTGAAGACCAGAAAATGTGGTCGGCTTACCAGAAAACTTGGTCGGCCGACTAGTTTCTTCTCCTGGTTTCTGCATTTTCTGCAACAAAGGCAAGAGAGAGAGAAATCAAGGTATTTGCAACACATGTGTGCACGACCACTCTCCCCATCATTGCATAAGCTCTAGGGTGTATAGTCCTCGATCCTCGGGCTACTAATCACGCATCCCGATGCATGATGGCCGAGGAGTTGAATTGCACGACTCAATGGGACATGAATGCACATATCAGCAACTAAAACCAACAACTCCATCATGGATGGTCAAGAGTGTCGGCGACCGGGAATCGAGGCACGTTTTGTCACTTGGAGTATGAAACGTTCCTCGTTTCCTGTGTTTGGACTAACTCCTATTCCAAACATAATGCAACAAACAATGTATGGACAAATGTAATTCTAGCATGCGATCTAAATGCAACGCAACTAAGTGATGCGAAGATGCACGGAATGACATGCAAGCATGCAAATGGCATACACAATGCTATGAACTAATCAATGGCATACTCAATGCACATGGATTATATGGCATGAATACACAATGCACTAACATACGCAATGTTATAAACGAGGCATACGCAATGCAATGATCAAACATGCGATAATATGGACTATAGGGCATACACAATGCAAGATGGACTTAAACCAAGATAGATGGGCCTCGGCCACACCCAAATCAGTGGCGACACATGATGAAAATGAGGTAACAAAACACATGCAAACATGCAAGATGCAAGGGCCCAAAGCCTAGGGCACAAGACACAACTATATGAAAGCATGGAAGGGATGAAATATGGCATGCAACAACACATGTTCCAGCTCTGAAATGACATACAAAATGGTCCCGAATCATGCAAACAACTCATGTTATGCATGTTGAATGGCTCAAATACCGAAACTAGTGAAGTGCATTACACTAGAGGTATGCAAAGCGGTGCCCAAATGACCAAACCAACCCCAAACAGTCCCTATGCAACCCAAAACAGTGGCAAAATGGACTAAAATGATGGCTTGCAATGCACAAAAATGAAGCTTATGCAATAGCCCAAAAATGATACAGGCACAACTCTCAAACGCATTTAAAGAGTGGAAAACATGGGAATATGGCACAAGTATAAGCTATGAAATAACATGCTCAATGATGCCAAAACATGAAAACAACTCAAGTTAAGCATGCAAGAGGCTTCAAAACTCGAAGCTAGGCAAGGGTATTACACTACAAGCATGCATGGCAAGCATCATTTGACCATGGGACCTCAAAACAGAGCTAAGGCAGCCCAAATCATGAATAAAATCAGTTTAGAACATGGCCAAAATATGCTAGAATCAAGGGCCAAAACAACATGCAATGTGAGCTAGTGAACATGGATTACACTACAAGCATATGAAGCACTCAAGAGGCCACTAAACCAGAAAAATTTAGAGACATGACATGCCAAATAAAGCCCAAAAACCCACCGAAACATGATCAATGCATGCAAGAATGACATGCTCCTTTGATAGGCTATAAGAGGGGTTATTCTACACATGCAAGAGACACACCCAAGGTGACAAAACCAACTCTGGATGGAGCCTAGGCAGGCCCTAAAAGTCACTAAAAAGGGCCTGAAACAAGGCTTGGAGGTGTGCAAATGAAGGCTGCTTGGTAAGGCCAAAAATGCTAGTGAACAAGACAATGAGGGAGAGGGTCACCCCTCTCTGATTTTGGCTCTCAAAAACACATTCTAAACATTGAAAATCCGCTGGATTTCAGTGGCCAAAAGGCCAAGCAAAGTTTAAATCAAAAGCCTTATAGCATGGCACAAAACAAGGCTAAAACAAGCATGCAAGAGGGTGAATGACCTTTAACACCAAAATAGTCTTAAACAAACATCACAAGGACTTTAAAATAAGACTTTTTTCAGTTGAAAACAAAGCTTAAATATGCATGCAAGTATGGCTTATAGAATGATCAAGATAGAGCTTAAAAAGAGGGAAAATGAGTTACCCTTGTAGCTCAGCAAAACCAGCAGCCTTCTGGACCAAAAACTCAACCTTTGAGACCTCTCAAGACCCTCCAAGAACTCAGTAACAATGGTGGAGGTGTTAGGCTATGAGGTGTGGTGCAAAAGGGTCAAGAACAACACACACTATGAGCCAAAATATAGAGATATAGAGAGATATGTAAGCTTTTGCCTTAACCAAAATCTGAACCCCTCTAAAGGAGAGGAAGGGCCTCTCTTATAGACAAAGGAGGACAAAGCTTCTCAAAGAAGCTAAAAACCAAGGCCAAAGATCCTTCATACACGTGTATGGAGGATCCAGTCTGTGCCTTCCAGTTGGCACAGCTGGCAACAACTCACAAAGACAAAACTGGGGGAGGCAGGCCGACCAGTTCAGGTGGTCGGCCGATCACTTCCCCTGGTCGGCTGACCAGCTCAAAAGGTTCAACCAATTGAAAGGTGGTTGGCAGCCCCATTTGATGGTCTCCACATTGAATGCAAGCTAGTGGTATGGTGGGAGACCAGTAAATGTGGCTCAAAGACCAAGGAGACCAGCTTCCTGACAAGAAAATCGGTTGGCGGGAGAAAAGTGGTCTCCAAGGAGAAAAGGTGGTCTCCCACCCTTGTACCACCTCCCAAACAACGAAAACAAGGTCCATGCCAAAAATGAACTGAGACGGATGCAAAACGAGGGTTTAGTTGTCAAAACGCGCAGCCGGGTGCCTCGAAAACAAGCTGTTAAGCATCGAAAGTGGCGTGTGACCACAAAGGTGGTCTCCCGGGCCACAGTGTCCCTCTAGAGAGAGGAAGCAAGGTGTGTGCCAAAAACTGTGCCAAACGGAGAAAATTAAGCGGTCCCGAACCGAGGCGCACGACCGACGGCTCCGAAAATCGAAAACTGGTTTACAAATGGGAAAAGTGGCCTACGACCACGAAAAGTAGCCTACGGCCATTGAGAGATGGTCTACAAGACCTCTTCTTCCCTTCGGGAAGAGAAAACAAGACCTGGTTCGCAAACCGAGGTAAAGCACAAAAGGGTCCCGAGGTTCGGGGGTAAGGCTCTCAGCTGAAACTCCGAAACCTCAGAACGAGCACAACATGCACCATCACCGAGTGCTCAATCGATGACGTCTGAGTCTTAAGGTCAGTCAAAAATAGGGTGTCTACAGGCGGCTATCAATTCGCCCTATTTACACAACACCACATCAATTTCGGACTTCTCAAAATCTTACAAGATTTCCTTCTGTTCAGTAAGCAAATAAACCAAATTCCCCATTGATTTTCTGCTCAAGGCATCAGCAACTGTATTGGCTTTCCCAGGGTGATAATGAATCTCAAGGTCATAGTCTTTTATCAATTCGAGCCATCTTCTCTATCGCATATTTAACTATTTCTGTGTAAAGAAGTATTTCAGACTTTTGTGATCTGTGTAGACTTCACACTTTGCCCTATACAAATAATGCCGCTAGATTTTCAAAGCGAATACAACTGCGGCCAATTCTAAATCATGTGTTGGGTAGTTTTTCTCATGTGGTCTCAATTGTCGGGAGGCATAAGCAATTACTCGCCCATTCTGCATTAACACACAACCCAAACCTTTATAAGATGCATCACTGAAAATCACAAACTTTTCCGTACCTGTGGGCAATATCAATACTGGTGCAGTAGTCAATCTCATTTTTAGTTCATGGAAGGCAGTTTCCATTTTGACATCCCATTCAAATGGTTGCCCTTTGCGTGTCAGTTGGGTAAGAGGCACAGCTATTTTCGAAAAGTCTTTTACAAACCTCCTGTAGTACCCAGCTAGGCCTATAAAACTGCGGACGTCCGTCACATTCGTCGGTGTAGGCCAATTCACAATTGCCTCTATTTTCTGTGGGTCCACTAAAATCCTCTCTTTGTTGATAACATGCCCTAAGAAAACAGCTTCATCTAACCAAAACTCACATTTCTTTAGTTTAGCAAATAATTTCTTTCCTCGAAGTGTTTGCAAAACAGTCCTCAGATGTTGTTCATGTTCAAGTCTATTCTTCGAGTATATCAAAATATCATCAATAAAAACCACAACAAATTCATCAAGGTTGGTCTTAAAAATTCGGTTCATTAAGTCTATAAACGTTGCCGGAGCATTAGTTACCCCAAATGGCATAACAAGAAATTCATAACGGCTACACCTTGTTCGAAGCGCGATTTTCTCAACATCTTCTGCTTTCACTTTCAACTGATGATACCCGGATCTCAAATCAATTTTGGAAAACACTTGTGATCCCTGCAACTGGTCAAACAGGTCATCAAAACGAGGTAGGGGATATTTATTCTTTATTTTTACCTTGTTCAATTCTCGATAGTCGATACACAAACGCAAGGTTCCATCTTTCTTTTTCACAAACAACACTGGTGCACCCCATGGTGAAGTGCTAGGTCGGATAAACCCTTTGTCAAGCAGGTCTTGCAACTGTTCTTTCAGTTTTTTCATTTCAATAGTAGCCATTCTGTAGGGAGTGTTAGAAATAGGCTGGGTGCCTGGCATAATCTCGATAGTCGATATACAAACGCAAGGTTCCATCTTTCTTTTTCACAAACAACACTGGTGCACCCCATGGTGAAGTGCTAAGTCGGATAAACCCTTTGTCAAGCAGGTCTTGCAACTGTTCTTTCAGTTTTTTCATTTCAGTAGTAGCCATTCTGTAGGGAGTGTTAGAAATAGGCTGGGTGCCTGGCATAATCTCAATCGTAAACTCTATCTCCCCGTCTACCAATTCCCCTGGTAATTCATTTGGAAACACATCTGGAAATTCTCTAACAATAGGGATACCGTTCAATTCAATATTCACAAATTGTTCAGATAGCACACAACACAAATAACCCTGGAACCCTTTCCTAATTAATTTACATGCTTTCATTGCAGAAGTCAAATAAGGTGGAGGCACTACCCGTTACCCACAAACACAATTTCTTCTTGTTCCGGTGGTTTAAACACAACCCCGTTTTATTACACAATCAATGGTGGCACAATATTTAGTTAACCAATCCATGCCCAGAATTATATCAAAGTGCCTAAAGTTCAAGGGCAATAAACCCACATACAGAATAGCATTCCCAATCCGCATGTCACAAAAATGATATACAGATTCACACAATACAGATTCTCCGGATGTAGCAGATACACATTGAAAATATGGCAATAATTCTAGAGGTCTACTCAGTCTAGATGCAAATGCACATGTTACGAAAGAGTGTGTTGATCCGGAGTCAATTAACACAAAAGCATCCTAATTACATATAGAAATAGTACCTGAGACAACTGCGTTAGCATTCCGCGTATCGCCCGGAACAAGCACGAAAACTCTCCCTTGCCTCACGGTATCTCCGGTGGTAGTAGATCTCATAGTATTTCCCAGTTTTGGGATCGATGCAGTGGAACTAGCAGCTATCTTCCCACTGTTCTGATTACATTCTTTGGCCATATGCCCTGTTTTTCCACATTTAAAACAAGCTCTTGACACACGGTAACAAACCCCACGGTGCCTTTTACTACAAATATTACACATTAGGGATGTATCTCGGGAAGAATTCGAAGTACTCGAGGAGCCCGTATTCTGTTTCTTTGAAAATTTCTTCTTCGAAAAGAAGCCCTATCTTTTGCTACCCTTCCAATCAGTTGTTGATCTAGTCTATCTAGCTATGTTAGCTTCTGATATTATGGCCCGGTCTAGCACCCCAATATAGGTTTCCAGTTTCAGGACATTTACCCTTTCTAAAATATCACTTCGAAGCCCACCTTCAAAATGTCTCACTTTCTTGTAGTCGGTATCGATCACATGTGGTGCAAACCTGGCCAACTTAGTGAATTTGGCCTCATACTCAGCTACTATCATGCTGTCTTGTTTAAGTTCCATGAACTCCGATACTTTCCTATCACAGACACATTGAGGGAAGTACTTATCATAGAAAACTTCCAAGAATTTCGCCCAGCCAATGTCTTTATGATTCTCACGCATTAACATCCACCATCTTCTTGCTTCGTCTTCTAGCATAAAGGTGGCCAAAAGTACTTTCTGTGTCTCTGAACAAGGAAACACCTCAAACAACTTTTCAATGCCGAGAACCCATGCTTCGGCCTTTAACGGATCCAATCCCCCATGAAACTGTGGCGGTTTCATTTTCTTAAACTCTTTGGCGAGAGCTATTATTCGGTCATCATTCTGATTATCTGGCACAGGTGGTACTGAAGGAGGAGGCGGGGGGTGTGGTTGTTGCCACTGTTGTTGTTGCCTCAATGTTTCTGCCATTTCCTGAATCAATCTTTCCATTCTATCCATTCTGGCAGTAGAAGACTCCTTTATTTCATCACCTCTTGTTCTCACCATCTGATTAGACTTGCATTATTCTTTGTACAAAAGATTCACAGGTGTGCATATACTAAAGAGCATACATATTCAAATAATTTGCAATGCAAGCAAATCACAAACTTATTACACATAATCGTTCACGTTAAAACATTTAAGCGTATTCTAGATGCTTTCAGATTCATACTTATCACATGAATGCATCTTAGATCTTTTCTAGACGATTATTGCTCATTTGGACAAGTGTGTGAGTTATTAACTCGTGCTCTGATACCACTTTGTCATGACCCGAACCCACCCCTATGGGTTAAGGACATAACCGGCCAGTAATCAAGGGATTACCTATGGCCTCAAACCAAACAAGACATATCTCATTAGAGTAAAGGGGCCAAACGGAAGCAAATTTAAAACTTTTGTCCATAGAGCTGTGCTTACATGGCACATCATAACTTTTGTCCATAAAACTTTTAGGCCACCAATAGCTTTGTTTCAAATCCCGATACATTTTGTTATTGCCCGGATGCATAGCAAATACTGACTTGTGAGCTTCATCCAGAACTCTTTTCTTTAGCTTTGGAATATCTGGGGATACACATTCGGTTTCGAAACCTCAACACTTCACTTTCAATGCTGAATTCTGCTTTCAGACTTGTCTCAAATTCATCAATTACTTTCTCGAGGAATTCATCCTATTTTTGTTTCTGTTTAATCTCATTAATGATTGCCTGTTCGGTTGAAATGACGGCTATCAGTCCGCCTTGTTCACACAATACCACATCAATTTCGGACTTCTCAAAATCTTGCAAGATTTCCTTCTGTTCAGTAAGCAAACAAGCCAAATTCCCTAATATTTTCTACTCAAGGCATCAACAACTGTATTGGCTTTCCCAGGGTGATACTGAATCTCAAGGTCATAGTCTTTTATCAATTCGAGCCATCTTCTCTGTCGCATATTTAACTCTTTCTGTGTAAAGAAATATTTCAGACTTTTGTGATCTGTGTAGACTTCACATTTTGCCCCATACAAATAATGCCGCCAGATTTTCAAAGCGAATACAATTGCGGCCAATTCTAAATCATGTGTTGGGTAGTTTTTCTCATGTGGCCTCAATTGTCGGGAGGCATAAGCAATTACTCGCCCATTCTGGATTAACACACAACCCAAACCTTTATAAGATGCATCACTGAAAATCACAAAATTTTCCGTACCTGTGGGCAATGTCAATATTGGAGCAGTAGTCAATCTCGTTTTTAGTTCATGGAAGGCAGTTTCCCTTTCGACATCCCATTCAAACGGTTGCCCTTGGCGTGTCAGTTGGGTAAGAGGCACAACTATTTTTGAAAAGTCTTTCACAGACCTCCTGTAGTACCCAGCTAGGCCCATAAAACTGCGGACCTCCGTTACATTTGTCGGTGTAGGCCAATTCACAATTGCCTCTATTTTCTGTGGGTCCACTGAAATCCCCTCTTTGTTGATAACATGCCCAAAGAAAATAGCTTCATCTAACCAAAACTCACATTTCTTTAGTTTAGCAAATAATTACTTTTCTTTAAGTGTTTGCAAAACAGTCCTCAGATGTTGTTCATGTTCAAGTCTATTTTTCGAGTATATCAAAATATCATCAATAAAGACCACAACAAATTCATCAAGGTAGGTCTTAAAAATTCAATTCATTAAGTCCATAAACGCTGCCGGAGCATTAGTTACCCCAAATGGCATAACAAGAAATTCATAATGGCCATACCTTGTTCGAAACACGGTTTTCTCAACACCTTCTGCTTTCACTTTCAACTGATGATACCTGGATCTCAAATCAATTTTGGAAAACACTTGTGATCCTTGCAACTGGTCAAACAGGTCATCAATACGAGGTAGGGGATATTTATTCTTTATTGTTACCTTATTCAATTCTCGATAGTCGATACACAAACGCAAGGTTCCATCTTTCTTTTTCACAAACAACATTGGTGCACCCCATGGTGAAGTGCTAGGTCGGATAAACCCTTTGTCAAGCAGGTCTTGCAATTGTTCTTTCAGTTCTTTCATTTTGGCAGTAGCCATTTTATAGGGAGTTTTAGAAATAGGCTGGGTGCCTGGCATAATCTCAATCGTAAACTCTATCTCCCCCTCTACCAATTCCCCTGGTAATTCATTTGGAAACACATCTGGAAATTCTCTAACAATAGGGATACCGTTCAATTCAATATTCACAGATTGTTCAGATAGCACACAACACAAATAACCCTGGAACCCTTTCCTAATTAATTTACATGCTTTCATTGCAGAAGTCAAATAAGGTGGAGGCACTACCCCGTTACCCACAAACACACTTTCTTCCTGTTCCGATGGTTTAAACACAACCTATTTTGTTACACAATCAATGGTGGCACAATATTTAGTTAACCAATCCATGCCCAGAATTATATCAAAGTGCCTAAAGTTCAAGGGCAATAAATCCACATACAGAATAGCATTCCCAATTCGCATGTCACAAAAACGATATACAGATTCACACAATACAGATTCCCTAGATGGAGTAGATACACATAGCAGAGATGGCAATAATTCTAGAGGTCTACTCAGTCTAGATGCAAATGCACATGTTACGAAAGAGTGTGTTGATCCAGAGTCAATTAACACAAAAGCATCCTGATTACATATAGAAATAGTACCCGAGACAACTGTGTTAGCATTCTGTGTATCACCCGGAACAAGCGCGAAAACTCTCCCTTGCCTCACGGTATCTTCGGTGGTAGTAGATCTCATAGTATTTCCCAGTTTTGGGATCGATGCATTGGAACTAGCAGCTATCTTCCCACTGTTCTGATTACATTCTCTAGCCATATGCCCAGTTTTTCCACATTTAAAACAAGCTCCTGACACACGATAACAAACCCCACGATGCTTTTTACTGCAAATATTACACATTGGGGATGTATCTCGGGAAGAATTCGAAGTACTCGAGGAGCCCGTATTCTGTTTCTTTGAAAATTTCTTCTTCGAAAAGAAGCCCTGTCTTTTGCTACCCTTCCAATCAGTTGTTGATCTGGTCTGTCTAGCTATGTTAGCTTCTGATATTATAGCCCGGTCTAGCACCCCAATATAGGTGTCCAGTTTCAGGACATTTACCCTTTCTAAAATATCACTTCGAAGCCCACCTTCAAAATGTCTCGCTTTCTTGTAGTCGGTATCGATCACATGTGGTGCAAACCTGGCCAACTCAGTGAATTTGGCCTCATACTCACCTACTGTCATGCTGTCTTGTTTAAGTTCCATGAACTCCGATACTTTCCTGTCACGGACACATTGAGGGAAGTACTTATCATAGAAAACTTCCAGGAATTTCGCCCAGCCAATGTCTTTATGATTCTCACGCATTAACATCCACCATCTTCTTGCTTCGTCTTCTAGCATAAAGGTGGCCAAAAGTACTTTCTGTGTTTCTGAACAAGGAAACACCTCAAACAGATTTTCAATGCCAAGAACCCATGCTTCGGCCTTTAATGGATCCAATCCCCCATGAAACTGTGGCAGTTTCATTTTCTTAAACTCTTTGGCGAGAGCTATTATTTGGTCATCATTCTGATTATCTGGCACAGGTGGTACTGGAGGAGGAGGCTGGGGGTGTGGTTGTTGCCACTGTTGTTTCCACTGTTGTTGTTGCCTCAATGTTTTTGCCATTTCTTGAATCAATCTTTCCATTCTATCCATTCTGGCAGTAGAAGACTCATCTATTTCATCACCTCTTGTTCTCACCATCTGATTAGACTTGCATTATTCTTTATACAAAAGATTCACAGGTGTGCATATACTAAAGAGCATACATATTCAAATAATTTGCAATGCAAGCAAATCACAAACTTATAACACATAATCGTTCACGTTAAAACATTTAAGCGTATTCTAGATGCTTTCAGATTCATACTTATCACATGAATGCATCTTAAATCTTTTCTAGACGATTATAGCTCATTTGGACAAGTGTGTGAGTTATTAACTCGTGCTCTGATACCACTCTGTCATGACCCGAACCCGCCCTTTGGGTTAAGGACATAACCGGCCAGAAATCAAGGGATTACCTATGGCCTCAAACCAAACAAGACATATCTCATTAGAGTAAAGCGGCCAAATGGAAGCAAATTTAAAATTTTTGTCCATAGAGTTGTGCTTACATGGCACATCATAACAGTCCATATATATATACCTGTTAATAACTCATATCAAAGGGATAATAACACAAAGTTCTGTACATACACAGGATCATTCAAGTCTTAGTCCGCCTAACCAAAACTTATATACAAATGTAATCCAACATTTCGCCAACACAACGAGATTACAACAAGAGATCAAAAGAGGCGAAAGTAAGTCTCATGCGTGAGACATTTAGGGCTGACTCTCAAAAACTTGACCTTTCTCATAGACTTCACCGGGGCTGGGTTTGGACATCTCTTTGCTCACCTACATACACATGAATGAGTGTGAGCGAAAGCCCAGTAAATAATATCAAATAAGGAAGATACATGAACAATCTTTGAAACAGTTACATCAGACGGCCTTGGGCCCAATTCATGTTTCTATTTAATGTATCAATCGACTAAAGTTCTAGATGTATCAAATGGCCTCGGGCCCAATTAACTCATACTCGACGGCCTTTGGCCCATCCATTCATGTCTAACGGCCTTTGGCCCAATCGTTCATATCTGGTGGCCCTTGGCCCAATCGTTCATATTCGACGGCCTTTGGCCCAATCGTTCATGTCCGACGGCCTTTGGCCCAATAGTTCATGTCAAACGGCCTTTGGCCCAATCATTCATGTCAAACGGTCTTCGGCCCAATCATTCATGTGTGTCAAACGGCCTTCGGCCCGGTCAATTGTATCCAACGGCCTTTGGTCCAATCATATGGCATAATAAATATTTGCCCCCAATTCAATATAACAAACTTATAAGACTTATATGGAAGTAAGCAATTGGACAAATAACATACTTCGAATATCTTTATTAAGATATTACTCACAGTGTTCTGCCAGTGGATTTGCCCTGGAGCTCGACCCTACACATTACATAACACATATGGGTCACAATTGATTCAATCCGTTCTTAATTCATACATCACTCTTAGGCTTCTTTCTTATTCTTTTAATTCATTCATAATGCTCAATGCATGCCCAAGAGCACTTAGAAGTGAAAGAGAACAGACAATGAAACATAGAACACCTTTACAAATTTTCTAAAATAGGGGTCCCCGCTCGAGCGTGGGTTCTGTCGCTCGAGTGAACCCTCAAGGTCTGCAAAAGTACTGGTTGCCTCATTTTTATGCTCGCGCGTGAATTCGGACGCTCGAGCTGAAAGTCACACTACATGGCTCACCGTTCGAGCGTGAATATCCCCGCTCGAGCGGACATCCATGTCTGCAAAAGTACTAGGAACCAGCATTTCACGCTCGAGCGGCGACTCCCCCGCTCGAGCGGACATTCCGGATTCTGGGTTTTCCAGAATTGTTCTTCAAGTTCAAACTCCATGTTCAAAGGTTCAAAACTCACATTTTTGGTACAAAACATGGAAAGGCACTACATAATATAAGAACACAACCAATGTGAGGCTAATTATTCAAAATCATGATCTAATCCTCAAATAGATCAACAATTCTCTTGCATGGTCCAAACTTATGCACTCAAGCTTCATACCAATTCATAACTTCATCGATCATGCATGCATGTCAATTTTTGACTTCATTTCTATTTCAAATGGTGTTCAAAATCATGAAGCTACACAAAATTACTCATGCATGTAAAGTTTGGTGCTCAATTCTTCATATTCAACATGCTTCATGCTTGAACATACAAAATTATAACAATTATGCACATGTATGTTCATACAAGCTCCAAATTCAACAAATTCAATTCAAGTTATGCTCTTGACCACAATTAAACCTTGAATTTACAAAATTACAAACTCAAACTTATGAATCCACTTACCTAGGAGCTTCAAACATCCAAATTCTAGCTAATTCTTTGAGTTTAACCTCTAATTCTCAAGCCTTTAGTTCAATCTTCAATTTGAGCTCCCTCTCTCTCTCTAAGTTCGGTTCTCTCTCTCTCTAGAGAGCAAAATCTGATTTGAGCTCAAAAAAATTGAATGAGAGTGTAAATTGGCCCTTTATATAAGCTCCTTAATCACATTTGATTATAGCTAATTAATAGCACTTAATTAATCGTTCTGAATCTAATTATTTTGATCCGAATAAATTTGCAATTAAATTTCACCGTAGGCTCTAAAAATTATGCCAATCACAATGGCGTAGTCAATTTTGGCTTCTGTGGCCGATAAGGCCTTCAATTAAATTCTAAAGCAGTTAAATCAAATAGATTTTCCTACGGTGAACAGATAGAAATTCAAAACTGCATATATTCATATAAATGGCACTCAAAATCATATCAAACACATAATCACAATCACAATTAAGATTAATTAGCATAATATGGACTAGGGTTAGCACACCGGCCATCGTAGATGTTCCTGTTTCTGACAGTTCCTGCCTAAGTAGAGATCCTTCATCGATACCAGGCTCGTCACTGAGCCACCTTGTAACATCTGTTGCTCCATTCAGGTCAAACCAATTGATGCTCACATCCCCCAGATCCTGCTCGTTAAAGAACTACAAATTAGCAATGTCTTCTTCCAGCTCGGCAAGGTCATCTAGCCCCTGACTCGGCCCATCCTCTCGGACGACATGTACCTCCATCTCGTTGGCAATTCTACCTTCGGCGTAGCCTGGTCTGTTGACACAATGTAACCGCATGAGTTGTATGCTTCCTCTGTGAAACCCTCAGATCCCTCAAGTTCTGAACCGACATTCTCATTCTCCTCCAAGGTCACCCTAGTCTTGTCTTTGACAGTTACCACCACTAGTTTGGGCTAGGTTAGGGAGGTGCTCATCATCATAGATCTATGCTGTCTGGGATGAACACCTCAGGCTTAGATAGGTGGGAAGGAGTAATGTATATGCTAGGGTCATATGGGATGGTCGTGGTTTGGATCAAGTTTATCTGCCTGGGCAGAGGTGGGGGGTTGTTATGTGGTGGGAGAGGGTTAGTGGTGACATTTGGCTTCTCAGGAGGTGCAATCACATTGTTGTCAATGAGATCCTGGATTTGATGACGCAGTCTGAAGCAGAGGTCGGTGTCATGACCGTGCTGCTGGTGAAAGGTACAATATTTGGCCAGGTTATGTATTTGAGGGAGGGGATTTGGCAGTGGCCGCGGCTCCAGGCGTTTCAAATGCCCCTTTCTAATTAGGATCCCCAGGGCTTTGGAAAGAGGCATGTACAGTGGAGTAAAAGTCCTCTGGCCTCGGGGTGGATATTTCGAAGTTTGGGGGTTTGGATTGGATGTACCGGTGAAGGGTGTGGCTGTTTTGGGTGTGGTGGTGACCATGCCGACGTCAGAAGTTCTAGTGGCTGCACTACTACTTGTAGCTGCATTCGAACCGCGTATAAACGCCCTCTTGGGCTGCCCCCTTTCCTGGTGGATCAGCCCTTGCTTCATAGCATCTTCAATCTGTACCCCAATCTCGTACAAATCAGCAAAGGTGGGGAGGGGTAAGATAATCATTTTCTGCATCAACTTAGGTTGCAAGTTGCACACAACCATCCTTATCTGATCTTTTTCGGATGGCCGAGTCATCAACATAGAGGCCTTGGCCCTCCATCGAGTGACAAAGTCAGAAAATCCCTCTTTCGGCTCTTGCCTAGTCGTCTCGAGATCACGAGTCATGACCTCAATTTGGGTGTTGTAAGCATACTGGGCAATGAAGGCCTCAGCCATCTCCTTTCAACTCCTTTTCACTGAGTCCTCTAGTTTGGCGTACCAGATGGCCGCAATACCCGATAGGATCTGATCGAAGAGAGATAATTTCTGAAGTCTCGTCATGCCAATTGGGCGCAAAATATCCGAGAACAGCCTCAGATGAACCATAGGATCGCCCGAGCCGTCAAAGCGATCTATGTGAGGCATTTTGAACCTGTCCGACAACGTCACCGCCGAATCAGTGTAGTCATCCTCTATGTCTGGGATCAAGTTGACTCCTTGAGCTCGTTTAAACAACTTTTCAAGCTTACTGACTTTCAAGGCAGTAGGATCAACCTCAGATTCGAACGGCGTGTCAGTTGAGAAGGCTGGTGCTTTTGAAATCTGCGGTAGGACTGGTGACGGGACTAGCCCTGTTGGCACGTCCGTATTTTCCTGGACGCTAGTTGTATCCCTGAGTGTTGGAACCCTAGGTGGGGGTGGGGGTGGATGCGAAGCAGATGCTCCGGCTTGTTGTGGTTGCTACTGTTGTTGAAGCCTAGCAATTAGTTCTGTCTGCTGGGCTACAACCTCGGTCTGACGAGCTGTAATCTCTACTTGGCGAGCAGCATCACGCTGCATGGCCTACATGGTCTCTTGGAGTTGACGCATCATGTCCTTCATACTGACTGTGAATTGTTGATCTGATTGAACAGGTGGATATTCTCTCTCTGTGGTAGAACCGGAAAACTGTACCCTACTGCGCATAGGTAAATCAGATAGCGACCGCTGAACTGGTGGCTGCTGTACTGGTGCCCTATGCCTAACTGCCCTCCGTCTTATAACCGGGGGTAATGAAACAAACACTGGTTGTCCGTCAATAAGATCTTCAGATCTAAAAAGCCTTCTACCTCTAGTCCAGAGTGCTCGGGGGGTATTTGCCTCGTCAGAAGCAATGATGCAATACTACCTTGCAAAAAGAAAATAAAGCAAAAAGAAAAGAAACATCAATCAGGAAACGGACAGCATCCCGACTTACATAGAAACAACACACAGTTGAAAATCATAAGCTGGATAATCTGTTCTCAAACATTGATTTCTGCCCCCAAACATTCTGCCTCAAAACTGATACTGATGTCCTCAGACTGATACCCAAACTTGCAATTGATACATACATTCCTTGTAGAGACACACCCTAACAGCACATAGCAAGCAAGTGAGAGAAAAAACACCCCTATGGTGGGGTAGGGTTTCCCTGTCCTATTTTGTCAGGAACTAGGGTTTCACTACGCACGCATGCGGTTTCAAACAACCTACATTCGGGTAAGCAACCTGTCCTAGTTTGGAATGGTCTCTATGGCTTCCGATATGCAACTAGGTCGATTGGTCAAGAAGGGTGCCTCGGCAAAATCAAGGTTTGTGTTCGTATCGTGGCAGAGCCCGTAACCGGTCAGCGTTATGGCACGCTTTTCTAAGCAAGCCTCTGGCAAACCGTTCAGGAATAGCAGATGGCAAACACTGTGACTTAGGCGCACCAATGCAAATGCAATGCAAAGAAACACATAAGTGTAAATAAAACAACATATCATGAGTTTGAGTCAAGTTCTCTAAATCCCTAGCAAAGTCGCCAGAAACTGTAGACGCTTGAACTTCCTCCGCGCGCCCCCCTTTCAGAGAGGGCGCGAATTAGGTTCCAGCTACTGCAGTTCAACTCCTGTCACGGTTCTGAATCTAATCTCACAAAGTGCAATGTGAGACTGATAAATCACCAAAGAGTCCAATCCGGCAAATCATTTTGGAAAACTGATTTTCAATAAAATAATGCCAAAATTGGACTGCTTTGCCAGATTACAGAGTCACCACCTAAATATTTTGTTTTGAAAAATTTAGGAAACCCTGACTCGTGCCAAAGGCCACGTGTCCGTCATTACCAAAGTTGCCTCGGCTCGGGAACTTGGGTACGAGGGGGGAAGCTCCTGAAAAGAGCACCCCCACTCGCCCTATCAAAGGATCGGCCTCTACTAAGCATGATATGTTGTTTTATAAATACATGTGTTCTTATTCCGGTTATTAATCTAACATTACTATGTAATGTGCATAGCATACAAGTATAGACTAAATTGCGAGAATTGGAACAAGACAACTCATGTTTGTTTTTGAAAATGGTTTGAAAGTGCTACTCGCAAGTAGGTTAAAGCGTGGATTTGCTACCCTCAAGTGGGCTTTAAAACATGATTTGTCACTTCGCAAAGTGGGCTTAAAACTCGCATTTGATGAATTGTCCCAATTCAAGTAATGAAGCCTTCATCCACAGGCATTCATGCAGCTAACCACTTACGCAAATAGCCTCATGGTAAGCATGCTATCATGGCAACACTCACACTCATGCAAGGATGCTAAAGCATAAAGACTCACCGAGTACTCCAAGCCAAAACAAAAGCTAGTTAGAAATATGCATGATCCTAACTATACAAGATGCCTAATGCAACACATGCAATAATGCAACTAATAGGCTCGGCTATCTATGATGGCATATGAATGCAACACTTGATACACGTATTCAAATAGGTATTGAAATACGATACAGTTTGAATGATGCGCCGAGCCCGGTGCATGCAAGACAAATGAATAATGCAAACATGCAAGCATAGGGTATGCTAATCAAAACGTGCCCTAATCTAACCATTGAAAGCGGGTAAAGGGAGAAAGACGTGAGGTTGGAAGACATGCACATACACACGCACCCTTATTACAACAATGTGCCCTCTCGAAGGAGGGTCCAAATAAATAAGCTAAGCTAATCTAAGCTAAGCTAACTAACTAATCTAATTAAACTAATTAGACTAATTATTACACAACCGAATTGAATAACTAGCAAACTACTTACTAATTATTACAAAACTTTAACTAATTAGCAAATTAATTAATTAAATTACAAATTCAAGCTAACTAACAGGTAAAGCTTTAAACTAAGCTACCTCAGCAAGTTGAAGAAGTTGAACATGCATGCCTTGGTTTCCGTTCCAAAAAGCTCTCCGGTTTGCTCTTTAGAAGCTCTGTTTGCAGGGTGTCTCCAGTAACTTATGTTGAACCTTACCAAAACACTACTGGAGAGTGCACCAGTGGCTTGCCAGCCATGAGGAGTTGCTACCAGCCATCTACCGGCCAAGGATGTGGATTGTTGGCCAATGATGAAGCAGTGCCAGCCACTGGTGTGGCACTACCGGCCACTGGTGTGCTGCAACACCAAACTGCAACATAGCACAAAATAGAGGAAAATAGAGGGTCTTCCAAGGGTATGTACGTACTGTACACTCCTTATCATCTCAAAACATCAAAGGAGAGGTACCATTGGATCCAAAACCATCAATCAAGCATCTCAATGCATGATGGCCAAGGATCCAACTTGTACAAATTCAATGAATGCACAACAAACAAGACACTAAGACCACTACCTTATCAAGGGTGATCAAAGGCAATGGAGACAAAGGGAATTGGCTCATTTTCATCACTTTGAGTATGAAATGGCCCAATTCACCTTGTGTTCAATATAACATCCGATTGAACATAATGCAATGTAAATATCAATGCTTATCTTGGTATGTTTTACTTGATTCCATTCTTGTTTACACATTTTAGCATTTACCAAGCCATTCTTTAACCAGTTAAGTCCAATGTGAAAGTCCTCTAATGGGAAAGATGGCCTCAGCCACAAGCACCTTGAGCATGAAAGAAGCCTCATGCTTTTGGTTAGTAGAAACCCTCAAGAGAAGGTTAAAACCATTAGGCATGAGAGCCTCAATTTCATGCTCAAGCCAACAAGGCGCTCAAGACCACTTTCAAAGCAAAGCAACAAGTGAAGAATGGAGTGATATGGCAAACATTTCAGTACTGAAATAAGATGCTAAAGACACTAAACCATGCAAACAACGCACGCACAACATGTTAAGGGCCAAAGGCATTGAAACTAGTGACAAGCATTACACTAGAGGCATGCAATATCAAACTCAAATAGCCAAACCAGCTCTGGACAGAGCTCAAACATGCCAAAATAGAGGCCAAAATATGCTAAAAAGTTGGCATGAAAAGCAAGAGAAAACATGATCATGCATTGGCTCACAAGCAAGGCATAAGGCTCAACACTCAAAAGCACTTAGAGTGTGAAATATGTGAGAGTATGACAATGACATATGCTCTAAAATTATCTATGAAATGATGCTATGTCATGCAAACATCATAAGCAAAGCATGCTAGAGACCTCAAAACTCAAAGCTAAACAAGGCTTTTGCACTACAACCAAGCATAACAAGTATCATATGACCAAGAAGGCTCAAAACAGAGTTGAAGCATGTTAAAACATGAGCAAAAACATGCTGGAGCAGAGTCAACACATGCTAGAATAGTAGGGTAAAACATCAAACATGTTATGCTAGTGAGCACGATTACACTACAAGTGTAAGAAGCAAACAAGGAGTGACCAAGCCAGCCAAAAACAAAGCCAAAACATGTTAAAAAAGTCACAAAAACATGCTTAGATCAAGTCCAGAGATGGTAGAAAAACATGCTCATCTACTAAGCCATCAACACATGCAAAGGAGAAACAAGAAGAGGGGATCACCCCCTCATATTTTGGTCCTCAAAACCAAGTTTTTGTCATTGAAAATCCCCTGATTTCAGTGGTTAAAAGGCCAAAAAGAGATTGTTTTAAAGGCTTTTACACATGGCACAAAGCTTAGCAAATGAGCCACAAAAGAGAAGAGAACACCTCTAACCTCAAAAGAACCTCGAACTACAATTTCAAACACTTGAAAAGAAAGATTTTTGTAGTTGACAACTAGGCCAAAAACAACATGCAAGGATGGAAAAACCAATGTACAAAAAACAAAGCTTAAAGAGGTAGATTATCACCATTGAAGCACAACTCTAAAACAGCAAGCAAACAGCCAACTTCTGAGCCAAAATCAACTTCAAGGAGCTCCAACAAGGTCTCCAAGAACCTCAAGTCTAAGGCTAAGGTGCTTGACTAGGTGTTTTAGTGCAAATATGTGAAGAAAACACACTTTTAAGCACAAAATATAGAGAGAGAGGATTCTAGAGAGAGAGAGGGAAGAAAATATCTCAGCCAAATTTTTGTAACCCTTGTATGCATATAAATGACTTCAATATATAGAAGATACAAGATCAATCCAAGAAGATCCAGCCATCCACGTGCAAGCAGATAGGCTCACCTGTGCATACAGCTGTCAAAAATATCTGCAAAATATCTACTGAACAGTTGGTGGTCGGCCGACCATCAGTGGTGGCCGGCAGTGGCTCACTGATGGCCGGCAGGCCTCATCAATGGCCGGTAGGGATAAATGCATGGCCGGCAGTTCCAAAAAATGGCCGGCAGTGCACTCCAAGAATCACTCTGTAAAGACCAACACATGGTCCAAATATGAGACAGAATGGAAATAGGGTTTGGAAAGAGCAAACCTGACATGTTTTGTCACGGAATTCGAGTGCTCGACGAGCAATTAGACTTGTCGCTGGATGTACCTACAAGAACATCCAAGTCTTAAGGACGGTCAAAAATGGGGTGTCTACAGGAGGTTGGGGCTTGAACTAGCTCCAAGCTCCTCTTTATTAGTGTATTTCTTCATACTTTGTATGTGTTTCATCAATAAAGCTTTCTTTTTTGCCGATCAAAAAAAAAAAAAAAAAAAAAAAATGTGGCAGTTCGCAACTTCAATTATATATCATGAGTTAAAGAGCAAGGCTCAGGGGTGTAACCGTTTCAAGTAGTTACAAAGAAACATCTAAAGCCTTGGAATTCAAATTCAGAGTTGAAGGAGGGAAAAGCTTATGAATGTTGTTAGGTCCTTTTGTTGTCAAAATCCATGGATTAAAACCAAGGTTGTATCAAATCTAGTTTTCCAGGTTTTCTCATTTTGGTTTCCCTGCTCGAGCGGGGAAAGTTACGCTCGAGCGGGGATTGCAAGCTCACAGTATCTCTGCTCTGCCTAAAAATATACTGGATGGTGTGATTCTCCACTCGAGCGTGGAAAAGTCCGCTCGAGCGGGAAGCCTATATGAATCACAAATTGTGAAGTCTCCGCTCGAAGACCCACGCTCGAGCGGACCGCGCGAACACAGATTCTATAAATTCGCGTGTTGGGTCTTTTTCTAGTATTACTTTTCCTAGATCCTATTCAAGAGTCCTAGGGTTTTGTTTGAAGTTTTCTTCTGAGTTTTTTGTGAGTTTTCCTTGATGTTTTTGAGAGAGTTCTAAACTTATGAATTGAGATTCATACATCAAGGAGTTTGATACTTTATATTCAAGAGAGTTATCTTCGGTGGAATCCGAAGGGTAAAACGTAGAGTTTCAAATGGCGTTTGATTCTATACGTAGTCGTTAATTCGACAAGCGAAGTTGTGGGATCAACTTCAGGATTGATCAGTTCCATGACGAAGGCGTGGTGAAAGAGTTATAGAAGATTCGAGGACAAATTGACTGGGTTGGGTAATTTGTGTATTATCTTTGTAATTTTTCGTTCTTCAGTAGTGGATTGATTAGTGGCGGTTCGCCCGTGGTTTTTGATTACAATTGAAGGTTCTTCAATTATGGTTTTTCCACGTAAAAATTGTTTGTGTCAATTTATTGTTTATTCCTAAAAACAAACAAACTAAAATCACTCTCGTAAGTGCTTGTTGATTTTAGATTGAGTGTTTTGAATAATTGGGATTTGGAATATTTTAATCTTGATCTAATCACGAATCTCTTAGGATTTTCAATTGGTATCAGAGCAGGTCACTCTTTGTTTTATCAAAACTATTGTTTTTATCAAAACTATAGGAGTGTGATTTTGTGTGACTAGTATTATGGATTCTATTCGTGAAGGTAACTCGACTCATAGACCCCCTTTACTTGACGGTACAAACTATTCTTATTGGAAAGCTCGTATGAGAGCATTTTTAAAATCCATCGATGAGAAAGTTTGGCACTGCGTAATCTTTGGGTGGAGTGAACCTATTGTCACCATTGATGGCATTGATATTCCTAAACCTCTTGATAAATGGGACACAACTGATTACCAGAACTCGAGTTGGAACAGCAAGGCTCTCAACTCTCTCTTTTGCTCCGTCACACCTGAAGAATTTCGTCAAATTTGCACGTGTGAGGTAGCAAAAGAGGCGTGGGATATTCTTGAAATGATTCACGAAGGTACTACCTCTGTCAAAAGGTCAAAACTTCAACGTCTCACCTCCGCCTTTGAAACCCTTTTTATGCGCGACGATGAGACGTTTGATGATTTCTATGCAAAACTCAGTGATATCGTGAATTCCTATTTCACTCTCGGTGAAAAAATCCCGGAAGCTAAAGTTGTTGGAAAAATTTTGAGGTCCCTTCCCGAGAGGTTCCAATCAAAGGTGACAGCCATTGAGGAGGTTCAGAATGTTGATACCCTCAAGCTCGATCAATTGGTTGGAAATTTGCAGACTTATGAAACCCACCAAATTTCAAAGAAAAAACAAAAAGAAAGTGTGGCTTTCACGAGTGCTCATGAGACTGCAAAACCTCCGGAGACTGAATTTGATTTAGAGTCTGAGATGACGGCTATGCTCAGAAAACAGTTTAAAATTTTTTTGAAAAAGAAGCCTAATTTCAGAGACCCTATTTCAAAAGATAAGAGTAATGATAAACCCAAAACGTTTCCACCAAAATTTGCTCAAAAAACTGAAAAGAAGATTGTAAGGGGGCAAGGGGTCAAGTGCTATGAATGTCAAGGGTTTGGCCATATGTCCCCTGAATGCCCTTCGAAAAAGAATCAAAAGAAAGTCTACACTGTGACTTGGGATGATGAAAGTGGGTCGGAGCAAGAACCCGAAGAACCTGAATTCGGTGAAGATGGGGATAGTGCTTTCATGGCATTTTGGACTACTTTTACTCAACCTCTTCCAAAGCCTTCGGAATCAGCTCGAGGTCAGAACTTGCATCATGCTCCCACCTTTGATGGGACTAACTACCTGTATTGGAAAATCAGAATGAGGGGTTTTCTGAGAGCTTTTGAACCAGAAGGCTGGCAAGCCATTGAAGAAGATACAGAAAGTGCAGATAATCCTGGCAATCAGAGAGCCCTGATCATTATTCGTGGAGCAATTTCTAATGAAGAACAGCAACGGGTTGTTCACTGCACAAAGGCTAAAGATGCATGGGAAATTCTGAGCCAATTCCATGAAAGAGGAGATTCACCTTCACCTCCATCCAACAACTTGTTTGCATTGGTTGCTAGATTTGATGAGGTCAAGGAGAATGAAGAACAAAAAGAGGATGATGAAACATCTGAAGACAATGATGAGATCAATGGCGATGAACTACAACAAGCTTATGAGAAGCTGTACGAGGAATCTCTGAATTTGTCCAAAACCAACGACAAACTCTCTCTCAAGCTCAAAACATGTGAGAGCGAGAATGTCCGGCTCAAAAGAGAACTTGTAATAGCAAAACAGAATGTCATCCAGATCTCAAGTGACAGGCAAGACTTATGTGGAAAACTTCTATCCTGTGAAACTGAAAGGAATGAACTTCTGAAGGTGTATTCCACATATGAAGAAAAGCTTGACAGTCTTGAGTCGTCACAAGCTGCATTGGAAGAGATAGTCAGTCAGAAAGATGAAGAACTCTGTATCGCTAGAGCAACAATTGCCACGTGGAACAAAGGTTCCAGATCTCTAAATGACATACTCGGGTCTCAACAAATGGGTTCTGACAAAAGTGGGCTAGGCTATGGTGCGACAGCTCACAAGGGACAGGCCTCTACCTCCCACAACCTGAAGACTCAAGCAAAGGGAAAATTGAAGGTAGACCAGGATGATTCCTCTCTTCATCTACCGAAAGCAGGTAAGATCAACAAAAGGGAGGTAAAACCTGTTTTTATTTGTCATCACTGTGGTAGGTATGGCCACATTCGTCCTTACTGTTTTGAATTGTTTGGTAAGGTGTCTCAAAAGGGTAGAAATTCGAATACTTTTTGGGTTAGGAGACAACCTTACATGACTAGGCGGAACACCAAGACTAAAAAGATTTGGGTAAGAAAAGATGATTTGACTTGTTTAGTTGTTCACACTGCTCTTAAAGGACGTGACTCACACATGTAGTATCTTGATAGTGGGTGCTCTCGTCATATGTCCAGTAACAAATCCTACTTTACCTCTCTTGAAAAATATGAAGGAGGAATTGTTACCTTTGGAGATGGCGGCACGTCTAGAGTCATTGGTAAGGGCTCTATAAGTGTTGCTGGTCTTCCCAAGCTGGATAATGCCTTACTTGTTGATGGACTTAAAGCAAATCTTTTGAGCATTAGTCAAATGTGTGATTCCCATCATGAAGTATTGTTTTCAAAAAATAAATGTGAAATTTTGGATAAAAAGGGAAATACTGTATTACATGGGGTTCGCACATCTGATAACTGCTATGGGATTCTTACTACTAATGATCTCACTTGTCACTCTGCCATCATAAGTAACATTGATCTGTGGCATCGAAGATTAGGTCACATGAATTTCAAAGGCCTAACTCAGATAGCCAACAAAGAGCTTGTGAGAGGAGTACCTAAACTGGGTAAGAATTTGAGCCATGTGTGTGGACCATGTCAACTTGGAAAGCAAACCCGTGCCCCTCATAAAAAAGTGAACAGCTTTACAACCAAACGTCCTCTTGAATTAGTTCACATGGATTTAATGGGTCCTACTCGCACTGAAAGCATTGGAGGTAAAAGATACATTTTTCTAACTGTTGATGATTTTACTCGGTTTTCATGGGTAAACTTTTTAAGGGAAAAATCTGATACGTTTAATGCTTTTCAGGCCTTAGTCCTTAAAATCCAAAATGAACAGGGTGTTTCCATTGGGCGTATCATAAGAATCCGAACTGATCATGGTCGTGAATTTGAAAATAGTTCGTTTTCGGATTTTTGTGATATGCATGGTATTAAGCATGAATTTTCTGCACCTATTACTCCACAACAAAATGGAGTGGTTGAGAGGAAGAACAGAGTTGTTCAAGAAATAGCTAGGGTCATGCTCCTTAGTACTAGTCTTCCTCCAAAGTTTTGGGCCGAAGCCCTAAATACTGCTGTTTATGTTATAAATCGCGTGTATTTAAGGCCCGGCACTTTACAAACTCCTTATGAATTGTGGAAGGGTTTGAAACCTAATGTAAAATACTTCAAAACTTTTGGGAGTAAGTGTTACATCTTCAAAGATAGAGAGCCCTTGGGCAAATTTGACTCCCGAAGTGATGAAGGTATTTTTCTAGGGTATTCAACCAACAGTAGGGCTTTTTGAGTTTATAACCTGCGAACTTCATCATTAATGGAATCTATCAATGTGGTTATAGATGACACAGGTTCACCTACTCCAGCAACAAATGAGGATGACAATGGTGAGTCTCCAATCTTGGATACTGATCCACAAAATCAAGGAGAAGCTGAGGTTCAATCACAAGAAATTGTTACAGCACCATCCTCACAGGTAAGTTCAAGTCCAAAGAGTGCTCAAAGGGACATCACTCCTGTAGCTTCTATCACTGCAAGTCCTGAATTTAAACCATCAGCAAGGGTGAAACTGAATCATCTAGCTCAACAGGTGATTGGAAGTGTTTCGGATCAAATGAAAACCCGAAGACAGATTCGGGATGAGGTATCACATATGTGTTATGTTTCTTTAATTGAACCTAAGAATTTTAATGAGGCCTTGCTAGATGATAGTTGGGTCAATGCTATGCATGAAGAATTAGGTCAATTTAAGCGTAACAAAGTTTGGACTCTTGTTCACAGACCTAGAGACATGAATGTGATAGGTACCAAGTAGATCTTTAAAAATAAATCTGATGAAAATGGTACTGTTGTAAGGAATAAAGCTAGGTTGGTTGCTTAAGACTACACATAAGTAGAGGGTATTGACTATGATGAGACGTTTGCCCCAGTTGCACGTCTCGAATCTATTCGTATTTTGCTTGGTGTTGCATGTTTTCTTGGCTTTAAATTGTTTCAAATGGATGTGAAAAGTGCCTTTCTGAATGGGTACTTAAAAGAAGAGACATATGTTGTCACGCCCCAAATCCGCCCCTAAAAATTTTGGGCATGACCTACTCAGAACCGGACATGTACCCTGAGATTTATAACATACGGGGCCTTAACGGAAGCACTAAGTATCAGAATAAAATGATAAAAAAAATAAATAAATAAACTCCATTGAGCTACTACTAACATGCCAGGATCACATACATCACTATAGATAGACAAAACCAAAAACATGACCTTGGGCATCGGTTACATACATGCACATATACAGACCCAGCCCTACAATGAGGCATAAACAAAAACACTTTGGAAGAAAGTATTATACATATTTCAACCTTAGGCCAATAATTAAAGTGTAGCGCCAAAAGTTCGTCAAGACTTCACGAAAATATGAGTGGCTTCATCTAGGGTCTGGGCATTCAAAGGTTGATAGAAAGAATGGACATCATGGCTTAGAATGGACCACTGGGTTGTTTACCTACAGAAACAGACATAACACAGAGTGAGCTAAACTCGGTGGGTAATAGTACATAAATGCTCAATTTAAACATAACATATAGCAATGCATAAATGAATGCAAAGATCACATAGATAATCTGTTCCTGTTTTCATTTTAAAATGGCCTTAGACCCAATCGTGAAACATAGTGGCTTAAAGCCTTTGAACACATTAACATTAAGCTTTTACACATGATTACATATAGCCCTTGAACACATGATAGCATAACGCCCTTGTCAGAATGGCATAAAGCCCTTGTCTTGCATGTATGAACCCAAGAGGTGGCTCGCACGGATTCTAGAGGTGGCTCGCACTGCTGTACTTAGTTCCGTACAACACTTTGTTTCATACTAATAAATCATTAGGTCTTAAAGACCGATCAATTCATGTCATGTTATAACATAGTATAAACGGATCGGATAATTAAAAACATATTCATACATATTCTTCATTAAGCTTGAATCATAAACAGAAATCAGAGTTCATGCTTGATCATAACCCACCCGTACAAGACCGTCGGTGGCACCATCCGTACAAGACCGTCGATGGTAAAACATAACCCACCCGTACAAGACCGTCGGTGGTACCATCCGTACAAGACCGTCGATGGCAAAACATAATCCACCCGTACAAGACCGTCGATGGCAAAACATAATCCACCCGTACAAGACCGTCGGTGGTACCATCCGTACAAGACCGTCGATGGCAAAACATAATCCACCCGTACAAGACCGTCGATGGTAAAACATATCTTGTAACATACTTGAACCATAGTATTATTACCCCCGGGCAAGGGCCATAAGCTAAGGATGACATGAATACTTTTACCTATATGAATAGTCACTCATTAAGTCATAACATAACTTATCAGAAAATGGAGCATTTCTTGTTATATCATGTCATTATCGTGCGCTTAGCAAAATAGAATAATGCATATTCTTATGTGGGTCACATACTGATGTTAAACTTTTGCATTCATGTCGTAGATTCTGAATAACTTCGAATTCATATGTAACACAAGAAAATAACTTCAGATTCATATGGATTCATATCACTTTCCAATTATTCTGATTCTTCGAAGAGGAACATAAATTTTCTTTATTCATTAAGAACTGACATGGTTCACTCGAGCCATTAATCAGTAACATACACTTTTGTTTAGTCGTTCATATATATTAACATAGTTGACCTGCAAGTAACAGAGTACTAAGGGTAACCATTGTATCATTCACATGAGTTCATGCAGTTAACTTAAGTTTAACAGAACGTTCTTGGTAATTATTAATGAAAGGTAAACACATTTTACCGGGTGAATGATTCCAGAGATACCGGAATACCATAGTTCCATAATGCTCATATGTTCCATTTGTTCGTCATGAATCACTATAGCTATCTTGCAAATAACAGAAAGTTAGTATTCATTGACAATAGAAAGTCAATATCATCCCACATAATCACCACATATGGGCTGCTCAATAAAGCCTCTAGATTCTCCAATCGACGTATTGCTAATTTAATTACTTGCAGGGAATAGAATTAACAATATTTGAATGTGCGATTATAGTACTACTACTCACCGTGTTGTGATGCTGTGCTAGTTCCTCCCCAAGTGTATCCTGCACACATTCATAACTTGCACATTAGTTCATTTCTCTTTGTTAAATCATTTCCGAATTCATTTCACGTCAAATGTATTTACACCCATTCATCTTCTATTCAAAGAAGGAAAAGAGTTTTATGAACAATTCCATGGTTCCCAAAAATCTCTACATTTCAAGCGTTTTCATCAAAAACCAAACATTTCCCATTCCCATAAAGAAATCCCATGAAATCATCCACTTGAGTTTCAACATAACTAAGCAAACCCACAAGGAATTTAATAAAATGATTTGAGATTAAACCCATTTTGGAAACTCTATATTTTAGATCATAAAAACTAAAATCAACAAACTTAATACCATTAAATATAATTCAACATAATTCAAGAGGAACTCTTAAATCCCATTTCAACATTCCATAACCGAGTTTATGTCATTTATCTCATTAATGAATCATTTCTCTCAATTTCCTTTTTCATCATCATAACATGACTTACAATGCTCATAAGAAAGTTCATTCGCAAATTTTAAACATGATTTTCAAATACAACCAAATTTCAATTAAACTTGTATACACATAATTCAACCTACCAATTTCATGATTCTACTTTCAATTTGGGTCAAATCATTGTTTATCATCTTAAATCAATCTAGGGTTTCTAGAAAATTTAGAAATTTCAAGAAAACTTCAAACTTCTTAACCCATTACTTTCTCTCCCAATTAGCCCCTTTGATTATACATCCTAGGATCATAATTTATAATCAAAACCCAACAAGAAAGCCCCAAACTCTCCAAATCCGAAATCCCTAAATTTCCATAATATAACTCTATATGCTTAAAATATAAATTTTGCATTTATATACTCTAAAATATCACAAATCTATCTAATAATGGAAGCATTGAAGAGAACTAGAACCCCTACCTCAAGAACCAAGCAAAGGAACAAGCTTTAGTGAGATTCCTCCACAATTCCGAAATTCCAATCGGTAGATCATGATGATCTTCAAGCTTCTTCACTTCTTGATGGGTGATCTTGATCAAAATTAAGGGAAATGGAAGGTTTTGGAGATCAAGGACCTAGGGTTTTCGGACCTAGGTGAGAGGGAAGAAGAGGAGAAATGAAAATGTGAAGACTGATCTAGAAAAGAGGCTTTAAACTCGCTGAATTCGCGCCCCACGCTCGAGCGTCGCTTCCCACGCTCGAGCGTACCTTCTTCCAGCACAGATTTCAAAACTTCGAACATGTATAACTCTCCCATCCGGACTCCGTTTTAGGTCGTTCTTGTGTCCAAATTGAAGCCCCAGAAATAAGCTTTCCAATGGTTCTAACCTTACATCCAAATTCAAAGTGTGGAAAAAGAAAAGGGAAAAAGAGTGACGGCTGATCGTAGGCGAATTATTCGAATTAAAGTTTTTGATCCAATCTTACTTTACCATCATATTACCACCACAATCAATACTCCAAAATAAAATAAGGAGGTTCCAAATACATTAATAAAGATGTCACAGATGAACCCACATGCCTCAAAAATTCAAACTCAACCTGGCGACCCGCTCGAGCGCCCAACCTTGCGCTCGAGCGCGCAGACCAACAAAGCCGTCCGCTCGAGCGTCAACTCCCCCGCTCGAGCGGGAAATCACAACTCCCAGAATCTCAAGCCGTCTGTAAAAATTGCTGGGAACTCCAAAAGTCCGCTCGTCGACTCCCCCGCTCGAGCGGAGGGAAAAATTCCAGATCGTTACAATCTTCCCCCCTTTTGGAAGTTTGATCCTCCAAACTTAAATCACTTGTATCGGAATCAGATCATATAGTTTTGTCTCCTTCTATTCTTGCTCTCAAGTAACTTATCACAATAAGCATATAAATATACAGAATATGGGGACTACAAGTATACTAGAATCTTAGACGAGATCGGGTTATTACATATATTGAGCAACCAAAAGGGTTTGAGGACCCTAAATGTCCTAATCATGTCTACAAGTTAGACAAGGCTTTGTATGGATTGAAACAAGCTCCTCGGGCTTGGTATGATAGGCTTACTACCTTTCTTCTTGATAATGATTTTCAAAGGGGTAGTGTGGATGAGACTTTATTTGTGAAACATACTAAGTCTCATATTCTTGTTGCTCAGATATATGTTGATGATATTGTGTTTGGTTCCACTGCTGATCATCTTGTGAAATACTTTTCGGATTGCATGACACATGAGTTTGAGATGAGCATGATGGGAGAGTTGTCTTATTTTTTGGGTCTTCAAATTAAATAGTCTCCTTCGGGTATGTTTGTTTCTCAGTCTAAGTATGCCAAAAATCTTGTGTCAAAGTTTGGTCTTGAGTTTTCCAAACATGTACGCACTCTAATGAGCACCAGTCTTCACCTCTCCAAAGATTCCTCTGGTATTGATGTTGATCCTACCCTTTATAGGAGTATGATAGGGAGTCTTTTGTATCTCATAGCCAGTCGTCCGGATATTTCTTTCAGTGTCGGTGTTTGTGCCCGTTACCAAGCCAGTCCTAAAGAGTCTCACATGCTTACAGTAAAACGCATCATCAAATATGTTAATGGGACCTTGGGGTATGGGGTTTGGTTTTCCACTGATACTACAGTTGAAATTACTGGTTTTTCTGATGCTGACTGGGTAGGGTGTGCTGATGATAGGAAAAGTACATCTGGGGGGTGTTTTTACCTTGGGAATAATCTGGTTTCTTGGCATAGTAAAAAGCAAAATGCCATCTCTCTTTCAACTGCTGAGGCTGAGTACATTGCTGCAGGAAGTTGTTGTGCTCAAATACTGTGGATGAAGCAAATGCTTTATGATTATGGAATAGAACAGAACACTCTCACTCTTTTTTGTGATAACACAAGTGCCATCAATATTTCAAAAAATCCTGTCCAACACTCTCGCACCAAACATATTGACATCCGTCATCATTTTATTCGAGAGTTAGTGGATGAAGGCCTTGTTGTTTTGGAACATGTTCCTACTGAGCATCAAAAAGCTGACATTTTTACAAAACCCCTTGATCTTCTTCGATTTGAGTTTCTTAGAAAGACCTTGGGTGTAATGCTTAGTAACTAGGTTGTTTCCTATTTTTTTCATGTGAGGTGAGTGTGAGTGGTTGGCTTACTGTTCTTGGATGTATTAATCTTATTGTTATTGAGTCCTGATATTTTTGCATCAAAATTTTTTATGAACACTGCTCATGTTTCTTACAAGATCTCATTCTTCTTTGTTCATAGCTCATTCAGAATGCCTATACTCATTTACTTCATGATCTCATTCTGTACACATCCTTGAGATAAACTGTTGCAGGGGTTTCCGCACAAGTGATCAAAGTTCTCTATGGACCACTGACAGTGTTTCTTGTACTGTTTCAGAGGAATTGACCCATACTAGTATATCATGGGTGATGTTAAGTCTCTTAACCATCTACCATCTTATTTCACTTCCATGGTTTCTCCTTCAGTTCATGACATCCGGGCATTAGGAAAAGGCTACCTCAGAGGCACCAACCAGGCCATCCTTTTGATTTCATTCTTTTCTGGTTTGGTCTCCATACTCTTGAGCGTGTATGCCACCAGTGAGTGCCCACAAGAAAGAAAAGTTAAAAAAAAAAAAGGATCATTGCTTGAGGGGGAGCCTCCACATTTACTCAACAAATACCCCGTGATTCCTAGTGGTTTGACTTTTCTCTGTGATGGTCAATTACTCTTGTTGGAGGTCCAGCCATCCGATCACTACGAGGATTAACTCTAGCTTTGTGGCTCTCAAGGATTGCACACACACACACATTGTTTATGTGAGCTCTCATGTGTGTTTTTGAGTTTTGTATTCTTATGAGGATTATGGCTTTGATTTAATACTATCTGTTTTATTCATGATCTGGTGCTTCAAATCTTTTCATAAATTTTCAGGACTTATGATTGATGGATTCTTTTATCCTTGGGGTATAGTCATTCACTCGGACACCTTGCTTGTTACAGGACATCCTAGGTGTTTTTGTTTTAAATAAAAAAAAAAATAAAAAATAAAAAAAAAATGTCCCCGCTCGAGCGGACTGTTCCACGATCTTGGCCTTCCGGTTCCTTGATAAAACAGCATGAACTCCTCCCACAATTTAGGTTGCTCAACTTAATTGTGTGTGCCAATATCATTGTTACAACCCACAGCTCTGAGATTAAGCAGGATCAAGGTTTTATTCTAGAGTGTATTGCCCACAACCGTCCCATCGATCTTGCCACTCTTATTATTCAAAAGATGGTTACTGCTTTTGAGCGCAACAATCTTGGCTTACCCTATGGCTGTCTCATCAACCGGCTTTTAGCCAAATTTGGGGTCCCTACCTATGATGAGGACGATTTTGCTTCTCCTACACTCTCGTTTACCAAGAAAACTGTCTCCCAGAGTCAGTCTCACATTAGGGGGGTTCCTTCTGGTTCTGGTAGATCTGGTGCAGGTCCTAGTGCTGCTGCGGCCATGGCAGAGGAGGCCAAGTATGATGCTGCTGCTAGTGGAGATCTTGGTGAGGGGGAGCAGCACCCTCCAGTTCGTACAGTTCGTGGTCAGCTTCAGTCCCTCGAGCGCTCTGTCGGTTCTCGGTTTGACCATCTTGAGGAGATGATGGATATATTTGAAGCTAGACTCATCGATCTTGAGACCACCACCGATACCCATTTCAGTGCTTTGAAGGCTACTTCCCAGCGGATTGAGGCTTCTATGGCACAGTCTTCATCCCAGCTGGCTCAGATTTTGACCTTGCTTCAGATGCAGTATCAGCCCCTGGCTCCTTGACTTTTGCTCTTTGCTATGGTGTTTTGTTTCTCTTTGTTTTGTTCCCTCCCGGCCAAAAAGGGGGAGTGGTAGTGGTTATACAGTTTTTTAGTAGTTTTTGGTATGTACAGCTTTGGCATATGTTTGGTGATCCATGGTACATGGGTTTTATTGATGGTACAGTTCTTTTACTTAGCTTCTATCCTTCTTTGGTACAGTTGGATTGTTATTTATGTTTATTGATGGATAGTATCTTTGGATAGTAGTTTGTTTATGGATGGCTTAATATTTGGTTATTTAATCCAGTTCCACATATTTTTGGTTGGCTTGTGTGTGGTTGTTTTTTTTTCAGGCTGATTGTTCAAGAGCATGGATTTGAGTTTTGGTTGTGAGTTGTTGGTAGTGTTGTGTTTGTAATTTTGATTGGAAAAAAAAGTTATTTTTGTACTTTTGTTAGGAAAACTGTTTTAGAATGGTTTTGTCCGGGATTTGACAAAGGGGAAGATTGTTAGGACCTTTTGTTGTCAAAATCCATGGATTAAAACCAAGGTTATATCAAATCTAGTTTTCCAAGTTTTCTCATTTTGGTTTCCCCGCTCGAGCGGGGAAAGTTACGCTTGAGCGGGGATTGCAAGCTCACAGTATCTCTGCTCTGCCTGAAAATATACTGGCTGGTGTGATTCTCCGCTCGAGCGTGGAAAAGTCCGCTCGAGCGGGAAGCCTATATGAATCACAAATTGTGAAGTCTCCGCTCGAGCGGGAAGACCCACGCTCGAGCGGACCGCGCGAACACAGATTATATAAATTCGCGTGTTGGGTCTTTTTCTAGTATTACTTTTCCTAGATCCTATTCAAGAGTCCTAGGGTTTTGTTTGAAGTTTTCTTCTGAGTTTTTTGTGAGTTTTCCTTGATGTTCTTGAGAGAGTTCTAAACTTATGAATTGAGATTCATACATCAAGGAGTTTGATACTTTATATTCAAGAGAGTTATCTTCGGTGGAATCCGAAGGGTAAAACGTAGAGTTTCAAAAGGCGTTTGATTCTATACGTAGTCGTTAATTCGACAAGCGAAGTTGTGGGATCAACTTCAGGATTGATCAGTTCTGTGACGAAGGCGTGGTGAAAGAGTTACAGAAGATTCGAGGACAAATTGACTGGGTTGGGTAATTTGTGTATTATCTTTGTAATCTTTCGTTCTTCAGTAGTGGATTGATTAGTGGCGGTTCGCCCGTGGTTTTTGATTACAATTGAAGGTTCTTCAATTGTAGTTTTTTCACGTAAAAATCGTTTGTGTCGATTTATTGTTTATTCCTAAAAACAAACAAACTAAAATCACTCTCGTAAGTGCTTGTTGATTTTAGATTGAGTGTTTTAAATAATTGGGATTTGGAATATTTTAATCTTGATCTAATCACGAATCACTTAGGATTTTCTGAATGTAATTATAATGGTAGAGATTATGGAGGTGAGGTTTAACAAGTACTGCAAATTCGAAAGACACCTATAAATAGTCGAAATGAAAGACAAAGAAAATCCTCTGAACAAATTCAACACATTAATTTATTAATTTTCTCTTTTCTTGCTCTGCATTTACATTCCATCAGAGTAGTTTTTAACTCAAAATTATAATTTTCTTTACCAGTACTTACCTTCGAAGTTGCCAGAACAATCAAGCTAACACAAGTGTAATTGGATTATTTTTATGAATCAATTATTTTGTTTTTGTTGGTCTTTTCCTTCCATTCTTAACTTGATAATTACTGCATTAAGTTCTCTTTATTTATTGCCTTGGTTCAAACTTACGCACACAATAATATCCTCTTTATTGTGGCAAAAAAACTTTTAGAGTCACCTAATCATTAAATTAAGTTAATTAATATATATATATATATATGGATTATTTAATGGGTGGCTCGATTTGTACCTTAAAAGATTGGTTGGATACCTCAACTTAATAAATAAAAAAAAACAAATTTATTACGTTCCTACTTAAAATGACCAAAAAGTGCTTGAAATTGACAAAAAGTACAAATCTTAGGGCGTGTTTGATAACCTCATTTAGTTCTTAAAACTAAATGTATTAAATGATAATCAATTAAGCTCGTTTGATAATCACAATTAATATCACTTAGTCTAAATTATTTTCTTATGTTCCAATAAGTCCTATGAGTGACAAAGTTATCAAAATGTCCCTAATAATAATATTCACATTGACAGTGTAAATATTCTGTGATGTGAACATTCATACTATTAATGTGAACATTCACACTGTCAAATATGAACGTTCACATCACTAAGTTGCTAAACGTTTAAAAAATATTTGTAAGGATAAATTTATTCATAAAATATCTTAATATGAGAATTTGAATTTGATAGATCAAATATCCAAATAATATAACTTATTGAAATACAAGAATATGTTATGAATTAATTGGAATATAAGTACTTAAAAAAAAAAATCCTAGTAGTTTATAAAAATCTAAAAAGTAAAAAAAAATAATAATAAACAAAAATAAATTCACTGAAGACAAAAAAAAAAAAAAAAAAAAATTATTTTTAACTTGTTTTTGCCTTTGTGGACTTTTTAATTTATTTTAATTTTCAGGTGGATGGAACCTAAGAATGTAACAATATCTAAACTTTAACTAAAAAATCACTAAAAGTGAAAAAACAAATAGCGAAGAATTGCTAAAAAAGTAATTGTCAAACCCAAAATTACTGAAACCTAGCATCCAAATTATTTTAAATGACTAAGCATGAGAGATCTGAAATAAAGATTAGGGTAAATTACAGTAGTTGCCCTTATATTTTGGTCTTTGTGTTATTTTGATCCTTATAATTTCAATTAGAACGTCAATATGGTGCAATTGAATATCAAAATCGAGCTAATTGATATAATAGGGACCAAAATGACATAAAGAAAAAAATGTTTGGATTACCGATATAATTTTTCCTACAAATTAATGTGGGGATTCCAAATCACTGAATAATTTTTAAGAATTAGTTGTGTTAATTAATTATTGTTAAAAGCTTACATAATCATATTTTATTTATCACGTGATGTATTGATAACAGACATAAGTTGTAGAAATTTATTAAATTAAAAGAGAGAGAGGTGGTGAGAGAGAGTACTTACGGCCAGCGAAATTGCTCCAAGCATTCCAACCAAGAGGAAGAACAACATCTGATAAATAAGAGTTGTAAAAGATGACTCTGGCATGCTCTCTCCAAGGCCTGCCCAAGTAGGTGAGTCCAATTCCAATGACATTGCAGTCTTTGAAGACAAAACCATTAGTCTCCTCTAGTGTAGACCTTCCCTGTGCTATTATGAACCCTACCAATCCATCTAATGCTCCTGCTATTACTGATATTGTACATTCCTACAATACCAACAATAAATATCTCATTATTCAGTAACTTGTATAAAAGGTATCTTTTATGGAAAGTTATGAAATAAAGATATAATCGAACAGTTATTTCACAATCATTGATTATGAAATGGATATTTCCATTCCATTAATGTAAAAAAACAATCATAATCCCAAAATAACTCATTATATATATATTTTTAATATTTTTAAATGAGGCAAAATAACATTGTAGTTTGACTTAAATTTACTCTGATCTCTATTATTTCAATTTGAATAATTTAGTCATTACGTTTTAAATTTAGTTTCAACTTTGTCATTCTATTGAAATTTGAAGTTAAAATTAAATGCACTATTTGGCAGAGCTTTGAAACTTTAGTTTCACCCTTTGGTTTGCATGTGATATTTGTTTATAGTTTTTAAAAATTAATTCCATGCTCGTTTTTGAAAACTCTGCCCAAGGCGGGAAAATTTGGACCAACCGATCGTCCTCCCAGACGTCCGGCCAGTTGACCAGAACAGTGCATTTTTTTTTTTTAAATTGCCACATGTTATTTTTTTATATTTTAAATAAAAAAAATTGAATTTTTAAATTTTTTTTTATGAGCTTTAATTAGAATTTTGAGTTGTGTGTTTGGTTATGAGTTGTAAGTTTTTGTATCAAATATCATATGTCACATTAAAAATTTCCCACTCAATTTCAAACTCTTTTTAAAATTCATTCACCAAACAAATTTTCCATACTCAAATCATAATTCCAAAGGTCACAAACTCAAAATACAACTCTTATTCTCAAATCATATTTAGAAAATTCTACCAAACACTAGCAAAGATTTTCATACATGTGTTAGTCATGTACGTGTGCAGATAAAAAAATTGACTATTATTTGAATGGAACAACTAAATTGAAATTGGACTTAAATTGTAAGGATTAAATTATTTAAATTGAAACTATAGAGACTAACGTGATTAAATTTAGGTCAAAATATATAAGTGAAAAGTATAATTTATCTAATATAAAAATAATAAAAGAAAGTTTTAATAGTGCAAACCTTGTGAATAAAATTTTTGGTCAGTTCAGCATCCTTGGTAGTGGCAGTAGATACATTTTCTACAAAGAGAGCTGCTTCCTTCAATATTCCATTATTTGGAAGCTTCTCCACCATGTCTGCCGACACCTTCTCTGCCATGGTGGCGACCTTTTCCCCCACCTCTGCCACAATTTCAACTTCTTCAACAACTACTTCCACCTCTCCTACAACACCTGTTAGAAATGGGCGCCCATGTGGCATGACCATTTAACATTTTGAACCTGATCCAAATGGGTTTTGAATTTGAATTCAAACCTATTTGGATAACTACTCTGGATATATATCTATCATATCCTAGTATGGATAGATGATATAGATATATGATATTATCTCTAGTAACTTATATGGATAAAGGAGATAATTAGATTATATATCTGATATATGGGTTATGGGTGATGAAGTGATATACAACGTATCATCTCTGTTTTTCCCATATACAGTTTCTCCCATATACTGACTCTCTCCCATAAACAACAATCAATAAGCTATTTGCACTGTGATTTGTGTGGGTGATATTCACCATTGTAATATCACCCCACTGCTGGGTTGATTGACCAGATTCAGGAAGCACTGATTTACCCACGAGATCCATCAGAGTTCAGAATATTTCAGAAAGGTATGACCTTAAATATTTTTATTCCGCTGCGTCATACTTTGTTTACATTGGTATCAGAGCCTCTAATGGATATTTTCGTGTTTCCATTAATCACGTGTATATTTTCATATGTATATGTATACATTATATACATGAATGTTAGTAAAGAAAATAAAAAATCTATTTTATTAGATTAAGAGCATAAATATTTTTTTTTATGTTCATTAATGCCTTTTTTAAATACCATAAATGGTTTTATTTTGAAAAAAGGAGTCCGGCAGTACCAAAATCGGACCAGAAAACACCCTGGAAGGCGGTGCGTGGTCTGCACGCGCCACCTGACGCCTTAAGCCGTTTCCACGCGCTCCCACGTGCAGCCACGCGCTCCCACGCGCGCCCACGCCATTGCACGCGCTTCCACGCGCCAGATGCGGTGCAGACGCGCCTCCACGCGTCGTCACGCGCGCGTCAGCCGCGCCGTCCACGCGCGCTGCGTATTGAGCCGCGCGCTGAGCCGTGAGCGCCGAGCCGCGTGCTGAGCCGCGCCGAGCCGTTTTTCCGTGCTGACTTGTTTTTAAGGCTCTGTTTGTTCTGTCTTAAATTCTGAATCGCGTTAAATGGCCATAATTAATTCATTATAGCTTTGTTTTAAGCGTGGTTGGAACCGTTAGACTCAGAATTAAATTTTCTATATTCTGTAAAATTTTGGAAATTTTATGAAAATAAAAAATATTTTTTCTGTGTTAATAATTCATTTTTTATGCTTTAAAATGATTCTGGTATTGCATAAATAATTTTCTGGGGTTAAAATTTTTATTGTGGACTTCTGAAATGTTTTACTATTTACTGGTATAATTGTTTCAGTTTATCAGTTTCTGGATTTTTTATTTCTAATTTTATGTGTGTTTATTAGTCATTTAAAATTCCAGAAAATACCAGAAAATTTCAGAAAATTTCAGAATGATATACATTCTGTTATGGCATAATTTGAATATTAAATACAGTATGTTGTTGTTTTTTGTCTACAATTTCTAATTTGTTGTAATTAGAATAGCATGATTAATTGTTTTTTATTCTAATTCCGTTATTAAATGTAACATAGCATGTATTGATTGTAAATCTACATTATGATGCTGTTGTATGGAATTATAATTTTTTATCATGCTTTTAGACATGCCATAGTAAGTGGGAGGTTATTCGGTTGAGAGAAATCTTTGTAGATTAACTCCCGAAAATCAATATTTTGCACATAAATTAAATTAAATTTTGGATAATTGTCACTTGTGGCGCAAGAGATGATTACGAGCATAGCGATTTTCGATCTTGCGACTTGTGTAATATTGTCAATATTTAACTTAGATTTTTGTGGCAAAATTATATTATGCTAATCAAGTTAATCCCAATGCGAATTTCTCTCTAAATTGACTTAGCTTATGGAAGTTAATTGGTTGACCTAGACTTAGTAAAGATGTTCAAATGTGAACAATGTAATCCCATTCTTTAGATGAGCAAACGTCTTGGAGACTTTAGGTCAGACCTTAATTGAGCCAAAGTAAGGAAACATGACTCAAAGTCGCCGTGGTTTTGTTGCCTTATTTGGCACAATAAAAAAAACTAATGTGTGCGCTATGGTTAGCGGCATGCTACGTAGTTTTGGTTGGCGAATTTTGGAGTTATGAAATCATTAAGCCCTCAATAGATCTGTATATGATCTTGACTATTGAGCTGCGCGGATTGACTTTGTAATTTGACTTTTAATGATGTTGCATCATTAGATGAAGTAACATTCAAGAGTCACGTCATCCAAGAAATGCGAGCTTAAATGAATTAGTCATTAAGTGTAAGACGAGTAGCCAGTATGAGTAGTGTTTTGCTCTCTACCCAATTACTGGGAGTGGATGAAGCAAAATTTCATGCACTATAATAGTGTGCGTTGAAATATCACGTGAAGTGAAAAGATTAGCGCTTAGAAGCTGCAAAATCTATTAACACTAAGTGAAAAGATTAGCGCTTAGTGGCTGCAAAATCTATTATCATTGCCAACTTGTCTAAGTTTGGACACTTACTGTTTCCACACTTGAGTGTGAGACATGAGGAGGGGCTTCTTTGTATGATTCCTTAGCTAGGCTAACGTTTTTGAATAACGTTTACCACTAAGCGCAAACGTTGCAGCATAGTAATGAAAAGGTCAAGGCCGACAAGGTTGTTATGACTCTAAGAATTTGACGCATGGCTCGTGAGAGCATTGTGTTGAATTAGACTCTTTAGCCTAATTCGCGCTTAAGTTACTTCAGGAGCTATCATAATTGATAGCTTATTCTCTCCTTCTTGTGGATAGTAGAATTAATTGCAAGTAACTATGAAGCGAGAAATAGATATGGCAAGAGGAGTATCGTCATCTTTCAACTAGATGCATTAAAGTGTATGGAGAATAAAATTGACTTGAAGGTGCAGGGGATTAGCACTTACTAGTTAAATTTGCGACTTAGGCGCACTTGATATCTCCATGACATCCTTTATGATCTAGTGAATATGAATTAGTCCTGAGTCATTACCTAGTTGGGCCTAAACCTTTTAAACTTATCTTCGAGAACTCACACATTAAGATGATTGGAATTAGTTTATGACATTAGTCATGAACCGGTGGCTTATTATACTTAATCACATTAATGAGATGATGACACGATGGTTTGAGTAGGCCTTCTCGGGCCCACTCGCTTGTGACATCCTGCTCTCATATAAATGTGTAACTTTGTTCGCAATGGGTGCGCACAAGTAAGTAGGAAAGCCGTAGAAGGTCATTTGTATTGGCGCATTTAGTCCACTATGATATTTGTGACTAGATATGTGTAAGGGTATGATAGCTAAGCCTCAATCTCAACACATTTATAGATTACGATACGCATTTGAATCAAGACTATTTGGTCTCTCATAAGTCAAAAGTTGTGAGATGATTTTTGACATTGCACATATGAGGTTGAGATCAATCAGAAAATAGCTTTCGAGCTTTTAGTTTTGACCAAGGTGGCGAGTATCTATTTGAGTTATTTTAGAAAACTCTGTGAAGAGAAATGGATGCTTAGAAAATTGATTATTCCTAATACTCAATAACACAATGGTGTAGTAGAGATAAGGAATTACGTATTGCTAATGTTAGGTGGATAATGGCGCAAAATGTTTCCCAATTGGGAATTGCACTAGTTTGTTGCCTATATCCCTAACTAAGTGCCCTCCATATCAGATTTTACACTCCATTTTGAGTAATGGGTTAGCAGAGAGCCATCTATGGGCGATCTGTAACCGTTAAGCAGCTTATCTTTATTCTACTTCTCATAAGATTGTGAAGTTAAGACCTAGGGTTTTATAGCGCATTATTGTATGCTGTCTTGTAAACACAAAGGGTCGTGTGGCGCATTATTGTATGAGGTCATGCAAACCCTCCAGGTCATGTGCATATAGGTAAGCAGCTTTGTGGTAGTGTAACTAAGTCACATAAAGTTTTCTTAGTAAAGGTGACGTGTATAGAGTTTTGGAACTCTATAAGATAGAGAATTCTGAGCATAGCGCTTTATGTAGCCTAGTTGAGAATGGAAAGAAATTTCCAATATCCTAGGGACAGTGGGAGCGATGTGCCTACTAATGGATTACTCCATTAGAGAAGAATTCTCTACATTCTTAGTTGCGTGGTAGCAAATGTGAAAATTTTCCACGTCATCACTGGGTGATTGAGAAGGGAACATTCATGATTGCTCCGCAAGATGATAAAGAGCCTAGGATAATGCCAAAGGCTCTAGTCCCCTGTATTTAGAAAGTGGATTAATGTTGCGCGGTTTAAGACAAAGTCTTTGAGGATTAACCATTTCTATAATTTGGTTGACTTTCCATTATGACGCGAAACTGTTCTAAAGTTATGCGTAATTTGGATAGTCATTGTTGAGGCATAAGGCTTGCTAGATACCGAAAAGTCGCACCATTGAGGAAAGTGTAGACCATGAGAAGACTTCCTCCTGGGGAGTGAGGTTATTTTGACTTCCTCCTGGGAGTGAGGTTATTTTGACTTCCTCTTGGGGAGTGATTTTGACTTAGGCTATGATTGACATAAGTTCGGAACTTTGATTTGTGGACATTGTGACCCAAATTTCTCGTTGGAGAATTGGATAAGTAGATCTGTAAGGATTTACTTTCTGCTTTTATGGTGAAAAGTTAGGAGCGCAAAAAGGTTGCTAGTTCCAATAAATCTTTTACAGCCTAAAACAGTTATCCAAATAGTGGTTCTTAGATTTCGTCAAGCCATGATAGGCCAACGATGATCGATGAAGACCACTGAGGCATGATCAATGGTCCAAAAAGAAGTTTTTCCTTACTTAGTCATTATGAGCCAGGAATTTATAAGGATGTCGCCACCTAGGGTGGGCAGTCCTCTATTTTAGATATGATGGACATGGGTGATGTAATTTATATGCTCGGATGTACGATCCTTAGGGATTGTTTTGGGAAAATTCTCGGTTTGTCTTCGATGACTTACATAAGGAATATCCTAGAATAATTCTAGATGCAAAATTGCAAACCCATTGACTTACCTATCGGTAAAAGCCAGAGCCTTAGCTATTGAGTGTATCCTCGGATTGTCTTTGGGAGAAACAGATGATCTATATTCCTTGATCTTTTCTTTGTTGTGGGAGCCTAAAGTACGCTATGTGGGCGTATTCGGCATGATAAGTGTTATCTTTGGTAAATGGTCAACTGAATTGTTTAGACATTGACCTTGCTCATTAGATTGTGGATAAAATGCTTTACTAGTAGTATATTAATTTGCTCCTTGTAAGATTCAATGCGCTAGTTGGGCGCATCTGCGCTAGTTGGGCGCATTAAGAATGAATGCAAATTGGTCACCAAAATATCTTTAGAGAGGTTATTGCGCAAGAGGTAGTGATTTTGAATCACTTCATGTGAGGTGTACATGGTGGATTCCGTTGTATATACTTATCGCAAGAGGTGCTGATAAGGCTTATGTTTGGAATCTAGAATTGTGATCTTGAATCACTTCATGTGAGGTGTACATGGTGGATTCCGTTGTATATACTTATCGCAAGAGGTGCTGATAAGGCTTATGTTTGGAATCTAGAATTGTGATCTTGAATCACTTCATGTGAGGTGTACATGGTGGATTCCGTTGTATATACTTATCGCAAGAGGTGCTGATAAGGCTTATGTTTAGAATCCAGAATTGCGCAAGCCATTGTCATTTTTTTTTAATGGATCACTTATTTTGAGATGATGGGATGTTGACACTATTATGGTTTGTGTCATAATGATTAGCAGATGATGATGTCAATAGGCAAGATTGGCTCACTCACACGAGCAATCGCCCTTGGCGCTTGGGAGCGAGCAAGGATGAGACTAGTGGTTTATTTTTATTTGGAGCCAAGAGAGGCTTAAATAATCCACTATGTATGTCGCCTTGGTTACAACCAAGATGAGGTCGTGTTAAGGACCAAACATGGATGTTAGTACCCACTTTCATGTTGTGCCTGTTATGATTAGCCAGATGCGAGATCTCATTTGGCGCCTAGAAGGCGAGCAGATAGAGAATTCGGGTTAGGCGCTAGAAAGCGACTAGACTAATATCTGTACGGTGTATCGAGTATGACGTCACTCTTTTGGAAGAGTTACTCCACCGTAACATGTATTCATACTATATGTGCTTGGCGACTGAGTAATGAGGTGAGAGAATGGATCCCTGTTTCCTCACCGTGTGAGTCTTACGTGTCATTATTGATATGACTTTCATTTTTGTACCCTTTTGTGACTTTTGACTATGTCATAAGGTAAGGGGTTGATGTTCGGCTACTTTGGTATGTTGCCTGCGGTCATGTATGATTCGGCCTTAAGGGACATCACTGGGAAAGCGGTCAATCCTAAACTAAATGGCATGAGGGCAAAGGGAAGATCATCTAGTATTACACCACTGTTGTATATTCACTGCCGGCAACTCACATCGCTCTATATGAGAAGCGGATTGAGTGTGAATATATTGCAAGAATTGAGAGGGTCAAACATGCTCTTTTTTTTTTGAGGGATTAGAGATGTTTTTTGGACCGGTGTAATTAGATGGGTCTGGGGTATATGAGACACTATTTCTGTTCTTTTTTGGGTTGATGTCTCTATACTGACTCATATTGAGTTTCTAGTATAGAGCTCCTACATGCAGGTGTTCTCAGCGGTCGCACGGTGCATTGGCTAGTATGAGATTGTTCTTTTTGGGGAGATTGAGATAGAGATGTGGCAGTGTCATGCCAACTCATGTGCGAGTGGGAGATGTTAGAAATGGGCGCCCATGTGGCATGACCATTTAACATTTTGAACCTGATCCAAATGGGTTTTGAATTTGAATTCAAACCTATTTGGATAACTACTCTGGATATATATCTATCATATCCTAGTATGGATAGATGATATAGATATATGATATTATCTCTAGTAACTTATATGGATAAAGGAGATAATTAGATTATATATCTGATATATGGGTTATGGGTGATGAAGTGATATACAACGTATCATCTCTGTTTTTCCCATATACAGTTTCTCCCATATACTGACTCTCTCCCATAAACAACAATCAATAAGCTATTTGCACTGTGATTTGTGTGGGTGATATTCACCATTGTAATATCACCCCACTGCTGGGTTGATTGACCAGATTCAGGAAGTACTGATTTACCCACGAGATCCATCAGAGTTCAGAATATTTCAGAAAGGTATGACCTTAAATATTTTTATTCCGCTGCGTCATACTTTGTTTACAACACCCATATTTACAATTGACTAATAAGATTAAGGTTTTTATAAGGCTAATTCTCATTTTAATTCTCATAATTTTAATTTTAACTTTATATTTTTTTATTTTATTGCAATGTGGTCCTTCCGTTACCCATCGTTAAAATTTTAAACAGATAAAAATCACATGGAAAAAGAGAGGGACCAATGTGAAATTCAAAAAAAAAAAAAAACTAGGGATGAAGAAGAGAGCAAAAAATGCACATAAAAACCGACCACAAACCAACAATTTTTAGTATTGTAAATAAAACACTATCAAGGTTAACTAGATGTTAGCCTAGAACAGTTTATATATTCTTGCAAGAATTTTTGGAGGGTGACAAAGAAATTAACTCTGTTGAAAATGAATAGATAGTTCGTGAAAGAACCATAATATATAATGTGAAATTTCAGTATTTTGGAGGGAAATAAAATGGGGAAAGAATCATAATATATATGCAGATATTTTACTATTTTTACTTAAAGAAAATGTGGTGAAAAGATGTTAGAATTTGGAATGGAATTTGGTAAATTAGGGAAATAAAGTTATGAATTTACGAAGAATTAATGTCTGTAGGAGAGTGAAAAGTTAAAAGGATTGTAAGCTTTGAATTAGGGGATGAGAGGAACTAGAGAAGTGAGGCTATATTGATGAGTGTTCATGTACATTGGAAGTGGAATAGGTGGTGACAAGATAATTATGTGATCTATTAAATTTTTTATATTAAATGTACTTATCATTCGATATGTGAACAATATATCAAATGTATGAATGACATGTAATGTATGAGTTATTATGATATCGAGTTAGTAAAATGGGTTCGATACATAAATGATATGTAAGGTGTGACACTGACAATGTGTGCATTGAGTTCGTGCGTAGATGTCATTTTAAATAATGCATAAAAGGGTAAATTATAAATACATTTTTAAAATTTATTTAAAATATGAATTGTCTTATTGTAATTTGAAAAATTACAAATATCCTGTTATTGAAATTTTTATTTATATTCTATTATATTAGAATAATATTAACTGAAGTATTAATTGGAATAAATTTATAACATCATTAAAAATTGTTAATTGACTTGATGGTTTATTAATAAAAGGATTATTTGTTATGAAATTAGAAATTTCAAAGAGCATGATGCAATTTTCAAAACCACAAGAGTAATTCATATTTTAAGTAAATTTTAAGAGATGTATTTGTAATTTACCCTAAATAAATTTAGTAAATAATTTTGATCATTAAAAAGGGGGAATTCTTATATAAATATCCCTTCTAGGGGTGTGTACTATAAGCCCTAATTACGATGTTTATGGTATTTGGTTATGTCCTATTGTGGTACTAGTTAAGGGTGCTCACGGATCCGACTGTTTCGTTACAACAGATCGATCCGAACCAATCCACCAGTTTTTTCAACATTTTTGATAGTATGGACGGAAGAATGCGAATGAAATTTTTTCAAATCGCCTATATTAGGACGGATGATGGATGAGCGGTCACCTGACCCATCCACCAATCCCTTAAGAAAATAATATTATGTTTTTATGTTTTATATTATTTAGTAATAATATTAGTTACTTATGAAATATGGAAGTTTGGTCTTGTTTTAACCACAAAAAAATGAAGAATATAAAAATTTAGACTCAAATAAGTCCTAAAATAGTAAAAAATTACTCTAAAATAGTTTTCTTTTTTCTTTTTTTTTTTTTTTTTTTTAAAAAAAAAGAGCCTAAAATAATAAAGTTCAAACTGCCAAATCAATCTGCATCCACCTACCAACCCTCACAGCCGCTTAAGCTGTATATGCTAGCTAAGGAATGGATACGGATTGATTTTTTTCAATTCACCTAAGTTCAAACTGATGGCGGATGGGAGGCCATTTGACCCAACCCGATCTGCGGGCACTTATATTATTAGTTATAACTTGGTTATAAATATTCTGGTGTTTGTTATGATTTATTGTGATATTAGTTATGACATTTGAAAAATCTAACAACTCCCGAGATATTGATATGTGATTATAATTCAATTTAAAATAATGAATAACAATCCCAATCAAATAATCAATAACAAATTGACACAAGGATTTAACGTGAAAAAAATCACAAATGGACTCCTTCAATTCTAATAAAAAACTATAGCTCAAAACCATAAAACAATCTACTAAGAAGACAAAAATGAATTACATACGAGAACCTTCAATTACCTAGCGAATCCACGCCCGAATTTAACCGAACCTGATGTGCCTATTCCACCATCGTCTTCATCTCGGAATTACTTTGCTCAACGTTGAATCCACAATGCTAATGTCAAATCCACAACTGTAACCCAGAAGACAACCCAGGTGAGGGGGTGAATTGGGTTTCTAAACAAATTGTCAAATTAAAATTTTAGCCCAAATAAATAAATAGATAATAAAATATATATGGAACAATATATATGAGAGTAATAAAAAATAAAAGAAGTAAATGGTGGAGAAAACAAACTCGGCGATTTATAGTGGTTCAGCACAACCGGGCCTACGTCCACTCCTCAAGTTCCTTCTTGAGAGTTCTCTACTATTCTTCAAATAGTAATAACACCACTAGCTTCACGGGTGCTAGTAAACTTTTACAACAAGTGATCAACCCCAATCACTCACAAAAATTATCACTCTTTTTACAAGAATAAGAATAAGGGACGTAAGACCCTTTTACAATAAAAGCTCAAAATCTCAACAGATTTTCTCTCAATAGAAATAATTAATTACTGAAAGCACACAACACAATATTTGGGAACACTTCAACATAAATAATTAATTACTGAAAGCACACAACACAATATTTGGGAACACTTCAATATCAGAATTTTTTCTTCAACGCTTCTTATATTTTTCTTCAAGCAAAACACTTCTATATTTACACAAAATACTAGTCGTTGAGGTAGGATGCTCCTTGCTGACGTTGGATCACATGGACTCGGAGAAAGCATGTTGCAGCTCGGGCAGCTCGCCAGATTCACGCAAAAAGAAAATCAGTGGAGCGCGAAGGATTTTGAAAATTTTGCTTAGGGTCTCTTTCAATTAATAGTCAAAGCAAATATTTCAACACAATTACGAAAAAAAGCAAAGGCTGCATAGTGACTTACATGGTAACCTTTCTATTAAAATATTTGTATGCATAGCAAAATTGTCACGCCCCGGATTTACACGATCCAACTCACGTGAATAAACCACCAACGATGAACAATAATAACAATTCTCATGCAAATGAATATAATATAGCCATACAATACATGTGTTTATGCGATTTTATACATTCCTAGATACATCTACATCAAATGGATGTTCTGTAACTAAAAATATACACAGATACTATAAATTAAATTGAATGCCCTGAGACTTACATCATAGACAAGGGTGTAACCCTTACAAGAATGGCACATGCCCAATAATTGTACAGTGACATCTATATTGAAGTTGTCACAAGCTGAGTATATCAAGAAAGTTCTCAAGAGGTTTAGCATGGATGGTGCAAAACCAGTGAGCACTCCATTGGCTAGCCACTTCAGACTTACCAAAGAGCAATCTCCGACGACCGAAGAAGAGTAGGCTTACATGGGATGTGTTCCATATGCTTCAATTGTCGGTAGCATAATGTATGCTATGATTTGTAATAGACCAGAAATTGCACATGCAGTGGGAGTGGTTAGTAGATACATGAGTAATCCAAGCAAGCAGCATTAGAAGGCAGTGAAGTGGATCCTTAGATACTTGAGTGGTACTACAGACATGGCACCTTGTTTCAGACGAACTGGCATCGGGTTACATGGTTATGTTGATGCAGACTTGGCTGGTGATGTGGATAATAGAAAAAGTACTACTGGTTATTTTTACACATTGGGTGGTACAGCAGTGAGTTGGATTTCACAGTTACAGAAGATTGTGGCCCTTTCTACAACAAAGGCTAAGTATGTTGCTATTACTGAAGCTGGAAAGGAGATGACTTGGTTACAGAATTTCCCAATAGAGTTGGGTAAGATGCAAGAGATGAGTATTTTGCATAGTGATAGTCAGAGTGCTATCCATCTTGCAAAAATTCAGCTTTTCATTCTAGGACAAAACACATTCAACTGCTATACCATTTCATTCGTTCACTTGTAGATGATGGAGTCTTGTCTCTCGAGAAGATCCAAGGCAGTAAGAATCCAGCAGGCATGTTGACCAAAACAGTCACCATTGACAAACTGGAGTTGTGTGCAACTTCAGTTGGCCTTCAAGATTAGTGAAAGAAGATCGAGTTGTTGTGGCGTTCCTCTATGTGATGAAGATGATGGAGAGCTTGTGTTATCAGGTTCCAAGTGGGAGATTGTTGGGTCGGTGGACCCTGATAAGTACTATTCACTCAAACACTGGGTCCAATGAGGGATTTCGGGGGCCTCCCCATTGGGTACTTTCGTAATTCCCATGTGCTTCTGTGTAACCTTAATTATATTCTATACTTACAAATAGATGAGAGGGCGCCTCTTTCAGATTAAGAGAGAGTTGTATTTTTCTGATTTTGAAAAATCGCAACAGCCGTGGATGTAGCCATATTCTGGGGTGAACCACGTAAATCCTTGTGTTATTGTGTGTGTGATTTGTTTGATTTGTTTTTCTTCTTTGTTTGTTATTTTTTGTCTCACCGATCTTGGTTAGGAAGAGTCAATTTCCTAACAAAAGCAAGCCTAAAGGTGTTGATTGCTATTACTCCTTTTTATTTTTTTTAGTTGTTGGGGAAGGTTTTTTTGTTATGAAGATGATTTTGGTTAGGGACAACCCAAATGGGTGTGTACAACATCCAAGCTTGTGGAATTGGTTACTTTCTCATGGATACCAAATGTCGAGAGGGAATTGAAGCTTGAGTGACCTTGTATGAAGATTACATGATTGGATTCGAACACCATCTCTTCTCAAAGGAGTTGGAGTAAAACTTGGGATGCATGCAAGATTTTCACAAATAATTTATTTCATTTTTAGTTTCTTATTTGTTTGTATTTCTTGTTTTATTAGTTTCTTATTTTATTATTTTTTTGATCAGCAAAAACGAAAGCTTTATTGATGAAAAAAAGCACAATACATAGAAAATTACATCAACAAAGTAGCCTAAGATTGGAGAGAAACCAATCAGAAGCACACAAATAAAAAAAAAAAAAAAACAACAATACATCAACAGTAGTAGCAGCAATACATCTCTGCAGCAGCAACAAACCTCTGCAGCAGCATCACCCAACTAGCAGCAACAACAAGCACCCAAAACTCACTGATGCTCTTACTGCACAAGCATAAGCAGCCCAACACACTGCAAAACAGAACCCGAAACACACTGCAAAATAGCCCAACACTAGCACCCAAAACATAATAGACACAACTATAACCCAGAAGAGCAACAGAAGCACCTAGGTTGCAACATCACAACAGTAACACCTACACCCCAAGCATTGTTGAACCTGATTTGAGTTAAGCACTATAACTAGAACTGAGTACTGCACCCCTGAGCACAACAGCAAAAAACTTCATCAAAGTAGACATTAGCAACGAGAAGCACCCAAACAAAAAGCAGAAGACAACCAAGCCTCTGCTGCCATGAGACCAGTGCAGATATCAGTAGTTGAGCACACATCAGTGTAGACACCCCATTTTTGACCGACCTTAAGACTCAGACGTCATCGATTGAGTGCTTGCTGATTGCGCATGTTGTGCTCGTTCTGAGGTTTTGGAGTTTCGATTGAGGTCCTTACCCCAGGACCTCGGGACCCTTTTATGTTTTGCCTCGGTTTGCGGACCAGGTCTTGCTTTCTCTTCCTGGAGGGAGGGAGAGGTCTTGTAGACCATCTCTCAGTGGCCGTAGGCTACTTTTCGTGGTCGCAGGCCACTGTTCCCGTTTGGAGACTAGTTTTCGATTTTCAGAGCCGTCGGCCGCGCGCCTTGGTTCGAGATCGCTTAACATTCTCCGTTTGGCACGGTTTTTGGCACACACCTTGTTTCCTCTGTCTAGAGGGACACTATGGGCCGGGAGACCACCTTTGTGGTCGCACAGCACTTTCGATGCTTAACAGCCTGTTTTCGGGGCACCCGACTGCGCGTTTTGACCCCCGAACCCTCGTTTTGCATCCGTCTTGGTTTATTTTTGGCATGGACCTTGTTTTCATTGTTTGGGAGGTGGTACAAGGGTGGGAGACCACCTTTTCTCCTTGGAGACCACTTTTCTCCCGCTGGTCGATTTTCTTGTCAGGAAGCTAGTCTACTTGGTCTTTGAGCCACATTTACTGGTCTCCCACCATACCACTAGCTTGCATTCAATGTGGAGACCATCAAATGGGGCTGCCGACCACCCAAACTGGGTTGAACCTTTTGAACTGGTCGGCCGACCAGGGGAAGTGGTTGGCCGACCACTTGAACTGGTCAGCCTGCCTCCCCCAGTTTTGTCTCTCTGAGTGTGTGCCAGCTGGAAGGCACAGATTGTATCATCCATACACGTGTATGGAGGATCTTGAGCCTTGTTTTTTAGCATCTTGAAGAAGCTTTGGCCTTGTATCTCTATAAGAGAGGTCCTCCTCTTTCTTTGTAAGGGTTCAGAAATTTGTCTAAGGCTTGTGCATACATTTCCCTCTATATCTCTTTGTTTTGGGTTCAAAAGGGTCTTGTTCTTGACCTATTACACCACAGCTCATAGCCACACACCTCCACCATTGTTCTAAGGTTCTTGGAGGGTCTTGAGAGGTCTCAAAGAGTTGGTTTTGGGCTGGAGAAGTTGCTGTCTTGCTGAGCTTCAAGGGTAACACACTTTTTCCCTATTTTAAGCTTTATTTTGATCCATCTCTTAGCCTTATTTGCATGCATATTTGAGCTTTGTTATCAACTAAAAAAAGTCTTTTTTTGAGGTCCTTTTGATGTTTGTTTAAGGTCATTTTGTTGTTGGGGGTCATCTACCCCCTTGCATGCTTCATTTTGCCTTGTTTTGAGCCATGCCCTAAGGCCTTTGTGTTGAACTTTTCTTGGCCCTTTAGCCACTGAAATCCAGCGGATTTTCAGTGGTTGGTATGCTGTTTTGAGGGCCAAAATCTGAGAGGGGTGACCCTCTCTCTTTTGGCCTTGTTTGTTATCATTTTTGGCCTTACAAAGGAGCCTTCATTTGCACACCTCCAAGCCTTGTTTCAGGCCCTTTTCAGTGACTTTTAGGGCCTTCCTAGGCTCTGTCCAAAGTTGGTATTATCACCTTGGGTGTGTCTCTTGCATGTGTAGAATAACCCCTCTTATAGCCTATCAAAGGAGCATGTCATTCTTGCATGCATTGATCATGTTTCAGTGGGTTTTTGGACTTTATTTGGCATGTCATGTCTCTGAATTTTGCTGGTTTAGTGGCCTCTTGAATGTTTCATATGCTTGTAGTGTAATCCATGTTCACTAGCTCACATTGCATGTTGTTTTGGCCCTTGATTCTAGCATATTTTGGCCATGTTCAAAACTGATTTTATTCATGATTTGGGCTGCCTAAGCTCTGTTTTGGGGTCCCATGGTCGAATGATGCTTTCCATGCATGCTTATAGTGTAATACCCTTGCCTAGCTTCGAGTTTTGAAGCCTCTTGCACGCTTAACTTGAGTTGTTTTCATGTTTTGGCATCATGGAACATGTTATTTCAGAGCTTATACTTCTGCCATATTCCTATGTTTTCCACTCTTTAAATGCGTTTGAGAGTTGTGCTTGTATGCCTCATTTTTGGGCTATTGCATGAGCTTCATTTTTGTGCATTGCAAGCCATCATTTTAGTCCATTTTGCCACTGTTTTGGGTCTGCATAGGGACTGATTGGGGTTGGTTTGGTCATTTGGGCACCGCTTTGCATACCTCTAGTGTAATGCACTTCACTAGTTTCGGTAATTGTGCCATCCAACATGCATCGAATGAGCTGTTTGCATGATTCAGGACCATTTTGCATGTCATTCTGGAGCTGAAATATATGCCATTGTGTTCCATGTTTCATCCTTGCCATGCTCTTGGAGAGTTGTATCTTGTGCCCTTGGCTTGGAGCCTTTGCATTGTGCATGCTTGTGTGTATCTTGTTGCTTTGATTTCATCATCCATTGGCCACTGATTTGGGTGTGGCCGAGGCCCATCCATCTTGGTTTAAGTCCATCCTGCATTGTGTATGCCCTATAGTCCATGTTATCGCATGTTTGATCATTGCATTGCGTATGCCTCGTTCATAACATTGCGTATGTTAGTGCATTGTGTATGCATGCCATATAATCCATGTGCATTGAGTATGCCATTGATTAGTTCATATCATTGTGTATGCCATTTGCATGCTTGCATGTCATTCCGTGCATCTTCGCATCACTTAGTTGCATTGCATTCAGATAGCGTGCTAGAGTTGCATTTGTCCATACATTGTTTGTTGCATTGTGTTTGGAGTAGGGTTTAGTCCAAACACGGGAAACGAGGAACGTTTCGTACTCAAAGTGACGAAACGTGCCTCGATTTTTGGTCACCGACACTCTTGACTATCCATGATAGAGTTGTTGGCTTTAGGTGTTTACATGTGCATTCATTTCACATTGAGTCGTGCAATTCGACTCTTCGGCCATCATGCATCGGGATGCGTGATTGATGGCACGAGGATCGAGGACTACACTCCCTAGAGCTTATGCAATGACGGGGAGAGTGGTCGGGCACACATATGTTGAAAATACTTTGCCTTCTCTCTCTCTTGCCTTTGTTGCAGAAAATGCAGAAACCAGGAGAAGAAACTGGCCGGCCGACCAGGTTTTCTGGCAAGCCGACCACCTTTTCTGGTTTTCACCACCAAGGGTGGTTGGTAGGTGGTCTCCAATGCCTATAGCTGGTCGGTAGCCTTCCCCTAGATTCTCAGGGTGGAATTTCATCTCCTTGGAGCTTTGTGCAAGTTTCTGAGTTCAATTGCAAACAAAGGCGAGTTGAGACATCGCGATGGATTTCCCGACAAGGTGACTCGAGCATGCATGCATCCTTTATCATTCGGAACAGAGCTGAGGCAGTCCATTTCATGTAGCTTGCATGCTAATTCATTTGCTTCCTTAGTTTAATTTGTTAATTAATTAATGTTGTGTAATATTTAACTGTAATTCGTTATTCATTTCGGTTGTGTAATAACTAGTTTAATTAGCTTAGATTAGCTAGTTGGTTCTGTATTATTTATTCGGACCCTCCGCGAGAGGGTGAACTTTGTAATAAGTGTGCGTGTGTGTGATGCATGTCTTCCAACCCCACGTCTTTCTCTCTTTTATTTACTAGCTTATGATGGTTAGTTTTAGGGCATGTTTCAATTAGCATCTATATGTTCGCATGCTTGCATTCATTCATCTGTATTGCATGCACCGGGCTCGGCGCATCATGCTAACTGCATTGTATTTCAATTCCAAGTTGAATATATGTATCGATTGTTGCATCTCATATGCCATCTTAGAATAGCCGAGCCTATTGTAGTTGCATTTTTGCATGTGTTGCATTAGGCATTCTTAGCATAGTTAGGATTCATGCATGATTTCTAATTAGCTTTTTCTTTGGCTCGGAGTACTCGGTAAGTGTTTATGCTTTAGCATCCTTGCATGTGTGTGAGTGACTGCCATGATAGCATGCTTACCACGAGGCTATGTGCTTATGGATATAACTGCCTGAATGCCTGTGGGTGAAGGTTGGGTTGCTTGAGTTGGAATAATTCGTCGAAACCCGTGTTTTAGCCTACTTGCGAGTAGCAAACTTCAATCCATTTTCAAAACAAACGGATATGCGATGCTTTGTTCCAACTTAGGCAATCCAGTCTATACTTGTATGTTGTGCGCATCACATAGTAATTCTAGGCTAATAAATCGGAATAAGAGCACATGTGTTTTCAAAAACTCGATATCATGCTTAGTAGTGGCCGATCTTCGATCGGGCGAGCGGGGCTGCTCATGAAATGATCTTCCCCAATCGTACCCAAGTTCCCGAGCCGAGGCAACTTTGGTGATGACGGACGCGTGGCCTTATGCACGAGTCAGGGTTTCCTAAATTCCCCCAGAACAAAATATTTAGGTGGCGACTCTGTATCTGGCAAAGCAGTCCATGTTTGGCACTTTTTTCTAAAAATTTATTTTTCAAAACGATTTGCCGGACTTGGACTCTTTGGTGATTTATCGGTCTCGCATTGCACTTTGCGGGATTAGATTCAGAACTGTGACATTTGAGTCCGAACTGTAGTAAGCCCAATGAACAAAACGGGATTTTTTCCGGGACATTCGGGGACGTCTACAGTTTCTGGCGACTCTGCTGGGGATTTAGAGAACTTGACTCGAACTTATGATATCTTGTTTTGACTACATTTATGTGTTTCTTTGCATTGCATTTGCATTGGTGCGCCTAGGATACCGTGTTTGCCATCTTCTATTCCTGAACGGTTTGTCGGAGGCTCGCTTTGAGAAGCGTGCCATAAGGCTGACCGGTTACGGGCTCTGCCACGATGGGAACACAAACCCCAGTTTTTACCGGGGCACCCTTTTTGACCATTCGACCTAGTGCATATCGGAATCCATAGTGACTATCCCAAACTAGGACAGGTTGCTCACCCGATTATAGGTTGTTTGAAACCGCTGCGTGCGTAGTGAAACCCTAGCTCCTGACAAAATAGGACAGGGAAACCCTACCCCAACATAGGGGTGTTTTGGATCTCACTTGCTTGCTATGTTCTTTTAGAGTGCGTCTCTACAGGAATGCATGAATCAGTTTGCAAGTCTGGGCATCAGGCTTGTGGGCATCAGTATCAGCGTTTTGGGAATCAGTTTTACCTGTGGGTATCAGATTCAGATTTGAGGCAGTGATCTGGGAACAATGATCAGTACTTGAGAACAGTATATTCAGCTTACACGTGCCAACTATGTGTTGTCATGCCGACTGTGTGTTGTGTTTATTTAAGCCGTTATGCTGTCCGTTTCTGGTTGTTTATTTCCTTATTATGCTTTATTTATCTTTTTTGCTAGGTAGTTTAGCACAATTGCTTCCGACCAAGCAGATATTCCCCAAGCATTCTGGACTAGAGGTCGTCGACTCCATCGATCTGAGGATCTGGTAGATGGACAACCAGTGTTTCATTCTTTACCTCCGGTTACTAGACGGAGGGCAGTTAGGCAGAGGATATCAGTTCAGCAGTCAGTTCAGAGGGCTTTGTCTACCCCACCTGAGTATAGTAGGGATCAGAGTTCTGTTTCTCCCGCAGAGAGGGAACATATACCGGCAGTATAGCTAGATCAGGGCAGTATGGCAGGAATCAAAGAAATGATGCGTCAGCTCCAGGAGAGCATGAGAACCATGCAGGAGGACGCTGCTCGTCAAGCAGAATTTGTCAAACAGCAGGTCGTCGTCATGGCCTAACAGGCAGAGCTAATTACCCGGCTACAGCAGCAAGCCGGAGCATCAGCTGCACACCAAGCTCCTCCCCCACCAAGAGTTCCAATACCTAGGGAGACAGGGAATGTCCAGAATGTCCAGGAGGATACAACATCCCAACAAGGCCGGCTCCGCCCTCGATTCTACCTCAACTATCCAAGGCACCCACTCTTATCAATCAACCAGATTCTCCCTTCGAATTCGAGGTGGACCCCATGGCATTAAAAGTGAGCAAGCTTGAAAAGCTGTTCAAGAAGTCTCAGGGTGTGAAGTCCATCCTGGACATCGAGGATGGGTATACCGACGCAGCCGTGACGCTATCGGATAGATTTAAGATGCCACATATTGACCACTTTAACGGGTCCAGGGATCCCATGGTGCACTTACGGCTGTTTTCAAACATATTAAGGCCGATAGGCCTCACCAGACTACAGAAGCTTTCTTTATTCGGCCAGACCCTGTCCGGTATGGCGGCCATCTGGTACGCAAAACTGGAAGATGATGTTAAAAGGAATTGGGATGAGATGGCTGAGGCTTTTGTCGCTCAGTACTCCTATAATACACAGATCGAGATCACAACCCGTGATCTCGAGACGACTAGGCAGGAGCCTAAGGAGAGTTTTTCTGACTTCGTAACCCGATGGAGGGCCAAGGCCTCAATGATGACCACTAGGCCCACCGACAAAGATCAGATTCGGATGATTGTGCGCAATCTCCAGCCCAAGCTTATGCAGAAAATGATTGTTCTCCCCTTCCCCACCTTTTCAGATTTACATGAGATGGGGGTACAAATTGAGGATGCTATGAAACAAGGTCTGATTGACCAAGACAGAGAGCAGCCCAGGAGAACTTTCAACCGCAGTATGAATGCAGGCACAAGCAGTGCTGCAGCTGCTAGAGCTTCAGAAGTGAGCATGGTCACCACCAAGAACCCTTGCAGCTACACCATTCACCGGTGCGCCCGGTAGCAACCCACAAACAACCAAATACCAACCTCGAGGCCAAAGAACCTTCACCCCATTATATATGCCCCTGTCCAAAGCTCTGGGGGTTTTAATCAGGAAAGGGCACTTGAAGCCCCTAGAGCCGCGGCTATTGCCAGAAACACTTTCCTCTTCCCATAACCCAGCCAAATACTGCGCCTTTCACCAGCAACATGGTCACGACACCAACCATTGCTTTAGATTGCGTCACGAGATTCAGGATCTCGTTGACAACAGGGTGATTGTGCCTCCAGAGAAACCCAATGTCACAACCAACCCTCTCCCACCACACAACCAAGCTTCACCTCCCAAACGCATCAACTTTATCCAGACCGGGGTCATGTCATACGACCCCAGCATATATATCACCCCATCTCACCCACCTAAGCCGGAGGTGTTCCTTCCTTACAGCACTGACTTGTGCATGTTGGACATCTCCCGAACCCAACCGGAACCAATGGTGGTGGCTGTCGAAGACAGAATAGGGATGATTTCGGAGGAAAGTGGTACAGTGGATTCAGGGACTGAGGAATTGGGGAGCTTTGCTGAGGAGGTGTACAATCCGAGTGGCTACATTGCGTCAACAAGTCAGATTAGGCCCAATGTGGAATTGCCGGTGGGGGCAGAAATTTGTGTACTACGGGGGGATGGACTTGATCAGAGGATAGATGACTTAGCAGATCTGGAAGGGGACATTGCTAACCTTCAGATTTTCAACGAACAAGATCCGGGGGACATGACAGTAATTGGTTCGATTTTGAGGAGTTAGCAGAGGTCACAGGGTGGCTTGACAACCAACCAGATATTGTTGAAGAATCTCAGCTGGAAAAGGGCCCGTCAGGGGCAAGGACATCAATTATGGCCGGAAGGGCCGGGGATCAGAATACATCGCCAGGGAGCGCCGATGCCAAGAATTTCGCTCGGGATCTGGGCATTTTGAATACAAGAGATGCTGAACAACAGACTGCATTAATGCAGCTAGAACGGGAAGGAATTGAAGACTCTGAGAGAGCCAAAAAAGCCAAGGCCCCTGTGGGGACTGAAAGTGCTGTGTGCACAAGAACAGAGGGTGATGCGAGCACATGGACAGAAGGTACCGTGAGTACAAGGACAGTGGTAACGGAGCCAGACAGGTGTTTGTCGGCTGCCGATGGAATGTGATGGGAGGATGATGATCTATGTCTTGCCCACACGGATGAGGACTGGGGAAGCAATCAACCGGATGATACCTAGTACAATGGTGAAGTTGACCATATGACTAGGAGTGGGCAGTATTTCAAGCCCCCACACCTAGATCAGCCAGAGGCGTCCGAGAAGGACAAGGAGGTGGAGAAACAGAAAGAGAAGCAACTCGAAGAAGAGGCTGTACTGAAGCAGTTGAAGAAGATACAGGCAGACATCTCCATCTGGGGACTGCTTACGGTTTCACGTGTTCACAGACAAGCTGTTCTATCGGCATTGGACAAGGCCAAGCTCTCAATAGACACCATGCCTGAACAGCTGGTGGGATTGGTTTTTCCGGGAGGAGCTTCCCCGATGTTGACCTTTTCTGATAAGGAACTGCCGCCTGAGGGCGCAAATCATAACAAGCCACTCTACATCTCTGTAGAGTGTAGAAACAAATGGATACGGGTGGTTTTTGTCGACACGGGATCCGCTATTAATGTGTGCCCGTCAAGGACAGCATATGCAATCGGGTTGAAGCCCGTGGACTTCGTGCCAACAGCCCAGGTGATAAGGGCATATGATAACACGAGCAGAGAGGTGATGGGGACCTTGAAAATTCAGACTCAGGTTGGTCCGGGACAACACGAGATTGACTTTCATGTTCTGGACGTTCCCGCAACCTTCAATTTACTCCTGGGGTGGCCGTGGCTGCACCAGGTCAAGGCAGTCTCTTCCACCTTGCACTAGATGTTGAAATACCCCCATGGGAAGGGGGTGGCTATTGTTTTTGGGAATTTATCAATCCATCCGCCGCTAGAAGTGTCTATACCAGTTTTTGAAATCGAGCACGGCACGGAGGATGTGTTCCTATCAGGGTTTACTCTGGCTGAGGCCCGGGTCGTACAGAACATCTTAGCTGTTGATGAGGGGTTATATGTCAGCGCACAATCAGTGACCCTCATGAACAAGCTCTAACACATCCCCGGTATGGGATTGGGGAAGAGTGGCCAGAGGGGCATTGCAGTATCGGCCGAAGTGCCACACAACCCGCATACCTTTGGCTTGGGTTATTTGCCCACCAAAGAGGATTGGGTGAGGAGAGGTAAGGAGATGGCTGGGAGAGCCAGAGCGAAGCAGGCAGGAAAGCCTTTTGAGTTGATGCACCGACCCATCCAGGGTACCCTAAACGGACGCTTCGTCCGGGAGGGGGAGGACTTTCCATTTTGTGGCTTCTTAGAGCCATGGCTAAATGTCGAGAGGAGGCGCCTGCCGGGGTTTGAGATCTTCTTTGACCTGCAGTTATCCGTGGATGATGTTGCCGAGGAGCAGACAGACCCATTAGCTGAGGTTGAGCAGAATGAGAAAGTGGATTCTGAGAGCACCGAATTTGAAATAGGGGTAGCGCTGGCTTGTCTACTTTCAGATCCTCTGATCGTACAGAAGTGCTTGGGGGATAACTTCTCAGTGTCCATGATTGGGAATGAAACGACTGCGAGCCTACTGTCAAACATTTTGGATGCATCCATCGCGCCCTCTCTCATCTGGCAGTACGAGGAGGGATTTTTGTCAAGCAGCATCGGGTCAGGTAGTGAGCCAGAATCTGATTCCACCGAGTCTGTAAAGTCGGAATCAGGTTCCAGCTCGTCTGAGTCTGAGTCCGGTAATCCTGGGGGTGATAACCTGGATACCACAGTCCTGTCTAGGTCGTCTTTTTCTTTCTCTTTTGAGTCTGTTGTAACAGAGGAATTGGACGATTTGGATGTGCTTAATGAGAATGGAATGGCTGTGGTTTTTGAGTACTTTTCTGTGCCTTTGATTTATTGTATTAATCAGGACTTTCAAAATTTTGATGAAAATGACGAGGAAGAAATTCCTCCGATTTTACAACATCTAATTGATCAAGAGCAGGAGAGATTTGTTAAACCCTTGGCTGATGAAATCACTACAGTTAATGTAGGTACTGAGGAGGAGCCGCGGCTGGTCCAGATCGAGTCCACGTTGTCTTCGGAGGAGTGCGAGCGCTTAGTCGCTTTATTAAAAGATTTCAAAGATGTTTTTGTGTGGTCCTACGAAGACATGCCTGGGATCGATCCTGAGATTGTACAGCACCGGATCCCTCTTGACCCCGAGGCTCGACCCGTTAAACAGAAACTCAGAAGGATCCGCCCGGACTGGGCTCTCAAGATTAAAGAAGAGGTCACCAAGCAAATTGACGTAGGGTTCCTGCTGGTATCTGAGTCGCCAACTTGGTTGGCTAACATCGTTCCGGTGCCAAAGAAGGATGGCAGGATCCGAGTATGCGTGCATTTCAAGGATTTGAATAAAGCCAGTCCGAAGGACGACTTTCCTTTACCGCATATCGACGAGTTAGTGGACTTTACAGCGGGGCATGCTTTGCTTTCGTTCATGGATGGCTTTTCAGGCTACAACCAGATAGTGATGGCACCTGAAGACCGGGAGAAGACTACTTTCACCACTCCATGGGGGACTTAGTGCTATAGGGTGATGCCATTTGGGTTGAAGAACGCTGGAGCTACATATCAACGGGCCGCAACCATGATATTGCATGACATGATCCATAAAGAGGTTGAGGTGTATGTGGACGACATGATTGTCAAGTCCAAAGAAAGAGAGGGCCACTACACCGCCTTGCAAAAGTTTTTTCAAAGGATCAGAGAATTTCGGTTGCGGCTGAATCCTTAGAAGTGTACATTTGGTGTTACAGCAGGGAAAATGCTGGGGTTCTTGATTACACAAAGAGGTATCGAGGTCGACCCTTCCAAAATCAAGGCTATCTTAGAAATGCCACCACCAAGGACTGAAAAGGAGGTGCGAGGCTTTCTAGGTAAAGTGCAATTCATAAGACGGTTTATTGCAAAATTAACCTTGACTTGTGAACCACTCTTTAGTCTCCTGAAGAAAGGAAAGAAATTCCAATGGGACGGCCGATGCCAAGCTGCTTTTGAACAGATCAAGCAATACTTACAGAACCCACCCGTGTTGTCACCGCCTGAGCCGAGGAAATCGTTGATTTTGTACCTTTCGGTAACTGAAACTACAATGGGCTGCATGCTTGCGCAGGAGTCTGAGGACAAAGTGGAGAAAGCTATCTACTATCTGAGCAAGAAGATGTTGGATTACAAGACCCGCTACACTCCACTCGAGAAGGCTTGTTTGGCCTTGGTATGGGCTACCAGGAAGCTGCGGCACTACCTGTTAGCTCACTCTGTAATGTTGGTTTGAAGATTAGATCCCATCAAATATCTCTTCGAGAAACCGGCACTTACGGGTAGGCTAGCTCGTTGGTTGCTTCTGCTTTCTGAATTCGATCTGAAGTATGTGACTCGCAAGTCAGTAAAGGGGAGAGCGGTAGCGGAGTTCCTAGCTGATCACCCAGTTAAAGGGGATGAAGCAGTCGAATACTTATTCCCAGATGAGGCTATTTTGCATATCGACGATGAGTTTTGGACGATGTATTTTGACGGAGCATCAAACTAATATGGGTATGGGATAGGGGTGTTGCTGATAGCACCCGACAAGTCCCGTATCCCTCTAGCATTTAAACTCCGGTTCAAAGTCTCGAACAACGAAGCAGAGTATGAAGCATGCATTGCTGGTTTAGAAGCTGCCCTAGAACTAGGGGCAAAATGGTTGGACGTCATCGGGGACTTGAACCTTGTTGTATCCCAAGCTAAGGGAGATTGGAAAGTCAAAGAAGAAAAGATGAGAATGTACCACCAGACCTTGGACCTGCTGATTCCTCGGTTTGAGAAGCTGAACTTCGCTCATCTGTTAAGAGAGAACAACAGGTTCACAGATGCACTAGCAACTCTATCTTCCATGATAGACATCCCTTTCGGAGTCCGGATGCGTCCGATCATCATCGACCAGAAATTTGCGCTGGCTTACGAGTCGATTGCTGCCATAGAAGAGGTTCAAGATGAGAACCCCTGGTATTACGATGTCTGGAACTTCTTGGAGAAAGAAACGTATCCACCAGGGGCAAATGCCAAGGATAAAAGGGCAATCAGAAGAATGGCTGATCAGTTCATCATCTGCGGGGGTAAACTGTACAAGAGAGGTCATCTGGGAATGCATAAACTGTGTGTCAACACCAAAGAATCGAAGAGCCTGATGGAGGCCATCCATGGAGGAGAGTGTGGAGCACACATGAGTGGGGTGATGCAAGCTCGAAAGATTCTTAGGCAAGGTTACTACTGCTCCACCATGGAGGAGGATTGTATCGGCTTTGTTCGGCGATGCCACAAATGTCAGATCCATGTAAACCGCATGAACATCCCATCGTCGAAGCTGTACAATATGACTTTGCCATGGCCGTTTTCAGTTTGTGGAATCAATGTGATCGGGGCTGTCACTCCGAAGGGGTCCAATGGGCATGAGTTCATTCTGGTCGCGATAGACTATTTCACAAAGTGGGTTGAGGCCCAATCTTATGCAGTGTTGAAGGCTTAACACGTTGCAAAGTTCATCAGGAACAACATCATCTGTCGCTACGGGGTCCCGAACGAGATCATTTCAGATAACGGTTCCCACTTCAAGAAGGTAGTGATTGACTTGTTGGAAAAATATAACGTGGCTTTTCATAAGTCATCCACATATCGGCCGCAGACCAACGGAGTAGTTGAGGCCGCCAACAAGAACATCAAACACATTCTGCAGAAGATGGTGGAAACCTACCGGGATTGGCCAGATAAGTTGCCATTTGCTCTGTGGGGCTACTGGACTTCAATCAGAACTTCTACTGGGGCGACTCCGTATTCATTAGTTTATGGGATGGAGGCCGTTCTACCTATTGAAATTGAGGTTCCGTCATTGAGAGTGCTGGCTGAGTGTCATATAGCCGAAGCAGATTGGCAGCAGAGCAGATTTGAAGAACTCATGCTCTTTGATGAAAGAAGGCTGAAAGCACTGTACTATGTTCAGGGTTATCAATGACGAATTGCCAGGGCTTTTAACAAGAAGGTTAAGTCCAGGAATTTGAAAGAAGAGATTTGGTGCTCAAAGACAATCGGGCTCCCATCCATGACCCTAGGGGCACGTTCAAACCCAATTGGACTGGTCCTTACATCATCAAGTCTATTTGGTCGGGTGGAGCTGTCGTTCTGATGGACCTGGATGGCCTAGAGTTCTCACAGCCGATCAACATGGACAAGTTGAAGAAATATTACCCCTGAGAGGCTGTAGCACGTCCGGCGGGGGACCTCGGCTACAGTTCGGACTCGATTTGTGTCGCGGTTCTAAATCTGAACCAAAGAGTCCAAATCCGGCAAATCGTTTTGAATAAAAACAGATTTTTGAAAAAGTAGTGCCAAACATGGACTGCTTTGCCAGATTACAGAGTCGCCACCTAAATATTTTTAAAATGGGAAATTTAGGAAACCCTGACTCGGTGCCAAAGGCCACGTGTCCGTCATCACCAAAGTGATCTTGGCTCGGGAGCTTGGGTACGATCGGGGAAGGTCAGCTATGAGCACCCCCTTTCGCCCGGTCCGAAGACCGGCCTCTACTAACCGTGATATCAGATTTTGAAAACATTACATGTTCTTATTCCAGTTATTAGCCTAGAATTACTATGTTATGCGCACAGCACAAAAGTATAGACTAGATTGCCTAATTTGGGAATAAACATTGCATATCCGTTTTGTCTCGAAAAACGTGTTGGTTTTGCTACTCGCAAGTAGGCTAAAATACGGATTTCAATGAGTTGTTCCAACTCACGCAATCCAACCTCCACCCACAGGCATTCAAACAGTAATATCACATAAGCATTTAGCCGCATGGCAAGCATACTGTCATGTTAACATTCACACGCATGCGAAGTGCTAAAGCATAAAAACTTACATCGTACTCCGTGCCAAAAACAATAACCCAGTTAGCAAACATGCATGACCTAGTTCATGTTAAGTGGCTAATGCAACACAGGCATAGATGCAATCTAGAGTAGGCTCGGCTAACCCTAAACATGGCATGTGAAGTGCGCGAGTAGCACATATTCAATTTGGAATTGAAAATTGCAATGCGGTTTGTATGATGTACCGAGCCCGGTGCATGTAAACAAATGCATGAATGCACGCATGCATTGCACGAGGTATGCTAAAATAAGTATGCCCTAATCTACCAACATAAGCGGGTAAATAAAAGGGATAGAAAGAAATGGGGGTTTGGAAGACATACACCCACTCACACACACTTATTACAATTTCGCCCTCGCTCGGAGGGACCGAATAATAATACAGAACCGAATAAATAACTAACTACTCTAGCTAATTAAATATTACAAATTAACTAAATTAATTAAATAAATTAATTAATCTAATTAAGCATTAAACCGCCTCGGGAAGAGGGCTCAAATGCGGCGCGCGCTCGGAATTGGCTCGGAATCGCACTGCCATGCACGGATTGCCTCTGTTTCCCCTGCTATCCTCCTCTGAAAATTGCCAAAATCCCAGGAGTGCCTCTCAGGGCACTGGGGAGTACCACCGGCTGGGGCAGAGCACCACCGGCTGAAGGAGGAGGCCACCGGCACAAAATGAAGTTATCGGCTGGCAATTGACTGCCGGTCGGCACTAAAAAGTGCCGGTCGGCACAAAATGTTCTGCAGATCCTGCAACTCACAGCAGCAGAGGACAAACTATGCATGGCAAGGTAATTCAAAGCATGTATGCACAAAACACATCCCACATCATGTTAATGACTCAATGGGGTATATGCCTCGATCCTCGGACCACCAATCGCGCATTTTCATGCATGATGGCCCTAAGAACCAAGAGTGCAACTTTGATTTCAAATGTATGCAATGCAAATAGACACAAAAGGGCGCCAAACCTCTATCATTCTCGTCTCAAGAGGCCAAGCATGCATGCTCATGACGATGCAATCCTAAGCATGTTATCTAGCATGCAACATGGACTATGCAATGCACTTATGCAAGCGTACAAACAAGCATACAAAGCAAGCATGCAAACCACATAGAGGATGGACTAGAGACAAGAATCAGGCCACCCTAAAAGGCCCAAAATCAGTGGCCATGATGCTAAGGAGGTGAAGTCACAATGCATACAAACATGCAACCATACATGCTCCGACACTTAGGCATAAACAAAACAACATTCAAGCACACTTGAAATGAGTTAAACATGGACTATTAGCATGCATATGAAACTCTGAAAATTATGCAAAACATGATGCCAAATCATGCCACAAAGCAAGTCAAACATGCAACAAATGGCCTAAGTATTAAGGCAAGCCAATAAGGCTTTGAACCACACTTATGCAAGGCAATTATGGCATGCATTGAACAATCCAAAACAGAGTTTTAGCATGTGAAAACAAAGCCAAATGGCTACTTAGATGGCATCTAAGAGGCACAAACACGAAGGCATGCAACATGACCAAAACATGGAGCATTCAATACATACTCTTAGAGCATTAAAGAAGCATGCAAGGCAATCAAACAAGCACATTACAAGGTCTGAAATGGCAAGTTAGATGGTTCTAAACCATCAAAAATGAAGCAAGTAAGGCATGCTACACACTCATGTTCTTATGGCCAACAAGCCAAATACAAAGAGGCTATATTAAGCATGCTAAGATTGACCAAAATGACTATGGACAGACCTAAAACATGGTAATATGAGCACAAAATCTTCACAAACACAAGTCTAAAACATGCTAGAAATGGAGGCATACAACCTAAGCATGTTAAGGCATAAAGAGGCATTACAAGGCAACTATACTAAGCATGTATAGGAGACCAAAACCAACTTGGAGGCATGTTATATCATGGCAATATAAGCATGGAAAACAACCAAGGCATGCTCAACACACACTCAAACATGGTGCTCCTTTGGAAGCCAAAACTTGCCCTTTTCAAGGACATCAAGGAGAGGGGGTGGCCCTCTCCTTCCTAGGACTTTAAGGCACCATCTCCACCACTGAAATCCCTCAAGATTTCAGTGGTGGAGAGGCCCAAGCACACAAGTCCCGGATCTCTCCAAAATAGCACAAAAAAGTGCTCTTTTCAAGGCCTAAGGGTGGTCAAACTTGCTCAAACCACAAAACACTCTTAATATACAATGAAGAGGCTTAAAAAACAGAAATTTTATGTATTATATGCTAAGCACAAAAACTATTTTAAAGTAAGCAAAAAGAGGGTGCAAAAATGGGGTAAATAAAGTAAGTCTTGTTACCTTTGAAGACCACCTTCACAAAGGTTGGAGTTGTTGGTTCCTTGAGCTCCAAACCAGTCAAGAACTTCAAGAACAAGCCCTTAGCACCTCAGTTCCAAGAGGAAAGTGAAACACTAGGTGTTTGTGTGCAATAGTAAGGCACAAAACACCTAGACACACAAGAGAAGGATAGAGATAGAATGTGTATGCAACTCAAACCCTAGAAAAAAACAGAGCTTCTCTCTCTCTTTTCCTCTCTCACTCTCCAAATTTCTAACCCTTGAGCCAAGAGAAGAGCCTTCTCATCTATAGGCATGAAAACTTACAAGTTAAGCAAGCCTAAAGGCTCATCCCTCCATACACGTGTATGGAGGGGAGCAAAAAGTGATACAGCTGTCTAAAAATATCTGATAAAGCAGCTGCACAACAGTCGGCAGGGCAAAATGGTCATTTTGCCAAAAAGAGTGCCGACCGGCACAATATAGTGCCGGTGGCAACACCAGCCAGCCGGTGGCCTCTAGCCACAGCCGGTGGTATGTGGGGATGCCTCACAAAGCATTCCCTGCCCTCCCAAGGCAAAACACAGGTGTTTGGTGCAAAACCAAACACCAAACGGTCGAGTTCAGAGGTCCTGAGGCAAGGCGCGCGTAGTCGAGAACTCCGAGAACTCCAAACGAACTCAAACATGGATAATCACCGAGTGTTCCAACGGTGACGTCCAAGTCTTGAGGACGGTAAACAATGGGGTGTCTACAGAGGCTCGCTAGGCCGAAAACCTGAAAGGGCGACCTAGGCAAGAGCATGAAAAATTTGAAATTACAAAAGCTGAGCTCGCAAGGTTGAAAACCCGCAAAGGGCGGCCTTGGTATAAGTTAGAGCGCAAAAGGTGAGGGTTAATACATGAGTGAACCTGACCCGAACTACGTAAGGCTTGATTCCCATCTTTGGGATACGTAGGCAACTTCATCCTGAAGTCCAGCCATAAACTTTTCCCCGATCAACTTTGTCCATTTGATCATCTCGGTCATCTTTGTCTATTCAGCATTCAAGAGCTTCGGTTATGATCTCCGGTGCAGTGCTATTCAGACTAAGGGCAACTTTCCAGTTGGTGGGATCCGGGGTTGTGCATCTCAGTGACAGATCTCAGGCGTGTCCAGTTCTGATCCATATTGAAAATGGTTTTGAAAAGTTTTAATAAAAGTTGATTTTGCTCAAATTAATCTTTTTACGACTTAGACCATTTTTGGACCAAACGGAAAATTTTCAGTACCCACAACCTTCAATTTCATTGATTTCAATGCAGAGTTCTCCTACTCTTGAATACAAATTGAAGTTGCTTTTTATTACATTCATAAAGAAAACTTGAAAGTTCTGACTAAAGCAATAAATTCGGGGCATAGATAAGTCAGGTGTTCCTGCCCCCCCTCCCAGAGCTGGTCAAAGCTTCTGATGCTAAGCTGGGCCTAATCTGCGCCTCTTCATTGAGCCAATCTATGCACTCATCAGACAAAGTGCAACTGAAAGTGGGAGCTGGGGCCAGGAGCTCTCTAGTCCTCCATGCCGTGGTATACCGAGCTAGTTGTGCGCCTCAGACTGGAAATGCAGCTGGATACTCTATCTCCTCTGCCGGGCAAATCTGATCATGGCCAAACTGGCGCTGGAACCGGAAAGAAAAGTAGAACACACAGTGTGTCAGGCCGATCAACTGAATCCCGGGCTAGCGAGACATACTGTAGCTTATTGCCGGTAGATTGAGCCAAGGACAGCGCCAAGCAATGCGGTCTGCGGACAAATTGCACATCCAATTGGACCACCATCCCTCATCTAGGGCATCGACTAGACGACGTTGGAAGAAGTAGCCGCGAGCTGAGTATGCTGGGTAAGAGTCCACAACCTGCAACTTATCCATCAACCACACCTGGGGAGGGATGAAAAATGAGAGATTAAAGAATAGAGAGATGTACGATGAGAGAAAAGTGAGAAAAGGGCTTTGTGAGAAAAATCGAGCTTGAGGGCCGAGTGATGTGAGCAATATATATGTGAGATAGGGTGGGAAACATTACCTACAGCAGTAGTGGACTCCGCGCAAATTTGGTTGTCTCTCGGCGATGAAAAGCATCCAAGCCCATCAATGTCTCGGCCAATGTCATGGCAATGCAACTCTTGTCCTCTTTCAAGCCTTAGGCAACTTCGATTAGACGAATGTTGGACCCGCTAAAGCCTAGGGAAAGCAAAAAGTGAGATAACATGCACAAACAAAGGGCATGTTGCCGAAAACCTTGCCAGTAATGGTCGCCGCGGTCACCGGCATCAGAAAAGTGATGAATCAGGCTGAAGATGTCCAATTCTCCGTTGCAGATCAGAGATCGAGCATCGTGCATAGTGAGCCCACACATTCGTCCTGAGGCTTGGGGGTGGCCAAAGCGAAGCTGGGGCAAGATTTCCTCGTTGCGCTCAGACTCCATCAAAGCCTGGAAATCTTTGAAAGTAGGACACACCTCTTGCCCGCCAAAGCTAAAGACGTGTGTTACCGGATTCCAAAACCTTGCTGCGGCATGGAGGAACGGAAGATGCAGTGGAGTGCGACTCAGCGTGAATAGTGCATTTATGCCGAAGCCCCGGAAGTTTAACTTTTCTGAGCCGTCTAAAGTAGCAATACAAGCTGTGAGATTTTGGATGAGAAATGCCTCCATTTTGATGCAAAACTGAGATGGAATGAGAGAACCACGAAGCTGGAACCTTTATGGAGGATAAGGCACTGTTCGGGAGACACGTGTCAAAAATCTAGAGGTCGCCGGGCCAACTGGTCGGCCGACCACTTTTTCTAGTCAGCTAGCCAGTTTTTCTGGTCGGCCGACCACACAATTGGTCTCCAAGGTAGAAAGCTGGTCGGCCAGCCTTCTCTGGTGGTTGGCCATGGAGGAAAGTTGGTATTTGGTCTCTTCCTAGTCTCTAGAAGGAAGCTCCTAACATTTCCATGTGTTAGGAGTGTTGAAGGTCCGAGTCTACCTCTGTTTCGGGTGTGTTCCGTCGCCCGATTTGTTTGAAGTGCATTTGTTTATCAAGTTGTTGTTTAAGTTTTGTTTATCGAGTTGTTAAGTTTGCTTATCAAGTCATCGAGTTTTGTACATCGAGTTGTTACTCTCTGTTTATCAACATTGTCGTGTTTTGCTTATCGAGTTGTAAACTTGCTGAGGTTTTGTTGTTTCTTAGCGAGTTAAGTTGTTTTGGTGATATACAATGCTCAATTTTCATTCAATCTCATTTTTGTGCAAAATAATGCGATACGATGCTTAGGATACAAAGTACAACACTTTTTGGACAAAAAGCTGTTTCATTCCATCATGATCCTTTTGTTACAATATTTTACAGCAAGGGTACAAGTTTTAAAGAAAATAAAACTGCCTAAAGCTAATGTGCTACAACTACTAGTAAAAAAGGAAAGTAAAGCAGAAACGTCTGCATCAGTGCTCTCAAGCTCAAGAATAGGAGGCCCTCTTCGTCCTCTTTGGCTGAGAAGTCCCTGCACCACCTCCACTAGCACCATCATCCGAATCGGAGCTGCCGTCCTCGGAACCCTCCTCGTCATCACCTCCACTCTTAGAACCGGAGCCAGAGTCCTCCTCTCTACCTGCGGATGTCTCTGACTGACGATGCGCCGACTCCTCCTCCTTGCTGGACTCCTCATCATCTCTGATAGGCGCTCTACGTCTGCCGCGGCTGCGAGTAGACCCCCCTCTCCCAGCTTCTCCAGAAGGCCCGGGCGACCCAGCCTGTAGCGGTGGCATCTGAAAAAAAAAGAAGAGGGAGGGCAATTCGAATACATGGGCCAATATGTATATCAGATGCAGAGACAAGAAAGCTACATAGAGTGGGTGCATGCAGATACAGTATATGAATGTGGCGTGTGTCAGATGTGCTCTACACATGCAGTCAACCAATGCAGTGAAATAGTCAAATTTAGCATGTCATCAGAAGTATGATAAATGCAAGGAAATTGAAAAATACCGAGACGCCGGCGATGAATAGCTGTGTCTCCCTCCGCAGAACCATGCCCTCGAGCGAGGCCACCACTTCGAGCATCCTATCCATGTACTCTCTAGGAGGCTGCAGATGTAAGTGCAAGTTATCAGTGAATGAATGAATGTTTAAATATCTGAGCGGTAAATCAAAAACTGTAAAGCATACTGGTGGTGAGTCAGGGTCACTGACGTATCGATGATCAGGCAATAGAGGCTCTAATGGGATCAGGTAAGATGTCCCGTATCGCCATCTTGTCAACTCGGTCGGAAGATCTGGCCACCCAGCGTGCTGATAAGTCGGAGAAATCGGGGGAATTTGTCTAGCCCCACTCCTCAATGTGCCGGCCCTGCTAGTCGAAGGAGCATCTGCAGCCCAGGCTCGAGCTAACGATGATGCACCAGCAGCCCTCCTCGCAGGAGTACGGATACCTGTCAGTGGGGGCATCAGGTACGTATGGCAGTAAATCGCGTACTCCCCTTCCTCCGTGTGCAGAATCGCATCAGTACCCAACATAGCGACGTCGACCTCCTCGGGAGTGAGTCCCTCAGTGGACCGCATGTCCTCTGGAGGTGCTGAGGGGATCGTCTGATCAGGGACACCCATCGTCTAACGCATGAAGCGATCCCCCAGAAACCAGGCCCTGCCAACCGGCCCCTCAAATAAAGTCCTGTATAGAGAAGAGGCCCACCCCCTAGGGAATCAGAAATGGATATCTCCTCCCAAGGGTGCCCAGGGCTGCCAAGTGATCTGCGGATAACCAGTGCATGAGCTGATTAGATATCGTAAATATGCAAGATGAATCAAAGTTGAAAACATGAAGAACTGAGAGTTCTGGATTACCTCGGTCGCCCGCACCGTATCAAAGAACTGCCGCAGGTAGGGCAGAGTCTCCCGAGCCCTCGGCCGGTACCGGCCCTCAAATACGTGAGAGTAAGGAATCACAAGAGGCACCTCCACCTCGAGCTTCGGGGCTAGCATCGGAAAGTATGCGTACACCTATAGCTGTAGAAAATAGGGCAATAGCCATCAGAATACAAAATGTACAGAGAATACAGAATGCTGAGTGCAGAATGTAGAATACCGAATGTAAGGTGTGCTGTGTACAACTAATGAAAAAAAACAAGAATGTAAATCAAGAGGGCAGAAAGTACCTCCCAGGCTCTCCAGTAGCCACCAACTATGTTCCCCCGCCCGCAGGAGGTCGCACTCATGTAACAGTAAAGGGTAGTGAGGCCGGTGCCACCCCAGTCATACTGGCTGACCTGTGATAGGTCCACTAAAGCACTGAGCAGATACAGTCCAACTGTGTTCCCCCTGTCAGAGAACAAAGTGGTCCCAAGGAGGAACATCAAAAACCCTCGAGCGTACTGCTCTATCTCCTCGAGAGTCTCGGGCATAGTCCCCCTGTACTGCATGGGAAACCAGGTGTACCTGACTCTACCCGAAGATCTGTCAATCGGCGTACGGGCTCCCAGCAGATGAATCCAAGCCGCCTCCCACTCGCCTATGTCTGCGTCGTAGGGGACCGGTCGGCCGGCCACATCAAGGCCAGTCAGCATGGAAAAGTCAAACGGGGTCATCGTCATGTCCCCGGTAGCTGAAAAGTGGAACGAGTTGGTGGTGTCCCACCATCTCTCCACAAGTGCTCCTATCAAGGTCCTGCTCGCCGGGTAACGTGATAGCCCCGCGCAGAAGGGTCCAAACCCTGCCTCGTCAACCATATGACGAACGGTCTCTAGGAGCTCCACATACCACTCCCTAGCGATAATCGAGCCATAGCCTCGTGCAGAACGAGAAGATACCTGCATTCAGAATTAACAAATGTATTCAGTTTGCAAATGAAATGTATGAGCTGCGTGTTCAGAAGTAAAATGAACTGTGTGTTCAGTATGAGCTGCGGGCAAATGAAGTAACTGAACTGTGTGTTCAGTATGAGCTGTGGGCAAATGAAGTAAATGAACTGTGTGTTCAGTATGAGCTGCGGGCAAATGAAGTAAACGGCCTATGTGTTCAGTATAAGCTATGTGTTCAGAAGTGAAAAGTTTGAGCTGTGTGTTCAGATTACAAAAGTTTGGGCTGCGTGTTCAACTTTCAAAAACTATGGGCTGTGTGTTCACCATCAAGAGTTTGGGCTGCGTGTTCAACTTTCAAAAACTGTGGGCTGTGTGTTTAGATTTCAAAATTGTGGGCTGTGTGTTCACCATTAAAAGTTCAGGCTGTGTGTTCAGATTTCAAAATTGTGGGCTGCGTGTTCATGACAAAAAGTTTGAGCTGTGTGTCCAGATTTCAAAAATGTGGGCTGCGTGTTCACGACAAAAAGTTTGAGCTGCGTGTTCAGATTTCAAAAATGTGGGCTGTGTGTTCACAACCAAAAGCATGAGCTGCGTGTTCAGAAATTCAAGTGCTTGAGCTGTGTGTTCAAAAATGCAAACAAAATGCTGTGTTATAGACTGAGTGTTCAGAACAAGCTGTGTGCCAACTCAACAGAATTCTGTGTTGTGAGCTGTGTGCTAAAACGAGCAAAGTTTGGTTATACATGAGCTGTGTGCCAGGTGGACCGGATGGTGTGTGAATGTGTTCAGAGTGGGCAGATGAACATATATAGTGAAAACAGGAAATGCGCAAGAAATGCAGAATACATTGCAGAGAATGTAAAAATGAGGTACATACCTCTCGTGCCTGGTGAGAGAGGTGAGACTCCGGCTCCCGTAGTAGCAGATCCGCGGGTGCTCGTCGATCAAAATCAGTACAATGGTAGAAAGTGGCGGGAGGTAGGATGTGCTCCTGAGGACGATACCTCTCGGGATCGAAAGGCCGAACTCTCGGAGGCAAGGACATAATGTCTGGCTCATCCCCGGCACCTGGAGGACCTCCACCACGATGAAAATGACCCGCCATTTGAAGAAATCTGCAAAAATGAGCCAAAATTGGAAAAAGTCAACAAAAGTCAACCCTCGGGAAATGAAAAAGTCAACAAAAGTCAACTCCCGAGAAAATGTTCCAAATTTCGAGACAAACTTACCTCAAGCGGTGAAAATGGAGAAAGAAGCTCCGAAATCAAATTTTAATCGGTTCAAAGTGAAGAGAACTGAAAGTTTTCGTGAAACAACTTTGCGTGGGGCGTTGGAAAACGCGTATAAAGCGCAGATCTGAGGGAGAAAATGGTCTAGGAAGGAAGAGGGACTGATTTCGGACTTGGAGTTGTGAGCAACAGTGTTTGGGATGTGTGTACTTAAAGATCCAAGCATGAAAAGACAAAACTGCCTCGGATTTAGCAAAGTGGTCAGCCGACCAGATTTTATGGCTGGCTGACCACCCCTTGAACAAACACTGGTCGTTGGCCTCTCTAGGTGGTCGGTGGCCCTCCTGGGTGGTCCCCAAGGTCTCTTTGTTCTCCCTGCAAATTTTGATGGTGATTGGAGTCCCCGGCTCTCGAGAAAGTACAAGGAAAGTGCACTTTCCGGCGCGAAATGCCTCCGCGGGAACTTCAAATCAAGTCTTCGATGCATGGCTTGTCGTTACTTGCCAAGAGCAAGGTGTATCCCTTTTGAGTACGTTGCGACTCCTCTGAGAGGTAAATCGAAGGTCGCATTTGAGATGCTCTCTTCAAAGCTTGCATTTCTTTACTCAGCGCTTTGTTTCAAACCTGCTGTTGAAGTTGCACTTATCCTGCATTGTTATGCACATCGCTTGCATTGTTGTGCACATTTCATTGGCATTGTCATACATCCATACTTAACTTGCGTCGTCACACATGTTTCTCTTGCATTGCGATGCACTTTTGCATCGGCATCATGTCTGTCCGCCTTCGATATAGCATTGAACATATGTTGCTAACTATGTTGTGCCTGTTAAGTTTCTCTCTTTTGCAGACGCGATATTGTATGTACGGTTCATTTGAAACTGGTGCGACCAGACGAACCGGACGGTATTGTATTCTCCATGTGAGACGTAACGTGAGTTGTATAATTCTCCTACATCATAACTACATGAAATGTAGTTTGATTTGCCTTCTTGCTTAAAACTGTCGCATTTATTGTGAATATTTGCTTCATTACAGCTTTCTTTGCATGATTCTTACTGCATGAAATGAGTTTGATTTGCATGGCATTCTTGCTTAAAACTGTTGCATTTATTGTGTATACTTGCTTCATTACAGCGTGCTTTGCATGATCATAAGTTATGTTCAGCTTTGTGCATACCCCTTTGCATTTTGCCCCTGCCTGCGGGCACATCTCTTTGTTTATCTCGCATGTTTGTCTAAGTCTTCGGCCTTGTCAAAAATGGGTTGTCTCTGGGCTTTGACATTCACTCCCGTCACTTATGACTTTCGAGTTCTATCAAAGAGGGGCAACTGTAGACACCACATTTTTGACCGACCTTAAGACTCAGACGTCATCGATTGAGCACTCGGTGATTGCGCATGTTGTGCTCGTTCTGAGGTTTCGGAGTTTCGGCTGAGGTCCTTACCCCCGGACCTCGGGACCCTTTTATGCTTTGCCTCGGTTTGCGAACTAGGTCTTGCTTTCTCTTCCCGGAGGGAGGGAGAGGTCTTGTAGACCATCTCTCAGTGGCCGTAGGCTACTTTTCGTGGTCGCAGGCCACTGTTCCCGTTTGGAGACTAGTTTCCAGTTTTCGGAATCGTCGGCCGTGTGCCTCGGTTCGGGATCGCTTAACATTCTCCGTTTGGCACGGTTTTTGGCACACACCTTGTTTGCTCTGTCTAGAGGGACACTGTGGGCCGGGAGACCACCTTTGTGGTCGCACGCCACTTTTGATGCTTAACAGCCTGTTTTCGGGGCACCCGGCTGCACGTTTTGACCCTCGAACCCTCGTTTTGCATCCGTCTTGGTTCATTTTTGGCATGGACCTTGTTTTCATTGTTTGGGAGGTGGTACAAGGGTGGGAGACCACCTTTTCTCCTTGGAGACCACTTTTCTCCCGCCGGCCGATTTTCTTGTCAGGAAGCTGGTCTCCTTGGTCTTTGAGCCACATTTACTGGTCTCCCACCATACCACTAGCTTGCATTCAATGTGGAGACCATCAAATGAGGCTGCCGACCACCTGAACTGGGTTGAACCTTTTGAACGGGTCGGCCGACCACCTGAACTGGTCGGCCTGCCTCCCCTAGTTTTGTCTCTCTGAGTGTGTGCCAGCTGTGCCAACTGGAAGGCACAGACTGTATCCTCCATACACGTGTATGGAGGATCTTGAGCCTTGTTTTTTAGCTTCTTGAAGAAGCTTTGGCCTTGTATCTCTATAAGAGAGGCCCTCCTCTTCCTTTGTGAGGGTTCAGAAATTTGTCTAAGGCTTGTGCATACACTTCCCTCTATATCTCTTTGTTTTGGGTTCAAAAGGGTCGTGTTCTTGACCTATTACACCACACCTCATAACCACACACCTCCACCATTGTTCTAAGGTTCTTGGATGGTCTTGAGAGGTCTCAAAGAGTTGGTTTTGGGCTAGAGAAGTTGCTGTCTTGCTGAGCTTCAAGGGTAACACACTTTTTCCCTCTTTTAAGCTTTATTTTGATCCATCTCTTAGCCTTATTTGCATGCATATTTGAGCTTTGTTGTCAACTAAAAAAAGTCTTGTTTTGAGGTCCTTTTGATGTTTGTTTAAGGTCATTTTGTTGTTGGGGGTCATCTACCCCCTTGCATGCTTCATTTTGCCTTGTTTTGAGCCATGCCCTAAGGCCTTTGTGTTGACCTTTGCTTGGCCCTTTAGCCACTGAAATCCAGCGGATTTTCAGTGGTTGGCATGCTGTTTTGAGGGCCAAAATCTGAGAGGGGTGACCCTCTCTCTTTTGGCCTTGTTTCAGGCCCTTTTCAGTGACTTTTAGGGCCTGCCTAGGCTCTGTCTAGAGTTGGTTTTGTCACCTTGGGTATGTCTCTTGCATGTGTAGAATAACCCCTCTTATAGCCTATCAAAGGAGCATGTCATTCTTGCATGCATTGATCATGTTTCATTGGTTTTTGGGCTTTATTTGGCATGTCATGTCTCTAAATTTTTCTGGTTTAGTGGCCTCTTGAATGCTTCATATGCTTGTAGTGTAATCCATGTTCACTAGCTCACATTGCATGTTGTTTTGGCCCTTGATTCTAGCATATTTTGGCCATGTTTGAAACTGATTTTATTCATGATTTGGGCTGCCTTAGCTCTGTTTTGAGGTCCCATGGTCGAATGATGCTTGCCATGCATGCTTATAGTGTAATACCCTTGCCTAGCTTCGAGTTTTGAAGCCTCTTGCATGCTTAACTTGAGTTGTTTTCATGTTTTGGCATCATTGAACATGTTATTTCAGAGCTTATACTTGTGCCATATTCCCATGTTTTCCACTCTTTAAATGCGTTTGAGAGTTGTGCTTGTATGCCTCATTTTTGGGCTATTGCATGAGCTTCATTTTTGTGCATTGCAAGCCATCATTTTAGTCCATTTTGCCACTGTTTTGGGTCTGCATAGGGACTGTTTGGGGTTGGTTTGGTTATTTGGGCACCGCTTTGCATACCTCTAGTGTAATGCACTTCACTAGTTTCGGTAATTGTGCCATCCAACATGCATCGGGTGAGTTGTTTGCTTGATTCGGGACCATTTTGCATGTCATTCCAGAGTTGAAATATATGCCATTGTGTTCCATGTTTCATCCTTGCCATGCTCTTGGAGAGTTGTATCTTGTGCCCTTGGCTTGGAGCCTTTGCATTGTGCATGCTTGTGTGTGCCTTGTTGCTTTGATTTCATCATCCATTGGCCACTGATTTGGGTGTGGCCGAGGCCCATCCATCTTGGTTTAAGTCCATCTTGCATTGTGTATGCCCTATAGTCCATGATATTGCATGTTTGATCATTGCATTGCGTATGCCTCGTTCATAACATTGCGTATGTTAGTGCATTGTGTATGCATGCCATATAATCCATGTGCATTGAGTATGCCATTGATTAGTTCATAGCATTGTGTATGCCATTTGCATGCTTGCATGTCATTCCGTGCATCTTCGCATCACTTAGTTGCATTGCATTCAGATCGCATGCTAGAGTTGCATTTGTCCATACATTGTTTGTTGCATTGTGTTTGGAGTAGGGTTTAGTCCAAACACGGGAAACGAGGAACGTTTCGTACTCAAAGTGACGAAACGTGCCTCGATTTTTGGTCACCGACACTCTTGACTATCCATGATAGAGTTGTTGGCTTTAGATGTTTACATGTGCATTCATTTCACATTGAGTCATGCAATTCGACTCTTCGGCCATCATGCATCGGGATGCGTGATTGATGGCACGAGGATCGAGGACTACACTCCCTAAAGCTTATGCAATGACGGGGAGAGTGGTCGGGCACCATATGTTGAAAATACTTTGCCTTCTCTCTCTCTTGCCTTTGTTGCAGAAAATGCAGAAACCAGGAGAAGAAACTGGCCGGCCGACCAGGTTTTCTGGCAGGCCGACCACCTTTTCTGGTTTTCACCACCAAGGGTGGTCGGTAGGTGGTCTCCAATGCCTATAGCTGGTCGGTAGCCTTCCCCTAGATTCCCGGGGTGGAATTTCATCTCCTTGGAGCTTTGTGCAAGTTTCTGAGTTCAATTGCAAACAAAGGCGAGTTGAGACATCGCGATGGATTTCCCGACAAGGTGACTCGAGCATGCATGCATCCTTTATCATTCGGAACAGAGCTAAGGCAGTCCATTTCATGTAGCTTGCATGCTAATTCATTTGCTTCCTTAGTTTAATTTGTTAATTAAATAATGTTGTGTAATATTTAACTGCAATCGTTATTCATTTCGGTTGTGTAATAACTAGTTTAATTAGCTTAGATTAGCTAGTTGGCTCTGTATTATTTATTCGGACCCTCTGCGAGAGGGCGAACTTTGTAATAAGTGTGCGTGTGTGTGATGCATGTCTTCCAACCCCACGTCTTTCTCCCTTTTATTTACCAGCTTATGATGGTTAGTTTTAGGGCATGTTTCAATTAGCATCTATATGTTCGCATGCTTGCATTCATTCATCTGTATTGCATGCACCGGGCTCGGCGCATCATGCTAACTGCATTGTATTTCAATTCCAAGTTGAATACATGTATCGATTGTTGCATCTCATATGCCATCTTAGAATAGCCAAGCCTATTGTAGTTGCATTTTTGCATGTGTTGCATTAGGCATTCTTAGCATAGTTAGGATTCATGCATGATTTCTAATTAGCTTCTTTCTTTGGCTCGGAGTACTCGGTAAGTGTTTATTCTTTAGCATCCTTGCATGTGTGTGAGTGACTGCCATGATAGCATGCTTACCACGAGGCTATGTGCTTATGCGATATAACTGCCTGAATGCCTGTGGGTGAAGGTTGGGTTGCTTGAGTTGGAATAATTCGTCGAAACCCGTGTTTTAGCCTACTTGCGAGTAGCAAACTTCAATCCATTTTCAAAACAAACGGATATGCGATGCTTTGTTCCAACTTAGGCAATCCAGTCTATACTTGTATGCTGTGCGCATCACATAGTAATTCTAGGCTAATAAATCGGAATAAGAGCACATGTGTTTTCAAAAACTCGATATCATGCTTAGTAGTGGCCGATCTTCGATCGGGCGAGCGGGGCTGCTCATGAAATGACCTTCCCCAATCGTACCCAAGTTCCCGAGCCGAGGCAACTTTGGTGATGACGGATGCGTGGCCTTAGGCACGAATTAGGGTTTCCTAATTCCCCTAAAACAAAATATTTAGGTGGCGACTCTGTATCTGGCAAAGCAGTCCATGTTTGGCACTTCTTTCTAAAAATCTGTTTTTCAAAACGATTTACCGGATTTGGACTCTTTGGTGATTTATCGGTCTTGCATTGCACTTTGCGGGATTAGATTCAGAACCGTGACATTTGAGTCCGAACTGTAGTAAGCCCAATGAACAAAACGGGATTTCTCCTGGGATGTTTGGGGACGTCTACAATCAGTAGCAGCAAACAACCAACGAAGCCTTTGTTGCCAGGAACTCCATTCAGACCAACAACCAATTCAAACCAACAACCAACTAGACAAAGAGCAAAAGACTAATTGGTTAGACCAAACACAACACCTGAGCACAGACCAAATCCACCACAGAACTAGACAACAAACCCAATCCACCGCTGAACCAGACAACAAACACAGAAGAACATCGGCAAGCAGAACAGACAAACAGAACACAACCCTGTTCAGTAGGCAGAGTTTCACCAGTTATTCAATAAGCAGACTAACACCTGCTTGAGATTATACACAATCTCATTGACTGAGTAACAAAGAGAAGGGTTAGAAGCTTTAAGCCACAATGTAATCCTTAACTTGATAATATCACACAACCTTTCCAAATCCACCAGTGTACCATTAAAGAGGTTGTCATTCCTCTGCCTCCAGATGGACCAGAATACAGCCAATGGTATGACCTTCCAAATGACCCTTACCCTTTTTTTATGACTATAACCAGCACATCACTGCAAGAGAGCAGTCACGGACCCGGCATCACCCAAGAGACTCTCCACCAATTAAGAACATTAGACCAGATCCTCCAACTAAAAGGACAATACAGTAGCACATGGTTCATAGTTTCAATTTCATTTCTGCAGAAAATACAATTAACATTTGCACCAGCACTGAGGACTCCAATTCTTTGAAGGTAACATGTTGTCTTAAGTCTTCCTTTCCATGCCAACCACCTAAAGAATTGCACCTTCGGTGGAGCCAAATTCCTCCAAATGAATTTCCCTATTTGTGCAAAAACTTCAGATGGAAATTCATTCCCTTTGTAGGCAGAGGCAATAGTAAACTTACCAGTCTTATCTACATTCCAGCTCAAAATGTCCAGCACTCCATCCCTTAGAGCAGGTGCATTTAGTAGGAACACCTTCAACCTCCTTAATTCTTCAATTTCCTATTGAAACAAATTTCTCCTGAAACCCAAAATCCATTCTTCATTTCCACACCTCTTGCTTTTAACCATTGCCACTGATTCACATTTATCAAGGGACAAAAAGAATAATCTTGGAAAAGTATCTTTTAAGCACCCAGAACCAACCCAATTATCTAGCCAAAATTTTGAGTCTCCCCCATTACCAACAATAAGTATTATGTTGACCTTAAAAAATTCCATCAGCTCAGGGCAAGTTCTACCAACCCCCAAGATATCCCTCCAGACCATAGACAACCTTGTGCTTGTTACAAGCAAAGGCAACCAACCTCCACCAACCTCAGGGTATTTGCTGCAAATTACCTATTTCTAAAGAGTTCCATTCTCACCCCCAAATCTCCACCACCATTTCAAAAGGAGACAATCATTCATAGGTCTCACCTTTTTAATGCCTAGTCCCCCATCACTTTTGCTTTGAGTTTTTTCCCCCCATTTGACCAAATGTATTTTCTTTCTCAGAGCATCACCCCCCAAAGGAATCTAGACTGAATTTTGTCGATCTCCTTTGCAATGCCTTTAGGCATTTTAAACAGGGATAAGTAGTAAATAGGTAGGGATGATAAGACAGACTTGATCATTGTCAACCTACTAGCAAAAGATAAAAATCTTATTTTCCAAGAAGCCAACTTCGATTACTTAGTTTATAAGTATTAGTAAAATTAATGTTTCCTTTTTAGTTATTCTTGATTAACGAGAATTTTTAACTGGAGTGGTGTTTTGATTATTAATAAAACTTGAGTAAAAGAGAGAGTTTTGTGTGTGTGTGTGTGTGTTTGTTAGTGATATTTCATGTTGCATTATTCTTATTTCATACACATTATTTACCTATATCAACGTGCAATAGATCAAGAGTTGCATTATTCTTATTTCAAAAACTATTTTTTTTAGTAGTGTATCCTTTGAGATTTGCTCCCTTGCAAATAAGTAGAGTAACCTATTTGCATAATTATTTTTTGAATTAAAAAAAAATATTCATATTGAGTAAGATATATTCTTTGAGTAATATTAGAAATTTCAAAAAATTTATCAAATATTTCATATGAGTGTGAAACTCACACTATATGGATCCTATGTGAGTCTCACACTCATGTGAGACATTTGATAAAAACTTTGATAGAACTTTTGAGATCTCTAACATTTTTTATATCGTTTTTCCGGTCCATGTTTTTTTGTTGCAGCATTTCCAATTCAACTCCTTTTAGTTCCCATTTAGTTCTGTTTTCACGTCCTGTTTATATTTTTATTTTTCCAAAAAAATCAGAACACTATAGTTAAAAACATGAGATAGTCGGAAAGGGGAAGTGGTCATGTTTGTATTTCAGAAAATCAAAATAATAGCCATAAGCCAAACCAAATCCATGTAAGAGAAAAACAAGCCCAACGTTTGCTAGGTAATAATTCATTTTATCAACCATAGATTCAGTAACCATATGTCACACATAAGTTCAACAACAACCATACTTGTCCAAAGCAAAATATGATACAAATTATGCATATAGCCACCCAAATCCAATACAAATTATGGAAATCATTATTACCATATCCAATAGAGCAACAATTACTTCGCGTTCAGAACTTTGATCTCAAAAACCAGAACCGAGTTGGGTAGAATACCCCATGCTGGGAATCCAATAGGAACATAAGCATAGTCAGGAGAGCACTGCAAAATTCATCACATATATGTCAGTCCATGAAACAAGCCGTTCGATGGGTAAACACGAAAAAAAGTTCAACCTAATGCCTTTAACAACTAGAACTTGCAATTTTGTATGGTGTACTAAAGTACTTATAATAAAAAGGCTGAATTTTAGTTATAGGGACAAAAACACAATGTATTTTAAAGAAACAAGGCCAAATCTTAGTGCAAGCCATAGGTATCCCAGGGAAGTCATGGCAATGATGGCACAATTAAAACTGCTGTTGAGATACACTAGCGGGTTATTAGCAAAATCTTATTTAAAATAATAGGAGAGGCCCAACAGCTAAACGAAAAGGTCAGAACATTACCCGTAACCGAGCAACTTCTCCAACCTACATTCCCAGAACGCCTTCATCCCATCCTGAGACAGAATAAATACTTCGAATGAATTAACAACCACAGAACCATTTATGCCACATCTTAATATGATACAACAATTGCCACCTCAAAGAAGCAATGCCCAATTCTGGGGCATCCTAAAAACATTAGATTTGAATGTAATTTTGTATTACATATTTAATTGTCCCTATAACTGATTCACCAGTACTGTGCAATGTCATACAAGAAAAAGGATCAAACTTAATATGTAAGCAGATTTTAAAGGTAAATCAGACCACATTACTACTAATGTGTGCATGTATTTCATACCTCTGTGTAGTGTTTCGATTATGGGAAAAGAAATTTTTTGATAATTTTTCCAAAATTTTGAGGAAAGTAGTACTTGAAGGATGGATATTGAAAATGAGTCGAACAAAAATTAGCAAAGGTGCATGTATTTGTTATCTTCATAAAACGAAAAAGGGGTGAAATGTTACATATATATTGTAAAACTAAATGGAAGACTAAGAAACTTTACTGCCTAAGATGATAATAATAGAGCCACTTTTCTGTTAATACAACTGAGGTAAGGATGTCTTCCAATCAAAATCGCAATTCATACTCCAAGTTAGAAATAGTTGGAAAATATTCGCAATGAAAAATCTTTTCCAATATGAATTAAAGACCCTAAAAACCCTAAAACCCAAATCCTAAACCCTAAACCCTAAACCTCAAAACGTGAACCCTAAAAACCATAAAACCCTAAACCCTAAACTCCCTAAACCCTAAAAAAATGCGAAACCCAAAACTCTAAAAAATCCTAAAAATCCTAAACCTTAAATCCCATACCCTAAACCCTAGAAAACCCTAAAACCTAAGCCCCGAAAAATATCAAACCCTAAAAAATCATAAAAACCCTAAACCCTAAAATAAAAACCCTAAAACCTAAACCCTAAACACTACACCCTAAACTTTAAATCCTAAACCCTAAATCCAAAACCCAAAAACCCTAAACCCTAAACCCAAAACCCCAAAATCTAAACACAAAAACCCTAAACCCTAAACCCTAAACTTTAAACCCTAAACCTTAAACCATAAATCATAAATCCAAAACCAGAAAAAACCAAAAACCCTAAACCCCAAAACGCTAAACCATAAATCCTAAATCCCAAAACCCGAAACCCGAAACCCTAACCCTTAAACCCTAAAGGCCTAAAACCTAAACCCTAAATCCTAAGAACTCTAAACCCTAAAACGCTAAACCCTAAAATTGTAAAACCCTAAACCCCAAAACCCTAGACCCTAAACCCCTAAAAACCTAAACCCAAAAAAATAAACCCTAAACACTGAACTGTAAATCGTAAATCGTCAATCCTCAATCCTAAACCCCAAAACCCTAAACCCTAAATCATAATCCTTAAACCCTAAACCCCAAAGCCCCAAACCCTAAAACCCTAAACCGTTAACCTTAAACCCTAAATCCCAAATCCTAAATCCCAAACCCGAAATACCAAAACGCTAAACCCCAAAACCCTAAACCCTAAATGATAAAACCTAAACCATAAACCCAAAACCCTAAATCCTAAACCTCAAAACCCAAACCCTAAAAACCATTAAACCCTAAATCGCAAAATCCCTAAACCCAAAAAGAACCCAAAATCCTAAACTCTGAAAAAACCCAAAAAATCCTATACCCTAAACCCTAAACCCTAAACGTTAAATTCCAAAACCTAAACACAAAAAACTCTAAATACCTACAACCTAAGCCCTAAAAAACACCAAACCCAAAAAAACCCAAAAAATCCTAAACCATAAATCCTAAACCTTAAATCCCCAACCCTATACTCTAAAAAACCACCGAAAACCTAAATCCAAAACCCTAAGCCGAAAACCCTAAACCCTAAACCAAAAAACCCTAAACCGTAAATACTAAACTCCAAAACCCTAAATCCTAAACCCAAAATCCCCAAACCCTAAACCATAAACCCTAAATCCTAAACCCAAAACCCTAAAAGCCCAAATTCCAAAACCCTAAACTCAAAAATCGTAAACCATAAACCCTAAAAATCTAACCCTAAACTACCTAAACCTCAAACCCTAAACCCAAAACCCAATATCCCAAAACCCTAAACCCTAGATCCTAAATCCGCAGAACTCTAAATCCCAAACTCCCAAACCCAAAAAGAACCCAAAATCCTAAACTCTAAAAAAACCCAAAAAACACTAAACCCTAAATCCTAAACCCAAAAAAACCCTAAAAACCCTATAACCTAAGCCCTAAAAAACACCAAATCCAAAAAAACCCTAAAAACCCTAAACCTTAAATCCCCAAACCTAAACTCTAAAAAATCACCGAAAACCTAAATCCAAAACCCTAAACCAAAAAACCCTAAACCCTAAATCTTAAACCCTAAATACTAAATTCCAAAACCCTAAATCCTAAACCCAAAACCCAAAACCCTAAAACCCCAAACTCCAAAACCCTAAACTTGAAAATCGTAAACCATAAACCCTAAAAATCCAAAAAACCATAAACCCTAAACTACCTAAACCTGAAACCCTAAACCCAAAACCCAAAACCCAAAAATCCTAAACCCTAAAGCCTAAATCCTAAATCCTAAGAACTCTAAACCCTAAAACCCTAAACCGTAAAATTGTATAACCCTAAACCCCAAAACCCTAAATCCTTAAAACCCTAAACCTAAAAAGATAAACCCCAAACACTGAATCCCAAATCATAAATCGTCAATCCTAAATCCTAAACACGAAAACCCTAAACCCTAAATCCTAAATCCAAAACCTGAAACCCCAAAACCGTAAACCCCAAAACTCAAATCCCTAGATGATAAAAACTAAAACATATGCCCTTAACCCTAAATCCTAAACCTCAAAACCTAAACCCTAAAAACCACAAAACCCTAAATCCCAAGCTCCCTAAACCCAAAAGAAATCCTAAACCCTAAACTCTAAAAAACCCTAAAAACCCAAAACCCAAAACCCCAAACCCGAAACGTTAAATCCCAAAACATAAACGCTAAAAACCCTAAAAACTCAAAACCCTAAGCCCTAAAAAACACCAAACCCTAAAAACCCCTAAAAACCCTAACCCTAAACCCTAAATCTTAAAAAACCCAAAAAATACTAAACCCTAAACCCTAAACCCAGAAACCCTAAACCCTAAATCCTAAAACCTTAAAACCGTGAAAAACCTAAAATCCTAAACCGAAAACCTTGAACCCCTACACCCTAAACCCTAAATCCAAAATGCGAAGAACTCCAAACACTAAAATCCTAAACCCAAAAATTTTGAAACCCTAAACCCCTAAACCCTAAATCAAAAAAGACAAACCCAAAACACGGAACCCTAAACAGTAAATCCTTAATCCAAAATCCAAACCACAAAAACCCTAAATCCCAAACCCTTAGCCCTAAAGCCCTAAACCTTAAAACCCTAAACCCTAAATCCTAAAAACAAAACCCAAAACACCAAAACCCTAAACCCCAAAACCCAAAACCCTAAACCCTAAATGATAAAACCTAAACCATAAACACTAAACCCTAAATCCTAAACCTCAAAGCCTAAACCATAAAAAGCTAAACCCTAAAAAAGCCCTAAACCCTAAAAAACCCTAAAAACCCAAAAAAGCCTAAACCTAAACCCTAGACTCTAAAACTAAACCCTAAACACTAAATGTTAACTCCCAAAACCTAAACCCTAAAAAACCCTAAAAATCCTAAACCCTAAACACTAAATCCTAAACCTTAAATCCCAAACCCTAAGCACTAAAAAACCCAAAAAACCTAAATCCTATACACTAAACCCTAAACCCTAAATCCAAAACCCAAAACGTAAAACCCTAAACCTTAAACCTTAAACCCTAAATCCTAAACCCAAAACCCTAAAACTCAACCCAAAAACCCTAAATCCTAAATCCTAAACCGAAAATGCTAAACCCCAAACCTGAAACGCTAAATTCTCAATTCTAAACCCTAAATCCTAAATCCTAAACCCAAAACCCGAAAACCCGAAACTCCAAATCCCTAAATCTGAAATCCTAAAAACCCTAAACCCTAAGCTACCTAAACCTTAAACCCTGAACCTAAAATCCTAAACCACTAAACCCTAAATCCTAAATCCTAAATACTAACAACTCTAAACCCTAAAACCCTAAAACCCTAAACCCAAAAAGATAAAGCCTAAACACCAAACCCTAAATCGTAAATCATCAATCCTAAATCCTAAACCGCAAAACCCTAAACCCTAACCCTTAAACCCTAAACCCTAAGCCCTAAATCCTCAACCTTAAATCCTAAACCCTAAATCCTAAGTCCTAAATCCAAAACCCGAAACTCCAAAATCCTAAACCCCAAAACACTAAACCCTAAATGACAAATACTAAACCATAAACCCTAAATCCTAAATCGTAAACCTCAAAACCTAAACCCTAAAACCATAAAACCCTAACCCCCAAACACCCTAAACCCTACGAACAACCTAAACCCTAAACTGTAAAAAACCCTAAAAATCCTAAAAGCCCTAAATCCTAAACACTAAACTCTAAACCCGAAACCCTAAACTGTAAATATTAAATCCCAAAACCTAAACCCTAAAAAACCCAAAAAACCCTAAACACTAAGCCCTAAAAAACACCAAACTTTAAAAAACCCTAAAAACTCTAAACCCTAAACACCAAGAAACCCGAAACCCTAAACCCTTAACTCTAAACCCTTAACCCTAAACCCTAAAGCCCAAATCCTAAACCTAAAACTCAAAACCCAAACACCTTAAACACCAAAACCCAAAACCTAAACCCTAAAACCAAATTTCCCCAACCCTAAAAAACTCTCAACCATAAACCCTAGAAAACCCCAAACCCTAAAAAACCCTAAACCCTAAAAATGGTAAACCCTAAACCCTAAATCCTAGATCTTAAATCCCAAACCTTAAACCCTAAACCCTAATCCCTAAACCATAAATCCAAAACCCTCAACACTAAACCAAAAAAACCCTAAACCCATAACCCTAAAACCTAAACCCAAAAATTCTAAACCCTAAACCCTAAACGCTAAACCTCAACCGTAAACCCTAGAACCTAAATCTTAAACCCAAAACCCAAAACCCCAAAACCCTAAACTCCAAAATCCTAAACCGTAAACCCTAAACCCTAAATCCTAAAAATAATAAAAATCGTAAACCCTAAACTCCCTAAACCTTAAACCCTAAACCCTAACCCTTGAACCCTAAACCATGAAACCCTAAACCCTAAAGCCTTAAACCACAAACCTCAAACCGTAAACCCCAAATCTAAATCCAAAACCCGAAACCCTAAATTCTAAAACCTAAACCCTAAATCCAAAATCCTAAACCTCAAAACCTAAACCCTAAAATCCATAAAACCGTAAACCGTAAAAAAATGCTAAACCCTAAACCTTAAACGTTAAATCCCAAACCCTAAACCTCAAAAAATACTAAAAACCCCAAACCCAAAACCCTCAAAAAAACTCAAACCCAAAGAAAACCAAAAAACCCTAAACCCTAAACCCCAAACCATAAACCCTAAAAACCAAAAATCCTATACCCTAAACCCCAAACCCAACCCTAAAACCCACAACCTTAAAAGCTAAACCCTAGATTGAAAAATCCTAAACCCTAAACCATAAAGCCAAAACCCTAGAACTCTAAAAACCCTAAAACCCTAAACCCTAAATTCGAAACCCTAAACCCTCAATTCTAAACCCTTAACCCTAAACCCTAAACCCTTAATCCTAAACCTAAAACTCGAAACCCAAAATCACTAAACCCTAAATCCTAAACCTAAAACTCAAAATCCAAAAACCTTAAACCCTAAACCCTAAAAATCCTAAAACGTAGACTCTCTAAACCCTAAAAAACTCTAAACCGTAAACCCTAAAAAAACACAAGCCCTAAAAAATCCCAAACCACAAATCGTCAATGCAAAATCCTAAACCCCAAAACCCTAAACCCTAAAATTGTAAAACCCTAAACCCCATAACCCTAGACCCTAAACCCCTAAAATCCTAAACCCAAAAAAATGAACCCTAAACACTAAACTGTAAATCGTAAATCGTCAATCCTAAATCCTAAACCCCAAAACCCTAAACCCTAAATCATAATCCTTAAACCCTAAACCACAAAGCACTAAACCCTAAAACCCTAAACCATTAACTTTATACCCTAAACCCTAAATCCTAAATCCTAAATCCCAAACCTGAAATACCAAAACTCTAAACCTCAAAACCCTAAACCCTAAATGATAAAACCTAAATCATAAACCCAAAACCCTAAATCCTAAACCTCAAAACCCAAACCCTAAAAACCATTAAAGCCTAAACCCCAAACTCCCTAAACCCAAAAAGAACCCAAATCCTAAACTCTAAAAAAACACAAAAAATCCTTAACCCTAAGCCCTAAACGTTAAATCCCAAAACCTAAACACAAAAAAATCGTAAAACCTAAACCCTAAAAAACATCAAACCTAAAAAAACTGTAAAAATCCTAAACCCTAAATCCTGAACCTTAAATCCCCAACCCTAAACTTTAAAAAACCATCGAAAACCTAAACCTAAAACCCTAAACCAAAAACCTAAACCCTAAACCCTAAACCCTAACCTAAACCCTAAATACTAAACTCCAAAACACTAAATCCTAAACCCAAAACCCAAAACCCTAAATCCTAAACCCAAAATTCTAAGCCCTAAACCATAAACCCTAAATCCTAAACCCTAAATCCTAAACCCTAAAACCCCAAACTTTAAAACCCTAAACTTGAAAATCGTAAACCATAAACCCTAAAAATCCAAAAAACCATAAACCCTAAACTACCTAAACATCAAACCCTAAACCCCAAACCCCAAACCCTAAACCCTAAATCCTAAATCCTAAATCCAAAAAACTCTAAACCCCAAACTCCCTAAACCCAAAAAGAACCCAAAATCCTAAACTCTAAAAAAACCCTAAACCCTAAACCCTAAACGTTAAATCCCAAAACCTAAACTCAAAAAACCCTAAAAACCCTAAAACCTAAGCCCTAAAAAACACCAAACCCAAAAAAACCCTTAAAACCTGAAACCCTAAATCCTAAACCTTAAATCCCTAACCCCAAACTCTAAAAAACCACCGAAAACCTAAATCCAAAACCCTAAACCCAAAACCCTAAACCAAAAAATCCTAAATACTAAACTCTAAAACCCTAAATCCTAAACCCTAAAACCTAAACCGAAAATCCCTAAACCCTAAACCATAAACCCTAAATCCTAAACCCAAAACCCCAAACTCCAAAACCCTAAACTCAAAAATCGTAAACCATAAACCCTAAAAATCAAAAAAACCATAAACCCTAAACTACCTAAACCCTAAACCCTAAACCCTAAACCCAAAACCCAAAACCCCAAAACCCTAAACCCTAAATCCTAAATCCTAAGAACTCTAAACCCTAAAACCCTAAATCCTAAAATTGTAAAACCCTAACCCCAAAACCTTAAACCCCTAAAACCCTAAACCCAAAAAGATAAACCCCAACCATTCAATACTAAATCGTAAATCGTCAATCCTAAATCCTAAAGACCAAAACCCTAAACCCTAACCCTTAAACCTTAAACCCTAAACCCTAAGTCCTAAATCCAAAACCCGAAATGCCAAAATCGTAAACCCTAAAACTCGAATCCCCAGATGAGAAAACCTAAACCATAAGCCCTAAACCCTAAATCTTAAACCATAAAACCCTAAATCCCAAACTCCTAAACCCTAAAAAACCCTAAACCCTAAACTCTAAAAAATCCCCAAAACCCTAAACCCTAAATCCCAAACCCTAACGTTAAACCCAAAACATAAACGTTAAAAAACCCTAAAATCCCAAAACCCTAAGCCCTAAAAAAAACCAAACCCTAAAAAACCCTAAAAACCCAAACCTTAAACCCTAAACCCTAAACCCTAAAAAACCCAAAAAATCCTAAACCCAAAACCCTGAACCCAGAAATCCTAAACTCTAAATCCTAAAACCTTAAGACCCTTAAAACTCTAAAACCCTAAACCCTAAACTCTAAACCATAAACCCTTAACTCTAAACCCTTAACCCTTAACCCTTAACCCTTAACCCTAAACAATAAATCCGAAACCTAAAACTCGAATCCCAAAAATCCTAAACCCAAAAATTCTAATCCCTATTCGCTAAACCCAAAACTCCCCAAACCCTAAAAACTCTCAACCCTAAACCCTAGAAAATCCCAATCCCTAAAATACTCTGAACCCTAAACCCTAAACCCTAAATCCTAAATCTTCAATCCCAAATCCTAAACCCTAAAAAATCCTAAAAACCCTTAACCCCAAACCATAAACCTTAAATCCTAAACCCAAACCCTAAACCCTAAGCCCTAAACCAAAAAACGGTAAACCCTATACCCAAAAACCTAAAACCTAAACCCAAAAATCCTTAACCGTAAATGTCACGCCCCAAATTTTATTACTCAGAAATATAACCAAAACCTTCCGTACAAGTCCATTTTATTAACTACAATTATAATTACAACTACTCATTACATAGAGTAATAATAATATTATTCCTTCTTGAATAAATACAACAATAATACAAGTCAAGGTTCCCATTGAATTGCACAAGAATCTCTCATTACACAAACATCTCTCATTTACGCTATGACAAATAAGAGAGAATAAACTCTTCAATCCTGAATCCGGCATTCCAAACTTCGTTCCTGAAAAATGGTAAAAATAATTGGGATGAACACGAAGTCTAATAGGAATCTTCCCTGATTCTAAACAATAAGATCCCTAGATACATGTGATCATGAAATGCTAAAGAGTGATATAAACATAAATTCGTTGTGTTCTTTTCATACACAAATTGCAATACATATAGGTAATACCATTCTCATAAAGAAATTCACGAAAACTTTTCAAAGAAAAACCCCTTTCATTTGTTCCTGTATCAGTCAAATATATTTTTCAAAAGAAAAGAGTCTTTTCAAGAATTCCTTACTAACTTTATCTAGAATTATAAACATAGCAATGAGTCATTCTCCTACATGTCACAACACATTATAACCCATTATAATCCACACAAAAAGAACCCATACAATTCCACATATTCGACTTTACCTAATCAAAATTATTCACTTTCCATTATCTCAAAAACCCATGTACAAATCTTATTATAATCATTTCACACAATCCAAATTAGACACCGGCTCCATTACCAAGCCTTAACATCATACCACATGCTTTACCGGTCACTAGCCGGAAGGAACGCGAAACCTTTACACATTTCATCAACCCACACACTTTACCGGGCGCTACTTTGGAAGGAAGGCAGAACCTTTATTAAGCGCCACGCTTTGCCGGCTCAAATACGGCAAGAAACAGACCCCAAGGCAACATTACAATCCATCAATTTCTTAAGGCATTGCTCGTTATGAATTATGGGCAAAGCCAACACATTCATTCATCATTTCCGTTACTTATTAGCTCAAGAACACGTACTCATTATTTTCCACCATTCTGTAGTATTCATCAAGTCATTTGTTGTTACAATCCCAACAAAACCAATAATAACATTCATTATTTTTATCACAAAATTCATCCAATAATGCATCCACTAAGAGCATTTGGCGCATTTTTAGAAACATTCTAAATTCTCATATTTCAATGGTCTTTTAACTTTTCCATAAAATTATTAAATCTTTATACTCAATTTCATAACACAATAATCATCATAAATTATCCCCAATTAATTGATGTAATTACTCATCTTAATTTCTTCAAAATAACCTTTCTATACAATAGTAATTTTCCAACCATTATTCGTCATTATCTATTCTCATCTCTACAAAACATAAACTTAATTTCATAAATCAAATGTCAATTAAAGCTTTCTTCATTCCCAATATAGATTTCATAACTAGGGTTAAACATAAATTAGGGCTTTTTACTATTTGACACAAAACCACATTCTCATAACCCAAACATTTTATATTTCACTTAAATCATCAATTCAACTTCTGTAAATTAAAAACCCTAGCTTTCTTCACATGTCTTTTATAAAAATCTCCACAAAATGAAGGTTTTATGCAATAGAAATTATCACACATCCATCCACAAGATATTATTGAAGAGAAGCAAGGAAAACAAAACCCAAAACCATAAACCCTAAACCCTAAATCCTAAAAACAAAACCCAAAACACCAAAACCCTAAACCCCAAAACCCTAAACCCTAAATGATAAAACCTAAACCATAAATACTAAACCCTAAATCCTAAACCTCAAAGCCTAAACCATAAAAACCTAAACCCTAAATTCCCTAAACCCTAAAAAAACCCAAAACCCTAAGCCCTAAAAAACCCTAAAAAGCCTAAACCTAAACCCTAGACTCTAAAACTAAACCCTAAACACTAAATGTTAACTCCCAAAACCTAAACCCTAAAAAATCCTAAAAATCCTAAACCCTAAACCCTAAATCCTGAATCTTAAATCCCAAACCCTAAACACTAAAAAACCACAAAAAACCTAAATCATAAACCCTAAACCCTAAACCCTAAATCCAAAACCCAAAACGTAAAACCCTAAACCTTAAACCCTAAATCCTAAACCCAAAACCCTAAAACTCAACCCAAAAATCCTAAACCCTAAACCTTAAACTCCCCAAACCCTAAAAAACTCTCAATCCTAAACCCTAGAAAACCTTAAATCCCAAACCCTAAATCCTAAATCCTAAACCAAAAAAACCCTAAACCCCCAATCCAAAACCCTAAAACCTAAACCAAAAATCCTAAACCCTGAGCCCTAAACCATAAACCCTAAACCCAAAATCTTAACCCTAAACCCGAAATCCTAAATCCTGAACCCTAAACCCAAAACCCTAAAACCCTAAGCTTTAAAATCCTAAACTCCAAAATCCTAAATCCTAAACCGTAAACCCTAAATCCTAAAAACTCTAAAAACCCTAAACCCTAAACTCCCTAAACCTTAAACCCCAAACCCTATACCCTAAAATCGTAAACCCTAAAAATTCTAAATCCTAAACCCTAAAACCCTATATCTTAAATCCCAAACACAAAACCCTGAAAACCCTAAAATCCCTAAACCCTAAACCACAAAAATTGCCAAACCCCAAAAAATTCCTAAAAACACTAAATCCTAAACCCTAAAAAACCCTATGAACCCTAAATTCAAAACCTTAAAAATCCTAAACCCTAAACCCTTAACCCAATCCCAAACCCGAAACCCCAAAACCCTAAACCATAAAACGTAAACCCTAAAACCTAAAGCCCCGAAACCCTAAAAAACAAAAAACACTAAACCCTAAACTTTAAATCCCAAACCCTAAATCCTAGAAAACCCTAAAAACCCTAAAACCGAAGCCCCAAAAAATATCAAACCCTAAAAAATCGTAAAAACCCTAAACCCAAAAACAAAAACCCAAAAACCTAAATCCTAAACACTAAACACTAAACCCTAAACTTTAAATCCTAAACCCTAAATCCAAAACCCGAAACCAAAAAATCCTAAACCCTAAACTCTAAACCCAAAACCACAAAACCTAAACACAAAAATCCTAAACCCTAAACCCTAAACCCTAAATCTTAAACCCTAAATCCTAAATCATAAATCCAAAACCAAAAACCCTAAACCCCAAAACGCTAAACTCTAAATCGTAAAACCTAAACCCTCAACCTTAAACCCTAAACCCTAAATCCTAAACCTCAAACACTAAACCCTAAAACCCATAAAACCTTTGATGGTAGTGCTCTTTTTTCTGGTTGCTCTTTTGTTTGTTATTGTTGGTCTCTCACCAACCTTTGATGGTAGTGCTACCAAATGAATTGGGTTTTTTTCTCGATACCAACTTAGTTGGGATCGTATTGTTTTGCTTTGATACTTTTCGTACTTCCTTACCTTTATCTTATATGTAAATTTTTCTTCATTAATAAAGTTCTTTTTGCTTATAAAAAAAAAATTTCTTTGTCTATTGCAAGACTGGTCATTAAATCTTGATTGTTAATTTGTGGTTCGGTTATGTGATGAGGATTGCCCTTTGACTTATAACTTTTTAATTACGTTTTTATTTTTTTGGTTTTTTTTTTCTTTAGTGGATTTTTTCAATTTCGAGTTAAAAGAAAAAAAAAAAAGAAAAGGTTATTTTGTAAATCCATCTAGACTAAAAAGGAGTTAAAAATTAAAATAATTACATTTCTTCTTCTACTTTTTTTTTTTTTTAAGTCAACTAAAAACAAATACTATAAGCCTTTGTGGAAAAAAAAAAAAAAAAAGCCTAAACAAGTTAGCTTACTTTTGCATTTATCAGTACTTTTTTCGAAAAGTTTATATATATACATATATTTTATAGAATTATCTAATATAAACAGTCCCAAAAAGTAAATTCTAACTCAATGTTGAAAAAAATTCACTAAACACAAAAATAAGCCCAAAAAATATGCCAACTTATAAGTTGTGTTTATAAACATTTTTATGAACTATAAATGATTAGAAATGCACAAATTGATTGCTTGAACAAAAAAAAAAAAAAAAGCAACTTAAGATTCTGTCTTTCAATACAGTATCTTATTTGATGAGGGAAAATTACAAATATTATAAAGAATGAATATATATAGAAATTAATTTGTGTACTATTTGGCACTATGTTCCTTTGCTTTGTATGATCTTATCAATAACAGGCTCAACCATTGTTTCCAAGTCTGTCAAGTCATCCTTCAATTCCTCAACTTGTGAATCCAAATTACATAAAAACTTCAAGTCAAAAAATAACTCAATATACACATCTCTATAAAATATTATTTTTTAAATTTTACAAAAATCAAAGTAAAATTTAAAAATTAGGGACCAAAATGCACAAATAGTATACTTTGGTTACATAGAGTAATTACCAAAGAGTAATTATATACTTTTGTTGCCAATTTTGTTTGGTTTCAATTAGCTATGCTGGATGCTTCTCTTGTAATTGTGTTTTCATTATTTATATACTCTCTTTGTTTGCTGATAAAAAAAAAAAAGAGTAATGACCAAAGACTAAAAGGTAACAAATCATATGCTTTGAAAAAAAATTACAAATTAAAGTATAACAGATCACATAATTTATGGACACTTAATGTAATTAACTCTTACCTTTTTTTTTTTTTTTGTCTTTTTTTTGTAATATTTTTAAATGAGGCAAAATAACGTTGTAGTTTGACTTAAATTTACTGTGATCCCTATTATTTCAATTTGAATTATTTAGTCATTACATTTTAAATTTAGTTTCAACTTTGTGATTCTATTGAAATTTGAAGTTAAAATTAAAGGCTCTATTTGGTAGAGCTTTGAAACTTTAGTTCCACCCTTTGGTTTGCACGTGGTATTTGTTTATAGTTTTCAAAAATTAAATCCACGCTCACTTTTGAAAACTTTGTCCAAGGCGGGAAAATTTGGGCTAACCGATCGTCCTCCCGGACGTCGGGCCAGTTGACCGAAACAGTGCATTTTTTTTTTTTAAACCCTACAACCCATAAAACCCAAAACCCTAAACCCCAAAAAACCTAAACCCTAAACTCTAAAAAACCTTAAAAACCCTAAATCCAAAATCTCAAACCCTAAACTTTAAAAAACCCTAAACCCTAAGCCCTAAAAAATACCAAACTCTAAACAATCGTAAAACCCCTAAACCTTAAACCCCAAACCATAAACCCAAATAAACCCTAAAAAATCCTAAAAAGCCTAACCTTAAACCCTAAACCCAACCATAAAACCCACAACCCTCAACCCCATATTCCAAAACCGTAAACCCTAAATCCGAAAACCTTAAAATCCTAAAAAACCTCAAACACTAAACCCTAAACTCTAAATCTTAAACCCTCAACTCAACCCTAAACCCCAAATCCCGAACCAAATAGTCGAAACCCAAAAACCCTTAACCACAAAACCCAAATCCCTATCCCCTAGACACTAAAAACCCTAACCATGAACTCCCCAAAACATAAAAAAGTCTCAATCCTAAACCCCAGAAAACCTTAAATCCCAAACCTTAAACCCTAAAACCTAAAACCTAAAACCTACACAAAAAAAAAAAAAACCCTAAACCCTAAATCCAAAACCTCAAAAACTAAACCCTAAAAACATAAAACTCAAAACCCTAAACTCCCTAAACCCCAAAAACCTAAACCTAAACCCTAAACTCTAAAAAACCTTAAAAACCCTAAATCCAAAACCAAAAACCCTAAACCCTAAACTCTAAAAAACCTTAAAAACCCTAAATCCAAAATCCCAAAACCTAAACACAAAAATCCTAAACCCTAAATCCTAAACCTAAACCCTAAAACCTAAACCCTAAATCCAAAACCCGAAACCCAAAACCCTAAACCCTAAACTCTAAAACCTAAGCCCCAAAAAATATCAAACCCTAAAAAATCGTAAAATCCCTAACCCTAAAACAAAACCCTAAAACCTAAACCCTAAACACTAAACCCTAAACTTTAAATCCTAAACACTAAATCCAAAACCCGAAACCCCAAAACCCTAAACCCAAAATCCAAAATCCCAAAACCTAAACACAAAAACCCTAAACGCTAAACCCTGAACATTAAATGTAACGCCCTCAAAAAATATAACATCATTAAACCCATCAATATAGACATTCATTGATGTATAAAAGATCCACATTCTTCTATTCATCAGAGTTTCATTACAAAAGGTATTACATGTTAACCACAAAAGCAAATGTCCTAAGGGCTTACAGCTTTCCAAGTTAAGACTTGGTTACAAAAAGAGAGCACTAGCTCAATTACACATTAAGCCCTTGGCTTGAATCTACCTGTAATACATCAAAAAAAAAAAAAAAAAAAAAAATACAACCAAAAGTCCATCCGCCTCAAGCCTCCCAAGCTATGTCCTTGGAGGTGGCATGCTACCTGTACCTGAAAATGATGTTCCCATATAGGGTGAGCCACAGCCCAGTAGAAATACACTAAACCAACCATGAACAATGACTAAAAGATTAGCAGTTGATAGATGGCCAACACTGATACAACCACTTATATCATCTTACAGTTTCATGACATACAAGTCCATGTTACAATTCATTTTCCATTCTTTTCAATTCTCAATTCATAACCATGGCTCAGAACCTAGCCAAACCACTTATATGAGACAGTAACTCATATTAAACATTTTCTATTTCAATAAAAGATAAGCATACTAGCTATATCAACACATTAACAGATAAGCATATGAGCTATATCAACACTTCCATAGATATGCCTAAGAGCAATATCACACTTCCAAGGACAAGCGTATGAGCTGTGTCAACGCATTACTAGATAAGCATATGAGCTATATCTATGGAGTCCATCCCCTATCTTCTCCCAAACAACATCCAGTTTAGAGGTCCATCCCCTATCATCCCCTAAACCGTGGAGTACATCCCTATCTTCTCCAACACAACACAATGCATATAAACAATAATTATACACATCACCAATCAATACATAAAATTAATGTATTCTTTCAACTGTCACACTCAATGACATATTTCAATGATCAGTTTTAGTTTGCCTAATCATCATGCATTGTCTACAACAATCAAGACTATCCTCCACCGATACCCAAAGCAGTTATTTCTATACAGTAAATAAATGCACAAAATGGATAATATATAACATTTCAATTCGGTGAGTGATAAGTAATTCAACTACACCCTTTAATTCCCACATATTCCCACTTTCAGCACTTCCACTTCAATTCCTCGTTTCTCACAATTTATTATCCCAATTAATTAATCAATGTAATTAGGGCATTTTCCATAGTTAACATTACAACCCTTAAGGTCCCATTTTCATCAATGATTCCACATTCATTCCATTTCCCTAAGCTAAATACGTTCATGGGTCCATTATAAATAAAACCCCAACTTTGTAAAATTCCATAAAAGCTCCAAACTCTCTCAAAATTTCGCAACAACCCCCAACATCTCAAAATACCAAAATTTAAAGACAAAGTTCATAAAGAGGAGTAGGATATACCTACCTCAAAGTTTGAGCTCCAATGGAGATGAAGACCAAAACCAAAATGCTCCAAATTCTGAAATTTTCAGATTAAAATGTAGCCCTCGACGATCAACACAATTTTTGTAAAGGCCAAAAGTGAGCAAACAACTCTACTAGATCAAATCTAAGAGAGAAGGGCCGGTTTTAGAGTGAGAAGCTCTGAAAATGGCTTTTTGGAAAAGTAAGAGAGAGAAAAGATCTTTAAAAAGTGATAAAAAAGTCGGATCTCGCTTTTAAATAAGAGTCGCCCCGCTCGAGCGTGGAAACCCCCGCTCGAGCGCCACTTACAGACTCCCGCTCGAGCGGCCGAACTCCCGCTCGAGCGGCGGATGCACACTCCAGAATCTCGACATACTAGGTCCCCGCTCGAGCGGACAAGTAACAACAAGGTCCCTGCTCGAGCGTCAAAAACTCCGCTCGAGCGGACAGGCCAAAATCTGGGCAACTAGTTTTGGTTCCTAAGCTCAACCAATCTGTAACAAACCTGCCCAGCACATCCTATAACTCAAATACAAAGTAGGAAAGGATGTAAACCAGATAATAATCAACTACTAACACCCACGGAGACATGTCCGGATTGCTGTACAACAAGGGGTAAACCCGGGATCGCTATAACCTCCCCCCTTAAAGAATTTCGTCCCCGATTAAGAACAGTTTCTGAAAAACACGTTTTTGTCCAATTTAGACAATGTTATATTACAACATTCAACAACTCGACCTATTACCGGTCATTCCATCTCTTATCAAGAGGCATCTCACAATACATACATTTCAATTTCTACTATATATTCAACATATGCAATGTCACACAAACTTCCATTTGGGGCAAGTTTCCAACTACTTTCATTCATCAAAACATGCACCATGTTTTACAACTTAAGACGTATTTAATGATCTTAGAGTTTAACAATACAACAATATATATAACATATGTTCAAACATCCATGAATAGGTCCGGATATTTCTCTCGGACCTCCAACTCACGTTCCCAAGTGGCCTCTCCACTCCGTGATGTTTCCACAAAACCTTTACCAAAGGAATGGTCTTGCCACGCAGGACTTGATCCCGCCTATCCAAGACCCGAACCGGTCTCTCCTCATACGAGGCATCCTCATCTACCTCTAAGTCGGTCCAATCCAATACATGCGATGGATCCGGCTCATACTTCCGAAGCATGCTCACATGAAACACGTCATGAATTCCGGACAACTGTGGCAGTAAAGCTAAACGATAAGCAACCTCACCAATCCTCTCAAGGATCTCAAAAGGACCAATAAACCGAGGGGATAACTTCCCATTCTTCCCAAACCTCATCAATCCCCGCCTAGGTGATATCTTCAGAAAGACATGGTCACCAATCTCAAATGCCAACGGCCTCCTCCTACGGTCAGCATAAGATTTCTAACAACTCTGGGCTGTAACAAGCCTCTTACGGATAAGCTCAACTTTCTCTGTCGTCTCCCTAACCAACTCCGGACCCAACAGAGGTGTGTCACCCACCTCGGCCCAACAAACCGGAGACCTACAAGGTCGGCCATACAAGGCCTCAAACGGTGCCATACCGATACTAGACTGAAAACTGTTATTGTAGGCAAACTCCACCAATGGTAAGTGCCTCTCCCACGTCCCACTGAAGTCAAGGACACAACCCCGAAGCATATCATCAAGGATCTGAATAGTACGCTCGGACTGCCCGTCAGTCTGAGGGTGATAAGCCGTACTGAAGGTCAACTTAGTACCCAAGGCACTCTGCAGACTCTGCCACAACCTAGCAGTAAAACGAGGATCTCCATCTGAGACGATCGTCACTGGGACCCCGTGCAACCTCACTATGTCCTGAATATACAAGTCGGCAAGATGATCTACCGAATCTCTCACGCGCATAGGAATGAAGTGCGCCGACTTAGTCAACCGGTCTATAACCACCCAAATAGCATCACTACCCTGAGGTCCTCGAAGACTATAACGAAGTCCATAGTGACATGCTCCCACTTCCACTCGGCAACAGGTAAGGGTTGCAACAAACCCGCTGGCCTCTGATGCTCGGCCTTCACTTGCTGACAAGTAAGGCACTTAGACACGAAGGCTGCCACATCTCTCTTCATACCCTGCCACCACAAACTGGCGACTCAAATCCCGATACATCTTAGTACCTCCGAAGATGCAACTGCAAGCGCGAATGATGAAACTCTCGGAGTACCTCCTCTCGGCAAGACTTCGGCACAAACAAACGGTCCTCGGTATCTCATATTCAGGTCGGATACACCGTCAGACCCTTCTCAACCTTCCCACTGGAGATCTTCTCTCGGAGGGATTCTACCTCAAGGTCACCTCTCTGTGCCTCTAACACTCGAGTCACAAGTGTAGGCTGCGCAACAAACAGAAAACAAGGCCGCAGCCTCCACGGATTCGCCCAGAAGCAAATTAAACTCGCCAATTGCCCCCACATCTCCCACTCCTAGATGGCTATACTAGCTACAACACACCACTAACGGATTTCCTGCTAAGGGCATCGGCCACAACATTGGCCTTCCCCGGGTGGTAATGCAACTCGAAGTCGTAATCCTCATTAACTCCATCCACCTCTCCTTTGTCTCAAGTTCAAGTCTTTCTGTGAAAACAGATATTTCAGACTCTTATGATCCGAGAACACCACCTCGAATCTCTCCCCATAAAGGTAGTGCCTCCAGATTTTCAAGGCGAAGATCACAGCCGCTAACTCTAGGTCATGCGTAGGGTAATTCTTCTCGTGAATTTTCAACTGACGCGAGCCATAGGCTACCACTTTCCCCCTCTTGCATCAACACACAACCCAAACCCTCTCGTGAGGCATCACAATAGACAGCATAACCCAACCCTCTCCTCTCCCGAATAATCAAGACCGGAGCGGTGGTCAATCTAACTTTCAACTCCTGGAACGACTTTTCACAAGTCTCACTCCATACAAATTTGACTCCCTTCCGAGTCAATCTAGTCAACGGCGAAGCTAACCTTGGAGAAATCCTTCACAAACCGACGGTAGTACCCAGCTAATCCCAGAAAGCTGCAGATCTCAAACACACTCTTAGGCTGTGCCCAATCTTGCACTGCTTCAGTCTTGGATGTATCAACAGACACCCCTTCCCCAGAAACCACATGGCCTAAGAACTTGACTTCTCCTAGCCAGAACTCACACTTCCCAAACTTGGCATACAGCCTATGGGCTCTAAGCAACTCAAGCACCACTCTCAAGTGTTCCTCGTGCTCCTCCTCTGAAGGTGAATAGATAAGAATGTCGTCCACGAAGACGACTACAAAACGATCCAAGAATTCCCGGAAGATCCGGTTCATCAAGTCCATAAAGACTGCCGGTGCGTTAGTAAGCCCAAATGGCATCACCAAAAACTCATAATGGCCATACCGCGTACGGAATGCCGTCTTCGGAATATCCTCCTCCTCTGACCCTCAACTGGTGGTAACCCGATCTCAAGTCTATCTTAGAGAAACAACGGGAACCCTTCAACTGGTCAAACAAATCATCTATACGGGGCATAGGATATTTATTCTTAACCGTAGCCCAATTCAACTTCCGATAGTCGATACACAATCTCAAGGCACCATCTTTCTTTTTAGCAAAAGGCGGTGCTCCCCACGGTGAAACACTAGGGCGAACAAAGCCCTTATCTAGCAATTCCTGGAGCTGACTTTCAACTCAACCAAACTCTGCTGGAGCAAAACGGTAAGGTGCCATAGAAATCGGCGCCGTGCCGGGCACTAAATCAATAGAGAACTCAATCTCCCGTGAGGTGGCAAACTAACGAGATCCTCGGGAAAGACGTCCGAGTACTCACAAACTACCCTCGGCAACACAACCTGGGTCTCATCACACTCACCACTCTCAAAGCTAGCTAAGTAAACCACTAAGCTCACTCCGCCCTCGCGGATCATACCCCGGTGGCACAACACTACCAACCCGGTCTCCCAAGAAATGGAAACACTCCCCGCTCACGGTACAACAAGTGATCCTCTGGCGGTAGCAATCAATAACTGCCCAGTATGACGATAACCAGTCCGTACCTAAAATAACATCAAAGCCCTTCATGGGCATAACTACAAAAGGAAACGGAAGCCTATGATCGGCGACCTCTATATCACAACCTCTACATCCGTGTTTCAAAATCAACTCACCCCCAACAGGTGACACTACACATATAGGAGATGCCAATAGTGCTAACTCCAACTCCAACACAGATGCAAATGCAGCAGATACAAAAGAATGAGACGCACCCGTATCAATCAATACCCTAGCAACCGAGTTGCAAAACAGAAAGGTACCTCTCACTACTGATGGAGCCGGTACTAAGTCCTGCGCGGTAACAGCATACACGCGCCCTGTAGGCCCCTGATCCACCTGCTCACCTCTAGGAGCATATGACTGCTGCACTGACTGGGACGACGAAGCCCCCGGATTGGCCCTCGAGGCCTGCACAGACTGAGCTGGCTGAAAACCCTGCGTCTGCCTAGAACCAGACGCTCCTGAAGTGGCACTCAACTATGGGCAGAACCTCTTCAGGTGCCCAGGCTGTCCACACTGATAGCAAGACAAGGGCTACCCCCTGCCCAAACTCTGACTCTGCGGTCTAGCTGAGAAGATGCAGCTGCTCTCTCTGACCTCCGCCCTTCTGCGGGCAAACCGAAGCCTTGTGACCCAGCTGGCCACACTTGTAACAGGTGAACTCTCCCTGATTGCCCCTCCCGGAGCCTGTACTCGGTACTGGGAAAGTCGACCTAGCCAGACCACTCTGAGACGGCTGAGGGTTATAACCCCTCTGTCTCCTGCCATCACCCTGGCCCTCTTGACCCCTCTTGGAGCCTCTATGTTTCTCCTCATCTTCCTCCTGCATCATAAGCTCCATATGAGCTGCAGCATCCACCAAATGTCTATACTCTCGGATGTAAGACCCACCAACCCTCAACTTGAGGCCGCGCCTCAACTTCGCTCAAACTCATAGCAACGGCGTTCCTCGGTCGCCACAAGTTCAGGTGCAAACCTGGACAAGCTAGTAAATGTAGCCTCAAACTCGGCCACAGACAACCCTCCTATTTAGAGCCGCTAAACTGATCCCTCAGCTTCTCCCTGGCAACCTGCAGATAAGAACCTCTCCTGGAAAGCATTTACAAATGCCTCCCAAGTACCACCAACACGGACCTCTTCTCATACTTCCACCATTGACCCGCATCTCCCTTCAGTTGGAAGGATGCCAAGGTCACTTTCAGTGCTCGTCCTCGATGCCAAGCATCTCGAACGTCTTACTCATTTGTTCCAACCACTCGTCTGCCTTCAGTGGTTCCTTTGGATCCCCAACAAACTCCTCTGGGTTAGACCGGAAGAACTCCCTCTTCAAGAAAGAAGGCCCTGCCTCAACTGCCTGATTCCCAGCCCTGAGAATACCCAAAGCTCCTGCTATCTCTCGGGCCAAGGCACTCATAGCCTGCTGACCCGCTGGCTCGGCCACCACATTGGCCTGACCAACTCCCTCCTGTACTGCCGGAATCTCATCCGGTATAGGCACTTCCTGTCTCCTAGGCCTACCACGCCTACCGCCTCTTCCTCGTCCTGATATCCTAAGAAAGGAAACGAAGAACATTAGCACATTCATAAATGTGCTGAAACTAAACACTCACGTCCAATGCATGGACAACTTTAATTCACTCCACGTAAGCACATAAACACATAAGCACTTACGAATTTCATTTCCGGATAATGATAGTCCCGAGGCGTTACTAGAGTTCGGTTAGAAACAGCATTGATCAAGTGCTTTTCCAACAAGACTCCCAGAAACCCAAGGATCCAATCAACATCCTAGAAATTAAATCCCATACCCAAATAATCACATAAGCATGTTATCAATTAAACACATGGTATATGACACTACACCTAAGTCTCTTCCAAGCGAGACAAACCCATTGTGATCCTAATCACTTCCCACGTACCCAAAGTATTCGAACCCGGTACGCTCTGATACCAAGTTGTAACGCCCTAAAAAAATATAACAACATTAAACCCATCAATATAGACATTCATTGATGTATAAAAGATCCACATTCTTCTATTCATCAGAGTTTCATTACAAAAGGTATTACATGTTAACCACAAAAGCAAATGCCCTAAGGGCTTACAGCTTTCCAAGGTAACACTTGGTTACAAAAAGAGAGCAGTAGCTCAATTACACATTAAGCCCTTAGCTTGAATCTACCTGTAATACATCAAAAAAAAAAAAATATACAACCAAAAGTCCATCCGCCTCAAGCCTCCCAAGCTATGTCCTTGGAGGTGGCATGCTACATGTACCTGAAAATGATGTTCCCATATAGGGTGAGCCACAGCCCAGTAGAAATACACTAAACCAACCGTGAACAATGACTAAAAGATTAGCAGTTGATAGATGGCCAACACTGATACAACCACTTATATCATCTTATAGTTTCATGACATACAAGTCTATGTTACAATTCATTTTCCATTCTTTTCAATTCTCAATTCATAACCATGGCTCAGAACCTAGCCAAACCACTTATATGAGACAGTAACTCATATTAAACATTTTCCTATTTCAATAAAAGATAAGCATACTAGCTATATCAACACATTAACAGATAAGCATATGAGCTATATCAACACTTCTATAGATATGCCTAAGAGCAATATCACACTTCCAAGGACAAGCGTATGAGCTGTGTCAACGCATTACTAGATAAGCATATGAGCTATATCTATGGAGTCCATCCCCTATCTTCTCCCAAACAACATCCGGTTTAGAGGTCCATCCCCTATCATCCCCNGGTGGCGACTCTGTATCTGGCAAAGCAGTCCATGTTTGGCACTTCTTTTCTAAAAATTTGTTTTCTTAAAACGATTTGCTGATTTGGACTCTTTGTTCAGATTACGAACCGTGACATTTGAGTCCTGAACTGTAGTAGACCCACAAAATGAACAAAACGGGAGTCATCCTCCCGGGGCGTTCGGGACGTCTACAGCATTTTTTTAGGGTTTAGGGAGTTTAGCGTTTAGGGTTTTATGGTTTTTAGGGTTTAGGTTTTGAGGTTTAGGGTGTAGGATTTTTAGGGTTTTTTTTAGGCTTTAGGGTTTTAGGTTTTTTTGGGGTTTAGGGAGTTTAGGGTTTTGAGTTTTATGGTTTTTAGGATTTAGTTTTTGAGGTTTTGGATTTAGGGTTTAGGGTTTTTTTTGTGTGTGTAGGTTTTAGGGTTTAGGGTTTAAGGTTTTGGGATTTAAGGTTTTCTAGGGTTTTAGGATTGAGACTTTTTTGGTTTGGTTTGGGAGTTTTATGGTTAGGGTTTTTAGGGTCTAGGGGATAGGGATTTGGGGTTTTGTGGTTAAGGGTTTCTGGGTTTCGACTATTTGGTTCGGGATTTAGGGTTTAGGGTTAAGGGTTGGTGTTGAGGGTTTAAGATTTAGAGTTCAGGGTTTAGTGTTTAGGTTTTTTAGGATTTAAGGTTTTAAGATTTAGGGTTTCGGGTTTTGGGATATGGGGTTGAGGGTTGTGGGTTTTAGGGTTGGGTTTAGGGTTTAAGGTTTAGGATTTTTAGGGTTTTTTAGGGTTTATTCGGGTTTAAGGTTTGGGGTTTAAGGTTTAGGGGTTTTACGATTTTTTAGAGTTTGCTATTATTTAGGACTTAGGTTTAGGTTTTTTAAAGTTTAGGGTTGGGATTTTGGATTTAGGGTTTTAGGTTTTTTAGAGTTTAGGGTTTAGGATTTTTTGGGGGTTTAGGGAGTTTAGGGTTTTGGGTTTTATGGGTTTAGGGTTTTAATTTTTTAAAAAAAAATGCATTGTTTCGGTCAACTGGCCGGACGTTTGGGAGGGGGATCGGTTAGCCCAATTTTCCCGCATTGGACAGAGTTTTCAAAAGTGATCGTGGAATTAATTTTTGAAAACTGTAAACAAATATCACATGCAAACCAAAGGGTGGAACTAAAGTTTCAAAGCTCTACCAAACAGAGCCTTTAATTTTAACTTCAAATTTCAATGGAATGACAAAGTTGAAACTAAATTTAAAATGTAATGACTAAATAATTCAAATTGAAATACTAGGGATCACAGTAAATTTAAGTCAAAAAAAATACAAGTTATTGCCTCATTTAAAAATATTACAAAAAAGACAAAAAAAAAAAAAAAAAGGTAAGAGTTAATTACATTAAGTGTCCATAAATTATGTGATCCGTTATACTTTAATTTGTAATTTCTTTTCAAAGCATATGATTTGTTACCTTGTAGTCTTTGGTAATTACTCTTTTTTTTTTTATCAGCAAACAAAGAGAGTATATAAATAATGAAAACACATTTACAAGAGAAGCATCTAGCATAGCTAATTGAAACCAAACAAAATTGGCAACAAAAGTATATAATTACTCTTTGGTAATTACTCTATGTACCCAAAGTATACTATTTGTTGCATTTTGGTCCCTAATTTTTAAATTTTACTTTGATTTTTGTAAAATTTAAAAATAATATATTTTATAGAGATGTGTATATTGAGTTATTTTATGACTTGAAGTTTTTATGTAATTTGGATTCACAGGTTGAGGAATTGAAGGATGACTTGACAGACTGGAAACAATGGTTGAGCTTGTTATTGATATGATCATACAAAGCAAAGGAACATAGTGCCAAATAGTACACAAATTAATTCTCTATACATTCTTTCTTTATAATACTTGTAGTTTTCCGTCATCAAATAAGATACTGTATTGAAGACAGAATCTTAACTTGCTTCTTTCTTTCTTTTTTTTTTTTTTTTTTTTTTTTTTTTTTTTTTTTTTTCAAGCAATCAATTTGTGCATTTCTAATCATTTATAGTTCATAAAGATGTTTATAAACACAGCTTATAAGTGGGTATATTTTTTGGGCTTATTTTTGTGTTTAGTGAATTTTTTTCAACATTGAGTTAGAATTTACTTTTTGGGACTGTTTAATTAGATAATTCTATAAAATATATGTAATATATATATAAACTTTTTGAAAAAAATGCTGATAAATGCAAAACTAAGCTAACTTGTTTAGGCTTTTTTTTTTTTTTTCCACAAAGGCTTATAGTATTTGTTTTTAGTTGACTTTAAAAAAAACAAAAAAAAAAAAAAAAAAGTAGAAGAAGAAATGTAATTATTTTAATTTTTAACTCCTTTTAGTCTAGATGGATTTACAAACTAACTTTTTTTTTTGTTTTTTGTTTTTTTTTTTTTTTTTTTCTTTTAACTCAAAATTGAAAAAATCCACTAAAGAAAAAAAAAACCAAAAAAATAAAAACATAATAAAAAGTTATAAGTCAAAGGGCAATCCTCATCACATAACCGAACCACAAATTAACAATCAAGATTTAATGGGCAGTCCTGCAATAGACAAAGAATTTTTATTTTTTTATAAGCAAAAAGGACTTTATTAATGAAGAAAAATATACATATAAGATAAAGGAAGGGAAGTACAAAAAGTATCAAAGCAAAACAATACGATCCCAACTAAGTTGGTATCGAGGAAAAAACCCAATTTATTTGGCAGCACTACCATCAAAGTTTGGTGAGAGACCAACAATAACAAACAAAGAGCAACCAGAAAAAACTAAAACCAAAAGAGACAGAAAATCCAATCAAGTCATCTTCAATAGAGGGCAGCGTAGATGGTGGAGGAGTGAGTGTAGCCAAATCTGAGGGGGGCCATGCGGGGCCTCGCCAGGCGACGCAAAGATGGTGGTAAGGAGGGGGATCACCACCATTTCTGCTAGGGGCCTTGCGGCGTCTCTTCGCCGGGAGAACTGAGGGAGGTGGGGTGTGGTGTGGTGGTGGTGGTGGAGGAGGAGGTGGTGGTGTTGTCTGGTTACGTGAAACAGGACGACGGGGAGGGGCCTTGCGGCGTCTCTTCACCGGGAGGACTAAGGGAGGCAGAGATGGGGATAGTGGTGGTGGTGGTGGTGGAGTAGGAAGTGGTGGTGTTGTCTGGTTACCTGAAACAGAAGGAGGGGGAGGGGGCTGGGGCTGAAGAAGAACATCACAGCCACCACCGCAGTTGTTTTTGCCAGAGAGAGAGAGAGAGAGAGAGAGACCATTATAGTGACCCTCATCCTCATCTTAGTCATGTTCATGTGCATCTGCATGTTTTTGTTTGTTAAGCTTTGCACTCGTGGTTTTGACTTGTTTTGCCTTAAGTAAGGTTCCTGTCTTGTTTTGTACCTATGTGTTTTGGCTTGAGTATTGTTTGTATGATTTGTCCCTTGCTTGGTGTGTGAAGCATAGGTCACGCCTTTGGACCTTTTACACCTAGGACCATCTTGGAACCACTTTGGTTGACCTCCACCTTCACCCTGGCATATTGGCTGAGATGTCATTATCTAGGCCTGAGGTGTTCATCACCAAGGCCGAGATGTGTACTATCTAGGCTGAGATGTTATCCTTGCACCTAAGTGATCTTTGTTCCTGGACTGGTATGACTTAGGCCGAGGTGTGGCACAGCTAGGTCCAGTGTTATCCTTCCTAGCCGAGATCATTGAGACCCCTTTTGCCAGAGCCGATGTTATAACCCGAGATCCTCGCCTTACCAGAGTGCCCTTGTCACCTTGCTTGTTGTATACACTTTGTCATGCTCTTGTCTTGTCAGTCAGCCACCTTTTTGAGGACATCCAACCAGTCATTGCCACGTGCCCTAGTAGAGGGTTAAGTCAGCTGGTAGTGGGAGAAAACATATCTTTGTGTGTCATATTTTGCATGGTAGAGAGAGAAGCTCTAGGAAGAAGAAGAAGGAGTTCTTAGGGAGAGAACTAGATTCCCAAGCTTGATCTTCGCACCTTGAACCGTTAGATCCGTGTTTTGAGGTTAGATTCTTGTCTACTCTTGTTATTCTTTATGTGGAAACGATCACATTGCATGATCTAGCATGATTCATGAGCCATGCATTGATTTAAAGTTTGTTTTAGAAAGAGAAAATGATGTTCTTGTGTTCTTGAAATAAAACCATGTTTTGATCCGAAAGTTTGTATCAAGATCTATGTTTTTGTGTTTGTTGTCATGAAATCTCCAAGTATGGGTACCCAAGTCCATGTTTTAAACTCATCTCATAAAATCTCAGATTTGAATAAAGAAGTTATGATTTTAGCAATCATGTTCTTCATGTTCTTCAAAGGAAAACCCAGATTTTTCCCAGACTTCATTTCCCTGAATGTGGTCGTCGGGACCACACCTCGGCCAAGGGGTGTGGGACCTCGACCAAGACCTAGTTGCTACCCAGCTTGTTTTCCGAGCTGAAAAACAGTGTTTGACTCCCAGCACATGATTGCCTTGTTTTGACTTAGTTTTGATAGAGGTGCCGAGATCATTTGCACCCATGTAAAGCTTGTCTTAGGATGCATTTCATATCCATCTTTGAGCATCTCTTCTTGACTTCTTGAAGTGCATTCAATGGGATTTACTATGTGTTTGTAGGCCTTGGATCCTTGCTTGTAATCCCCACACCCGAAGAGCTATGTGAGTGGTATTTTTAATAAAGTTATGTTATAAAGTTTTGATAAGGCTTTGCTTCGTTTTGTAAAAGTATTTGATCAAGCATGAATTATTATCCCTAGTTTTGTATCAAGTATTATATTTGTTTTGATGACATTCTGGGAAAGTCCTTAGTGCCAGGGGACTATAATGCAACTGCACCCTTGTTTTTAAAGTCCTTAGTGCCAGGGGACTATAATGCAACTGCACCCTTGTTTTGCCACTGATGGTTTTCCGCGTGGGTTTGTTTGTCCAGAATGTCATCGTTTGGTATTATGTAGATGTTATTAACATCCAAGAAGCTTTGAAAGATTTGATAGATGAACTTGGTTCGTCCCTTTGATTTGTAAAGTTGTGATATGTATTTTTTGATAAAGATCTCGGATATCATTCATTTAACCCTTTTATTACTAATATCATTCACTGAGTATCCAAGCTCACCCTCTCCTTATATATATGTAGGTGACGAGCAAGAAGGCGGTGACACCTAGATGATTATTTGCAAGATGTTTTTGGATTCAAATTTTGTAGCATCTTGAAGATTATGCTTCTTGGCCTTGTAAATTATTTCTTTTGTATATGTCGGCTTGAGAAGCCTTTTGATCAAGATGTATTATGTACTTTATTTTCTTTGTATCCAAGTTGTAAGACCATGTTTAAGATGTAGTCATTTCATTTAATCTATGCACAACTCTTATGGACTAATTAGATTGAAATTTATTGCTTCCGCACATGTAAGCCCCATATGTATACTCTGATTGTGTGTGAATCCTTGAAAGTGGCCTTTGGCAATCTCAAATTACTGACCATCACGGCACCATTCTACTAGGGGCGGAATGGGGCCATGACAAACCATGGTGTGGATGGTCTTGCATTAGCAAGAGCATGTTCTTATAAAGGTGCACAGACATGCTCAAAATAAGATCAAATCCCCTCCGACATGCTAAAAATCAAGATCGACTCCTCAAGATCGAATCCCTTCCGACGAAACTTTCGGCCCTGCCAATTGGGTGTTTTCACAAGTCGATATTTACGTGGATATATTTACAAAAAAAAAAAGAGTTAGAACAAGTACTTTCTAAATGTTTAAATATATAGTCAATGAATTCTGAGGCAACACATAGATGGGGAATTTATTGGAATTTTTTTTTTATTTGTATTTCAATTAACTCATAAGATATTATTATATTCTAATAAATTTTATTATTTTGAATATTTAATTTATAAAAATTTTAATTATCACATTTAAAATATTTTAAGAACAATTTTATCTTTATAAAAAAAAATTTCAACGCTTAGTAATTTAGTAATGTGAACATTCACATTAAATAATTTTGACAGTGTAAATGTTTACATTGACATTATAAATGTTAACATCATGGAATATTCATACTATTAATGTGAATATTAATACGTGTTTCACTCTATTATTATTAAAGATATTTTAATAATTATGTTATTCATAATATTTATTAAAATATATAAAAGAAAATAATTTAAACTGAGATGGAATATAAGTATGTGAACAGAATTTATGAATAATACTCCAACAGATACGTGCAAAGACTAATATTTATAAGGAAATTAATGTTTGAAATATTCAAAATGGTTTTTCAATTTATTATGAGTGGTAATGTCTAACTCACTGAATTTGTCATATTTTGTAAGATATATGTTTTATATTTTCAAAATCTTTTCAATTTTATAGGCAAATATAACTAAAACATCTATATTTGATATTTTAATAATATAAAAAATTAAAAATTTTATTTGAGATTTTAGAATTCTCAAAACAAATTTTATTAAAAAGTGTCTTCTGTTCGAGGTTAAGCTTAATTTAGATTTATTGAAAGTTAACAACAATTTTTTATTTTTAATAACGTTCAAATAAATCAAGAATAATAACTTAGTAGTTTTAAATTGATAGTATGGTTCGATAATATCATAAGAAATTTTTAATTTGTATTTTTTTTATCTGTAAAAGTCAATTGTTAATAGTTAAATTAGCACTTATGAAAGTTAGTATTAAACCCCTGTAGAATACGAACTGATTGCCTCCTAATTCAACTTCTCCAAGGAAGAGTTGAACCTGTAATCTCTTCTTCGGACTAAATCCTTAGGAGAGTTATAGCGACCGGTTTTCCCTCCATTGATTATTCTATTCCGGACTGAGGTTCCGTAGAGTTGATGTTATGTATCTCTTGTTTCTGTCGTTCTATAATTTGTATTTGAGTTATAGGATATTATGGGCAGGATTGTTACAGGTTGGGAGTGAATGGAGCAAATGGTTGTTGCCCAGAATTTTGGTTCTTCGCTCGAGAGCGAGACTTTTGTCGCTCGAGCGAGCTCTATGTTTTAGATCCTTCACTCGAGCGAGAGTTGAGTTTTTGTGTTTGGTGGCTCAAGCGAGAGGTCTTGCGCTCGAGCGTGCATCTGCGTCTCATTTTTGACCTGAGAGCTGCGTTTCTTAGCTCGAGCGAGCTTTCCTTCGCTCGAGCGAGCGAGGTGTATGTTTTGAGTTTCTTCGCTCGAGCGAGAATTCTGTCGCTCGAGCATGCTTCTGGGTTGTAGACCTGAAGCTTTCGAATTGTTGGCTCGAGCAAGACTTTCTTTCGCTCGAGCGAGGGTTCTTTGTGTCTGGTCGCTCGAGCGACCAATCCTTCGCTCGAGCGAGCCTGTGTTATATTAGATCGCAGCAGCGGGAAACACACACTCACTTTTTCATCTCTCTTTTCTTTACACAAACCCTAGATCCGAGCTCTCTCTCTCTCTCTCTACAAACCTTCTCTCTAAGGTTTCACCTCCTTCTAGTGAGTTCCTAGCCTAGCCTCTTTGTATAAAAGATAGAGGTGTGTTGAGGGCTTTGTTTTAATCTGAAAATTATTGAATTTGGAGCACGTTGGGTTTTGGTCTTCATCTTCGTTTGAGCTCTAACTTCGAGGTAGGGATATCATACTCCATCTTATGAGCTTTGTCTTTAAATTTTGGCATTTTGATATGTTAGGGTTGTTGGGTAATATTGGAAAAGTTTTGGGGTCTTTGTGTAATTTACAAAAGAGGGGGTTTTTATATATATAATCCCATATGTATGTAATACTTTGAGAAAAAAGAAATTAATGTTGGATTATTGATAAAAATGGAACCTTAGGGTTGTTATGTGAATTATGGGAAAAATGCCCTAATTAGTTTGGTAAAATTAATTTGTATAATTAATTTTGAGATATGGGAATTAAATTGAGAAAATTGGAATTGGGAATTATGGGATTAAAGGGGTGGTGTAGTTGGATTAATTTATCGCTCACCTCATCAAAATGTTGATAACATATCCATTTGGTGCATTTATTTTCTATTTTGAAATAACTGCTTTGGGCTATCGGTGGAGGATAGTCTTGATTGTTGTAGACAATGCATGATGATTAGGCGAACTAAAACTAATCAATTGAGTATGCCATAGAATATGGTGCTTGGTATAATACATCAAAATTGTGTATTGATTGAGTGAACATGTATATGATAATTGCTTATATACATTGTGTTATATGGGAGGGGATAGGGGATGTACTCCACGGTTTAGGAGAAGATAGGGGATGGACCTCTAAACTAGATTTTGTTTGACATTGATACAGCACTAAAATGTGTATCATTTGTGAAGTATGGAAAGTGATTTTGGCTGAGACTGATACAGTACAAAAATGTGTATCTATTATGAAGTAAGAAATGTTTAACACGAGTTGTTATCCCAATTAAATTGGAAATATTGTTAATAAGAGATGTAATCTCTGTCGAATTATCTGCCAGGTTCTGAGCAACGTTTTTGAAATGAATTGATAAGAAAAGGAAAAGTGAAATGTAACATGGGCATGATTGTCATGGAATTAAAACGTGATGTAAGTGGATGTATAAGTGTTGACCACCTATCACATGCTATTATTTTAGTCATTGCTTATAGTTGGTTTAGTATATTTCTACTGGGATGTGGCTTACCCTATATGGGACATCATTTCCAGGTACAGATGGTATGCCACCTCCAAGGACGTAGCTTGGGAGGCTAGAGGCTAAAAGACTTTTGTTTGTTCTGTTATCTTTTGATGTATTACATGTAAATTCAGGCCAATGGCTTAATATGTAATTGAGTTAGTACTCTTTTTCTTTGTGACCAAGTGTTGGCTTGGAAAGTTGTAAGCCCATAGGGCATTTACTTTTGTTTGTCAACATGTAATACTTTTGTACGAACTACTCTGATGAATAGAAAGATGTTTACTTCTTTATATCAATGCATGTTAAGAATGTTGGGTTTGATGTATTATTTGAGGGCGTGACAAGAGTCATGGTGGTAACAAAAAAAAATGATAATAATAATTTGTATTGTGGCATATAAATAAAAGAGAAAAGAGCTATACAATAGATTTATAAGTTTTTCTAGGGTTTAGGATTAAGAGTTTTTTAGGGTTTGGGGAGTTTAAGGTATAGGGTTTTTAGGGTTTAGGGTATAGGGATTTGGGTTTTGGGGTTAAGGGTTTTAAGGGTTTTTGGTTTCGACTATTTGGTTCAGGATTTAGAGTTTAGAGTTTAGGATTAAGGGTTTAGAGTTGAGGGTTTGGGGTTTAGAGTTGAGGGTTTAGGGTTTTAGGTTTTTTAGGATTAGGGTTTAGTGTTTTGGGATACAGGGTTGAGGGTTGAGGTTTTTTAAGGTTGGGTTTAGGGTTTAAGGTTTGGGATTTTTAGGATTTTTTAGGGTTTAGGGTTTGGGGTTTAAGGTTTAGGGTTTTTAGGGTTTTTTAGGATTTAGGGTTTAGGATTTTTAGGGTTTTTTAGGAGTTTAGGGTTTAGGGTTTTTTTGGGGGTTTAGAGGGTTTGGGGTTTTAGGGTTTTTAGGGTTTAGTTTTTGAGGTTTAGGATTTAGGGTTTAGGGTTTACCCCCTATTGTACAGCAATCCGGACATGTGTCCGTGGGTGTTAGTAGTGATTATTATCTAGTTTACATCCTTTCCTACTTTGTATTTGAGTTATGGGATGTGCTGGGCAGGTTTGTTACAGGTTGGTTGAGCTTAGGACCAAAACTAGTTGCCCAGATTTTGGCCTATCCGCTCAGAGGGAGCTTTTGACGCTCGAGCGGCGACCTTGTTGTTGCTTGTCTGCTCGAGCGGGAGACTAGTAGTCGAGATTCTGGGAGAGTGTGCATCCGCCGCTCGAGCGGGAGTCTGTGAGTGGCGCTCGAGCGGGGGGGTTCCACGCTCGAGCGGAGTTCGGAGTGATCTTATTTAAAAGCGAGATCCGACTTTTTTATCACTTTTTCAAGATCTTTTCTCTCTCTTACTTTTCCAAAAGCCATTTTCAGAGCTTCTCACTCTAAAACCGGCCCTTCTCTCTTAGATTTGATCTAGTATGAGTTGTTTGCTCACTTTTGGCCTTTACAAAAATGGTGTGTTGATCGTCGAGGGCTACATTTTAATCTGAAAATTTTGGAATTGGAGCATTTTGGTTTTGGTCTTCATCTCCATTGGAGCTCAAACTTTGAGGTAGGGATATCCTACTCCTCTTTATGAACTTTGTCTTTAAATTTTGGTATTTTGAGAATGTGGGTTGGGTTGTGTTGCGAAATTTTGAGGAGAGTTTAGGGCTTTTATGGAATTTTACAAAGTTGGTTGGGGTTTTATTTATAATGGACCCATGAACGTATTTAGCTTAGGGAAATGGAATGAATGTGGAATCATTGATGAAAATGGGACCTTAAGGGTTGTAATGTTAACTATGGAAAATGCCCTAATTACATTGATTAATAATTGGGATAATAAATTGTGAGAAACGAGAGGAATTGAAGTGGAAGTGTTGAAAGTGGGAATATGTGGGAATTAAAGGGTGTAGTTAGTTTTGAATACTTATCACTCACCGAATTGAAATGTTGATATATTATCCATTTTGTGCATTTTATTTACTGTATAGAAATAAACTGCTTTGGGCTATCGGTGGAGGATAGTCTTGATTGTTGTAGACAATGCATGATGATTAGGCAAACTAAAACTGATCATTGAAATGTGTCATTGAGTGTGACAGTTGAAAGAATACATTAATTTTATGTATTGATTGGTGATGTGTATAATTATTGTTTATATGCATTGTGTTGTGTTGGAGAAGATAGGGGATGTACTCCACGGTTTATCTGCCAACTTGTTTGTCATTCCTTTCATTTCGCCGTCCCTCCTCAAGCATCTATCCTTCCATACCTGGAGGTCGCTTTCGTTGTAATACTCATCTCAACATGATTTCTTCGGGGCATTACCCTTTTTGCCAACATCCTTCTCCCCAAGATTCGGATCCTGTGCTCCTTCATTATGGTTTTCTCTCCGGCGTTAGGATCTGTATGCTCACCACTTGCAGTGATAATGTCATCTCCAATCTTTTCTTCTTGTCTGGCCATCTATTCTTACTAAGTTCCCACAAACGACGCTAAATTGTGGATGTTGATTTTTGACCTCACAACCAAACGGGAAACTCAGCTAGAGAGCACCGGCAAAATAGATTAAGCCCAACAACCTGCAACAAGAAGATGAGAATACCGTGGTGGTTCGCCACCCGGGGGCACTTCGACGATCAAGTTAGTAATCAATATCTCTCAAAGATAGCAAATTGTGTTTAAACTCACAAGAAAGAACTTACCTTAGACCCACAAGGGTGCCCTGTTTTTATATCCAGCAATGACCTGATTCCCCTAGAAGCCTCACTTTATGAGATTCAGGCTCCATGCTCATCCTCGACCCTCATAGAGAAAAAAAAAAACGTTGTCATTTATTTTAGTGTTTACACACTATATGCATTACCTTTTTTTGTTTTTTTTATCAATTTAATCTTACTAAATAGGAGATTTATGTAATTATGTCAAATTTATATTTTTTTTTCCCCCTAATAACAGGAGATTTATGTAATTATGTCAAATTTATATATTTTTCCCCCTAATTCTTAGAAGTAGTCAGTGTAATTTATCTTAAAATTTATTTATTTTTTTATTTATTTTATAGTATTACTCTAATCAAAATTTTAGTTTACAGTGAGGTGAAACTAGAAGTATAAACAATTAATTAGTCAAATAATAAAAAAGAAACATGTTTGGTTCTATCTTGGAATCACAATTCCAATTAAAAATTTTCAAAAATCTTTTGAAAACTCATAACCAAATACACAACTCAAAACTACTCAAAACTCAATTCAAAAATTATTTTCAAAACTCATAAACACACAATTCAAAACTTAATTCAAGACTCTTTTCAAAACTTTATTTTAAAAGAGAAAATTTTAAAAAATATTTTTTTATTTCATTTTTTAAAATTATTTTTAAAATCATGATTTGAGTGTAGAGTCGTATTTTGAGTTATGAGTTTTAAATTGTGAAAAAATCTAGAAATCTCCTAGATATTGATTTGTGATTATGTAACAATTTTAAACAGTAGATAACAATCACAATTAAACAATCAAGACAAATCGACACAACAATTTTAACGTGGAAAAACCACAATTGGAGCACCTCCAATTAAATTTTGAAAAGAGAAAATTTGTTTAGTTATAAGTTTTAAAAAGAATTTTAAGTCGTATTTTGAAATTTTTTGAATTTATTTTTTAAAAATATTTAAAAACTGTCTCAATTTTATTTTTTCAAGATAAATATTTTATATTTTAAATATTTATTTATGTATTTTAATGCGTATTGTATTTCATATATTTATGTGCTGTATTTTTTAAAATATTTTAATTATAATTTTTAAATATTAACAAATGTAAACAATTTTATTTTTTATTTTAAATATTTTATTTTATAAATATTTTTTTAAATATTTTTTTTTTTTGTTATATGTTTGATTATGATTTGAGTGTAGAGTTTTAAAAGTAATGTGGAGTTTCGAGTTATGTGTTTGGTTATGAGTTTTGTAAATAATTTTTAAATTAAGTTTTGAGTTATGTATTTGGTTTATGATTTGAGTATGGAGTTGTATTTTGAGTTTAAAATATTAAAATAAAAAAATAAAATATTTACAAAATAAAATAAAATAAAATATTTAAAAATATTTAAAATAAAAATTATATATTCAAAATAAAAAAATAAAATTTTCTTAAATATTTTTTAATATTTTAAAAAAATAAATCCACAAAAGCAAGTAATAAGGGTAATAAATCTTAAAAAATAATTCATAATTTAATTACGTCTGACATAAACAGATGAAAGGTTCCTGACGGCATATATACAAGGATAATAAGGTCATTTAATATATACAAGTAACATCGTTTGTTATAATATGACAAAAGAGGAAATCTTGATAATGTCAATTAAAATAAAAAAAATTATATAATTATTCAAATTATAAAAAAAAATTATATACTTGACAAAAATCTCAGGGAGATGGGTGTAATTTATCCCCGAGAATATTATTTGTCATTCTTGTTTCTTTAATGACATACAAAAGATGACAAAAATAGATGAAGTACGACATTTCTGGTCGCAAATTATAGAGAGAGAGAGAGAGAGACAATAAGGCTAAGTTTGGGATATCCCAAATAATCCAAAAAGTCAAAAAGTTACTCAAAAAGTTAAAAAGTTAACACTATTCACCAAAAGTCAACAATTACGACTGCACAACTCCCAATTCAAATTTTTCTCTAAAAACCAATTTTTACAATTTTTTATTACACATTTTTCCATAAAAAGTCAAAAAGTTAACCCAAACATCCATATTTTCAACCTCACTTTTTTAGTCAAAAAAGACAAAAAGTACACTTATTTAGTCTTCCCAAACAAGGCCTAAATGTATCAAGAGCCCACCATTTCATTACATATCAGCATTTCAACGGCGCCAAACACGAGTTCAAGTGATAATCTTATTTTTTGTGTGGTTAATTTTTTGTTTTTAAATAATTATTAATACTATTGTACGTTGAACTTAATACTTGTAAAACATCCGAATTCTCCAGACACAACCTACGATTGTCCTCATCAACCACAGAACTTTGTCCCACTTGTTCTTTGCCTTATTCAAATTACATCAACACAAAACCATCCATTCATTGACATCCCAACCCATATAATATAATCTACCTATTCAACAATCACGCACACCACACACAAAAACATAATTTATACAGTCCATAATAGTTAGAAGAGACAGAGAAATCAAAGAGCAAAACAAAAGCTATGAAGGAAAGCTTTGGTTCACCCACAACCATATCTCCTTTGCTTCTCAGAAACCTCTTGACATCTTTGTTTATCTATGCAGACAAATCTCTTCAGACTTTAGCCCAAAAGTACAAGCTCCTCCAGCTCCTCCGCTACCTCCTCATCTCCGCCTTCCTCCGCCTCCTCCCCTCTCTCGATCCGTCCTCAGAAACTAACTATGGTTACCGTTTAAAGTCCCCGAACACCGATAATTTCGTTTCCACCAATACTGGAGGTGGCGGCAACGGTGGTGGTGGTGGTGGGAAATCGGCTATTGGGAGAGCTCTTTCGCAGTTGTTGTCGATTGTTAACGACATACCGGTGAGTTCACGAAAGTATGAAGTTGTTAGATCTTTAGCGGAGAAGCTTATAGATGAAAACCTTCAGGAGGGCTCTGTAGCCCTCTGGGAGGTCAACTATAAGATCCTCTCAGCAGCTTTTTCGAGAACGCTTAGCCAGCTTGAAGCCGCGGTGATGGATCGAGAACACAATCATGACGGTCCAAGTGGTGATGTGGCGGCGAGTGAGGATTTTGGTAACGTGAACCGGGTTTTGAGGGCGGTTCGGTATTATGGAGATGTGGTGTTGGCCCGTTTAGGGAAAAGGGTGGAGCCGAGATGGTCAGGGAGTTCAGCCGAGAAGCTGGCCGCGGAGGTGCTGTGGCTGGCTCAGAAGGTGGTGGCTTGTGGATGTGCGGAGGAGGCGGTGTGTAAGTGGCTTCGTCTACACACTTGGCTTGCCTATCTCTCTCGGCCGAGCCACGGATTCAAGGGTCTCTTGTTAAGGTCTCAGGTATGTTTATGAAATTTATTTGGAACATGATTGTGGAATATTCTTAATCACACAAGTTTATTCATGTTTATGCTTCAACATGATTTTAATCTTAATTCATAATTAATTTTCAATTCTGATACAATCGTACATAATATATATATATACATATATAATAATTTTATCAATAAAATTAATTACAAAAAAAATATGATGCGAGTAAAATAGCCTCTCAATACGGAGCCTGATATTTTCTATGGTCAATTATTTACATGGTAGATTTTGAGTTTGGTTGAGTAGAAATTGTAATGCATAACTTTGTCTGCATATCCTCTCTCTCTCTCTCTCTCTCTAAAAAAGATTGAAAATTCTAAATTAAGAGTTGGGTGATGCTGGAGACCCCCAGTGACTAGTCACCCCAGCACCCTCCAATGCCAAATGGCACACTGCCAGTGGCTGAAGTCCAAAAAAAAGAAAAAAAAAAAATGTTTTTCAGCCAATCAGCAAGGATCTCAGCATCCCCACTGGGGGTCCAAAGCATTTTCCTTAAGAGTTTTAACAATTTTAATTAGTGTGTGAGTCTCATATGATGTGATGTTTGGCCTTAATTTTTTTTTTTTTTAATTTTTCAAATCATTAATATTCTTTTAAAGTCCTCAAATTAAATAAAAGCATCATTTCTTATATGTATATATATATATATATACATAATGTCACCTAGTGAGAATGCTCCAGATTTGACTTGTGATGTATATTTTATGACTTTTGATCATTGTCATGTCTTTTAGTGCCCTTTATGCTTTTTAAAAATTCACCTCCATGAATAATTGTCGAATTATAAATGATTTTTATTAAGATTAATATTAGGAATTTAAATATTTTATTAATATTTTTATTAAATATTTTGTATGGGTGTAAGATCTATATATGATGTGAATCCACACTTAATTAAGATATTTGATAAAAATTGATAAAATATTTAGAATTTTTAATTTTTTTTTTATTAATATGTTGGTGCAAATTTAATAATTTTTTTTTTTAATTAATAAAAGAGCAGTTATAAATACAAACATAAGAATCAACGCAAGTGAGAGGAAGTAAACTTTTAAACCTCTCAGTAATGTTAAAAGCATCTCACTGTTGTATGACATTTATTCATTCTTTAATTTGGTGCACTGACACTGGTTAAACTATTAATGGGATTGATGTGCTATCATTGTGCTTGCACACACTAATTCCTTTGTAATTACGCAATCATACAAATTGCATAAGATTATAATGACTTTAATTTTATTTATACATTTGTAGCATTCTTATTCAAGCAAGCCAGAGACTTGGGAGTAGAGGAGTTTGGTGAAGAAAGCAAGAAAGAGCAACAAAGGCAGACACAAATGAAGATGTTAATGTCATGGCTACCACTTCTATGCCGAGCGAGCAATGGTACCGATGTGCCGGTCTTGAGCATCAGGGAGAGAGCGGAGTTGGAGAGAGTAATGGAGGACACCATAGAGATGTTGGAACAAGAAGAAGAGCAGGAGAAGGTGTTGTCTCTATGGCTCCACCATTTCACCCTCTATCCCGCCTCCGACTGGCCAAACCTCCACGCCTGCTACACCCGGTGGTGCAATGCCTCTCGCAAGCGCTTGCTCCTCCAATGAAATCTACCCGCTTTAAAATGAATTATCTTAAAATTTTGAGGTGGTAAAAGACATTCTTAATATCTAATTTTGAGACATCAGAATCTCAATATAGTAATATAATTACAAATGTACTTTATATGACAAATTAAGAAGTAATTTGGTGTGAGACGGTTTCGATTAAGCTATAAAAATAAAAATAAAAACTCTAATTTGTATGTTATGTACACATGCTAATTTTTTCATCTCATCAAATGTCATCTAAGATGTCAATTATGACTAGTATTTGGACTAATCACATCATACTAATAAAAAAATATATTTAAAAATTGATAGACACGACTTACAGCATAATTTTACTAATTGACGTGAAAGTTAAACGATAAATTAATCAGTGAAAACATTGCAATAAGTCTTTTCATACTTTCTACCAATTTTTTTTTAATATTTTTTTGTTTCACTTTCAATTAACCGTTAATTTTTCATTTTTAGCCGCGCATGTTTTTCGATGGTGTCGTTGATTTTTAAATTGCTCCTTGGGTGAGAGGAGAGGACAAGGGGTATGTATTGTACACGAGAGTTGAAAGAGTAATGTTAAGTATCATGAAAAAAAATTTATGAAAATGATCATGAAAGATTTATTGTGGGGGTTGAGATTCGAGAGTCGTAGAGGTTCCGAATAGTCGAGTCTGGTAGAGTCGAGGTTCGAAGCACTCGGCCATTGGCTCGAAAGCTCAAATCCAACCCTACTCGGCCATCTTGACCGATTAAGCGAGGGGCCGAGTGAAGATCGGTCCATTATAAGATGTGCCGAATATGAGATGGGGGATGGACCTAATCCCGAGGATCAAAGAAGAAAAGATATAAATAGAAGAAACATCAGCCAAAATGAGGCAGGTGAGAATTATTATGCTTAACTTAGAATACAAGCATTCTTGAGTGTAGAGACTTACTTATCCGTCGGAGTGCTAATTCCGGCACCCCCGACTGGAGTGTTTATCCCATTTCAGGTGACTATCAGCGGATCTCAAGCGCTCCTCAAGATCAGAAGAGTATTTCCAAACCACTTATCCACAATTGGCGCCGTCTGTGAGAATACTCAAGCACATCCATGACGAGCGTGACGGAAGACCCTCCGACAGTCACTGTCGACCCTATACCGCAAGATGAAACCACTCCAACAGACTTGCTTGGAACAGAGACTGTCGCCGCAAGACGTGCCTTGAATTTCGCCTCACCCTCGACTTTGAAGCACGAGACAATGCAGGCGATCATGGAACAAGCAAAGCAAAATGAACGGAGGTTGGAGAACATGATCGCTGAAAACGAACGTCTACGTGAAGATTTGGCCTTGGAAATGGCGAAGTCCAAGCAAGCTGCGCGCCAAAATCCGGAACAATCTCCGAAGGCAGGTGGTCGACAACCTCGAGCACGACAAGACACTGATAGCGACTCCGACTCATTATCTGTGACGCCCCGATTCTACACTATAGGTTGCAATCAAAGGAGAGTCACTAGTGAGTCCTATGGCCAATAACCAAGTAAGATCCCAGATCGCCGGAGGAGTCAAAATAGCCTCCCTTCTAAGTCCAGCTTTCTTAGGCAGCGCACTACCCTTTTGACAGATCTTACAAGGCATTGACACAAGGTCTCATAAGCAACGATAAGGTTCATACATAGAATATAAATACATAACAACCATAATTACACTTGATTCAAAAGATTGTTCCATTACATTACATCCCAAAAAGAAAGTTTTAAACTCCAAATGAGTCTTACAAAATATCCAAAAGGAAACTTCTAATATTCTAGGATAGCCAAAAGTCTTCAAAGGTTTCAGATTCGACGTCTCCCGCTATAAGTTCCTCTTCGTCACCTGGCATGATACACCGTGAGCTTTGAATGCCCAGTAAACACACACATACCCCGTCCCTTTTTCCCAGTCCAATACACAATCACAATTATAACATCAAGTAGTAAACATGATATTCAAATAAATAAATAAGGAGTTAAGTTAGATGTTAGTGAACTAGAAATCCCCCAAAGAGATTTCGTCCTCCCAACCACAAGAATCGGACGCGGATTATTCAGTATGCCCCCTCTTTTGCTGCTTTGTTGCAGAACTAACCTCGGATGCCTACCAACGGTTATATACCGCGTAGCGCCAACCGCAGGGCCTCAAAAGAGACGGTAAAAATAGGGCTTTGCCCGAATCCCTCCTTACACCAAGCTACCTAGGGTCCGAATACAACCGCTCCGTTCAAGGGTTCCGAAAACCACTCACACAAGACTTTAACATTTGAATAGGGAACGCATCCCAACAATCCATATATCACATATTATCATCTTTTCAAGACTCAAGTGCTCGAAAACCCAATACCCTCCCAATTTGGTTTCCCGTTGAGTTAGATATTTTACATCAAGGTTAGACAACTTAACCAGATAAAAATGTCCACACAAGCATGCATCCATAAGGTGAAGAAGATAAAGAACATAACATAACACATACAATATCATGCCAAGATACGATCATAAGTTAATAAACATTTTTATGAATACAAGGGCATAAAACGTCCGTGCATAACAAATTTTCCAGATTTAGCATCACATAAAGATTAAAATGAAAGGACTATTTTAGATCTTCCACCGGACTTGGTCTTCCTATGGTTCGTAGAGAATTTGATCTAGTTTCTAGAACATTTTTCGGAAATGGGATTACTTTTCCAGATTTGAAGTTATTTAGAAAATAGTCCAGTGCTGTCCAGAATCTGTCCAGATCCGTCGACCATTACGAAAACTTGATTTTATTGCAAACCGCTTAATATTTTTCGATGAAAAACATTTTAGTTGAAAGCTAACTCCTTAGGGAAGGTTTTGACATAAAATAGAGGTCTAGAATATTTTTGTACATTTTTTTGGAATTTTTGAAAGTGGGCTGCAAAAACAGATTCTAAGGTAGAATGCCCAAAACATGAAGATTTGTGAGAAAAGGATTCCACCAAGGGAAAGTTTTCATTTATTTTGTGAAGAAAACATGCTAACTAACATATATTTACTCAGAAAGTTTGCTTGAAAGTGTGCCTTGGAAATTTGAGAGATTGGTAATAAAAGAGGATGGTTTTGTGCCAAAAAGGGAAAAATACAAAGAGATGGAATCAATACTCAAATCTTAGTATTTTTAACATAAGAACTCATCAACAACAGATCTGAAAACATTATTTAGAACCCTTAGAAACATGTATTTGAAAAAGGAAATGAAAGAAAAGGTTGTGTTGTGGCTTACTTGCTAATTTTGCACAAGAATGCTCTCTTCTCCCTTCCTCTTCTTCTCTAGACTCCTTTCTCTCTTGCTCTCCTCCCTCTTTCTAACCGAAATGTGTGTGTGGGTGAGAGTGTTATGTGTGCTTGCAAGCTAGGGGGGTGTGTTGGTATTTATAGACAAACCTTTGAGGCAAAAAGTCTAAAAAGTCCCTTAGTTGGAAATGGATGGAAAGGTTAGGATTTGTTTAGATTCTAAGGAAATGGAAGGGATTTGGGAGGCTTGGTCAATGATTTAGGCAACACTTAGTTAAAAGGGAACTAGTTTTGGAATTAGCACCCTAGGTCTAGGTACTAGGTTGGTGGTTTTTCCTAGAAGTTCATGATGATGTTTCTTGGAAATTGATTTCTCACTTTCTTCTAGGAAGGCTAGGCATAGGGAAGGGTGAAGGGAAATTTTTTAATTATTTTATGTCCTAGGCACATTCCTCAAGGTGTATATATATATATATATATATTACAAGATTGATGGTACTTCAAGGTACAAGGTACAAGTACTAGTTTGGGGTAAATTTAGAATTTAAATAAAGTGTGAGGGCTTGGAGTTAATTTCTTGTATTGGGACCCTACTTAGGTAGAATTAAATTAAATTAGGTTAGGGAACCTAATAGTGTAATTCATGTTTTGATAAAAATAAATAAATAAATAAATAAAATAAAATAGCAATGCTAACCGACAAGATTCGAATTTATTCAAGTAATCGGGGGGCTTTAAGAAAATAATTCATCATTAGGGTCTTAAAAGTAAATACATATTTTGGGGGCTTCACAACCTATCCCCCTTAAAACAATTTCGTCCCCGAAATTCAACTATATACTGCCTTCAAAAAGCTCAAGGTAGTTTGCCTTCACCCAGTCCTGTCGTTCCCAAGTAGATTCCTCAATTCCCCGATGACGCCATAGCACTTTCACCAATTGAACCGTCTTGCCTCTAAGGTTCTTCTCTCGATGATCTTGTATTGCTACCGGTCCTTCTTTAAACGTAACATTTTTGTCAAGACTGATCTCTTCCCATTTGAGGACGTGCGTCGGGTCGGCGATGTATTTTCTCAACATAGATGCATGGAAGATGTTGTGTATCCCTGCTAATTGCGGGGGTAGAGCTAGTTTATATGCTACTTCGCCCACTCTTTCCAATACCTCAAAAGGCCCGATATATCGTTGTGACAGCTTTCCCTTTCTCCCAAAACGTATGACTCCACACCTAGGTTGCACCTTTAGGAACATGTGGCTGCCTACTTCAAACATCAATGGTCTTTTCCTCCTATCTGCATAATTCTTTTGACGGTCTTGGGCAGTCTTTAACCGTTGTCGGATCAATTTGACCTTTTCAGTAGTCTCTAGAACAAGTTCGGGTCCTATCAGATTTGCATCACCCACTTCCGTCCAACAAATCGGCGATCTACAAGGTCGTCCATGTAATGCTTCAAAGGGTGCCATACCGATGCTAGCTTGAAAGCTGTTGTTGTAGGCGAATTTGATTAAGGGTAGGTGTCATTCCCAACTTCCTTGAAAATCCATTGTGCAAGCTCTCAGCATATCCTCGAGTGTCTGGATAGTGCGTTCAAATTGTCCATCTATTTGTGGGTGAAAGGCGGTGCTAAAACATAACTCAGTACCAAGAGCTTCCTGTAGGCTCCCAAAATCGAGAGGTGAATCGTGGATCTCGATCTGACACAATAGATACCGGAATTCCATGTAGTCGAATGATCTCCCCAATGTAGAGTCTGCACATAGACTCTAGAGTGTCGGTCATCTTATAGGGTAAGAAATGTGCTGACTTGGTGAGGCGGTCCACTATTACCCATATAGCATCGCGCCCTCTAGGTGACTTAGGCAACCCTGTCACAAAATCCATCGTCACGTATTCCCACTTCCATTCGGCTATTGGTAGAGGTTGCAACATTCCTCCTGGTTTCTGATGTTCCGCCTTTATTTGTTGGCATGTCAGACATCATGCTACAAATTTAGCCACTTCCATCTTCATCCATTCCACCAATATTGCCTCTTCAAATCTTGGTACATTTTAGTCCCTCCTGGATGTACCGCAAATGCAGAATGATGACATTCTTTCAGTACCTTTTCTCTAAGTAACTCGTCACTTGGTACAAACAATCTGCCTTGGTATCTTAAACTCCCATCGGGGTGAATTACCCAACCGGGCATGGGTTCTCCTGACTCTAGACGTCCCTTGATGTAGGCTACCTCTTGATCATGCTTCTGGGCCTCCACGACCTCATTCATCAACTTAGGCATCACCTTCTGCGTACTAAGACATGCTTTTGTAATTTGGGATTCCACTTGGATCCTAAACTCATTGAGTGTCTTAACCATATCCCATTCCTTGACGAAGATCTTAGCCAACATCCCTCTGCTCTTACGACTTAGAGCATCTGCTACTACATTGGCCTTACCGGGGTGATATGAGAGAGTGAACTGGAAATCCTCAAGATACTCCATCCATCGTCTCTGTCTCAAGTTAAGGTCCTTCTGTGTGAATAGATACTTCAGACTCTTGCGATCGGTGAAAATCTCAAATTGTTCCCCATACAGGTAATGTCGCCATTGCTTTAGGGCAAAACTACGGCTGCTAGCTCCAAGTTGTGTGTGGGGTAGTTGCGCTCGTGAGGTTTTAACTGCCTGGATCCATATGCGACCACCTTTCCATTTTGCATGAGCACGCAACTAATCCTTCTTTAGACGCATCGCAATACACAATGTACCCCTCTTCTCGTTCTGGATGGTCAAAATTGGTGCACTAGTTAACCTCTTCTTTAGTTCTTGGAAGGATTTTTCGTCCCACTCATACTTTACTCCTTTTTTGCGTCAAACGAGTCATTGGTTTAGCTAGTTTGGAGAAATCTTGGATGAACCTCCGGTAATAACTGTCAATCCTAAGAAGCTGCGGATTTCTAACACGGTTTTTAGTTGTCTCCAATCTAATATTGCCTCCACCTTGGTTGGATCTACCGCAATCCCATTCTCTGATACCACGTGTCCTAAGAATTTTACTTTCATTTAACCAGGATTCACATTCAAGTTCTAATGACTTAGCACAAGTAGAGGATATGAAAGAATGTGATGCACCAATATCAAATAAAACATGCACCCAAGATTGTGTAGTACTAAATTACAGACGGGTCGCTCTCTCTTCCTCTTGCAAGGCGAAGATTCTGCCGGTTGCTCCTTTCTAGTCCCTCATGAAGTTAGGTCTTTTTCCACAAGCTCCAAGTCCTCTTGGATTCTACCTCCCCTCATTCTAAGGTCAATGTTGTGCTTATTTTCACAAAGATGGTAAGACTCTTCCAAAATTTGATTCTTGATAGGGTTCGGGGTTTTAGTCACGGTTGCTAGTCCATTCTTAAGGTTTCAATTTCCTGGTACCCAGTTTTTATTGTTGCTTGCAAGCTTATGCTATTACTTGTCTCGAAGTATGGTCCACCATTTGTTTCTCTATGAATGGGTGAGGCGTAATTCAAATTCTAACTAACTACAGAGGCAATTCCTTATGGGTAAGCAACTAATCTTACGTTAGAGTTTAATTATCCTAGGGTGTTCACACAACACACAGCTTCATGTATATAATAATTACAAGATTCTCAAAATTGGATTGAAGTGGAGACGAAGAATGCGAAGCAGTTATGGTGATAACATCAGGATTGTCTAAAATATTGATGAATGGTATGATGTTATGGTTTCAAACTTCAATGTGATCAAGGTTATAGATGTAGTGACTAAACTAGATATTTAACTTGAAACTGCATTGGCCATCCGTGTTTCAAACTGAATATCCAAGATTCATCACCGAGCAAAGAAATGAAATTATTTACAAGAAGCCTTGAGCTAAACAAAATATTCAAGGGTCAAGGAGGTCAAATTTACAAATAGTGGTATATAAAAAACATGACTAGATGGACAAGACTAAGTTTTGGGAAAGGGTGACATTGAATAAAGGCTACGAATACAAGATGAGGGTACGACAATCGATAGAAGACGCGTAGAACTAATAGTACCCCCCTACTGCGCGATGAGCCGCACTCAAAGTTAAACCATTTCACGATCCTGAAGTAGGTCCTCATGAGTTGATGTTTGGCGTGCCAGAAATCGAAGAAATTCCCTAAGATAGGTTAAGAAAGATTCTAACATAGTCGGGGAAAGGTAGTCTCTAACCGCAGGTCGAAACGCATGGGTAAGGGTTGAACCTATGCTCTGATACCAAGTTGTGACGCCCCGATTCTACACTATAGGTTGCAGTCAAGGGAGAGTCACTAGTGAGTCATATGGCCAATAACTAAGTAAGATCCCAGATCGCCGGAGGAGTCAAAATAGCCTCCCTTCTAAGTCCAGCTTTCTTAGGTAGCGCACTACCCTTTTGACAGATCTTACAAGGCATTGACACAAGGTCTCATAAGCAACGATAAGGTTCATACATAGAATATAAATACATAACAACCACAATTATACTTGATTCAAAAGATTGTTCCATTACATTACATCCCAAAAAGAAAGTTTTAAACTCCAAATGAGTCTTACAAAATATCCAAAAGGAAACTTCTAATATTCTAGGATAGCCAAAAGTCTTCAAAGGTTTCAGGTTCGACGTCTCTCCCTATAAGTTCCTCTTCGTCACCTGGCATGATACGCCGTGAGTTTTGAATGCCCAGTAAACACACACACACCCCGTCTCTTTTCCCAGTCCAATACACAATCACAATTATAACATCAAGTAAACATGATATTCAAATAAATAAATAAGGAGTTAAGTTAGATGTTAGTAAACTAGAAATCCCCAAAGAGATTTCGTCCTCCCAACCACAAGAATCGGACGCGGATTATTCAGTATACCCCCTCTTTTGCTGCTTTGTTGCAGAACTAACCTCGGATGCCTACCAACGGTTATATACCGCGTAGCGCCAACCGCAGGGCCTCAAAAGAGACGGTAAAAATAGGGCCTTGCCCAAATCCCTCCTTACACCAAGCTACCTAGGGTCCGAATACAACCGCTTCGTTCAAGGTTCCGAAAACCACTCACACAAGACTTTAACTTTCGAATAGGGAACGCATCCCAACAATCCATATATCACATATTATCATCTTTCAAGACTCAAGTGCTCGAAAACCCAATACCCTCCCAATTTGGTTTCCCGTTGAGTTAGATATTTTACATCAAGGTTAGACAACTTAACCAGATAAAAATGTCCACACAAGCATGCATCCATAAGGTGAAGAAGATAAAGAACATAACATAACACATACAATATCATGCCAAGATACGATCATAAGCTAATAAACATTTTTGAATACAAGGGCATAAAACATCCATGCATAACAAATTTTCCAGATTTAGCATCACATAAAGATTAAAATGAAAGGACTATTTTAGATCTTCCACCGGACTTGGTCTTCCTATGGTTCGTAGAGAATTTGATCTAGTTTCTAGAACATTTTTCGGAAATGGGATTACTTTTCCAGATTTTAAGTTATTTAGAAAATAGTCCAGTGCTGTCCAGAATCTGTCCAGATCCGTCGACCGTTACGAAAACTTGATTTTATTGCAAACCGCTTAATGTTTTTCGATGAAAAACATTTTAGTTGAAAGCTAACTCCTTAAGGAAGGTTTTGACATAAAATAGAGGTCTAGAATATTTTTGTAAATTTTTCTGGAATTTTTGAAAGTGGGCTGCAAAAACAGATTCTAAGGTAGAATGCCCAAAACATGAAGATTTGTGAGAAAAGGGTTCCACCAAGGGAAAGTTTTCATTTATTTTGTGAAGAAAACATGCTAACTAACATATATTTACTCAGAAAGTTTGCTTGAAAGTGTGCCTTGGAAAGTTGAGAGATTGGTAATAAAAGAGGATGGTTTTGTGCCAAAAAGGGGAAAATACAAGAGAGATGGAATCAATACTCAAATCTTAGTATTTTTAACATAAGAACTCATCAACAACAGATCTCTGAAAACATTATTTAGAACCCTTAGAAACATGTATTTGAAAAAGGAAATGAAAGAGAAGGTTGTGTTGTGGCTTACTTGCTAATTTTGCACAAGAATGCTCTCTTCTCCCTTCCTCTTCTTCTCTAGACTCCTTTCTCTCTTGCTCTCCTCCCTCTTTCTAACCGAAATGTGTGTGTGGGTGAGAGTGTTATGTGTGCTTGCAAGCTAGGGGGGTGTTTGGTATTTATAGACAAACTTTGAGGCAAAAAGTCTAAAAAGTCCCTTAGTTGGAAATGGATGGAAAGGTTAGGATTTGTTTGGATTCTAAGGAAATGGAAGGGATTTGGGAGGCTTGGTCAATGATTTAGGCAACACTTAGTTAAAGGGAACTAGTTTTGGAATTAGCACCCTAGGTCTAGGTACTAGGTTGGTGGTTTTTCCTAGAAGTTCATGATGATGTTTCTTGGAAATTGATTTCTCACTTTCTTCTAGGAAGGCTAGGCATAGGGAAGGGTGAATGGAAATTTTTTAATTATTTTATGTCATAGGCACATTCCTTAAGTTGTATACATATATATATATATATATTACAAGATTGATGGTACTTCAAGGTACAAGGTACAAGTACTAGTTTGGGGTAAATTTAGAATTTAAATAAAGTGTGAGGGCTTGGAGTTAATTTCTTGTATTGGGACCCTACTTAGGTAGAATTAAATTAAATTAGGTTAGGGAACCTAATCCGGCTAGTGTAATTCATGTTTTGATAAAAATAAATAAATAAATAAATAAAATAAAATAGTAATGCTAACCGACAAGATTCGAATTTATTCAAGTAACCGAGGGGCTTTAAGAAAATAATTCATCATTAGGGTCTTAAAAGTAAATACATATTTCGGGGGCTTCACATTATCCCTGGAGCCCAGGAAGAAGGGACGACGTGAAGCCACCAGTTTTTCCGAAGAAAGTCCCCGAACAATGCACAAGCGCAAAAGGAACAGTTCGGACGAAGCCCAATACGATCCTTTTGTACGACGGATCGCCAAAACAGTCCTACCCAAGAAATTCCAAGCACCGTCATTCACCCTTTACGATGGTACATTGGTACAAGATGGCCGGCTACAACCGTATGTCCGAAAAGGTAACCTAACCAAAGCAACAGCCTTGACACAAGATTCACATTCGCCCCACGTGATCCGCATGATATACAGCCTGCCCAAAGGATTGTTTTTCTCTTTCCAGGATAAACCAGCTTATAGATGCTACGGCGCGCCATCAACGTATAAGCTTCCTTGATGCCTATAGAGGTTATCACCAAATCCCTATGCATCCGGAGGACCAAGAGAAAACTGCATTCCTCACCCTAAGAGGAACCTATTGCTATAAGGTAATGCCTTTTGGTCTGAAGAATGCAGGGGCAACCTACCAGAGACTGGTCACCACCATGTTCAAGGAGAAACTCAACAAAACTATGGAAGTGTACATTAACGATATGGTGGTCAAATCCAAAGAAGAGCAGAATCATATAGCCGATCTGGAAGAAACATTCGGTATCCTACGCAAATATGGAATGAAGTTGAACGCTTCCAAATGTGCGTTTGGTATCGGCTCTGGCAAATTCTTGGGCTACATTGTCAACACAGAGGCATCGAAGCCAACCCAAGGCAAATCACAGCAATCTTGGAGCTCGACTCCCCCCGTTCAGTAAAGGAGGTTCAAAAGTTGATGGGGATGACTGCCGCACTCAACAGGTTTATCAGCCGGTCCACAGATCGCTGCCAACAATTCTTTCATACACTACGGCAGGGCAAGGCCTTTGAATGGTCCGCCGAGTACGAAGCCGCTTTCAACGGCCTGAAAACCTACCTCCGCTCAGTACCATTCCTGACAACTCCCTCTGCTGGCGACCCGCTCATCTTGTACCTGGCAATTTCTGATCGAGCCGTTAGTGCCGTATTGATAAAGAAAGAGCTGGGAGAGCAGCGGCCAGTGTATTATGTGAGCAAGGCAATGGTTGACGCCGAAACACACTACCTTCCGCTGGAAAAGCTCATCCTAGCCCTAGTTATGACGGTAAGGAATCTCATGCATTACTTCCAGGGGCATAGCATTGGGGTGCTAACAGATTATCCCCTCCGATCAGTACTACGCAGTGCGGAAGCATCTGGACGTGTCTCAAAGTGGGCTCTGGAACTTGGCCAGTACGATATTCAATTTCTACCCAGAACCTCAATCAAGGGACAGGTGCTTGCCGACTTTATCGCCGAATTCACTGGGAGCCTCGCCGACTTCAAGTCTGATGTCGCCGACTTCAAGACAGATGAAATTTGACCGAAGCCGAACTGGAGGATTTACATTGGGGACATTTGGCAGTTGTATTGTGATGGATCGTCCAATCAGCGGGGCAGTGGAGCCGGAGTTGTAATCATGACCCCCGTCGGCACAATAATTGAGCAGGCCGTCAAGCTCGGTTTCGAAGCATCAAATAATGAAGCCGAATATGAAGCCCTTTTAGCCGGTTTGCGGAATGCGCATATCCTGGGTGCTCGGCGTCTGCTTGTGTTTTGTGACTCAAAAATGGTGATCAATCAGCTAAAGGGGGAGAACGCGGCAAGAAACGACCGTATGGCGGCCTACATGAAAACGACCAACTCCCTGTTGGCAAAATTTGACCATCATGAGTTGAACCAGATAACACGTGATCAGAACACCCATGTAGATGCCTTGGCTTGCCTAGCCTCCGCAATCAACTCAGAGATAAAACGGACCATCGAAGTAGGATTCATCCCAGACCCAAGCATTGGCTCTTCGGAGGAAGTCCAAATCAACGTTATAGAATCTGCACCAAGTTGGATGGATCCCATTGTTGAATTCTTATCTTTTGAACAACTCCCAGAGGACAAGAAAGAAGCACATAAGCTGCGAAACAAAGCCATGCGATACTACCTAGATCCGCAAGGAAAACTTTATAAAAAGTCACTCTCTGGCCCATATTTGGAATGTCTGCACCCGGACAAAGTCGGGGAGCTTTTGACTGAGATACACAAAGTAGTTGTGGTGCCCATTTCTGGCGGACGCTCTTTGGCCATCGAGCTATCACGCAGAGGTATTATTGGCCGACAATGAGAGCGGACGCCGAGTGTTATGCAAAAAGTGTGAACAGTGCCAGAAATTCTCCCCGTTAAACCATCTACCTACCTGCTGAAAAGTTGAACTCTATCTCCAGTCCTTGGCCGTTCGCCCAGTGGGGGCTTGATATCGTAGGACCATTGCCGAGGGCCCCAGGGAACAAGCGATACCTGATTGTCGCAACAGATTACTTTATGAAATGGGTCGAAGCGGAGGCATTAACACACATTCAAGATGCTGACGTTAGACGCTTTGTGTGGAGGAACATCATAACACGATTTGGCATTCCCAGAGCTCTTATCTCAGACAACGGCACCCAGTTTGATTGTGGCGTATACCGAGAGCTGTGCAGCAAATATGGTATTCAGCCTTACTTTTCTACGCCGACTTATCCCCAAAGCAATGGCCAAGCCGAAGCCTTTAATAAATCCATCTTGGACGGCATCAAGAAGAGGCTGGAGAAAGCCAAAGGCAAATGGGTCGAAGAATTGCTGAGTATACTGTGGGCTCATCGAACTACACCAAGAAGATCGATTGGAGAAACACCGTTTGCCCTATGCTTTGGAACCCAAGCAATCTTACCCCTGGAGATCGGCCACCCGACAGTCAAGTCGCAAGTTTTTGATACGAGCCGAAACGACATGATGCTGGCTTTGGATTTGGTTTTAATCGAAGAACGAAGAGACCGAGCCCTTGCGTCCATGGCACGGTACCAGCAGCAGCTGGCAAAGTCGTATAATCAACGCGTTCAGCTGCGCCGCTACACACCAGGAGAGTTTGTCCTGAAGAAGGTGCTCACAGCTGACAGGAAGCCGGCCGATGGAAAATTGGGTCCTAACTGGGACGGTCCCTATCAAATCGATTCGATCGCCGGAGTAGGGGCATATCGGCTCAAAGATATGTTAGGAAGGAGTCTGCCACGACCTTGGAATTCCACGCACTTACGCAAATTTTATCATTAGCCCGACTTGTGGGACATGATGCTTGTTCCGAACTGTTCGCCATGTACATCTCTTTTTCTGTAATACAAAGATTCCTCTTTACCGACCACAGAATCTAGTTCAAAGATGTTCCGATAAAGCCTCCGGATTCGGAGCGCCCTTCATGGATGTCACGATTGGCCAAATAGTCTCCGGATTCGGAGCCCCATCGGCGAATGACGTCTTTGGGCCGATTAAGCCTCCGGATTCGGAGCGCCCTTCGTGGATGTCACGATTGGCCAAATAAAGTCTCCAGATTCGGAGCCCCATCGGCGAATGACGTCTTTGGGCCGATTAAGCCTCCGGATTCGGAGCGCCCTTCGTGAATGTCACGATTGGCCAAATAAAGTCTCCGGATTCGGAGCGCCCTTCGTGGATGTCACGATTGGCCAAATAGTCTCCAGATTCAGAGCCCCATCGGCGAATGACATCTTTGGGCCGATTAAGCCTCCGGATTCAGAGCGCCCTTCGTGGTTGTCACGATTGACCAAATAAAGTCTCCGGATTCGGAGCCCTATCGGCAAATGACGTTTTTGGGCCAATTAAGCCTCCGGATTCGGGGCGCCCTTCGTGGATGTCACGATTGGCCAAATAGTCTCCGGATTCGGAGCCCCATCGGCGAATGACGTCTTTGGACCGATTAAGCCTCGTCTGAAATACGTTTCTTCAAACATGTACATAATAAAACACATACAAGCACGAACAAAAATTATAACAAAACATTGAAAATAAAGTTCTGTTTTATTCGGCCAACCAATAAACACATAATTCTAGACGCGATCCGCGTTTGAACATCACAACGAATATTTTTATTCGGCATCGCCCTCATCATCACTCTTTTCAACTTCAAAGGCGGCAAATGGAAAATGATCACGATGATCCAGGTCACATAAGTTGGAATCGACACTCTTTGCTCGGAGAGCCTCCATGGCCTGAAGAGCGGCGAGCCAACCATGCTTAAAACCCCTATTCTTGCATTGTCAGACCTCCTCAGCAAGTGTCTTTCGTTTTGTCGATCCCAACCTTCCGACCAACATGGAAGCCCTCCTCGTAACCTTTGGCCCTCGCATTTTGTACGGCAAACATGCCTGTCGTATCTCGGTCGGCGATGGCAAGACTCAATAGCCGTTAGGTCACCCTCTCGTCCACAATCAGGTTAGATTGACCCGCCGCATGCAGATAGGTGACTTTAACCTTCCTAAGCTTCCTAAGCTCGCCCTCGGCTTTTTCTGCACGAGCCTCCGAACTGCGAACCCGTTCGTCCATTTTCTCTATCTCCCGCGCGTGCGGCGCGTAGACGCATGCCGACTTCGTAGGCAGTGTACAGCCCCTTCACCGCCCCATGAATACCCTCTCGAAACACTTCCAAATCTCATCGTCCAACCATTGATTGTTGGACTTCCGGTGGAAAGATCTATCAAGCGAACTCAACCGCTACACTCGGATCATTGATGATGGAATCTGCCTCAGTCATCAGTTTATTCCCTACGAACACCGCGAAACTCAATGGTTGTGACGTCATGTCTGACTCATTCCCCAGTCGTAGTCGCGGGGAGATTCCCCGTTGATGCTTCTCTCTTCGGGGTGATCTGCTTCGACGGCTTGGAAGTTGACGTTTCTCGCTTTCCTTAGACGTCCTTCCTCCGTACGTGCAGGCTCGCTGTTGCGATTCATCGCAGTATCTAGCTCAGCCAGCGTTCGTCCCTCTCCTCTGCTGTTGAAAAACAGCCTGTTTGACATTCGCCCCAAGCTAGTTCAAATCGAATCTGAATAAGAATAAGTGGACCCACTGGCGCGAAATCACCCCCTTTATTTGTAGGAATGCAGCAACCCCGAGGCAATTTCATTAACGTTTTTGGCAGTCTCCAAACGACGGAGGCCGATTGATATGTGCCACAGCCACTCCATGCACTAAGTCCTGGCTTGTTAAAACGGCCTAATTATCTAAACGACAACTAGGGGAGACTGCCTTGAAGTCCATGCACTGGCTGGGGCCAGGGTAGATTTATTAATCTAATCGGCCAAGCATCTTGGCCCCATGCCATTGATATGTGCCACAGCCACTCCATGCACTAGGTCCTGGCTTGTTAAAACGGCCTAATTATAAACGGCAACTAGGGAGACTGCCTTGAAGTCCATGCACTGGCTGGGGCAAGGGCAAATTTATTAATCTAACCGGCCAAGCATCTTGGCCCCATGCCGATTGATATGTGCCACAGCCACTCCATGCACTAAGTCCTGGCTTGTTAAAACGGCCTAATTATCTAAACGGCAACTAGGGGAGACTACCTCAAAGTCCATGCACTGGCTGAGGCAAGAGGTAGATTTATTAATCTAACCGGCCAAGCATCTTGGCTCCATGCCGATTGATATGTGCCACAGCCACTCCATGCACTAAGTCCTGACTTGTTAAAACGGCCTAATTATCTAAACGGCAACTAGAGGAGACTGCCTTAAAGTCCATGCACTGGCTGGGGCAAGGGCAGATTTATTAATCTAACCGGCCGAGTATCTTGGCCCCACGCCGATTGATATGTGCCACAACCACTCCATGCACTAAGTCCTGGCTTGTTAAAACGGCCTAATTATCTAAATGGCAACTAGGGGAGACTGCCTTGAAGTCCATGCACTGGCTGGGGCAAGGGCAGATTTATTAATCTAACCGGCCGAGCATCTTGGCCCCACGTCGATTAATATGTGCCACAGCCACTTCATGTACTGATTTTTGGCTTTTTAAATGGCCTAATCATCTAGCCGGCAAGTATACAAAACGGCAACCAAACAATTCCGTTCATTAGTAACAGCAAATTACAAAATGAATTTTCATTAAGTAAATTGGGCACAAATTGTAACCATTTTACATATGAAAATTACGAGACAAAAAGCTGTAAAAAGATGAAAATTACATGCAAATCCTAAAACAAAAAACAAGAGCCGCCAAAATTAGTTCTCGGAGTCAGACTCCAGCGGCTCAACATCCACTTACTCGTATGGAATTGGCGTAGCCAATGTCACATCAACAGCAACAAGGGCTTTGAGCCAGCCGTGTTTAAATTCCCGATTCTCAAATTTGGGGACTTCGTTTACATATTCCTCAAAAGCAGATTTTTTCCCAGCATCGAATGCGCTGGAAGGCTTCAGGTTGGTTGTTTCCTTCGCCGCCTTCATCTCTTCCAACCCAGCCTCCAATTTAGAGATCGCCTCCTGGGCTAATTTAAGCGCGTCATCACTCGTATCTGCCCTCTTTTCGGCAACTGATCTCAATTCTTCAGCATTGCGGGCTCTCTCTATCTCGGCCTCGGCACGAGTGCCCTCCGATTGCACCTTACTCCTTTGGCCCTCAACCTCCGCCTGTAAACGGCCAATTAGCTCGACGGCATCGTGATAGTGACGACCCATGTCGGCTATCCTTCTGACGGCCTGCAAAACAGGAAGTTAAGAACAAAATAATATTTGCGTAAAGAGAAAAGACAAAGTGCAGATATATACCAAAAGAGCCGATTGCGCGGCCAACCTGATTGCAACGAGATCTGGCTCTGCCCGAAAAGCCGCATTGTCAGTAGGCAGTGAAACGGACGTCGCCAAGCTGAGCGCAACCGCTGGATCTTTGATCACCAAAGCATCGGAGGAGATCGGCATATTCTTTATCTTCGGCTGAATAACAAAAGGTACGATCACATCCGACTCTTCCAAACGAGGTCGTTTGTCGGCACGGTGTTCTTCTGAGCTGCCCTCGACATCGGCAGGGCGCTTCTCCACCCTTTGCTCAGCTTCAACACTTGCCTACACAAAAGGCTCCGCCTCGATACTTCCATTCTTTGCCGTCCCCTCAATAACAGGCAAGGACTGGGACTGGGACTGGGATTCGGCAGCCCGAATCTCCTCCGCCCTTCACCGTGCGGCCATCCTTTCCGCGTTCGCCTTCTTGGCAAGTTTAGTGAGGCTCAACCCAGCCATATCTTCTGGGAACGCGCCGGGAAGGTCCTCCAGACCGTGAAAAATATCGTCAAGCAGACAGTCCTCTCGACCCGAGGTGGACGAAGGATCAGCCGAATTGAGGCCGGTTTCTTCAAATGCTAACTTCAAAGTCTTGTCAACCTCAGTTTCGGATTGGTCTGACTCAACGGCCTCAGCAACTTCTAGTCGCTCCGAATCTGATCCCTTACAACCGATTTGCCTGAAATTTCTGAAATCAGTCAAGATAAGGGCGACAAGAAACTCCTCACCCTTCGGAATTTGGATGTTTTCCCCCGCCGAAATGGTCGTATAAGTTGGCTCGTAGCGGAGCAGAACATGGGCCGCCCTCCCCTGCTTCTGAAGACTAGATCGGCCGAAATACTTGAGCGCAGTCTTGATTTCCGAAAGGATGGCGTCGTCAGTTGAGGTCAAGACTTTTTTCAAATCGTTTCCTGCAAAAGCAAAACCATGAGGTCTCGAAAATAAGGTTTTATAAATATAACAAGTAAATAAATAAAAGAAGATACTCGGCCACCTGGTTCGACCCTTCGTCTAGGAATACGATCAAGGCGATCCTCGCCTTCGCCGAATTCCCAGTTTCCTTGGACGACGACCATAACATCATCGACTCGCTTCCCAGAGCTGGAAAGCATAGTCACTAGTTGATGGTCGGTGTCTTTGGCTCTAAGGAAATAACACCCGTGCCGACCAGTAGACTTGGCCAAGGCGTAGCAATGCCGAATAGCAGGAATGCCAAGGTTAAGCCCAAGGCGACGGTTGAGTGCGATAATCCCCATCACGACCCTAAAAAAGTTGACGTTGGGTTGGGAAAGGATTAATCCCCAATGGCAAAGCACGGCCTTAAGGAGTGGGTGAAGGGGGAAGCAGACCCCACCCTCTGCGATTGATAGAAGAGGGAAGACGATCGTGGTTTCATCAACCCTCTCCATATCGAGGGTGCCGTCTGCCACAAATGACAGACGGACGTCATCAGGAATGGAAAAATGGCGTCGGAAGCCAGAAATTCGATCTGGTGAGAGGAGATCTTTTAAATGTTTCGCAATTCCCCCTAGCCAATAGGATTATGCTAAGCTAAAAAAACAAAGCGGAGAAAGAGAGAACTTATTAGAGGCGATGGAGGTAGAGAAGAGTAGAAAGTTGCAGAGGTAGTTCGGGAGGCAGTCCAGCGACGGGCATCCAAAAGCGTGTATATATTTGAAAAGACGTCGAAATTTTAAATCACAATAAATAGAAATGTACAAGGAGGCGGGAAGTTGAAATGATAACCGAGAAGCGTGTGTACAAACATTTGCGTTGGAATGCGGTCAGCCGCCAAATTTCAGCTCTAACTCTTCGAGTTCGAAGCCAAACACTCCAGCCAACTGTCGTTAGTGGAATGCTTGGGGGGCAATTGTGGGGGCGGAGATTCGGGAGTCGTAGAGGTTCCGAATAGTCGAGTCTGGTAGAGTCGAGGTTCGAAGCACTCGGCCATTGGCTCGAAAGCTCAAATCCAAACCTACTCGGCCATCTTGACCGATTAAGCGAGGGGCCGAGTGAAAATCGGTCCATTATAAGATGTGCCGAATATGAGATGGGGGATGGACCTAATCCCGAGGATCAAGGACGAAAAGATATAAATAGAAGAAACATCAACCGGAATGAGGTAGGTGAGAATGACTATGCTTAACTTAGAATACAAGCATTCTTGAGTGTAGAGACTTACTTATCCATCGGAGTGCTAATTTCGGCACCCCCGACCGGAGTGTTTATCCCATTTTAGATGACTATCAGTGGATCTCGAGCGCTCCCCAGGATCAGAAGAGTATTTCCAAACCACTTCTCCACATTTATGATTCTTGAATTACACTTAAAATAAAGTACCACACACTAATCAAGATAATCCAAAGATCATAAATTTTTCATAATTATTTTCAATAAATTTTTTTATAATTCCTAACTTTTCTCGGATTGAAAAGTAAGTTGGTAAATTTGCAAAAAAACAAACAAACAAAAAAGAAAAGTAAGGGGGGTGGCAGCGGCGGCAGCGAAGAACATGCTTTGGTATTTGAAGCCGCATAAGTCCTAAAGACATCGTTTTCATTATTCTGCTGCAAACCAGTCTGAGATGTTTTTTTAGGGTACAAAACAATAATTTTTTTTAGAGTTATATATAAAATTTAGAATAAATTAATAATAAATCTTAATAATTATACTTAATTTTTATTAAGTCTTATTAAAAATAAGTCTTAATAAAATTATCGTTAAAAATAATTTTTGTAATATTTTTTGCATATATCATCAAAAATTGATAATTAATGACTTTTTTATTACGATTTTTATAAATTGTTACTAAAATTTATCATTAGTAACTTTTTTTGGTAAAATTTTCAAACTGTCACTAAAATTAAAAAATTAGTGATATTTTTTGTGATAAAGTTTTAAAATTGTCTCTAAAATTAACAATTAATGACCTTTTTTAATAATATTTGATGAAAAATGTCATTAAGTATCATAAAACCTATTAGATAATAAATTCACCTATTAAAATTTACCCCTCAATTTATTGGGTAAACTACCAAGATCCTCATAATTATACTTATTCTCATCAAGTCCTATCACTAAAGAAAACATAGTAAAAACACGGAAGAATTAGCGACGGCGCGCCTCCCGTCGCAAAAGAAGTTTTTTTCGACGGCAACTTCAACCGTCGCAAATAAAAGCCTTTAGCGACGGCACTTTCCCGTCGGTAAATAACTACGCGGAGGGGTCGGAAATGCGGAAGTATTAGCGACGGTTTTTTGTACCGTCGCAAAAACAAATTTTTTTGAGACGGCATATGTTGCTGTCGCAACAGTGGCTCATTTGCGACGGCAATTTCCGTCACAAAAAAAGATTATTGAAACGGCGCCGTTTTACGAACTACTGACTACCATTTGCGACGGGCTAAAACATACCGTCGCAAAAAGTAAAATAAAAATCCCCCCCTCTTTCTTTTTCATCTTGCCGCTCGAATCCTTTCCTCCAATCCCTAATTTCGTCCACATCCAAATCCCTAACTTCATCCCCAAATTTCTCAAACGAGCTACAGGTATAGCGGTGGTGCGGCGAGCAAGCCAGCGATGGTGCGGCGGCGACGGCGACAGGTAGCGGTGCTCCGGCGACGACTCTCTCTCTCTCTGCGTATGCTTTCTCTCTCTCTCTCTCTCTCTCTCTCTCTCTCTCTCTCTCTCTGTATATATATATAGATGAATGTCTATATATATAAATCTGTATATATATGCAATTTTTTTTATAAATCTGTATATATATATATAAATAAATGTGTATAATTTGGGGATGAAGTTATAATATGTATATAAATCTGTATGGAATTAATAAATCTGTATATATATATATATGCAAATAAATGTGTATAATTTATATATATATATAGATGAATGTCTATTGATTAATAAATCTGTATATATATGCAATTTTTTTTTATAAATCTGTGTATATATATATAAATAAATGTGTATAATTTGGGGATGAAGTTATAATCTGTATATAAATCTAGTTGGAATTAAAAAAATCTGTATATATATATATGCAAATAAATGTGTATAATTTATATATATATAGATGAATGTCTATTAATTAATAAATCTGTATATATATATGTAATTTTTTTTTATAAATCTGTTTATTGTATTTAAAATAATCTTAAATAACTTAATCTTAATGCATCAATCACTTATATTGTATTTAAAATCATAATTTTATGAGTGATTCGTAAAAAAGGGGGATAGAATTTATTTTTTTTGTATTTTTGATATCATACACATGCAATGGTTCGATTACAAATTTAAATTGCAAATGTTTAAATAAGTCATAAAAATATTTAAGAGAAAATAAAAAAAAATACAAAAAAAAAAAAACAAGATTTTAACCCTTATAATAAAATAAATCTTAAATTTTTAATTTAATTAATTTAAACCTTAAACTTTTTATTACTTTTTTTCAATCTAAAAAAAAACAGGAGTTAATCCTAAATAGGAATTTTAGACATTTCGTTTAGTTTAATAACTAGTTTTTATTTTTATTTTTTTTGTCGGGTTTAGTTGACGAAAATAGGTAAATGGTATAAATTGAAAACCAATCAAAATATTAGGGTTTTTTTTTATTTTCACTTATTTATTCTGTTTATTAGTTTTTTTTTTTTTTTGTATTTTTTGACGTTTAATATGACAATTTATTTATTTGCGGAGATGAATGATATTATTTACTTGGTTTGCGTATGTATTATATTTAGAGTTACTTTGGTGAGATATTTTTGTGGATGTATACAGATGATGGATAAGAGTTGGATTGATTTGCCAAATAGGATGTCGAGTGAATACATTAATGGGATCGATGAATTCCTTGTGTTTGCCTACACCAATAGGGTTGACGGTTCGATGATCAGTTGTCCGTGTAGGAAGTGTGAGAATCGATACTATTTTGTACGAGAGGGTGTACGGGAGCATCTGATTTTGAATGGTTTTTTTAAAAAATACAAACATTGGATTAATCATGGGGAATCTTACATATCTCTGCATAGTAATCGAGAGAATGAAACATTAGCTAATTTAGACATTGGGGATGATATGATTGGAATGATACAAGGGGCTATGGGAAATCCACATGCCGGTACAAGTGCTGAGGGTGATGAACCACAGGGGCCTGATCCCCATGCATCTGAACCCCAGCTCGGTCCAAATGCAGAGACTGCAAAGTATTTCAAACTTCTTCAAGATGCACAAAGTGAATTGTATCCGGGTTGTCAGAAGTTCACATCTTTGTCATTCATTGTTCGACTTCTACATTTGAAGGTGCTTAATCAGTGGACAGACAAGTCTGTTGACATGTTGCTTGAGTTATTGAATGAGGCATTCCCGTTGGGTGTGAAACTCCCGAACTCATATTATAAAGCTCAAAAGGTCACAACAGATTTGGGCTTCACATATGAGACGTGGGATGCATGTCCCAACAGTTGCATGTTGTTTCGAAATGAGGACGCCAATCTTGATAAATGTGTCATATGCAACAGTTCTAGATGGAAATCAAATGGTGATGGTGGTTCAAATGGTCCTAACACAGGTGGCAAACAAATAGCTGCAAAACAAATGAGGTATTTTCCTTTAAAGTCAAGGTTGCAGAGGTTGTTTATGTCATCCAAGACGGCCAAGTTAATGAGATGGCATGCAGAGGAACGAACTGATGATGGTGTCTTCAGGCATCCTGCTGACTCCCTTGCATGGAAAGATTTTGACCGTCGGAATATTGACTTTAGTAATGATTGCCGAAGTGTAAGGCTTGGCTTAGCATCTGATGGTTTTAACCATTCAGGACGATGAACATAGTTCATAGCACTTGGCCTGTTGTGCTCATTCCATACAACTTGCCGCCATGGATGTGCATGAAGCAACCATTTCTAATTTTATCCGTGCTTATTGACGGCCCGAAAGGACCTGGTGACAAGATTGATGTGTATATGCAACCGTTGATTGAGGAGTTGAAAGAACTATGGAATGAGGGTGTGTTAACATTTGATGCATCAACAAATCAAATGTTTCAAATGCATGCAGCTTTACTGTGGACAATTAGTGATTTTCCTGCATATGCAAACTTATCAGGATGGAGCACTAAAGGCGAATATGCATGTCCTTGTTGCAATAAGCAAACTACATCGTGTTGGTTGAAGCATAGTAGGAAACAATCATACTTGGGTCATCGCAGATTTTTACCTACTGGCCATAAATTCCGGAAGGATAAAGTATCATTTGATGGTAGTCGGGAAGTTAGACTCAAACCAAAATTGTTGTCTGGAACTGAGATGTTGATACAATTAGAATCTGAGGGTATTTTAACCCAATACAAGAGGGATGACCTTAAGGAGAGGCATAGGAGACAGGTAGAGAAGGTGAATGTTTGGCTTATGACACGTAGAGTAGATGACCCAGAGGTTATCCAGACCTTGGTAGTTTCCAAACAACTTTGATTGTATTTAAAGTTTATTTTTTGTGTGTCAACCATCTTAATTTGGCATATACTTGTATGTCTTATTCAATACAGGATGAGTTTAATCGTCAACTCTCTATGCTACCTGAGGATGGTCGGACTTTGGAGGCTAGGAATGCCATTTTCCATGAGTTGATAGGTCATGACGGACATGGATATTGTCGCACATACGGGAGAATTGTGCCTCGGAGAGCGGTGTATAAAGATGGTGCTGGGCCATCACAGTCAACACCCCAGCCATCGACTATTGATCAGATCACACAGCAGGTTCGTGCAGAGCTAAGGATGAGTTGAGGGAGGAGCTGCGAGCAGAGTTCTCTACACATTTGCAGCAGATGAGAGCTGAGAAGATGGCCCTTGTGTCACAGGGGGCGAGTGTGGATCCCAACAGACAGGTTCCATATAAATTAAATTGTTTGATAGTTCAATTTTAACACAAGATTATGTATAAAATTCGAATATGATTAACACATTATGCATTGACTAACATAGGTTCCTGATACATCGAGTGGCCACCGGGCATTTAGGGAATCTGCAGAAGACGAGAATCCATATACACCACCACCAGAAGATCAGGTATAAAATGTATCTTTGCATTCTAAGCTAAAATGTATCTTTGCATTCTTTACATTCTAAGTTAAGAGACTTGTGGGAGAAGACGGGACTAGTTAGAGCCGGATTTAGCACGAAACTTGGCACATACGACCACCTAGGCACGAGAGACTTGTGGGAGAAGACGGGGCTCGAATCGGGTTCCCGGCTTGGGAGGTAGAGCCGGATTTCACTTTAAGCAAACTAGTTCCTTAAAAACTTGAATTCGAGGAGTTAATGCCCCAAAATCACCAAACCGGCCCGGTTTAAGACGAAACTTGGCACACACGACCTCCTAGGCACGAGAGACTTGTGGGAGAAGACGGGGCTCGAATCGGGTTCCCGGCTTGGGAGTTAGAGCCAGATTTCACTTTAGGCAAACTAGTTCCTTAAGAAACTTGAATTCGAGGCGTTAACGCCCCAAAATCACCAAACCGCGTCGGTTTAGGACGAAACTTGGCACACACGACCTCCTAGGCACGAGAGACTTGTGGGAGAAGACGGGGCTCGAATCGGGTTCCCGGCTTGGGAGTTAGAGCTGGATTTCACTTTAGGCAAACTAGTTCCTTAAGAAACTTGAATTCGAGGTGTTAACGCCCCAAAATCGCCAAACCGCGTCGGTTTAGCACGAAACTTGGCACACACGACCGCCTAGGCACGAGAGACTTGTGGGAGAAGACGGGGCTCGAATCGGGTTCCCGGTTTGGGAGTTAGAGCCGGATTTCACTTTAGGCAAACAACTTCCTTAAGAAACTTGAATTCGAGGCGTTAACGCCCCAAAATCACCAAACCGCGTCGGTTTTGGACGAAACTTGCCACACACGACCTCCTAAGCACGAGAGACTTGTGGGAGAGAAGACGGGGCTCGAATCGGGTTCCCTGCTTGGGAGTTAGAGCCGGATTTCACTTTAGGTAAACTAGGTCCTTAAGAAACTGGAATTCGAGGAGTTAACGCCCCAAAATCACCAAACTGCGTCGGTTTAGGACGAAACTTGGCACACACGACCTCCTAGGCACGAGAGACTTGTGGGAGAAGACGGGGCTCGAATCGGGTTCCCGGCTTGGGAGTTAGAGCCGGATTTCACTTTAGGCAAACTAGGTCCTTAAGAAACTGGAATTCGAGGAGTTAACGCCCCAAAATCACCAAACCGCGTCGGTTTAACACGAAACTTGGCACACACGACCTCCTAGGCACGAGAGACTTGTGGGAGAAGACGGGGCTCGAATCGGGTTCCCGGCTTGGGAGTTAGAGCCGGATTTCACTTTAGGCAAACTAGGTCCTTAGGAAACTGGAATTCGAGGAGTTAACGCCCCAAAATCACCAAACCGCGTCGGTTTAGCACGAAACTTGGCACACACGACCTCCTAGGCACGAGAGACTTGTGGGAGAAGACGGGGCTCGAATCGGGTTCCCGGTTTGGGAGTTAGAGCCGGATTTTCCTTTAGGCAAACTAAGTCCTTAAGAAACTGGAATTCGAGGAGTTAACGCCCCAAAATCACCAAACCACGTCGGTTTAGCACGAAACTTGGCACACACGACCTCCTAGGCACGAGAGACTTGTGGGAGAAGACGGGGCTCGAATCGGGTTCCCAATTTGGGAGTTAGAGCCGGATTTCACTTTAGGCAAACTAGTTCCTTAAGAAACTTGAATTCGAGGCGTTAACACCCCAAAATCACCAAACGGCGTCGGTTTAGCACGAAACTTGGCACACACGACCGCCTAGGCACGAGAGACTTGTGGGAGAAGACGGGGCTCGAATCGGGTTCCCGGTTTGGGAGTTAGAGCCAGATTTCACTTTAGGCAAACAACTTCCTTTAGAAACTTGAATTCGAGGCGTTAACGCCCCAAAATCACCAAACCACGTTGGTTTAGGACGAAACTTGGCACACACGACCTCCTAGGCACGAGAGACTTGTGGGAGAAAACGGGGCTCGAATCGGGTTCCCGGCTTAGGAGTTAGAGCCGGATTTCACTTTAGGTAAACTAGGTCCTTAAGAAACTGGAATTCGAGGAGTTAACGCCCCAAAATCACCAAACCGCGTCGGTTTAGGACGAAACTTGGCACACATGACGTCCTAGGAACGAGAGACTTGTGGGGGAAGACGGGGCTCGAATCGGGTTCCCGGCTTGGGAGTTAGAGCCGGATTTCACTTTAGGCAAACTAGGTCCTTAAGAAACTGGAATTCGAGGAGTTAACGCCCCAAAATCACCAAACCGCGTCGGTTTAGCACAAAACTTGGCACACACGACCTCCTAGGCACGAGAGACTTGTGGGAGAAGACGGGGCTCGAATCGGGTTCCCGGCTTGGGAGTTAGAGCCGGATTTCACTTTAGGCAAACTAGGTCCTTAAGAAACTGGAATTCGAGGAGTTAACGCCCCAAAATCACCAAACCGCGTCGGTTTAGCACGAAACTTGGCACACACGACCTCCTAGGCACGAGAGACTTGTGGGAGAAGACGAGGCTCGAATCGGGTTCCCGGTTTGGGAGTTAGAGCCGGATTTCACTTTAGGCAAACTAAGTCCTTAAGAAATTGGAATTCGAGGAGTTAACGCCCCAAAATCACCAAACCACGTCGGTTTAGCACGAAACTTGGCACACACGACCTCCTAGGCACAAGAGACTTGTGGGAGAAGACGGGGCTCGAATCGGGTTCCCGGTTTGGGAGTTAGAGCCAGATTTCACTTTAGGCAAACTAGTTCCTTAAGAAACTTGAATTCGAGGCGTTAACGCCCCAAAATCACCAAACAGCGTCGGTTTAGCACGAAACTTGGCACACACGACCGCCTAGGCACGAGAGACTTGTGGGAGAAGACGAGGCTCGGATCGGGTTCCCGGTTTGGGAGTTAGAGCCGGATTTCACTTTAGGCAAACTACTTCCTTAAAAAACTTGAATTCGAGGCGTTAACGTCCCAAAATCACCAAACGGCGTCGGTTTAGCACGAAACTTGGCACACACGACCGCCTAGGCACGAGAGACTTGTGGGAGAAGACGAGACTCGAATCGAGTTCCCGGTTTGGGAGTTAGAATCGGATTTCGGTCCAGTCAAAATTATTTACTAAACTATCTTTCTAATTATATAGTACTCAATTTTTTTTTTATATTTTTCTGTAATTAAAATATTAACACCATTATATGGTTTTTAATTATTGTTATCTTGTTTTTTTCAGATATTTCCTGAGTAGCAGTTTGCTTCTTGTGGAATGCGGGCGTATAAAGATTATGACCAACTTTTGTTTTTGTAACCCACGAAAGAATCAAGACGAAAATTTTTGGTTTTGATTTTGATTTATGTTATTTAAATTTGTGAACAACATTATGTATGTATTATGCGACGTTATGTAGTGGCATAATTTTTATTGTTATGAATTTTTATTTATGTATTGTTATAAATGGAACAACATTATGAATTTTCATTATTTGTCAACTTTTGTTTATGTATGTATTTATATTATTATGTAATTTTTGGATTTTTTTATAATTATTTTTCATTTAATACAGGTTATTTTAATTTTTTTAATAATTTCCCAACAGTTTTTTTTTTTTTTTTGAGACGGCATAACAACTCGTCGCAAAAAATAGTAATTGAAAAATAAATCTTTTTTGCGACGGCACCCATACCGTCGCAAAAGCTATGGAATGTAATTGAAAAATAAATCTTTAGCGACGGTTCAGGTTGCCGTCGCCTATAGTTATCAGCTACGACACTTTTAGCGACGGTATTGTTGCCGTCTCAAAAAACCCATATTAGCGACGGAAATGCTGTACCGTCGCAAAAACTCATATTTTCTTCCATTATTGGCGACAGAAAAAGTGCCGTCACAAAAAATACACCCTCCCGTCGCAAAAAACAATGGCGACGGCACTTACCGTCGCTAAAAACCTTTTGCAACCCCCTTTGTCGCGACCCCCATTTGTAGTCGTACAAAGCCAAATTACCGTCACAAAAGGTATTAGCGACGGCGCCCGGGGCATTTGCGACGGCGTTATGCCGTCGCAAAAAACACTTTTTTTTGTAGTGTATTGAAAATAAGTCATAATAAAATCGTCGCTAAAAATAATTTTTTATAACATTTTTTACATGTCACTAAAAATTGATAATTAGTTATTTTTTGTTAATTTTTTTATAAATTGTCAATAAAACTTATAATAAGTGATGTTTTTTTGTGATAAATTTTTCAAACTCTTGCTGAAAGTTAAAAATTAATGATATTTTTTGGTGACTATTTTTAAACTATCACTGAAATTTATAATTAGTGATATTTTTTATGATAATTTTTAAACCGTTGTTAAAAATTAATAATTAGTGCCGCTTTTTAATAGTATTTGATAAAAAAAATATCATTAACTATCATAAGACCTATTGGATAATAATCTATTTATTAGAAGTTACACGTAAGTTTTTCAAATTTATCTAGGTATAAAAAAAGTACAAATTATTTTGATGAAATCTGGGGAGCTTAAGCTTCTAAACCAAAACTCATAGAGCCTTTTCCTTATTTTATGGTTTTTTTTAAAAAAAAAAATTAGAAAATAGATTGATAAAAATAAATAATAAAAAAATATATTTTAAAATTTTAAAAATATATATATTTCTATCCCAAAAAACGAGAAATCTATATCAGAAAAAATATGTTTGGTTTAACTCAATTTTTAAAAAATTTCGTTTTTTATTTTTCATATTTTTTTATTTTTAATAAATTTTTAAATATTTTATACAAAATTTTTATTTTTTATATATACCTAATTTAGATACACTTAAAAAGTATAATACTTAAAAAAAATTAAAAAAATTCACCAAATATAAAAATATATTAAATTTTCGTATTTGTTATATTTAATAAATTTTTTTAAAAAAATTGTACAAAATTTTTATTTTTTAAATATATCAAAATTAAGTGAATTTAAAAAAAAATTAATTACTATAATATTTTAAAAATTATTAAAAATATAGAAATAAAAAACTCATAAAATTATTTTTAAAAACTCAAGACTAAAAGGGTGATTAGTATATTTTATTTTTCTACTTTATTCACTAAACTAGTTTTTAAAAAATTTAAAAAAAAAAAAATCTGAAAATTCAACCTAACAGGACGTTCGGCACCAGATCCTTCTCCTCTTTCTCTATACGAAACCCTTGAAATCGTCTTTCTGATGGAGAAAATGAAGATGAAGACGAAGTACAAACAAACCCTAAGACGAAGCAAGCAGATGAACAAGACGAGATTGCTGAAATCGTCTGAAATGCATCACGCATCTTGAAATCCAGGTATTTATTTTTCTGAAATCATCTTTCTGATGATGGAGAATTGCTTAAAATTTGCTGAGAATTGCTTGTGATTAGTTGAGTTTGCTTGAAATTTGTTTTAACTTGTTTGATTATTGTTGTTGTTGTTTTTAGTCGGTTTTTTTGTTAAAAAATATTATTTTCTGTTTGGGGGAGTTTTTGCTGGGAAAGGATGAGGAAGGGAGGGAGGGAGGGAGGGAAGGAAGGAAAGTAGTTGGGGGATGATGACCTGTTTTTGCCAACTGGTAGCTCCTTTGGCAGCCCACTGTGGATGCTTTTAGAAGCACAAGATGGGATTTCCTGTGTGGGTTTTTTTTTCCCCTGGGAAAACCCGTTTAGTTCGTTGTTTCACTGAGACTGATTAGGGTGTGTTTGGTTTTGTGAATGAAATCATGCAAGTTTAATTTATTAATTCAAAATGTTTAAATTTATGGAAAAACTAATTAGAGGTTTTTTTTTAGGCTTTAAACAATGCAGATTTTGTACAAGTAAAGCTTATTGAGAAAAGCATAAAAAAGGAGCATGTTAATTTAGGAAAGGGAAACTTGAATACATAACCAGGAACCCTAGCCACATATTTGGTCCCACCCTTGATAATGTTCTATTTTCTCAACTAATTATGCGTTTTTGTCTTCATAATAATCTTCTCTTTTGGGCCTAAGGTGTAGTTTTCTAGTAAATCTTACACAAGTATTGAATTCTTTACTCAAGTTTTTTGTTTTTAATTTCTGTTGGAGATAATATTTAGAATGGAAAAAAGTGCGACATTTCACACCAACAGAGTTCTGTGTAATCTGCATGCTTGTGTCATTTCACAGACTTGGTAATGGTACCCTCACAGCGGGTAAACATGGAAGCAGTGACAATTGAAATGGGTAATTACGTACAACTACTTAACATGGTAATAACATGAGCAGACCATATATATATTCCTGCAAGTGATGGAGGAAAATATAGCAAAAATGCATATTTAGAAGCCTAATCAATATATATACATATATATATATATATATATGGAGGTACACTTCTCACTTCATCTCTCTCAAAATTGAATTTTTTTTGTTTCAAGCTTCTATTATGTGGAAATGGTACTTTGTTATTCATAAACAGTCTGATTCATCTAATTACATTTATTACTTCGATTGCAGCAACTAATTTCGCTAGAACAGTATACTCTTATAGCACAAATGGTTTTGAGCGAATGTCAAACATCTCTGTAGAGGACAGTTGAGGCACCTATAAAAACACCAAACAGAGCCTAGTATTAGATTCAGCTTAAAAAAATCTATGAATAAACATGATTATATGAGGATTTAAGTGTCTTAAAAAAACTGATTTTCAAGACGTAAATTCTCGCGAGAGGTTGGGGATTCAATTCTCCCTAGGTGCTAATGTTTGTGTACATGTAACTGGGGGGGAAGGAAAGAAATTTGATTGATTTAGAAGGTATCGGTTGCTGAAATTGCAACACAATTTCCTGCAGTGATTTTTGAGCTTTTGTTTTAGGGTTTCTAGTGATAAATAAATGGCCATAGGAAAGAAAGAGAGAGTTAATTAGGACATAATAGACTAGGGTTTTCATGAGGCTATTATACTGTGAATAGGAAATATCATATTTTTGTGGAAGAGAAAAAAGAAAAGAAGACAAGGAATAGAAAGGGGAAAAATATTCTAGGAACCCTAGCTAGAATTTTGTTGGAATGACCTCCTTAAGCTTGGGTTACATGACAAATAACACAAATTCAAATCTTTAAAACAGGAAGGTTAGAATTTCCTATTGCAGGTGATGTTTTCCCTCTTAAAACTGTGATTCCACTGGTTTAGAGAAAGACTTTTGTTAGAACCATGTACTTGTCGAGATTGAATCACGTTATGATTCAAACATACAAGGCAAAAGAAAATTTGTAGAGAACATATATTTTACCTAGATTTCGCCTCTCCTATTAGAAATTAAAGGATGAGAATTTGATTGATCTTTCCATTCGGGTTGTATAAGGATTGAGGAGAAAAGATATATGCTATTATTGGTAATGAATTATTACTTGTGCAATGAAAACTTACCATTCTTATGTTTAACAGTAGTGTAATAATGTTGACTTTTAATATATATATTACTACTAAGCAACAAAATTATTTTTGTACAGTATATTTATATATTTGTATATAAATGCTCCCTTAGGTGCTCTCAACTTTAGACTCTTGCCCCTGCCCCTGCCCGAACCTTGCCCTTGGTTCATGCAACTAAGATAGGAAGCTTTAGAATCTTTTGATTGTTGAAAATATTGTGGACCTAATTACCATAAAATGTAAACAACCTGAAACCCATGAACTACTACAGTTTATGTCTAGCAATTCCAAAAATTATTTAAATGCTTCAGACTCCTGTATTAAAATCAAATTAGCTGCATAGTAACCTAAAACTAGTGCAAAATGAGGGCCAAATTAGACTTATAGTTCATTAGATAATGTCCACAAGCGTAATATGAAATTGTAGTTTGGCCACTACTATTGCTAGCACATTCTTGATCGATTGGATGGGACACTTGGAAGACGATTTTTGAATTGTTATAGCTCAACTTCTATTCTTTTTAGGAGTTTCTTTTAATAATATTACTACTTTTAATGTTTATATATAGAAGATTTTAACTTTGAAAAATCAACTTCATTTTGCCCACTAGGTGTTCCAAAAAATTCTTACGAAAGTTGATTTACATCGTGTGGTGACGGTGGTCTTGATTGCCTTGAACTTTGCCAAAGAGATCGCTTTACACACCAACAGATCCATGTACTGGCCCTAATTGGTTGGGATTAAGGCTTATTAGCTCATGTTGAATACCAGTTTCTAGCATCTTTGATGTTAAATTAGGTGTAATAATCTATTAGATTTAAGTTTTTTTCCCCTCTCAAATAACACTTGTAAATCAATATATTATTTTGTTACTCCATCAAATTTAAATTTACTTATATGCATCGAATGCACTTCCACTCATACATATGAACTAGTTTTAACACAACCACCTTAGAGAAACATACCTGTGATGTAGGAGGTGCGCAAGGACCATATTGACGTTTATGAGCCTCACAAATTTTATTGCGTATGCTAGGAAGTAAGCGGCCATATGTCGATCCACATTCATTTTCCATAGCTTGGATGAAGCTATAAGTCATTGCACCAGTTGCAGTGTCACCTGTGAAAGCCTGTAGAATTGATGCGGGATCCTTAACAAGTGTTATCCATGGAAGTAGGGAATATTTGCTAATATTTTTTGAAGTTAATAACATAACATGTAGCCGGCCTCAAAGAAGAAAAAGATCACCATGGTGTGAAGGCATCCTTGAATTTACATGGAAAATTTAGTAGTATTCATGATATATTTTGATTCATCAACCACTTTAGGTTAAACTTCCTGCTCGAAATCCTTCTTTTTCAATGAATTTACATTCAAAATGATTTGACAATGACATTAAAAAGTACGCCCAGATACATTGAAAGCATGAAGAGAGACAAGAGTGAGACCACTAACCATAGTATCTCCAGAGTTTTGATCATCATCACAAGCGCTAAAGCAGATTGCTGTACCACCACTTGTGCCTTTATAAGCAGTGGAGACACGGTGATCTTCCCATGCATAATATCCTTGCCTGCTTGAGAAGAACAATGGTAAAGATTTTCTTGTTTAGAATGTTAGTGCGAAAGAAGTGCCTATTTTTCAGATTCGTTCTTCAAATAATGAAAGCAAATCACTAACTGGTTCATCCTGCATATGAATGGCAGATCAAGAATTGTTCCGCTGAAGGAACTATCAATGATGGCATGAAGTTTGGCTCCGTGGGGTAGTGGCCTTACAATGGTGGCATTGATCTCATCATCCAATATATTTCCCTCGGTCTGATAATCAACGGGGCAGAGTGCTTCATCATACCCATCAACCTCATCTCCGTCGAGGTCAGGCACTTGTGAGGCATGGCCAGAGAAATGAAACACCAATGAGTCCCCCGACTGGCAACCCTGGACAAGCCACTTCATGGCCATCCTGATGTTGCGCTTCGTTGGTATCCGGTATGGGTCATTCTCTTCTTCTGCAAATTTATTGTTAGTTACTGAATAAGAAATGGAAATATGGATATCATGTGAAACAACCTATGTTCCAGGACGTGATACGCCACATTCTCTAAAATGTAGTATGATTGGGATAGATTTGTTTAGATTACACTATTAGAATTTAATGTACTTTTAGAAAAATTTTCTTTTAACAATATATATCTAATAGACAGATATCCCCCCCCCCCCCCTTCAAATTAATCATGTTACAACACACAGATCATTATGACTCATTTTTTTTGTGTTTTGTTATACCAAAACTCCACTCCCCTTAGATTTTAGTTTATTATATTTAATTTGTTTTTCCAACTAAGGTAACTTATAAGGTTTATATTAAAAAATATTTTTGGGATTGCTTGAATCGCTAAATTCACCATCTTGGAACAAAAGTGTTTTATGTTTCGGAATGTGTATTCCAAAACGTAAATCAATAGGGTATTAGGGCGTCTTTGATTGATCTCTTTTGAACAGCTTCAAGGCTTCCTTCGATCGACCTCTCCCTTGATCTCGCTCTCTCTCTCTCTCTCCCCAACAGGTTAGGGCTTCTTCAATCCTCCTCGCGCGTGTCCGAAACATGTCATTGCATGAAATTCAGGAAAAAAAAAAAAAAAAAAGGGGACACGTTAGGGAGAGTGTCCGACGCGTGTCCGACACGTGTCCATGTCTGACACTCGTACACAGGCCCTAGGGAGGTGTCCGTGCTTCATAGGGTATTAGCGTTTTCTAGAAACGACTAGCTGTTTATGCTTGAGTTTTGATGTAAATTTTACTTTTATTATTTTCAATTCAGTGTGAGAAGTTCACATGAGATCATGGAATGGAGTTCTCTTATTGCTTTTCTGAATCCTCAGTGATCTGTGCACTCAAATAATTGCTTGTGTGTGTGTGTGTGTTTATTATGTGTGTGCATGTTTGAGAGAGAGAGAGAGAGATATACCTGTAAGGATTAAGACAGATTCATTTGGAAAACCCAACCTATTAACCAGAAAATTTTTCATTGACCTTGCATCATTAATGCTACCCTTTAGGCTTTTTTTCTGGCCATGGTAGCATATTCCAATTAACACTGCCCGTCTCCTTCCATGCACTGAAAGAGGTAATAGCTGAGGCAATAGCCACAACGGTTGTTGGTTATTGTAACCGTAGTCTGTACGATTGTAATTAGGATAATAATTGTTCGGAATACCATTGTAATTGCTCGCTGCCGGGACCATGTAGCCATTATTGTTGGAGGCTACCGGGACATTGTAGCCATTGTTGGAGGCTGCTGGTGCAACGTAGCCATGGTTATTGGAGCAAACAATAATGGCATAGCACACCGGACAGCGAAAAGTTTGAGCACCGTTTGGCACTGCTAGTAGCACCCCACAATTGCATCTCTGTTTTGCCATTTTTTTGTAGATGTAGTAGTGTGTGTAATTATGGAGAGAGTGGTTAGTTATATTTATAGTATGTTTGAGGGGGAGACAGGTTGGTATGGTGTATGAGGCGCTTTTTTACTGGGCGTGATGTCCAAGTTCGAATCTCACTATGCAACTTTCTCTCGTCCTATCCCCTTTCTACTGATTGAAAGTATGATTGAGAGGGAATTTTGCACTGTTTTACCAAGCATGATGTCCGGATTCAATTCTCACCGTTGCGCAATGCAACTCTCTCTTCTCCTATTCCATTTCTACTGATTGGAAGTACGATTGAGGGGGGATTTCGTGCTTCTTTACCGAGCATGATGCTTGGATTCGAATCTCACTGTTGCACAATGCAACTCTCTCTCCTCGTTTCCCCTCACTACCAATTGGAAGTATGAGTTTGGGGGGGGGGGGGGGGGGGGGGGGGGCGGGGGGAGTATGATTATGGGGAGATTTAGGTGAATATCAACTTTTGTGCTTGCCCATATTTGTAGCTTTATTCCTAACTGGTGGAGAACCAGATTCACTCTTTTTAGTCTGCTTGGGATGTGTCGTGTAGTGATAAAGCTTCTTTTCTTTAATCCCTCTCCTTTCAATGTCTCTTTTTTTTCCCTCGGAGTTAATAAAATTCTCTTCGCTGATCCACCCAAAAAAAAAAAGGCCTTGGTAATCTGTAATTTGTTGCGGATAAATTCCAACTATCAGATGCGTGGATATTATGCATTAATATTATACAAACTAAGCATAATTTGATAGTTTCAAGTACTTGAGATATTAGAATTTTGTGTGTATTTGTTTTAATTCTTAACCTCTTAATAAAATATAGAAATTTTGAAAAGCACATATTCCTTGGCTAGTGTTTCTTTCACTTCACAAGTCCTATCAAAGATAAGCCTCTAATATATGCCTCTCCACAAGAATCTATATCCTATTTGAGGATATTATTAGAAGTTTTAAAACTTGATGGACACCATATAATAAAAAGCCCCACAATATTTTGATTTAGTAGTGTGCTTGCAATTTGACTGTGGGAGATAATTAGGTTGAATTTTCTTTGGATCTAAAAAGGCATTTATAAGAAGATATTCCAAAGAATTAAATAGACACAATGATAATATAGAATAATCTTCAAGAAAGTTGTGATCACAAATTGAGGAATCATGAACATTGAAACCCAATCCACCATTCTTGATAAGCTATATCCCTCTCTATCTTGTGTCGGGCTTTGGGTCAAAAAGAGAGAATTCTCTTCGACCCATCGGAGAATTTCAATAAAAAAAGTTGCAAGTTTTTGTGAGATTTTGTAGATTTTCTTTTCTTTTTTTGGTTCACAATTGTTATGAGAATATTTACAAAATTTACCAATTACGTTAGATTGTACAATCAACTATTTAACAAAGATCTAACACCAACAATCAAGAGTCACGTAATGAAAAATAAATAAATGATCAAAAAAGTAACACTAGCTAATAGGAATGAGAAAATCAATCACTGCCTTGACCTCTCATTCGAACTGAACGAACCCAATTGATTATGAGGTATCCTGGTTCACAAACCAATAAATTAAGTAGATATAGCTAATTTTCTCTTTATTCTCAACACAAAGTTCAAATCTTTCAAAGTAATCATATTGTTAGGAAATAAAAATGATACAAAGGGCCCTCATGTCTTATTCAAATTAGTGATTTTTTTAATTTTTTTTAAAAATTTATTTAGGAGAGGACTTTCCAGTTACATCATCTCTACAGATTCAATTCCACTTCATCAACATTAAAGATTTTTGAAGATGATATCTGAGGTTCCTGCAAAACCCAAAATGTTTAAGACATTAAAATGTTGGGAAATGTAAACATGCTGAAGTAGGGATAAAACATTGAGAAAAATTCTAATATCTGAAATGAAGGGGGCGGGTTGACCTGTATTGACTTGTTGCGGAACACATTCCATAGAACATTGAGGTTGAGGCATCCTGTTGGGTTAACATGCTTAGTAATATTGTTATGCATCTCATCGAGTAGTTCACCGTAGGTTATTCGCTTCTTTGCCTTAATTGCTTTCACAAAATTGTATGTCATCGCCCCGCTCATTTCCTTTCCTGTGAATGCCTGCCCAATAAAGTCATCAAAAATAGAATTGAAAAAAATTTATCTGCTAAGTCTGACCTGTCTGTGTACCCATCTTATAATAAGGTATAAATAATCATTTTGTTTTTAAAAACTTAAAAAAAATTACGAAAACTAACATTTAATAACGTTGCCAATTTCTTGTTTTTGTAACATGAAAATATTTTTTTTTTCTAAAAATTAAATACATTTTTTCAAACATATAAAAACAAAAAATTATGTTTAGTAAGTTGTCAAAAGTGACCAGCAGCTGGAGGTGGTCGTCAGTGGTTTGAAGGGTGGTCTGGAGAATAAAACTTGTTTGGAAACAAGTGAAATCACTTCAATTTTTTTTAATTCCGTAAATTTTAGCAATTGTTGTCACTTTTCTTTTCTTTTTTTAAAACAAAAACAAAAACAATCAATCACCAAACAATTTGTTTATTTATTTATTTATTTTTCAATTTTAATGCAGATAAGTAGAAGGGTTGTGAAGAGGGCAGTGAAGCCTTTACATTAGTATCAGTAGCCAGTTGATTGTCAGCACAGGCACTGAAACAGATGGCCAGTGCATCATTTGTACTTTCACTACCACCTGATAAAGATTTGTTGACTACCCACTGTTTCCTGGTAAAATCCAAATATGGAAAAACAACCATAAAAGAGAAGATGTTATTACCCCCGTTTGCCCGAGTAAACTGACTATAACTTATGTTATTTTGAGAGTATATGTGAGACTATTTGATACATTTTTTTGAAAAAAATTGATTATTTGAAAGCTGCGAAAAATATGTTTTTAGCTTTATTAAAGGTAGAGAGACGAAAGAATGAAATAGAACTTGATTTTTAATGTAGGGATTAACTGTTACAATTGAAAAGAAAAAAAGCCAAAGTGAGATTTTGATGAAAGTACAGGAATTTTGAAGTGTGGAAACAAAGAATACTCACGATTTGGGTTTGTAAGCATGGGGTAGATCAAGAATGGTTCCACTATGACAAGCATCAATAATGGCATGAAGCTTGACACCATGCTTGAGTGGCTTGACAATGGTGGAGTTGATGTAATTGTCTAGAATCATCCCAGCAGTGGCAAAATCAGAAGGACAGATAGTCTCATCATACTCATCACTCTCGTCCCCATCAAAGTCTGGCTGTCTCAAGCCATGTCCTGAGAAGTAAAAGACCAAAGAGTCCCCACCCATGTTGTCCTGCACTAGCCATTCTAGTGCGTTTTGTATGTTCTTCTTTGTTGGACTCAGCTCTGGGTCATTCTCCTCTTCTGCAAAATTTTTATTTTTATTTTCACTGTAAAAATTTAATATGTTGGAGGAGTAAAATTAAGGGTTAATCTCATTTTTAATTGGGTTTCTTTTTTTCTCAAAAAATGTGAGGAATTGTGAAGCTTACAAGTACTGAATTGTCTAATCCAAAAATTATTTGAGGATTGTTAGGTACACCTCACAATTTTTGAAATAGACAATCCAATGCATTGAAGATGAGTCCAACTCTCACTTTATTCTTATGATTTGTGTGTGTGCGTGTGTGTAATGCACACATTTAAAATACAATCATTTCTTTCCTTCTTTCTTTTTTTCCCTCACCTAAATGAGAGGCTATATTCATTTATTTACTTTTTTCACCTAATACACCAAATAAATTATAAAACTCAATTTATACGACAATAATCTTGAAATAAGAGAACGTGATTTCAAATCGTTAATGTGTTAAGATTCTATTATTTAAAATGACTTAAAATAGAAAGGTAATAATTTATTATCGTCCAATCATATATTTTAATCCCACCAAACAAACACCCTTAAGTTAGAGGAATCTAATCTTTACATTCCTCGTGATAATCTTATATTGCAGCCCAATTCAAATGAAAGAAAAAGTTAGATTCTAATAAATTTTCTATTATACCTTATTTCTACGCCACCTAATAAATTAGATACTTGTATTGTCGTCTCTCTCTCTTCTCTCTATTTCAGCCATCTAAACATTGTCCAAAAAAAAAAAATTTCTTCTTTAATCTCCTCTCTCACTTTCTAAGAAAATATCTTTCTCTCTCTCTCTCTCTCTCTCTCTCTATCTCTCGATTCCAGTCATCCACATAGCTTAAGTCGAATTCTGAATAGAATAACATACCCGATAAGAAAGCAACTAAAACAACAAATTGAATAAAACAAAAAACAAGAACAAGAATCAAAATGCAATCATAAAATACCTGTAAGAACACAAATAGCATTTTCGGGAAATTGAAAATGATCAACCAAAAGAGACTTCATCCTTTTTACATCATTGATTGTCCCCTTGAGCTTGTGTTTCTTCTTCTGGTAACTCACTCCACAAAGAACAGCCCTCTTTTTTTGATGTTCACCATGATAACTCATAGGATTTGGCTTCGGCAATGTTGGCACCGCACTCGCTGTTGCCGCCGGCTGGCCACCGCTGCTGCCGGACATTTTCAACATCAAACCCAAGAAGGAACTAAGTAGATTGTTTTTCCTGTCCATTGTTATGGGTTTTTATTTGCAGAGGCAAAGAGGTAGAGAAATGAGAGAATTTGATTAGAACACATAGATATATTGCTCCAAGAATACACAAAGAAACTAAAATGAGTGATTGCGTGTATCTGATGAGAGTAGTCTCGCTTTTGAAATCCTGTAATGGGAGTATGGGCGATGGAGACTCACCGTCAATTAATTTTTTTTAGAAAAAGAGAATAATTTGCAATGAAGATCAAGAAAAACAAAACAAAACTAAAGTGAAACTAAAATAATATTTTCAAAAGAAAAGAGTCAAAAGGAAAATCCCACTCAAGGAATCTGATCAAGTTTCTATAGATTAAGTTTTCCTTTTTCCCTCATGAATCTAAAATAGAATAATGTTATGGTGATCACATGTATCAGCCATGTTCTGTTATGACCTCGGCATATGTTAGGTGTATTACAATTATTCAACTCGAATTTTGCTTATTACCCCATTAACAATCTGCATGACCCGTTCAATAAGCAAATGGCATGGTGTGCTATTTGATTTTTGTGTTTGGCTATGTTTCGACCACTCTTGTTGGTATAGATTGAATTATTTTAAAATTTTAAATATTTGACAGTTTTTTTTTTTTTTTTTTTTTTAGAGAGCTGAGTTAAAAGAGTCAGCTTATTATAATCTTTTCATTTATAATAAAAAATTTTTTTTTACTGTCCTTCAAATATGAACGTAAATTTATAGTGAAACTTTTCGCCGTAATTTGTAACTCATTCTTTCATGAAAATATTCTCGTTCCTCCATTAAATCTGTCTTCTCTCTCTCTGTTCCAGCGAGGGGATGACAAAAAAGTTTTTAAAGGCAGTGAAATTGCAGTGAAGGACTTGAATTTAAATATATTTTGGGGACTAGCTTTTTTCATATGAAAGATGGTAATGAATGAAGCATAACATGAACATTGTTGTGATTTGTAGCTAACTTCATTAACATGAAAAAGTAACATAACCCACCAGCATTTTCTTGAGAAGCCAAGCACATATACCTTCTGTCAGAACTGCAGTAAGAGCCACTCAAAGAATAATAACTAGGAGAGAGAAACAGAGGTTACAAAAACTTTCATGTCAGCCAAACAGTCATACTTCTTCAAATGAAAGTCCAATGGCAGTGCCTTTTGTTATGGTGAGGTTATTTGATGGTTTTGGATACAGAATCAGATACACAAAATAAATTAACAGATAGAAGTTTTTAGAAATTGATGTCACATAAAAATCTTATCCATTCGTTGATATTGTGTTTCTATGTTTGGTTTCACTATTCTTAACATTTATTATTTGGAGCAATGTTTTATATCATTCACTTTGTGACACGTGTTCTGATTTTTATTTTTTTTTTAAAAATAGCATAAAATACTGAATTTCACTGCTTTAACCAATAAAAAATAATTTAATGAGCACAATATGTACTTAATCTAAGACCACTACATAATTTTTCCTTATTATGTCTAAGATGAAGGTTATATCTCATAGAGATATTACTTTAAAAAAAATATTTAAAAGGTGATTAAAATTTAAGATATATAGATCAGATTTATTCTAAAAATAACATACGTCACACCAAGTTTAAATCCACCATTTCTGTATATCAATGATAATAAGCCTTTGTTTGGGATGACTTTTTGGTATTTTGGTTATATTAGCCTAAGGCTAAAAAACTTCTTATGGAATAGGTTTTTTTTGACTTTTTTGACTTTTGTGAGAGAAAAAATGAAATGATTATGGATTGAATGTGATGTTTTGTCTTATTAGCTTTTTAGTCTATTTTGTCTTTTTGTGACTATTTTTGCCCAGACTTTTTATGCCAAACAAAGCCTAAATGACTTATTTAGTTAAACCATTTTTAGCTATACCATCGTAAAAAAATAAAATAAAAAATAATAATAATAAAAATAAAATTTTAAAAATCCCTTCAAATGGTGTGTCATATCTTGTGTAAGCTTTATCAAATTTGTCACATAATTTTTTGAGAAATAATTCTAATAGTGAAAAATTAATATAAGAGTTTGCTGTATTTAAATATAGCATCAGAATCACTGAAATGATATGGTTAAAAAATGACTTTTTATACTGTAGGAAGACAAAAAAATGATTTTGACAAAGCCGCTTACAAATTTTTGGTAAATAAAGTTAAATTGATATTGATGTAATTAACCTTTTTTCCAAACTAGTTAAATAAAAAATCAAAAAAATATTTTAGGACAGCAACATAAGAGGATTTGATAATGGCACTCAGATTGTGAGTTTTAATGGAATAAACATACCCTTATATTGGAGCAGCTGAAAAATCATAGACACCGTTGTTAACTTGTTCAGGACATTACTGTAGTTGAGAAATCAATATTCAGTAATTCAAACAAAAATAAATAAAGGATCACTTACTGTTTAAAGCTGTGAACATACTCTAGATCAAGAATTGTTCCACTATGAGAGGCATCGAATAATAGCATGAAGTTTGATGCCTTCTTTGAGTGGCTTGACAATGGTGTTATTAATATCATTATCAAGGATCGTGCCAGCAGTCATAAAATCAGGACAGAGAGCTTCATCGTACCATCAACCTCGTCTCCATTAAAATCAGATTGTCATAAGCCATGTCCAGAAAAGTAAAGGACCAAGGAGTCCCCTGACCTACAGTCATCCACAAGCCATCTCAGAGCCTTTTGCATGTTCTCTTTTGTTGGAAGGTTTGGATTATCCTCCTCTTATGCATTTGGTTTTGATTGTCACAACTAAAAACAAGCACGGTTAAGTAATTCCAAGTCTTGTATTGGTTACAGAGACTGACACAAAAAAAATTTCTGTACAACCATTGAATAAGGTCTCACATCTTGAGTTACAAAAGTTCAGAAAGTAGCAAAAATGCATTATTATTAGCTCCAATAGGCCACTTGTTCCTTTTTGAAGTCTTACTGGTGGAGCTAGCATTTATGTGGAAGCTTCTACCTGACAATCAATAGAAACCATTCAAGTTTCTCTCAAAGTTGATATAGTCTTGTCACAGAAGACCCAAAAAAAAGACTCTAATTTAGGAATCAAAGAGTTTAGGGTTTCTTTTATTTTTATGTATTAGGGTTGTTCATTCAGACTATGATATTGAATTAAATTGAGTTCTGATATTGAGATGAGAAAGTTCAGGGTTTCTTTTATTTTATTGTTTTTGATGTGGTACTTCTTTTCTTTTCTTTCACTTTTATTTTCTTTTGCCGGCTGTCTGGGTTCACTATATATACCCCTATAGTATAGAGATAGGAAGAAGAAAAAATCAAAGATTTCACACAATACAAATGATGAAGAGAATAATGGTGATTTATCATATACTCCACAAAGATAAATGTACAACAATGTGGGCAAAGAAAATAAACTACATTGAGATAAATCTCAGCGCTCCCGTCACCAAGTTGTAGGCATTTTAAAATGGAACCAATTATGCATCTCTTTGAACCCAATAATAATGTAAACTCTAAAATGCACCACTACTGTACAGACAAAGCAGGCTTTTAGTTCAACAAGAGTCATATATCCTGAAGATAAACCAAATCATCCAAGAGCTCTCTTCAAGTCAATCACATTTGAACAGAAAGAAACTCCAAGTGAGTTAACCACTGCTAGCTATTGCTTAAAGCCATTAGGAAAACTTCTGCAAACTTGTCATCGTATTTGAATTCTCAATTTAAGCTGGATCGAGCTGATTTAATGCATGCGATAAGAGATTCCGCAGCGCTACACAGACTTTGTCTCCCGACCAACCTCACCCGAAACTCACAATTCAACAACTTCATCCTGCTAACATCTCCATTCACCTTGCTCAGTTCAATGGCCTGCTTTCTTTGGATCAAGCCATAAAGATGTAGACAACCAGAATCCAATTTCTCACCTTTTAATGCAACTTGTAATAAAGACATGGATTCAAGATCATTTGACCTGGGATCAAACAAAACAGAAAAGCTACCAAATTTAAGGTCAGGGATTTCAAACAATTTCACAACATCATCACTTTCAGCATTGAGATTATTTGATTTTTCTGCTGTAACCAAAGACTTCCTCTTAGCAACTCTCAATATGTTAGCAGCCTCTCTCATCCCACTGAGAAAAGCTCCATGCATTGTTGCTGGATACTGCTTGTTAGTTGCCTCTCCAGCAAAGAACACTCTCCCATCTCCGATACTCTCTGATAGAATATCATAATCATCACCTGAAGCACCGATTGCAACATATGAGTAAGATCCATGTGCAAACTGATCTTGCCCCCAACGGGTACAAACCGCCTGAAGTGGATTGGGAACAGAAATCCCTTTTGGGTTAAATATACCCCTTAATATGTCCAAAACCCTTCCCATGGCGTCCACTGGGGACATCTTTTCAAATTTAATCGCAGCCTCTCCAGCAACAAGAGCTACAAGAAGTGGCCCTCCCGAAACAGAAGAATAGCTGTAAAACAAAAAGAATTCACCCCTCATACTTGAGTCCTCTGTCAAATGCCCGAAAGTATCAATCTCCCCACCCCAAAAGTCATATGGAAACAACATTGCAACCTTATTTAGCAACCCAAATCCTAATCTCTCGATAGCATCTTTTTTTCGTTGTGGGAGATCAGGGACAAACTCAATAGATCCCTTCTTGAGCACACCCAACGGCACGGTACAAAGTACCATGTCTCCCCTATATTCTTGCCCACCAGCATACACCAAAACCCCATCAACTCCATACCTAATACTCTCCACTGTCCGGTCATAAAAAATGGGTAAATCCTCTGCCAAAGCCCGGATAAACCTCTCATTCCCTCCAGGAATGAAACAATGATCGCCACCCATCTCATAGGGATCATCCTGATCCCAAAATGCCATTGACAAATTGGACATCAACGTAGCGTTAGCATACTCTAAATTTGCAAGATGCCAATTTAAGAGCATTCGCTCTTGGGGATCATCAGCAACCTTATAAACGCACCGAAAAGCTTCGAGCACAGTCCCTAAGGAAACATCTGCTGATTTAACTTCCTCCATCATTGCTTGCCTAAGTTTGCAGACCCTATCTAACAATTTATTGAATGAAACTTCAACACGAGAATCAATTTCTGAATTCACAGTTTTTCCATCAGGTAAGTAAAGTGGGCATATATCTCTCACCTTATGAAGTGGAAAACCCAATTGCCTAGCAAGAACTCCAAGTGGGTTGCCATTGATTCCGGTGAGAACACTCCCACCAAGGTCAGCAGCAGCCACTAGTCCTTTTCCGCCGCTCATCTTCTTCGTTCGGACTCGGCCACCGGGACGAATTCGACCTTCCAAAACCACAACCTTAAACCCTAAATAGATCAATTGCCTCGCGGCGACCAATCCGGCAAGTCCAGCCCCAACAACGATCACATTCTTCTTCGTGAAACCCTCCGGGGGCTTCAATTTGGCTTCTTTAATGGCCGAAGCGAGGCCAAAATTGATGTAACCATGCTGGAGCAAGAAAGAGTAAGCAGAGCTCACAAGCCCTCGATGCTCAGCTCGAATCGACTCCAAGGCATGATCTTTAGTCATCCAAACCGACACATTCGATCGCCACCGCGCGAGAATGTGGTTCCGAACGACGATATAGTTCGATTGCTCGATTCCACCGATCTGCGAAACGACGTTGGCTTCGATTTCCTCTTCCGTGAGGGAATCGACTGGGAATCCGACGGAGATCGCGATTAGGGCTTCAATGTCGACTTCTTTGGAAAGATCGGAGGTTCTCCGGCGGCGGCGATTCTTCGACGGAGCGTCGTCGATCTCGACGGCGGAGTCGTTCGATTTTTCTCGGGCGCGGAGGACTCGGAGGCCGTTGACTGCGGCGGCGGAGGAGACCATCTCCGGGAACTGTTTTTTCCGACGGCGGCGCTTCTTGGGAGGTGGGAGGGCGGTGGCGGTGGGAGGTGTTGGGTCGGGTTGGTAGGTTCGGGCTGAGAATCGAGAGTGTCGTCGAGCTGGGAGTCGGAGAATGGGGGTTCCGGCGGCGGAGATTGGTGGCTATCCGGCGAATAGTCGGAGGAGGTGACATTGTTGGGATCGGAGAGTTCGGGTGGAGGAGAATCCATCGTTTTTTTCCGCGGGGTGACAGTGAGTGAAGTGATAATAAGCACACTGTTACGGGAGGGTTTCTTAAGATGAAATTTCGAGTATTTGATAATCAAATAACCTAAGTTAAAATTAGGGGGGATTTTGCAAATAAATGGAAATACTTGCCAATTAAATGAGGTATCAAAAATGTTTGCCAACAACGTGAAAAATATTTACAAACGCATGGAACAAAAGGCATCTTATTTACATCTTCTTTCATTCTTTTTCTTTTACAGCTCAAGTAACCCATCATCACACTACCATTGTCACACCTTCCACCATCACCTAATCTCTCATTTGTAGTTCCAACTATTACTGCTTATCCTATTTCACCATCTTTTGACCTCTATATATTATTATTGTTTCTTTTTTTATCACATTCATTGTTTTTTTTTATATATTATTTCTAAGCTTTTTATTTCTATTCAAAAATTACATTCACGCAAAACCTAGATACTACTACTCTCAAATCATTACCATTGCAACCTGAAACCCTTGCCTTAGAAATTGGATGGATGGATGAAATTGTTTAGAAAGTGTAAAAGATGATAAGAAGACATAAGAATAGTAAAAATGAAAAATGACTATGATCATCAACGATAAGTTGTTAAAGATTCAAGAGTTAATCGAAAATAAGAAAAGGGGTGTTTGGGAAGAGGGTTGGCTAAAATAGTCTACTAAAAGATAAAATAGATTAAAATAATTAATAAGATAAATATTACATTCAATCATTAATCATTTTAATTTTTCTCTCATAACCACCAAATCAATTACAAAAAAAAAATAACCAACTTCTCAAACACAACCATTAAAATAATCAAAAAAAATTGTTAATCAACTAAACCAATCAACTTCCCAAACAAAGCTAACAATGAGATAATGACACCTCCTTACAATTAATATTTAACATTATTTCTTTTGCAATGCAGGAGCATACAACAAAATTGCAAGCATTGTATCTGTTTATTTATTGTGATTTTTCTCTATAATTACTTTTAATTTTTTTATAATGATTTTTTTTTTAAAAAATTATTTGATAAATTGCGACTAAAAATTCTTTAAAAACAAATAAGTAAAAATTTGCGACAAACGTACATGCGGCCTTGTTAATATTTATTTACCTAACGTATCAAAAAAGGGATAAACGAGAATTTGATAATAAGTTAGGTAGCAAAATATAAATAACATGTATAGTTCTAGTCTAGAAAGACCTCAATTTCTCTCTCTAATTCGTTAGAGCCTCATCTTCGACCCAAGAAGAAGAAGAAGAAGACCACACCAAACACACACACAACTCTTCTCTCCTCCGCTTTGCTCCGCCACCGCCAACCACCGCAATCGCACCGCTCGAATTCCACCAGTAAACGACTTCTCAGCTTATTACAATCCCTAGGTTCGTCTTCGATTTCAACCCCCTCTCTCTCTCTCTCTCTATATATATATATGCTAGTGTATATATGTATATGGTCTTCCACAAACCCTAAAACAAGAGGTTCTGTGAAAAAAGAGTTACTGAGAATGGTAATGTTTTTGAGTATATATATATACACCCTCTGGTCATGTTTGGCTCTAGTGTGAAGGCTTTTTCTCCGGAAAATTGTTCTGTGTAAGTGCATCTGATTTATATGTTTTCCTAGAAAACGGTAGACGAGTTTTCTTTCTCAAGTTGCCATTTTGGGATTCAGAATTTGGTGTGCTGGGTGGCTCTAGTACTTAATAATGTTTTGATGCTACTAACTTCACTAAATGATTTTTTATTTTATTTTTTTAATGTTAGGCATTGGATGTGTTCTAAAAACAATTTGCATACTAGTTCTTGTTTTATAGTTTGAGAGCTTCTTTAGAAATTTTCTACCATTTCTCATATTGCAAAATGTCACAAAGATGCTGACCTTTTCTTTTCTTTTTCTTCTTTTTTATTTATTTATTTATTTATTTATTTTTATAGTGTATTAAATGGCAATATTACCTTGTGGAAGTACATGGGTAGCTCGGTGGGGACAACCTCAATTTGTATTAAGATTTTCTGTTACAAACAACAAGTTATCTACATCTTCGCAGTGGTGAGTATTTAGTTACTTTTTGTTTGTAGTAATATATGCTTATCAATTGTGGATATTTTTGGTGTTACCCATTTGATGTTATTTTTCTGCCATGTGATGGTGGTGTGCTAGCAAGTAGAGATGTTCCGCACAAAAAATAATAATAATAAAAGTGAGTAGATGAATGGGGGAACTATGATTGAAAAAATGCTTTCAGTGGGAGTTACTTAGAAGTTGAACAATAACAAAAAGATGGTCCTTTGAGTGTTCAAATCAGACAGGCGATTTAGGTTCCTTTCACACTAAACCAAAAGCATCAGTTTGCTCTTCTTTTTTATTTTTTATTTTTTTTAATGAATGGTTAATGTAGCTATGGTGAATTTACCCTTGTTTCTTGTGTATGCCCATTGATAAAGGGCTTTTTGCTGTATTTCTTTGAAACTCTAAGCTAGTGTTGTGGTAATTTTTTGAGAAACATAGAAGACTAACCTCTTGAAAAGCAAATGTATCAACTTCTAATAGCTGTTTTCTCAACTTGTGCTTGTAACGGGCATTATCACTTTTCACAGTTAACATGTTTTTAAAATATGTAGATGAATATTGCTTTGCCTTGTTATGAATATTATAAGTGTACTTCTCCTTGTGTAGTGAGCAAAAATACACGTAAGTTGTTTGTTTGGATGGAGGAATGTGTCTATTTGATAACTGTGATCTTAAATATGTTGTAGGTATGTTGTAGGAACAATTGAAATTCCTATTGAAGTTTGAAAATGTTTGGGTGATGAAGGACAGTCTGGTTGACTAATATATTAAAAAAAAATATTGAATTGTAAGAAGTATTACTTATTTTGTGGTATTAAAATTATGAATAAAATCTTTAGAGAGAGAGTAATTGAGCAGAAATAAAGTTGGTTTTATGCTTGCCAGATCTTCTATGTGCAAGGTAATTTCTACTTAGACGACTAATGGAAAAATATATGTATAAAAACACCTACTCATCATTGTTCGAAGTTCATACCAGATTATTGTGTTGACCAGCCTACTCATCATTGTTGCAGCCTTTTCAAAATTGAAGCTTTCAGCTACAGCCTTGCAACACTGGTGATCGCGAAACACCATCGCTTCTTGCTCATCTCACCAAAGCCTGTTTGTTTGTGTTTGTTTATCATGACTTAGTAAAGTTGTATGAGTGATGGTTGTAGTTTTCATTTTGGACTGAGCTAGTTTACGACTGACAGATGGTAACTTATTGATCATCTAATGGTTTCATGTCCTTCCAGGCTTCATAATGCATTTTGTTGCTTTGGATGTTTCTTGGTTTGCATTTTCCTGATGCATGGAAAGATAACACATTCTTTAGATTCACATTTTGTATGCATTATCATCTTGTGTGTAGTGTCTCAAGCAAGATAAGAGCATTGGCATCACCAAGTTCAGCCATGTTTTCTCAAAATTCCTTGCATGCAATGTTCAATTTGGTGCAATCTAGGTATCCATGTCGCTGCAGGGGAGTTCGCCTGATTGTTAGAGCTGATAGTGTAAGTTTTTTTTTTTTTTAAATTTTCTTTTCGGAGTTCTCTTCTAGGTTTTGCTGCTTTGTTGAAAATATATTGTTATATGTACTTCTAGTATTAACGTTGTGTACGTGCAGGATTACTATGCTGTCCTTGGGGTGTCAAAAAATGCTAGCAAATCAGAAATCAAAAGCGGTGAGGACACTGTCATGACTATTTCCTGTGCTAATTTACCTTCCCCCTTCCTTTGGTCATTGCTTATAATGCATCTTTAATGGGATGTACTATATGCTTGTTTGTGCATGCTATTGTTACTTGTGTAAATGCTTCTTTGCTATGTTTTTACCCTTTCTTTCTTGGAGTTTCTTTTATTTTCTTTATATAAACATCACTTGCCCTCTTCCTAACAGCATTTAGGGTATCTGGATTATAGAATTGGAAACTTTGGCTCCGTTTGGAATGAATTTTAAATTATAGTTTCACCAATTGATTTGAGTGTGTTGTTTGTTTTGAGTTTTCAAATTATAGTTCTACACCCATTTCTCAAAACTCAATTCAAAACATAATCATTACTTTTTAAAACTCATAACCAAACACATAATTCAAAACTCTTTCAAAACTCAATTCAAATCAATATTTTAATTTTTTAATATTTTAACTATTTAAATATTTTAAAAATATTTTAATTTTGTTAAGATTTTAAAATATTTTAATATTTAAATATGTTTCGATTTTTTAAATTTTTTATTTTTATTTCAAAATGTTACGATTTTAATTTTTTAAATTTTAAAATATTTTATAAAAAATAAATTTAAACTCGATTTTATAAAAATATTTTTAAATATTTTAATTTTTTTGTTATGTATTTGGTTACGATTTGAGTGTAGAGTTGTAAAAGTAGTATGGAGTTTCGAGTTATTTGTTTGGTTATGAGTTTTAAAAATAATTTCTTAATTAAGTTTTATTTTATGTGTTTGATTACAATTTGAATGTAGAGTTGTTTTTAAATTTAAAATATTAACATTTTAAATATTTAAATTTTTTGAATATTTAAATTATTTAAATTTTTACTGTTTAAATTTTTTGAATATTTATTTTAATTTTTTACTTATTAAATTTTTTAGATTATTTAAATTATTTAAATATTTATGATTTAAATTTTTTGAATATTTATTTTGAAAAAAAAATATTTCCTTTGTAGTATTTTCAATTAAAAAATTGATTAATGTTATTTTCTGTTAATAATAATTTTTTTAATTGAATTTTAAAAAGAGTTTGGTTATGAGTGTTTTTCAATAGTGTGAAAGTAGTGTGTTTTTTTATGAGTTATAACAATTTAAATTAAGTTTTGAAAACTCTTTCCAAAACTCATAATCAAACAAATTTTCTTACTTCACATGTCAAATCAAACTTTCAAAACTCAATTTCACACGCAATTCAACACTCTATTCAAAAACCATAACTAAACAAATTTTCTACACTCAAATCATAATTCCACAACTCACAAACTCAAAATACAACTCATACTCTCAAATCATATTTACAAAACTCTACCAAACGCAACCTTTATTTTCCAAACCTAGCATACAATAAATTCCAAATTCCCAAAACTTGTTTTGAATGAGAATGAAATTTGGGCAATTTGTAACTAAGTATTTTATTTAGGAACTTTATTAAATATTGAGTCCAAATGTTTTGTACTTATTTGAAAATTTTTATATCTCAGAGTACCATATGATTCTTTTGTTATTATGAATGATAACTGTGGTGCTGAGTGGCAGACCAATTTTTTTTTACAGTTCCTTGGATTTGTGACCATTCAAAGGCTATTCTAATTTACAGTGTTATCCACACTTTTCTGGGAACCCCTCAGAAAATGGAACCGCTGAGTTTCAATGGAGAAACTATGTTATTGACTGTTTATTGAGTTACTGTTGAGAGCTACTTAAGTTATTTTGATGGCTCTATAAGGATCCCATTATTTGGCTTTCTTTGGGCTAGCTTTGGTTGTTTTGTTTCCTTTCTGGTACTCCTTGCTTGTTTTGTAGAGCTTTCCAACGTATTTCATAAAAAAAGTATTTCTATTTTATATGAAAAGGATCATTCTGCCCCTGTTCATTTTTATTTGTTGTTGATCTCAATTATAACCATTCGTATTATTATCTTTTGCTTACATCATATGGCTAACTATTTTTTCTTTCTTGTTTAGCTTATCGAAAGCTTGCCAGGAGTTATCATCCTGATGTAAACAAGTAAGTTGAACTGCCGTGTTTTTATTTTATTTTACAAGTTACACTTCGTTCCAGTGTCATACTTTGGATTTTTATTTTGATAATTTCTTTTTGATTTTCTGATTGATGATTTGCTGTGTTATATTGATTCTGCATGCCAAGCTCCCTTGTTTTTCACCGACAATTTGCCAAGTTATTTTCATAATTACTGCTTGTTGTGTTACCTGTTCTTAGTTAGATAAGACATTATTTGGAAGCTCAATCCAAGGCTTTGAGTTCCATGCAAATTAAGATGTGGTTTGCTTGAAGAAAATAATGTCCATGGTGTAGGACTTGTTGTTTATCAATTAATGCTAAAATTTGAAAATATTTTGTGCTACCACAATTAGGGAATAAAATTTCAAATAAGAAAGATATATCACATGTCCAATAATGGGGATATATTGATAAATTTATCACAAGTATATATATCGATATCTCTAATTTTGAAAAAAAAGAGAAATTGTGGATATTTATATCAAATAATGGAAGTATTGGATGAAAAACTGTGAAGTGTTAGTAAACATAGTGATGCATAATTTAGAGTTAAATAACCTAACCAAATTAACCTTTGTGCCCCATTTAGGTGGGTCGCCTACATGCTACATATTTATGTGAGCGTCCTCATCTCAGTTACACTCATTTTATGAATGTGTTGTTTCTAAGTTGCCAAATATTTCGTCTTGTAAAGTTTCGTTGGTGTTATAGCTATTCTATAAATTTTACTTTTAATTTTCTTAGTATTCGTCAATCACATAATATGTTAGACACACTTTTCTACTTGAGTCAACTTACTTTGATTTTATATCTTATGATTAATTTTTTTTTTCTGTTGCTCCATGTATAGTATGTTTTTTCTAAATAGGGCACAAAAGGTTGGCATAGAATCTATGGCTCTGGAATTTGTTCATGCATACCAATATTATTTTTTCTAGATTGTATCATGCCTTTGCTTTATGTGGAAGGTCAATCGTTTGAACCCTACACCATGTGAATTCTTGTTGCTCTAGAGAAGAAGTTCCGCCAATACTACATCCTTGTGTTCTGTTTTTCAATTCTAGAATTAAAATGCTCTGTTTTAACGTCTCCTTCCTTTCCTGCAGAGAACCTGGAGCTGAACAGAAATTTAAGGAGATCAGCAATGCCTATGAGGTAAACTTATGGAACCTTATACGTATCATCCTGCTTGACGATTCTCGATTGGGCAGTGGACTATTTGAGCATACGATTCATTAGCAAAAGACATGTACTACAGGTTTTGTCAGATGATGATAAACGTTCTATATATGACAAATATGGAGAGGCTGGGCTTAAAGGTGCTGGCGTGGGCACGGGGGTGAGTTCTATTCCACTATAAAGACTAAGTGATGAAATCACTCGTTTCAATTTCCGACATTTTTTTGTCTTGATTTTACTGCACTATTTTTCACATTGGGAGCTCTCCATAATGACAGGATTTCAGCAACCCCTTTGATTTGTTTGAATCGTTATTTGAGGGTATGGGTGGTATGGGCGGTATGGGTGGAAGAGGCTCTCGAAATAGAGCCACAGAGGGTGAGGACCAAATTTACAATTTGGTTTTGAATTTTAAAGAAGCGGTATTTGGGGTAGAAAAGGAGATTGAAATAACCCGTCTTGAGACATGTAGCACCTGTGATGGGTCAGGTGCCAAACCGGGGACCACACCATCCAAATGTAGCACGTGTGGTGGACAAGGGCAAGTCGTCACATCGGCAAGGACCCCACTAGGTGTCTTCCAACAGGTAATGACCTGCTCCGCTTGTGGCGGTGTTGGGGAGACTTCTACTCCTTGCAACACATGCGGCGGTGATGGGCGAGTGAGGAAGTCAAAGAGGATTAGCCTAAAAGTCCCTGCCGGGGTTGACGCCGGTAGCCGGTTACGGGTCCGGGGTGAAGGTAATTCAGGAAGGAGAGGTGGGCCCCCCGGAGACCTCTTTGTGATGATCGACGTTCTTCCTGATCCAGTATTGAAACGAGACGACACCAATATTCTCTACTCTTGCAAGGTTTCTTATATCGATGCTATCTTAGGAACAACAATGAAGGTTCCTACGGTTGATGGCATGGTTGACTTGAAGATTCCGCCCGGTACCAGCCAGGAACAACACTGGTGATGGCGAAAAAGGGCGTACCGCTTCTAAACAAAAGCAACAGGAGGGGAGATCAGTTGGTGAAGGTTCAAGTTGAGATCCCGAAACGGCTGAGCAGTGAAGAGAGGAAGCTTATTGAGGAACTTGCTAACCTAAACAGTGCAAAAGCAACCAGCAGTAGGAGATAGTAGAAATTTGGAGATGGCCATCTTCGGCTTTTTATTCCGTGTCTTGAGTGATTGTATAGGCAGCAGTGAATTTCACACCGATTTCTCAATCGGTCAAGTTGTGGCTGCTTTTTGTATTAGGAAATTTTTCGGTGTTAGTTTTGTACTGTGTGTTATACATTATACTTGAGGATGGAAGAGAAAGCAGTTTAGGGATATACTTTTTATACTATTTCTGGTAATTGGACTCTTGTATTTCTGTTCTCACGTTCTTGACTACATGTTCATGGGAAATTACAGCGCACATTTTGGTACGAACTCACAGTTTTGTTATTTATCATTCTATATTAGTCTTGCAGTTTTCTTCACGCTGTGTTTGATTGGGGGGTTTTAAAAAAAATTGAAAAGAGAAAGGGAAAATATGTGTGAAATTAGGTAAAATGTAAGTATATTTTATTCACATTTTATTTATTTTTTTCCCTTCTAAATCTCTTTTCAAATTTTTCAACCAAACACAGTATCAAGGTTTAGATAGACAACTCTATCTTGCACAAAGGGTATTACTGACATTCTTGCATAGAGTTTTGACTAATACTAGTATCTTTCCTAACTCATAAAATATAAAGAGTAATTCGAGGGAGATTATTTTGATTTTTTTTAAAAAAAATTTATTGTAGTCTCGCTATTTGACTTGTAATGCTTTATGTGGTTGGTTTTGTGATTAATTTTAAAATATGCGATGTTGTGTAATTTTTAAAACCGACACGTATGGTATGCATATATATTTTGTGAAAGTTAGGGCAATCTTAAATTCAGCTATTGCAAATCCCATCAAAAAATAAATAAGCTATTGCAACTAAAAAATACAGAAATGGAGTTACATTATGAGAAAGATAAAAGATTATTGATAGGTATTTATTATGAGAGAGAAATTTTTGTATACATGTTTATTTTTATAGTTTATTGAACCCCCCTCCCAAAAAAAAAAAAAACAAAAAGAAAGTTGTTAGTAATATTTATTTGTTATTTTCCTAATCCAGCAAAAAATATTTTTTTAATATTTGATTTTATTTTCTTCTAAATTTAAATGAATTTAATGCATCAAATAAAAAATCCAGTCAACGAAAAGAATGGGGTGAGAGAGGCTCGAACTCTCGACCTCAGGATAACTCAGAGAAGCTATGAGACCTACGCGCTAGCCAACTGCGCCACCACCCCTTATACGTATTTGATTTATAGTTTTAATTTAATAATCTTTAATGTTTTTAAGTAACTATGCACCCAAAATTTTTATTGACAAATTGTAAACAAAATTCAAATATGTGAATTAAATTATTGGAGTTTGTCTCTTTTTTTTTTCAGTAATTTTTTGATTATTTTTTAGTAGTAAAACGAGATCTTGTTTAAAAATGATTTTTTTTTCAGTTGTATGAAAAAATGTGAAAGTTTAGTTTGTATGATTTAATTTTTTAATAGCATTTTGTATTTTTGAATTTTTATTTTCACTTTTTAACTTGTTTAAATTTCTAAACGGAAACTCAAGAGAGAGAGGAGGGAAAAAGTGATAAATTTTTCATCATCACAATCCATCCAAAATCACGAGCCATGATTTTAAAAAAATAAAAAAAATTAATTTCGGTCATTGAGGCATGACATCAAATAAAATATGCCTGTGATAAGCTTTTACATAATAAAAAAATGAGACCCACCCTAGCACTATAATTGACCAAAGAATGGTCTTATTCGGGAAGTCAGTTATTTTTAGCTATTTTAAATTGGCAAAAAAGTTGTGTTTGGAAAGTTCGTTGGTTTTTTTTAATTGATTTGATAATAATGAGAAAAAAAAATAAAATAATTATAAATTTGATGTGACATTTTGTCATATTGACTATTTTATCTTTTAATAAGTTATTTTAATTCAACTCTCTTCCCAAATAAGGCCTATATGTAATAACTTTAAAATAACCATCCAAAACAACAAAAATTAAAAACATAAATGAGTCTCTTGGTGAATTGATCCAATTGTACTATTACTAGGGAAATTGTATTTTAATTGGATAGTAAAAAATAATTTCATTTTATAGTAGTGTAAGTTTTTTATGAGTATATAAGTTTTTTTTTTTTTTGGTATTTAGTATAAGTCTTTTTTTGGATATCAGAGGCTTGCATAAATTGTTTTTTGAAAAATTACAAAAAATAACTTTAGACTTGGATTCTTATAACAAAATAAATTTTGGATTTTTAATTTTATTAATTTAAATTCTATTTTTTTTATATTTATTTTCAACACAAACTATTTGTCTATTTTTTTAAGTAAAACTGACTAGCAAAATGACATTTTAGTAATTAAACTCAACGAAAATGAATATTTTAGACCTTTTATGTACACCTACATTAAATTTAATAACTAAAATATTTTTTTTATTGATTTTACTTAACAAAAATTGACTGATAGTTCAAATTGAAACAATTAAATTAATAAAATTTAAAATTTAAAATTTATTTTGCTACAAATATCAAAATTTTCTCATTTGATGGGCTTGAGGCTTAGTTTGGTTTCGTTTAATTTGGTTACAAATATCAAAATTTTCTCATTTGATGGGCTTGAGGCTTAGTTTGGTTTCGTTTGATTTGGTTACAAATATCAAATTTTGAATTTCTTTTTTATAAATTTTATAAATTGTTTTTGTTTGTATTATAATTATTTTAAACAGTTTATTTTATTTACGATTTTCGCTAATTTCTATGCAGTTCTACCCTTGCACTCTCTGCCAAAATTGCATTTATGAATGGAGGAATTACGTTAAAGTGGACATTAAAAAAAATTATAAAAATATATGAGATATAAATGAATTTGTGAGGGAGTAAAGTAAAAAAACTTAGGATGTGATTGAGAACCTTCCAATCACCACCCCCTCCCCACACGTGACGGGTGGTAAAAAAAAAAAAAAAAGGAGGTCAAAGGAAAAGGGGAAACGAATTCAGATTATTTTTTAAAAAATTATAAGGATGCAAGTTACATCTCTTTGGCCCTGTTTGTTTTCAGAGGTAGAATGGAAGGGATTGATAGTGAGGGAATTAATAATAAGGAGATTGTTAGTGAGGAGATTGAGTAAAATTGTGTTTGTTTTGATGATAGTTGTTAGTGTAGAGATTGTTAAATTATTTTTATATAAAATAAATATAAAATAATAAAACAAATAAAAAAAATACAAAAAACATTAAACATTAATGTTTTTAAAAAAATGCCCAACATGTAAAAAAAAATTTAAAAATAAAAATAAAATAAAAAATTTTCAGAAAAAAATAAAACAAATAAAATAATGATTTTTACTTAACAAAAAATATAAAAAATTAAACATTAATGTTCAAAAAAAATGTCCGACATGTAAAAAATAAAAAAAAAAATAAATAAAAAAAAAAATTTCTAGTCCGTCGGACTATTTTTCTAATAGCAAGTCCTGGAGGCCCATCCGAATCCCCTTGGGGAGGACTATCCTAATCTTGAGCTCACTATCAATCTCCTCTCTATCTCTCAAAACAAACATAATATTAATAAGTCTCACTTTACTACCAATCTCAATCCCCCCTAGGGGTGGGCGCGGGTCGGTTGCGGGCACAGAACCTCCAATCCACCATCTGTCCGCTAGATTGGCGGATTGGAGAAAATCAATCCGCATCCGTCCGCCAATCTGGCGGATGTGGATTGAGCGAATTGGCGGTTTGGCGGATGGATGCGAATCGGTTTGGCGGTTTAAAATTTTAGAAATTTTCAACATAATTCAACTTGTGCACTTCCTCAAAAAAAAAAAAAAAAAAAAAAAAAGTATTACAGTCAATGACTTAAAAAAGTATTACAATCACTATATGCCTTATCTAAAGAAAGAAAGTTTAAAACTTTAGAATATCACGATCACTGCATGCTTCATCTACATATTACAATCACAGTATGATTCATCCACATAAAGTATTACAATCTGTGATTCTTAAAATATAATAACAATTCAAACCACCAAAACCATGAACAGAGCAGTAGTAGAGATTGTATGTCTCTGTATTGTTACATCTATATATGTTTTTGAAAACAAAAACCAACCAGCATATATCATATTTTCTATTTATTATTTTTAGAGTTAGATTTAAAAACCAAAAAATATAGATAAATAATACGTTTATTTTTTTCAATTTAAAAAATATATTCAAGTTGAAAACTTTTTTTCAACAGAATATTTAAACTCTTTTTCAATTGAAAACACAAACATAATATTTAAACAAATTGAAAATACAAAGTCTTATAAATTACTAGGGGTGCTTGCGATTTGGTGGTTTGGCGGTTCGGTTGCGGCCAAAGAAATCTCAAATCCGCCATCCGTTCGCCAAATTGACGGATTGGAGAAAATCAATCTGTAACCGTCCGCTCGTCATCACGCATCCGTCCAAAATGCAGCGGATCGGTTCGGTTCGGTTGGTTTTGATGAATCGATATATCTGCTACTCACTCCTAATCCCTCCTAACTCTTTAAACAAACAGGCCTTTATTGCTCTATTGTTGGCTAATTCCCCCTTTATGAATGTTCTGAGTGAGTATGGATTGCACTGTCCTTAATTCTTGTTTGGCACGGCAAGCCTATTATCCAGAATTGCTCTGACTGACGTCTTCTTTTGTACCAGTGTGTAGTAATTGGTCCATGTTGGGTCCTTTTCACAATTTATGGTGATTGGTTACTGGGTCATGGTATACACCAGCTTGGATGTGCAGCTCCATTAATTTAGAGGGTTCCATTGTCCTTACATCTTGAAATGAATGAGGGTGCTTGCTATAATTTATATGAATTGTTTATAAATTTTTTTATTATTTTTATTGGGTAAATTACATTGACACTCTTTAAGTTTTATATTTATTATAGTTTTTTCCTCATTTTTTGAAAATTACATTCCCCTCCCTGAGGTTTAAAATTTCATTACAGATTGTCTCCTGAACTTTAAAGTTTCATAACAGTTCCCCTCTCACCGTAATGATCATCATATATAAAATTAAATTAACAGAGGGGTCAGTGTAATTTCCCAAATGTGAAGGAGGAACTGTAATAAATATAAATCTCAGAGGGTATCAATGTAATTTATCATTTTTTATTTTTAGAGTTTTTGTTTTGTCAGATTGTAAGTTGATTATTTAGCAGTTAAAAAAAAAAAGAAAGAAAGAAAGAAAGAAAGTGTTTTTAGCTTTTGCTTTTTGATTGTTAACTCTTATCCTATACAGACTTATTATTAGGGATGTAATTCTGGCATCGGGCCGGGCCCATGTTGGGTCTTGCATGCTCATGTCAAAAAATCGGGCCGGGCCAGCCAACGAGCCAGAAAACTAGGCTCAGGCCCAAGCTCAGGCCCAGGAGTATTCGGGCTTTGGGCAGGCCAGTGGGCCGGGCACCTAGGCTCGGACTTTGGGCAGGCCTAAACCATTTTTTAATTTTTTCTACCAAAATTTTATTATTTTCCATTAAAAATAACACTAGGCCTCAGACAAGCCGGGCTTTTGGGCGGGTCTTGAGCGGGCCCATAGGCCGGGCTTCAAAACAATGATCCAGGCCCAGCTCAGGCTCAGGCCCAAGGCCTCTGGCTAGGCTTGGGCTCGGGCCTTAACGGGTCGGGCCGCCTACGGGCCGCGGGCCAAAATTCCACCCCTACTACTTATTAGGTGTTGAAACAAATAAATAGAGTATAACACAATACCTTTCTATATGTAGTGTAATTAATCTATAAAAACTATAAATAAAATTAAGTAGACAACTCTTATTTGTCATTAATTAATCTAATTATGTTGTCAATTATCTTTAGGGAACCATTATCAATCACCTCTTACTAACAACAATCATCTTCAGTGATTGACAACCAACTCCGGTTACCACATCTATCTCGAATCATTATTTTTTTATCATCACAATCATATTTAAGGGTTAGTTTGGGAAGTAGGTTGGCTTTTTGACTTTTTTGACTATTTTAGCCTGGGTTAAAAAGCTTGGTTTGGGAAGAACTTTTTGACTTTTTGACTTTTTTAACTTTTTTTTGTGACAGAAGAATGTAATGATTATGGGTTTGATGTGATGTTTTGTTTGTCATGGCTAAAATAACCTATTTTATTTTTTATGACTAATTTAGCTAAAAAAGTCCAAAAAGCCTCTTCCCAAACAGAGACTAGTTATTTTTATTCCTTCTAAGTAAATACTCTTTTCACTTTTTTTTAAAATAAATTTTTAATCCACGTGTGTATGCCAAACAAGTTTTGTGTTATCTCTCCTCTAATTTCTCATGGTAACATGAAAAAAATCAGTTTCAATTAAAAGATTTATATCAATTGGTTTGCACAATTTAATTTGAATTTTTTTTTTTTTTCGACAATTTCCCCCCAGTTAATTACTTTAAGATAACTCTCAATTAGGTAAATCTGTTGGCTTTTTGGCTTTTCGAAGGGTATTTTTTGTAAATGCGAGCGTGCCAGCAAGGATCAATCAGTCTTTACAGAAATTATATTGCCAACCAATTATCAGACGATTGTGTTTTAGTTCTTTCAGCCTCAATGAAGAGGACTTTTACTGGTGGCTTGACTTAGGAGAAATTAAGAGAAATAACAGTTAATATGAAGAATAATCGAAGTATTTCATTAAAATGAACACTTACAATAATCCAAACTCAGCCTCGAAGAGGTTTACAGCAACAGTCTACTTGAATCTACTTGAAACTACTCCTATAATCGAAGTGCAGTGCTGGTATTAAAGTGCAGGTATTTAAAGAACAAGAAATGTAAAACTGGAAAGGAAAATATGAAGTAAAGACTGGTTTGTATGATCTGAGTCTGGGGGTTTTTCTGAGGGCTTCCCTGCTATTTATACTTGTCAAAGATGACCTTCGAACTGCACTTCAGACTGTCGAACTGCTCCTCCATGATCGCTGATCATGCTGCCTTAGAAGTAGTCCCACTACGCCATCTCTTGCAGTTGAGCTTCCCTCCTGTATTTGAATTTGAATATGAGTAACCGTTGAAGCCACGTCACTTTGTATCTCTTTACTGATCTAGTGCTACTCAGATCACGTAAGAACCAATGTTCATTGCCACGTGTTCGATCAGGATCGAGGACTTGAATTTCTTCCCATAATACCCTTAATCTGCCACGTGTCAAACTATGATTTGGCTTTACAAAATATGTAGCCAACATTACCCCCCGCACTAATATACCCAATACTTGGAGATATTAGTGGATCAAAAGCTTTTCCCGCGCTTTTGGAATGTGCATGGAATCTATCTTCAGGAAACACAACCGTCACCTATTTGATGATCATTTGCATTAACTCTCAATTTATCGAACATCCCAATACCTTCAGCATTCGAACGGACTATGGCTCAATCAACTTCTCACTCTACTGATCAAGCATACGAAGAGCCATTGAGTAATGCTGTTTCCCCTCGAAAGAATCTCCACGCATTCATTAGCCACCTTTACCCGCCCTTCTATATGCAGGTCATGGAGGCTTTTGCAGATTATCAACCTTTGGACTACGAACACATTGCCCTTAATCCTTTGATTTACAAATTTACAGATACAAGAAGTTCTTCCTCTAAATTCCCCTTGTACTTTGAACGAACTACTCTCAAGCCTTTGCTTCAACAAGTTGCAAATATGGACTTAGGGAGTTCTTCTTCACAAACCTCTACTTGGGATGAAGCTACAACTTCTTCATCTTCTGGGGTTTCCGGATGGACAAACTGGTCAGCACCTGAGTCCTGGGACTTGAGGGAACGAATTAATCACCATTTTGTTGAGTTCACTGACCCTTTACATTTTCCTTCTTACGCTCGAAGCTCTGTGGTCTATCCTTATGTGCCTATTGACCTTCGACGTAGTTTGGAGGAGAATCTGCTTGTGGCCTGGTACACATCCTCTATGCCCACAAGGACAATGCACACTGCCCGGCATCTGGAAGAATCACAAGGGTATACTCCTTCATTTTTGGCCAAGAAGGCAAAAATTTGCTCTTCTGACTGGCTTGACTATATTAATGCCTTTGTTCCTTCCGCTCCTGTGCCATATCCTCCTCCTTCTTCACACCTCTGGAATAGAAGCATCCACACCTTCTCCATCTTCTGAAGCAAAACCATCTACTCCTTCTTCTCCTCCCACTCTTTCCTGGACAGAGAAATTAAGGCTTGCCCTTCCCATGGACAAAATTTTTCCACCTTACAAACCTCCATCATCTCCCACTCCAGCTGAGCGGAAACAAGCTCAACTTCTTCTGCTTGCGGCTTTTCTCACTTGCCCTTCAATGTTCTTGAGGATGACATCCCTCTCAAGAACTTTCGATGGGCTTGTGATATTCTGACTAGGGGCCATGTCCTTAATCCCATTGCCCAAGCAGAACTTCACATGTTCCTGGACCAACTTCCAGTACTCCTCCACTGGCATCAAAATTCCAAGGTCACCATCCAATCTTTGGATCAACTTTCATCTCTCCGAATTCATGCCCAGTATGAAGCAAAGAACTTCATCGAAGATTTCGATGACTTCAAAAATAAAGATTCTGCGTATTGGGATGATTTGGTTATAGATGAGTTAGAACAAAATTTGAGGGAAGAGGCTTTCGAAATAAAGGCTGAGCTCTACTATGAAGTGAGAGCACACCAACTTATGCAGCCAACATTAGAGGAGATAGAAGACATAATAAAGAAAGAACAAACGTTCATTGATCATTGTTGGACAAAGTTTCATGATCTTGTTATTTATTCTATTCCTTATTTTTATGAACTTGAATTTGTACCCAAATAGGGTTACTTAATGTAATTGTCCTGGCTTTAATACAAACAAAGTCTTTCTGTATTTGACATTGTTTGACTCCGTTTCCTTTTGTCTTTAAAAACCAACTTATAGCTTCGAATTGAACAATTTCACCCTTCGAATCTGGACTCAATTGTTTAATGAAACGCTAGAAGAACCAACATGTCCTTTTCCAATTTATGGAATATAGTTGACAATTCTGGCTGATATCATCTGGAATTAATGCTTTGAATTTTAACAACATTACTCCTCAAAACTAACTATAACCATATATATGGTCATGGTTAATATAGCCAATCAATTTCAAATTGACTATTTTGCTTCGAAGAGTAATCCATACTGTTTTTTGGTTCAAAAAGCAATTTCTTCTTGTATATAAAACCAACAATTGGTTTTAATGCTTCGAACAGTGCTCATCCTTAAAGGATCCAAGGAGTTGCTTCAAAGGTCGTTACTTCGATTAATAACCTTCAAACAGGTCTTTAAACCCTTTGAAGTGGACCAATATTCGAGCATTCTAGCAATTTTAAGCATGTAGTACGCTTCGAAGCCGACTTATGTATTTCGAAGCCGTTGTTATTTGATTTTTTGGCGCCAAAATCTCATTTCGAAGCCAAATATCTTGCTTCGAAGCTGGCGTCAATATCCGGAATGTGCTTTTTCCCTCCAAAACTATCAATATTGGAAGAGACTCCTCGTATTCGTACTTTTAGTACTTAACGACTTATGCAATATATTTCCGGACACAAAAGCTTTTCTTTAAAACCCTTTTTGCTTCGTGTTTCTGAAGTCACTTGCTCTTTTAACATTCAAACCCTCATATCTTTCACTTCTCTTTACTTCCCCCTTTCCTTTTCGAACATCGTACCATCCATGGCTTCTTCTTCACCAGAAGTACCAATCATAGAACGTGTGAGCTCATCCGTAGCCTTGAAAAGGCTCATTGATGTGGAGTGCGAGAAGTACAAGGCTGGGGGAAAAAGCGCCATTGATGGGCGTGTCTTTGTCCCTCGTCGTCATGAGCGACAAGACTACGTGCTTGGGCCAATCTTCAAGGAGATCCCTATTGAGCTCCCAGCTCTGTACCCTCGCCTGGAAAACCAATGTCTCCTTTATGAAGGTGGTCTTGATTGGAGGAACTGGAGAATCAATCGCCCCCACCGATGTTGGCCCACGATGAGACCAGAGTGGCAAGAGTGGTATGATCGGGTCATCCCTGCGAGGACACTGGACCTTCAAGAGCTCTGCCTTCTCGATGCTCTTCGACTATCTAGGGTAACTATCACGGAGGACCCTTTCTTAGTCCCTGCTGCTTTATGCTTTTGGAACCCTATCTTCAATTTCTTTCAATTTAAATGTGGGATGATGGCTCCTACTGTTCTTGATATTTGCCATCTACTAGGAGTATCCCCCATTGGCACCATTATTACACCAGACTTCCCTGATTTAACAGTCTCTTTCTCCCTCCCCTCTCTTAACTTATCTTACAGCGATTTTGTTAAAGCTGAAAATAAAAAAGAGGGCCTAGTAACCGATAGGGAGTTCTTCTCCTTCTTGTTATACTGGCTTTGCAAATTCCTCTTCTGCACCTCTTCACAAAGAATTATGCCTGAATTTGCTCCACTTGCCAAGCCTTTGTTTTGCAAAAAGAGTAGCCTTAGCCCCATATATTCTAGGTCATGTATACAGAGTTTGTTCCCTTTTTTGTGAGAAGCCCTTAGATGCTAATCAAGGGGGGCCATTCTGGATCCTTCAGCTTTGGCTTTTTGCCTATTTCACTGAACTACAATCCAAATGCCTTAAATTTTCTGGGTTACATTCTCTTACCCATGGCATAAGACTAGCCAATGCTTCCCTCTATCCTTCTTCTTTTGCCTTTTATTTCTCTTTCTTCCATCAACTACCAGCCGAACTTCCTATTCACCGCTTCCGTCCTTTCGAGACCAACATAGGTCCACCTTGGTTGAGTCACTTTTTGAGTGACAGGCTCTGTGCTTCGCCTATTCATAAAGATATATGGGCCTCCCTTCTGCTTCCTAGGGAGCTGTTTATTGGGACTACAAACCCCAGGGCTTATAAATGTATAGCTGAACCTTATTGTCCTGCTCAATTTGCTAGACAATTTGGTTTCACACAAGGGGTCCCAATACCTCTCTGCAGCAACACCAACCTGAGCCTTACCAGGAGAGATCTGAAAGTTAGGAAATCAAGGCTGGAGGAGGCAACCTTCAAATTCATGGATGACTTGGCTAATTTTGAATACACTCCTTTCATTCCTGCGGGAACTGCATTGAAGAGATACCAACAGTGGTGGGAAAGTAATATGGAATTCTATTTAGCCATTTCACCTAAAAACCTATTGGAGGTATTAGATGTGTCCAAGCCCAAAGGAGCTGAAACTGTCCCTTCCTCTACTGTGCCTCCTACAGCTCAGTCCATCCCTGCTACCTCAACTCCTTCGAAAGCCACTCGGGCTGCTTCAAGAAAAGGTATATACTTTCAACTTCTCTTTTTTCCTTTTGAATCTCTTGTTTGTTTCCTTTAGACTTATGTTCTTTGGTGCAGGGTCCCCGCAAGAAGAATCTCCTAAGAGAGCTGAGACTTCAGCTATTCTCAAAAAGGAACAGCAACAGAAACAAAAAAGGAAGCTGATCCTCCCCTCTGAGGAATCTGAAACTTTGGGAGAAGAAGCAGTCGAACAAGAGCAAGAAGTGCCCTTACAAAGAACAAAGAGACAAAAGGTGGCTACCTCTCCTTCTGATACCTTTGAGCATCCTTCTCTCGAGGCAGACATTATAGTAATGGAGAAAGAACTAACCTCAGAAAAATCTGAACCCCAAATTGAAGAGAGGGAGATTGAAAAGGAACCAGTAGTATCCCCACCAAGGAGGAAGAGGAGAAGAAAGATTACTGTCTCTCCTTCTGACTTTGCTGAGGACTCTGATTCCGAAACAATCGCCCAAGCAATAGAAAGGAGAAGGAAGGTGACTGTTTCAACTGCTGTCTTGGTTGAGGATCCCATTCACGAAGCAGTTACCAAGACAGTAGAGCAGGAACATCCCAAGGCAATAATTGTCTTTGAAAGGGCCGAGAAGAAACGGCAGCAACAATTTTTGAGAGATGAAGCTGCTGCTGCTGATGCATTACAGAGAGAAGCTGCACGAAGACAACAAACTATCGAGCATTATCCCCTTCGCAGTTCTCCCATCAGTGCCAACACTTCTGAAACAAGTAATTTCTTTCGTATTTCTACTGTTTTCCCTTCGTCAGCCTTTGTATTGAAGTTTGACATTGCTCTGCATTTCTTCCTTTTGCAGCAACAATTATCTTCCCCATGAGGCCTATTCCAGTTGAAGTTGAAGTTGACCAGATGCAACAAGTAAAAACCATCCAAATCATGCTCCCCTCTCACTCTCCAAGCCTACATTCGACACACCTTCTTTGAGTCCAAGCATCCCTGCATCTCTTTTCCTTGGCTTAGAGCCGTATCTCCCTTTTTTGACTTTTGATCTGCCTCAGTTTACCTCTTCTTCGAGCCTTGCTCTTCCTCCCTCCTCCTTCTCAGAAATTCCAACTGCTGCTCCATTCCAGTGGCAGTTGATTCTTCCACAGAGGGTGCTGGTAATTCTCCAATTCATGGTTCATTACCTGTGCCTACTTCCAGCCCCTCTTCACTTGATTCGTTGGTGGCTAAACCATAGAGGCTGGCAAGATGCTCAATCTATTTCTCCCTCCCATCCCCATGCAGTCCCTGGTGTCCTCCGCCACAACACTCTCTATGCCCTTCATGTCCAGGGATGAGGTAGACATCTTCGAAGGAAGACTAGCTAGTCTTTTCGATATACCTTCTACCTCTCCAACATTTAGTGCTGAAGCTGAGCCATTAATTTTGGCTGACTCCTTACTGGAAATTTTTTAGAGTCTTCCTTCCTCCAGCAGCAAGCCTACACCTTTAATAGATCTGGACATATGCCTGGAACTGCTGACTTCTTTTCGAGGATCCCCTTCGAAGCTCTACAAAGGCCTATCATCAGGAATGGGTTCCTTCAATGCTGGCAACATTGCTGAGCAGTCTGGCATGAATGTCTCAAGTCATCTATCCCAGGCTGCAGCTACTATTGATTTTTATCTCAACATTTGCCATGCTGCTAAGACTGCAGATGAGAGACTAGCTAGGGACCAGAGTTTTGTTTCCCATGTGCACACCGAGGTATCAACACTAAAGGAACAAACTCCTCTGCCTCTCACTTTCGAGTCAACTGCTGGAGAAGAAAGCTCAGCTTGAAGAGGAGCTAGCGCAGTAAACCAAGCCTTGGTTAGAACTGATACCAAATTGCACATCACCAACCAAGAGCTGGCTGATCGAAAAGAAGACATGGCTGCAGCTATCCAATTTATTTCCATCACTTAGTAATAGGAAATCCACTATACAAAAACAATTAAGACATTGTAATGATTTTTGGGCCAATCTGTGGCACAATGTATTTAATTCTTTATAAAAGAACAAATTTTGTCTATCATTTGAGCAGTCTTATGTTTTTGTGCTTAATGTTTATTTTACTCCTTGTGTTTCCCAAATGGTTGGAAAATAAGGCTTTAAATATCTGCCATTAATCTTTTTGGGATGTACATACCCATTCAAATTTCTCAAATGGTATGCTCCAAAAGGCAGAACTCTATGAATTTGATATGGTCCTTCCCAGTTAGGTGACCATTTGCCAAACTTATGGCTTTTAATTCCTATTGGGAGTATAGTCTTCCATACCAAATCACCTTCATCAAAGCCAATGTGTTTGACCCTCTTGTTGTAATTCTTAGCTGCTTTCTTTTTTTGGAAAAGAATGCTATTTAACGCCAATATCCTGGCTTCATCTATGCCCTCTAACTCCAAGCACATACTTTGATGGTATTGCTCAAGATCTAACTGATCTTGACATTTTACCCTCAAGGATTTAACATTAATTTCCACAGGTAGAACTGCATCATGCCCATATACTAAGGCATAAGGAGTAACTCCTGTGCTTGACCTTGGGGAAGTTCTGTAAGCCCACAAAACATCCAACAGAAGGTTATGCCAATCCCTAGGATTATCCTCCACAACCTTTTGTATACCTTTTTTCAAGGACTTATTGGATGATTCAGCTTGACCATTGGCTTGTGCATAATAGGGTGTGGAATTAACAAGGCTAATTCCAAATTCTGCCACAAAGGACTTCACCATTTTCCCATCGAACACAGTCCCATTATCTACAGTAATGGTTTGTGGGATGCCAAATCTATGGATCAAGTCTTTGATGAACCCAATGACCTCTGTTTGGTCTACAGCTTTATATGGTTTGGCTTCGACCCACTTAGTGAAGTAGTCAGTGGCCACTAGAATGAAACAATGATGTTTCGAAGAAGGTGGGTGTATTTTTCCCATCATATCCATGGCCCACCCTCTGAATGGCCAAGGTTTCACTACTGCATGTAGGTCAGTTATGGGCACATGCCTTATTGTACCATGCTTTTGACATGCCTGGCAACCCTTTGCATATTCTATGCAGTCTTTAAGGATAGTTGGCCAATAATAGGAATGTCTTCGAAGCAACCATCTCATCTTCACACCAGGTTGATGAGCACCACAAATGCCTTCATGAACCTCAGCCATAGCTGTTAATGCTTCTTTTGGGCCTAAACATTCCAGCAATAAGCCATCTCCCCCCTTTTATAGAGAGCATTACCATAGACCATATATTGCATGATTGCAATTTAATTCTTCTGCTGGCCTTCGAAGATGGACCAGCCAAATACTGCATTATTGGATGTCTCTAATCTTCTTCTTGTAAGTCATTATGATTGACTTCCAAGATCACATTCCTTTTATTCAAATGTTGTATTAATCTCTGATATGTTGTTTGGCTTATGTCCCTTTGGGTATTATATCCTTCTCTTGAAGTTCGAAGCTTTTTGAGCCACATCGTTAGCTCTATTATTCAAGAATCTTGGAACATGGGTTACATTTGCTACTTGAAACTGAGAAAGCAGATGTAATGCAACAACATAATATGGTAGGATGCTTATGCTTTGACACTTGAAAATCCCTTTTACTTGGTTAACCACCAATTGAGAGTCCCCAAATATGTCAACTGCATGTACTTGTAATCCAATGAGGATTTCTAGCCCTACTATCAAGGCTTCATATTCGGCCTGATTATTGGAACAAGTGGCTTCATCCACTCTGAAACCATGTGTGGTTTCTACTCTGTTACGACCCAAACCCGCCCCTATGGGTTTAGCACCGTAACCGGCCAGTAATCCGAGATTACCGAAGGCCTGCTTAATAGTAATACAGAAGTACAGAGTACAGGGGCATGGCGGAAGCCAGAACAGTAAATAAACAATGTCCAATGAGCTGTGAGAGTCTGTATGCAAAAAGATTTTTCATACATATAGACATTCAGTACAGAACAGTATGCACAATATTTACAATCATTCAGTACAGGGACTTAATCTTAATCCCTATTAAACAGTACAGTACAGTCTATACAGTAATACAAAACAGTACAGAGACAGACGGGGAAATAAAACACCCCTAAGCCCCTAAGCCATAGCTTGATAGGCTCGGAACCTCGCAGTGAGGCACAGTGGTTGGCTTGACAAAACTGGAGTTTACCCTGACACCTTTAGCTTTGGTCCGGTGCCTGTACTCCTACATATATATATGAGCAGTGAGCTAAAGCCCAGTGAATAACACAATGAGTAAAGGGGTTAAGGATAAATGTCCTTTCGGTATTGAAAATAGTCATTTCAATCAGTTTATCAGTCATTCGGTTTGTGGGCTCATATTTCAGGCCATAACAGTCATTCAGTTAAAATAGTGATATGTGGTACATCCATTGGCATAACAGTAACAGTAAACAGTAGTTCTTAAAAGACGGGTCTTAACAGACCAACAGTAAATGATGGCCATCAGTAGCAGTACAGTAACAGTAATAGTAACAGTACTATTTCAGAGAACAGTACAGTACTTGTGGATTTAAGAGGTGTCTCGCACAGATTCTAGAGGTGGCTCACACTGTAGCACTTAGTTCCGTAGATTCTAGAGGTGGCTCACAATGTAGCACTTAGTTCCGTACAGCACTTTGTTCCATATCAGAAATACAGAATAGCCATCATAACAGTAAACAGTAGTGGTTCCAAACTCAGGAACCGACAGAGATCTCTCTGTCACAGTAACAGTAAACAGTAGGTGCCAAGGATGCCACAGTACAGTTCAGAATATAAGACATACGTTCATTCAGTACACAGTATCAGTTCAGTGAACAGTTCAATTCCGTAAACAGTATCAGATCAGTAAACAGTATCAATTCAGTAAACAGTTCAGCTCAGTAAACAATATCAATTCAGTAAACAGTTCAGTAAACAGTTCAATTCAGTAAACAGTTCGGAAGATAACCATTTTTGAACATATCTTTACACAGTTGTTACTCACAGAGTTATGGGCTACAGTAAGCTAGAGCGTCTCCTCGGAAAGCCAACCCTACACAGTATTACAGGATGAACACACACTAAGCTATACAGTTGGGAAAGATTATAACTTAATCCTTAATTTGCCTTGGTGTGTTCTACACTTAAATCCTCATTAAGATGCCTTAAAACTAGGCCTAAGAATGCCTAGAATGGAATGAGGATGCAAAGATGCACTCAGAAAACAGTTCCCCGCTCGAGCGTAGTTTCCCCGCTCGAGCGGACATGCAACAAAGGTCCCCGCTCGAGCGTAAACTCCCCCGCTCGAGCGTGTGACACAAGCCTCCGCTCGAGCGTACAATACCCCGCTCGAGCGGACTGTAAGCAGTGAGAGATGCTGGGAGCTCGATTTCCCCGCTCGAGCGGCACTTCCTCCGCTCGAGCGAACGACCAAAATCTGGAAAATTCCAAATTGAGTCCCAAGCTCAAAATCAAGTCCAATGTACCAAATTCGATATCCTTTTGGGCTAATTTTCTGGGAAAACACTTTAAAACTCAATGTGTAACATGTTTCAAAGATCAATTTGAGAAATCAAAGCCCAAAGGTAGTTCCATTAAACACCATTTTTCGAAACAATTTTCATAAACATGATGAACATGCAATATCCATGAATTCAATCAATTCAAATCCTCAAATGTTAGCTCAACCGAGCTCATTCTTCAAGAACAAGATGAAATCATGGTCTTTATCATGAATATGAACATGCATGCAAGATTTCCATGAAATCAAACCTCACAATGCAAGGATATAGCCATGCATGCAACAATAAGCTTCAATGCAACAATTAAAAGCCATAACTTGGCTCGACTTCAATTATGCTCTTACCACAGAATCAATCAAATTCATGAACAAAAGGGTAGTTGCTCTACCTTAGATCCTCAATCACAAGACTAGAAGCTCAATTTAGCAATTATCCTTCAATTTCTTCAAGTATACAAGCCAATTTCAAATGGAACCAAACTCTATCCCAATCTCTCTCTCTAGGTCGGCAAAGACAAGGAAAAGAGATGATGAAAATGTTTGATCAAGTGTATAAACCAAGCCTCAAATATGGTGTGAAGTGGGCCACTAAGTGGCAATTCCGTAAATAGGCCAATTCTTTGATTTAGCTTATTTTATCTAATTAATCATACCAAATTGATTTTCAATTAAATATACCATTAATTCACATAAATTCCCATGATCATAAAACATTGATCCATTTCCGATTCGGCCGCCGATAAGGCCTTCAATTTACAGTTTAATGCATAAGACGAGAACAGATAATTTGGCAGTCTAACAGATAGATTATGCATTTAAACAGTTACAGTTATCAATCAGTTCAGTACTTCAGTCAGTCAGTTCAGTATTTCAATCAATTCAATTAACCGATCATAATCGGTCTCAGTTTAGCAGTAAACAGTGACAGTATTAGTAATCAGCGGTCAATCAGTGATCAGTGATAGGGTTGTTACATACTCCTTGTGGAGATTTAATTACAACACCAATTCCAACTAAACCATTGGCTTCGATCCATCAAACCACATCTGCCATGGCTCAACATTAGCCATACCAAGCTCCATTATCTCTTGGCTTTCTGTTTGAGATGGATGATCTCTGCCAGAAAATTGGCTAAAACTTGCCATTTCACTGCTCTTTGAGGGACATATTCTAAATGAAATTCCGATAAGGCTAGTATCCACTTGCCAATTCTTCCCCTCAACATAAGCCTAGAATAACATGTATTTAACCAAATCTTGTGGTTGCAATTACCAAGACAGTTGTAGGTAAAAGATATATCTTAATTCATTGCAGCAAAATACAAAGCAAGACACAGCTTTCAACACTGAATATTTACATTCACAAGGATTTAAAAACCTACTAAGGTAATAAATAGCTTGCTCTTTGCCTTCTTCGTTGTCTTGGGCTAAGAAAGCTCCCAATGAATCTTCTGCTGCAGCTATGTACAACTTCAAAGGCTTGTTCCCCTTTGGTGGCATCAGCACTGGAGGTCTGGCCAAGTAGGCTTTGATACCTTCGAAAGCACTTTGATGCTCTGCTGCCCACACAAATTCCTCTTCATCTTTCAGCCTTAACAAGGAAGAAAATACTTTAGTTTTCCCTGCAGTGTTAGAAATAAACCTTCGAAGAAAGTTAACCTGCCCCAGGAACCTTTGTAATTCTTTCTTACTTGATGGAGGCCTAGCTTCAATGATGGCTTTAGCTTTATTCTGATCAATCTGTATTCCTTTCTTGTGCACTACATAACCCAAGAAATTTCCAGATGATACACCAAAAGCACACTTAAGAGGATTAAGTTTCAACTTGAACTTCCTCATTCTTTCGAAAGCTGTTTCTAAATGAAACAAATGCTCCTCCATGGACTGGGATTTCACCACAATGTCGTCAATATAACATTCTAGATACCCTCCAATGAGATCATGAAAGATAGTGTTCATAGCCCTCTGATATGTAGCCCCAGCATTCTTCAGACCAAATGGCATTTTAATCCATTCGAAAGTGCCAATATTCCCAGGACATCTGAATGCTATCTTGTGGATATCTTCCTCTGCAATGCATATTTGGTTATAACCAGAGTGGCCATCCATCATCAATAAAACTTGATGTCCTGCTGAACTGTCTACCAGCAGATCCACTATAGGCATAGGGTACTCATCTTTAGGAGTTGCTAGGTTTAAGTTTCTGAAATCGATGCATACCCTCATTTTGTCATTTTTCTTAACTACAGGCACAATATTAGATAGCCATTCAACATACCTGGCTGTCCTAATAAAGTCTGCCTTGAGTAGTCTAAGAATTTCTTCCTTGACCTTCTGAATTACTTCTGGACTCATCCTTCTTGGTTTCTGCTTGTATGGCTTGAAATTGGGCTTCATAGGGAGCCTATGTTCCACCAATGATCTATCCAATCCTGGTAGTTCATTATAAGACCATGCAAAGCAATCTTTGTATTTCTTTAGAACAACCAATAACCGGTCTCTGTCCAGAACATTCAAGCAAGTACTTATATAGGTAGGCTGCTGCACAGAACCTTCCCCTAAATTCACCTCTTCTAAGGGGTCTTGCGTCTGAGAACTCATTGAAGCTTCTTCTTTGGTTTCTTCAACCTTCGAAGCAACCTTTTCACCTTGTTCTACTCCTAGGTTCTTTAATTCGACATCTCTGCCCTCTTCCTCATAGACAAAATCTGTCCATAAGGCGTCTTCTTCCTGTATCTCCTGGACTTTTGTTTCAATGTCCAATGCACAATATTTCTCAAGGGTCAAATTTCTGACCTGTTGCTGTTCTTGTTTACAGCCAATTATCATGGCCTCTCTCTCTTGCTTCTGCACTTTCTGGACTATTGCTTTTACGTCCAATGATGAGAATTTAATCAAAGCCAAGGACTTGGCTTCTCGTTCTTCACTTCTTTGCCTATAACCAGGCATCATTGTCATCTTTCACGACAGCCTCTTCATCAGCACTTTCTTGGACTAAGTGCTTTAGGTGTGTTACTTCCTCATCAGCCGTCACTTCGGCTGAGCCATCAGCTTTCCTCAGTATACTGAGTGGTGTCACTCCCTCAATATACAATTTGGCCTCTGCAAAGTCTGCACAGGCTATGAAGGGTTGAGGATCTGCATCAATCTCCTCTGTCTCTCCATTGCCCAGGGCCATCATGATCTTCTGATGCAAAGAGGAAGGCACACATTTGTTAGTGTGGATCCAATCTCTCCCAAGTAAGGCATTATATTTAGCATTGCTGTCGATTACGAAGAATGCTGTCATACAATCCCTGGTTCCCACACTCAAATTAATAGGCAGAATCCCTTGAGCCATCTGCTTATCTCCAGCAAAGCCAGCAATGGTTGTGCTGGTTGGGATCAACCTGGGATTCTTCTTCCCTAGTTTCTTCAAAGAAGATTTCGGTAATAAGTTTACCGCTGCCCCATTGTCTATTAGGACTCGGTTTAGCTGTATCCCATCAAAGAAAGCCTTGATGTACAAAGGCTTGACATGTTGGGTCATGGAGTTTGAGGGGTATTCAAAAGGATATGAGAGGTTGATGCTCACCTCTTCCTCACTTTCACATTCAGTTTCCATTGGAGTAGCCATTTCAGGACATCCTGTACCATACTCACTTGTGACTCCTCGCTAGAGACAGGAATTGGATCCATGTCTTGGTCACCCTGATCCTCATTTTCAGCCTGGAATTCATGAGGTAGTATGTGTACCATGTTGACTGATACAGGGGAAAATGAGCCAAACTGGATGGCTGGCTGTACCTTCTTTCCCTCTTGGCTACCTTGCTCAGTGTCTTCAGCAGCATCCTCCATGCTGCATTCTGGTATTTCATTGATAGCTGATCCCTTCGAAGGATCTTTCTCAACTGGTTCTTCAGTCAAAAATGTTTGTTCAGCCATGAAGGCTTCGAACATTTCTTCTTCTGCCATTTCACTATCACTTTCCATCAGAGCCTTCTCCAGCCCTGCCAAACTAGACTTCTCCCTGGCCTTTAATTCAGAATGAACTTGGGCCAATTGTTCTCTGCTACAAACCACTTTACTTTGTAGAGTCGGTTTTGGAGCATGGTCTGACTTCGAAGTTTTCTCTCCTTCTGTCTTGTCCTGTGAAGAACTCTCTCCACTTTCTTTCAGATCTTGCTGGTACTGGGTGTACCTACGCTGAATCTTCCTCCTTTGTGATCTGGAAATAACTGGAACCATATTTGGTTCCTTTGTCTTTGGGTGTTTCAGCAATACCCAGTTGTTCGGAGCCACCAAAGGAGTTTGACCATCCTTCCTGTGATTCCAACATCTCTCCTGGCGGACAATTCCCTAGGTTTGTTTTGCATTACAAACCAATCTGGAACTCCAGGTACCCAAGAGCTTACTGATTCAGATGTCGAATCACCCTTTTCCACCTTCGAAGCCATCTTCGAAACTGGCCGTTGAGGTAAGTGCTTGGTTCTGATCGCATGCTTCGAGCTTGATTCTGGCCTGTGATGGAGGTGGCCATTTTCTGTTCTGTGTGAGGTTGGTCTGGGGGGCCAATCTCTGGCTTTAGTCCCATAACCTGAACTCCTCTCCAATCTTCTTTCGGAATGGCTGCTCTCCATTCTGTAGTAGTTAGGTGGCCTAGATTCATGCAAGGGCTCTTGCCTTTATCACGCATTCTGTCTACTGCAGGCTCAACCACTAATGGTCGCTGCCTATCACTAGCCGGATACGGCCTTTTGTTGTAAGCATTGGTTGACTTAGGGCGTCTCTGAACATCCCTATAGTATTGCTTCCCATCAATTGGAAGCCCCTTCAACCATTTGTAGCTTAGTCTGCATCTGGGACACATCCTTTGCATTACAGCTGCTTCCAAGGAATCGTCATCCAGTACTTCTTCATCAGAGTGTTCCTTCTGATGTGAGAAACCTTGTCCAACAACTGGCGGGTTTCTAGTCTCCTTCTTGGCAGCTGTCTGGTTGGCAATATGCATTTGCACATTGACCTCTTCCAATTCCTGCAGAGATAGATTCTGAAAGTTTGGTACAACCACATTAGCCGCGCTTTCTCCAACTTCTGGAAACGGGTTACTGTCAATTCCCATGGCTTTCTCTGTTTTGGCTGGGAACTTCAGACTTCCTTTCCGGATTTGCTCTTGGATCCTGTCTCGAAAAACAATGCAGTTTTTAGTCGAGTGAGACCAAGAATTATGCCATTTACAGTATACTTTTCCTTTAAGTTCATCAAGAGACGGCAGTTTTACCCCTTTTGGTAACTTAAGGAAATTGGCTGCAAGCAAATGATCAAAAATGTCATCTGCTTTTGTTAAATCGAAAGAATACTTTCTGTGAAAGTCTTTCTTTTTAAACTGCTGGTCGATGGTTGTATCCTTATGAATTAATGCTTCACAGATTACGGGTTCTTTGCCCACAATCTCTGCTGCATCGATCTCATAATTGGGATCTCTATAATATGTCTTATACGAAGCATTGTTTCGATCTTGTTCTTCTTCTAGTAATGCTTCATATCGAGACACCTTATAGGTTAGTTCGACCAAATCCCTGAATTCAGTTGTCAAACTTCTTTCGAAGCCTGAACTCTAAACCGTTTTGAGCCAATCTTACAAATTCTGGCTCTGGAAGGATGACTCTACATTTATTTCGAGCCCTTTTAAATCTGGCAATGAACTGAGTAGCCTTTTCTTCAGGCCTTTGACTCAATCTTGCCAAGTCTGCCATGGACACCTCTGGCTCCGATTGGAAGAATTGGGCATGAAATGCCTCTTCCATTTGTTGCCAATTTTGAATGGAGCCAGGTGTAAGGTTGATATACCATACAAATGCTCCCCCAGTTAAAGAGTTTGGAAATAATCTCAGTTTTATGTAGTCATGATTAGTGAATTCACCACATTGAGCAGCGAATCTGGCAATATGCTCTACTGTTGATTGATTTCCAGTTCCATAGAATAGGGTAAAGTCTGGTATTCTGAATCCTCTTGGGTATTCATGTACCCTATCTACCCACTCTGGGTATGGTTTTCTGTATACAGGAGTCTGGACCCCCGAGCCATCGGTCCACACATCTCCCTAACAATATCAGCAATTTGGTCCCTAGGGACCATATTTTGGGCTTGCTGAACCACTACTGGAGGGACAAACACAGGGTTTGGTGGACAAACTTGTGCCTGTGGTCCTCTTGGTCCAAAAGGTGGTATATTTGGGACTGGTTGCCCCTGTGGTGCAGGTTGCTGTTGGGGTATGGGTAACCCCTTTGAGCCTGTCCTGCGAAAGGGCCTGTGAAAGGTGCTGGGACAGGTATTGTGTCCCTTCCATTTGTGGGAAAACCTTCCAACCCCCCGGGTATAAATTCGAATAAGGGGTTATTATACCCCCTAGTGCCAATGGCTTCGAACATGGGATTTGCCACCATTCTTATGCCAGTTTCTTGTACTTGGCCAGATCCACCACTTGTGTGGCTTCATTGTTGAGTACTGAGGCATTTTGGCCTACTACAGGCCTTGAAATGGGTTCATACCAAGACTGAGGCGATGGTCTTTCATAGTTCTGAGTACTAGTCTGACCATTAAATTGTCCATTAACTTGCATAGGCTGTTTTTCTCTAGCCAATCTTTGCTGAGGGACATTTAAAATTCCTCTGTGTGTCTTGTATTTGTTGGTTGGTGGTTATTCATTCGATCCAAAAAGGATGTTGCCCACCTTTCCATTGTGTTCATTAATTGTTGTCCCATAGCATCTACCCAAACCATCCCATGGATTTGTTGGCTGGGTAGATGGAACGGTGGATGGTCCAATTCCTTGGTTTCGTCCAATATTATGAACATATGGTTCTTGTCCAGAAGTACTGGTCTGTTCGACCAAAGGTTCTGATAGCATAGGAGTCTCCATAGGATGTGTTACCACATTCTCCTCTGGATTAGGTATCTCTACCTCTCCTTCTACGCCTTCTTCCAGGCGTTCATTTTCTCCTTGTCGTCTTCGTCTAGCCATTTTAACAGGTCCCACTGGGCGTGCCAAAAATATATGTTGGCTTTTTGGCTTTTCGAAGGGTATTTTGTAAATGCGAGCGTGCCAGCAAGGATCAATCAGTCCTTACAGAAATTATAATTGCCAACCAATTATCAGACGATTGTGTTTTAGTTCTTTCAGCCTCAATGAAGAGGACTTTTACTGGTGGCTTGACTTAGGAGAAATTAAGAGAAATAACAGTTAATATGAAGAACAATCGAAGTATTTCATTAAAATGAACACTTACAATAATCCAAACTCAGCCTCGAAGAGGTTTACAGCAACAGTCTACTTGAATCTACTTGAAACTACTCCTATGAATCGAAGTGCAGTGCTGGTATTAAAGTGCAGGTATTTAAAGAACAAGAAATGTAAAACTGGAAAGGAAAATATGAAGTAAAGACTGGTTTGTATGATCTGAGTCTGGGGGTTTTTCTGAGGGCTTCCCTGCTATTTATACTTGTCAAAGATGACCTTCGAACTGCACTTCACTGTCGAACTGCTCCTCCATGATCGCTGATCATGCTGCCTTAGAAGTAGTCCCACTACGCCATCTCTTGCAGTTGAGCTTCCCTCCTGTATTTGAATTTGAATATGAGTAACCGTTGAAGCCACGTCACTTTGTATCTCTTACTGATCTAGTGAGTGCTACTCAGATCACGTAAGACCAATGTTCATTGCCACGTGTTCGATCAGGATCGAGGACTTGAATTTTCTTCCCATAATACCCTTAATCTGCCACGTGTCAAACTATGATTTGGCTTTACAAAATATGTAGCCAACAGAATCATGGCTATATATGTACGTAGGGTTTCAAAAAATATGGCTTGATGTGAAAGGTTAAGGCCTATAAATTGTAGCTTCTTGTGGGTAGGTGATGGTCTGGTGGCTACGAGACGGTCCCAAAAAAATAATGTCATGAATCTTAAATTTTTTATTAAATAAATAATTAAATATCTTATATGAATGTAGAGTTTATAATTTTGTAAACCTCGCATCCACATAAAATATTTAATCATCTATTTAATAAAAAAATTAAAATTTATAACATTTTCCGTCCCAAAATGCATTTAACTTGAGTCAAATGAGCATATGTATCCTACATTAATTAAGGCCTTTGAGAGATGGAAAAGATGGGCATCAAACAAAATTGTGTCCTCAATATAAAACAAATTGTAAGATGGTTGGTAGACCCCCCTACCTCCATTATTTGGGTGCCTTTCTTTTGACGAGTCTCATGATTTTGGGTTCTTGTAGAGGATATTCTATACTTGTGGGATATAGTAAAATGTATTTTATAAAAATTGTGATTGGAAAATATGATAAGATTTACGATTTTATACTAAAAATTATAAAAATTACAAGACATGTGATATTTAATAATTGGTTTATAACACCAAACACGCGATGTACGCAATCACTGAGTAATTTTTCCCTTAATAGAATTTGATTTAACACATCCTCTCCCACTCACTATGGTTCCAAGAATGATTGGCACATATGAATACATTCATGCATCTTTCTCTATCTTTCACGGATTGAAATATTTCTAGGGGCCCCCAAAATTGCGCACACACAAAAGAAATAAAATAAAACAAAATAGAGCTGTATAAAGTGATGACATGTAACATGTTTTATACAATTGATGGGTAATTCATGCTTCATAAATACATAACTTAGGGTGTTCACGTGTGGGTTTAATTCCATTTTAAGGTGAAGTTTCATTATTTATTGTTTTTATTACAAAAGTATGAAATTTTACATGATTTGATTTATTAATTATCAAAAAAAATTTGATTGCAAATGTTAGAAACATTGAATGATTGTCAAGCAAAAAACTAAAATTAAAATAAATAAAATTGTTTTGATTGTGAATGTTATGAAATTTAAATAAAAATTATAGTATAAAAAAATAAAATTACAATGTAAAAAGTTATTGAAGGTCTCAACTAGATTTTTTGCCTTGGATTAAATAGGTTTGAGTAGCCTCTGAATACAATAGACATGTTTCATACCAATACAATTCGGGTGATTATTCAGTATTTTTGGAATATGGACACGTGGTACTCCATAAGGTTTTGATTGATAGAAAGGGGTAAGAGTCCACGATTTATGTTGGGGATGGAGGAACAACATGGGGCTAAGTAATTGGTAATTGACTTAAAGTATAACCACGTGGTGTTCCGAGATTATTTAATAATTTCTCATACAACTCTCTATCATAATGTACTCGTAATTCTATGTAGGGGGGTTCAAGGTTAGAGAAGTGATTAGAGAGGCAAAATTATGTTAATGGTCCAATAATGGCGAAAGTGGCTGGAGAATGAGTAGCAATAACTATCTGGGAATTGAAGAGAGTATAGCTAGGTGAAGTTGAAACAAAATGGCTCAAAGAGAAGTGTGTGGCAGTACCAAATTGGGCAGCATCTCCCCTAAATTTCCAAAATTCCTCTCTTTGAATCTTGGGAAATGGGTCCTATTTATAGGCTTTTCCTTGGTACCAAGAGGACACCAAGTGGCCAAATAGAAAGAAGACACGTGTCCTAGAGGATCACATGGAATATTTTGCCTTGAGCCACCAGGCTGAAGGTGCCACGTGTCCCGCTACATGTACTGTGTACTATCTGTTTGCCTCCACAACTACCTTTTTTAAACCTTAGTAAGTGTAGTTGCATCGGGAGTGTTTGGCGCGGCAACTCCCTTTTTGGGCCTCAGCAAGTGCAATTGCAGCGGGAGTGTTTCCTTCTGCATTTGCCTTCTCAACTTGAACCTCAGCAAGTGCACTTGCAACGATAAACCTCGCAGCTGCACTTGCCTTCTCAGTTCTATTTGGCCAATACATGCATTCTCAGGACTCCATTCGTGCTCGCCTCAGCGAAGCCTCCACCCTTAGCCACCTAACCACAAGCTCCCCAGCTTCCCAGGGCGAAGGACACAGCCAGGCCTGCTATCAGCCATGTTGTGCTTTAGTACCAAATCCAAGGGGGCTTCCTTAGTCCTGCCTATGCGACCAAGGCAGGTCCATGACCTGGGTAATGGAAAGGGAGTCCCTTATACTCGAGCTGCCCTGCTCCCAACTTCGCGGGGTTGCCGCGGTAAACTGGTATTTCTGGACCTGCTATCAGCTCCAACCAGTAAGTCTTGGGGCCTGCTATTAGCGCCAAGTTAAATGAACTGTGAGGCCTGCTATCAGCCTTAGGCCAGTAATGCTTTGGGGCTTGCTGTCAGCGCCAAGCATTAGCCTCTACTTGCAAAGGGAAGTCTCTCTCAAAGGCTGTTATCACATTGGCAAGATATTCCCTCTGCAACTTAGTTGTTACGATAGTAGTTGTTGTGGTAGTCATTCCCCGCGGCAAGTTCAGACGACATGATCGAAGATATTAGAGATGGCAGCGCCAACAGAATGCCTCCACAACTTGGGCGCTGCGAGTATTGCCTTTACAACTTAGTTGCCTCGATCTTCTCCTTCCCTCGGCAACTCCAGATGGTCGAGACACTAACATTACTTGGATGGCGGCGGCAACAACGAAGATACTTGGAATGGCGGCGCTGAGACTAAGTGCCTCAGCAACTCTGCCGTTGCACATGTTCCCTCGGCAACCTCAAATGGCGGTGGAACCGAAGTTAATAGGAATGGCGACACTGAGACAAAGTGCCTCAGCAACTTTGTCACTGCACATGTTCCCTCTGCAACTTCGATGTTGCAGGCGTTGCCTCTACAACTTGACTTGGGTATTTCTCCTCGCTGAGTCCATCTGGAGCCCTGGTGGGTCGGACCTGCCTCAGCCCATTTGTTGGCCCACTTCCCTTGGGCTTTGGCCCATGCTCTTTTTTTTATCCCTGGTCGCCTTCTTAGGGCGATCTTAGTGCTTGGGTCCATATTTAGTTTGAAACTTAATTTCTGACCCTCTACATTCTATAATGTTGTGAGAATTTTGTGGCAACAAATTTATATATATATATATATATATTCATTTTGACTAAAAATGCATTTGATCAAAAAAAAATTAGGATTAATTATATTAAAATATTTTGACCCCCTCAATTATAAAAATACATCACTTTTTACCCCTTTTAATTTCTTTCAAAATGAGGTATTTATACAATTTTATAACTAAAGAGATCAAAACTACAAATATATAAATGAAGGGATAAAGACCATATATTATTAATAGTTGAGGAAATCTTAGTGTAATTAATCTAAAAAATTAAGAATAAAATATTCATGGTATTAACCTTGACTATACCTAGCATAATGAAGTGTAATCAAGTCAGAAAGTAGTGTTAAACTTTCTAATGATGGAAACAAAATACCTCACCCGTACGGGTGTAAATCTGGCCCGGCTTGGTCCACGTCGGGCCTTGCGGGCTCCTGTCAAAATTCGGGCCATGAGGGACTAGTCCATGGGCCAAAAATTTAAGCCTAGGCCCAGACCCAAGTCCAAGCCCAAACCCAGGGGTATTCGGCTGCTGGCCCAATGGCCTTGAGCCTAGCCTCGGGCTTGGACGGGCCTAACCTTTTCTCTTTTTTTAAAAAAAGAATTTTTACCAAAATTTTATTATTTTCTATTAAAAAATACACTGGACCTTAGCGTGGGCCAGGCTTCGAGGCGGGTCCTAAGCGGGCCTTAAACGGGGCCGATAGGTTGGGCCATGGGGCGGGGCGGGCTTTAAAACAATGGCCTAAATCTTAGTCAGGGGGCTCGGGCTAGGCTCGGGCCTAAACGGGCTAGGCCCATCTCAAACCGCGGGTGAGATTCGGACCGCCCACGGATGGCGGGTCATTTTTACACCCCTACCCACCCGTGTCATATATGTATGTACATGTGCATGTCCTTACTCCTATAGAACAGTGAAATGTCACACTGTGCACTAGAATAAAATTTACTTGTTAGGGTTGGCTAGCTAGACTTGGAAGATATATATAACAAGACAAACTGTTTGTTTATAAAGTTTGGCCCATGGTTTTAATCTTCATCCAGTGTCCTCTCGATTGAAAATGACACTAGTTTCCTTCGTTGAAAACCAAATTTTAGTTTTTTTTTTTTAAAAAAAAAAATTATTTTATTATTTTGATTTTTAGTGAATATTTTTAAAATTTTAAGTATTTTTTTTTACTTTTTTAAATGTACCTTACTTAGACATATCTAAATAATAAAATATTTGTGAAAAAATATTTCAAAAAATTAATAAATATACAAAAATATGAAAAATATATTGAATTTTTGTATTTCTTTATATTTTTGATATTTAGTAAAAAGAATTTAAAAAAAATTCACAGATATTATACTTTTTAAATGTATTTATGTCAGGTGTGTTTAAAAATTAAAAAAATATATATTTAAAACCAAATAATTTCCCATCATTGTCACTTATTTGTATGATTCATGCAAACAAATGTGGTGGCAGAGTCATGAACATGATAATCATCATTATTTAAAATGTGATCAAATGTCTACATAAAGATGAGAACGATGAGAATGAAATTACAATGAGACACACACAAAAAAAATAAAGAAGCGTAGAAAAAGAAATGAGAAAAAGAAAGAAATAATATAAAATTATAAGAATTTTGTTTGGCAAAGTTAAAACATTTAAAATGATAAATTGTATGAATTTTGTTGAAAATGAAGAAAGAAAATGAAAGAGAAAGCATAAAGATTTAGAGAGCATACTTACAAATTTAAAATAGTAAATAAATGGAAAAATATTCTTCATTTAAGAATAAAAGTGTAATTTTAAAAAATTTAGGACTGGCACGTGGCCTCCTTAAACCTAACGTGACTTTGCCAATACACAAATGGACAACAAAGATTTATTTGTGCCATGACTATTTCAGTATTACGAGTATCACTTAATATGTTCTTCATTGAAATTTAGGACTGTTTTGGTAATTCCTAAAAAAGTTAAAAAATTATCATTATTTATCAAAAAAAAATATAAAAAAAAATTAATATACATAATATTAAATACCAATCAACTTCACGACAGCCTATGTACAGACCTGAAAGCATAGGAGTGAAAGGGAAAAAAAAAATATTACATGTGTATTTCCAGTTCAAATTGGAAAGTAAAGTTGGGCCTGTGGGGGGCCACCACAGGTCCCGTTTTTCTAATCGGAACCGTTCAATGTGTAGAAATCGTCGAGTACTATATGCTTGCAAAAAAATCATGTCTATCGGATATCGCTAACTACATGATCAAATCAGTTTTGTATAAAAAATGGATGATATTATAGTTAACATGTGACAAAAAAAACTAACACGATCAGATAGCTATCGATATCCAATGAATATTATTTCTTACAAAGATATAGTACTCGACGAGTTCTACACATTGAACGGTTCCGATTAGAAAAACGGAATCCGTGGTGGGCCTCCACGGGCCGAACAACATCGTCCAATCAAAAGTAAAAAAGTAGGCAATCTTTTCCCATATCCTTTTCGACAGGGGCACTACCCAACCGTACAGAATAATTAATTATCTTCTCCTACACACTTATTTATATAATATTTTAATACATATTTTTTTATAAAAAGTCAAAAAGTTAACTTAAATATTCATATTTTTTCCTCAACTTTTTAATCTAAAAAGACAAAAAGTGCACTTATTTAGGACACCCTAAACAACCTTTTTCCATTTAGATTTATCATGAGTATTTTCTGTCATTATACTTGGTCTTCATTTTTTTTATTTTTTACCTCCGCAAAAAATCCAACAATTAGACTATCTATTCCAATGAGAATTGTTATGATTTTATGACTGCTGTACCGGCACCCACTAAACCTCTGTAATTTTTCCAATTGTTCTTTGTTTATCTATTATATTTGAATTTTTTTATTTTGTTTGATATGTAAAACTAATAAATAATCACTCATATCTCGAATTTAAATGGTTGGTATTCAAAAAGACCTATTTAAAAGTAGAGGAGTGATGGAGACCCCCTCCAATCACCACTCACATCACCCTCACACACACGTGGCGGATGGTAATTAGAGAACAAGTAGAAAAAAAAAAAAAAAAATCCAACTAATGAGAGAGAGAGAGGGTCAAAAGGGTGAAAAAAAAAGGACCTTAGACATTTTTGTTAAAAGTAATTCTCGATTATTAAAAATAATAATAATTACACTTTGGCTATTTGCATGAAAAAATGCAACATCTTATGACAAAGTTTTGTCCATGTGATTGAAAGGGATTAAAGTTAAAAGTAAATTTGAATTTGTTGAAGAGAAAACCAAAAATAAATAAATATATAAAGTAGAGAATAAAAGCCTTATTTTATTGTGAGAGCACTTTACTTTATTCTCGTCCTCAAGTGTCCTTTTCCGTTGAGATTGTGCACGTGAACCAACAAAACGCGCGGGATTCACTCTATTAAAATAATAATAATAATAATTTATTTTTATTTTTTGAGAGAAAATGATAAAATAAAAATATTTTAATATCGAATTGATTTAATTTTACTTTAAAAATAATATTCACGAAAAATCTTAAAACATAAACGACTCAGATGATCCGTGATGAACATCATTGGCCCAAACTTCAATTCAAATAAAAACTAAAGAGAAGCCTTCCATAGGCTTATTTTATGAAGTAAGTTAAAATCGGATTTTTTAATTTTTGTAATATTTTTTGAAGAAATATATAAAAAAAATATAGAGATGATGTGACTTAAAAAAATTAATAAACTAATTTTTAACTTGCTTCGCAAAATAAGCCTTAATATCTGCGTTATAACTTTATTATAAAAAGATCTAGCTATCTAGATCACATCTATAAAAAGATCGATGATTTTTTTAAAATTGTAACTGATTTTTTTGATGAATTAATTATGTTTTATTTTTTTTTTTTCGTTTTGCTATATGATTTGTTTTACCTTTTGAAATCTTATTTCTGTATATTATTATTTTTAATATAAATATTTTTTTATATTCTCAAACAAAAAAATTCAATATAATAAAAACAACATTGAGATTGAGAGCTTTGGCATAGTTCTCTCGCAGGCACGCGTCCATGGAGGACCCATACGCCCACCCTCTTCTACCAAACAATACGCAGAATTTGGTACCTTGGCCTTACACGGGACATATTTTTTTTTTATAATTAAAATAGTCAATAAAAATAAAAATTAAAATTAAAATAATTAATAAAATAAAATATCACATTTGAATCATAGTTATTTTATATTTTTCTTTCACAACTACCGAATTAAGTATAAAAAAATTAAAAATGAATCCAAACATAATTTTTTTTAATCAAGTTAGAATAATTAAAGATTAACTAAAATAATAAAATTTTCAAATCAGCCCAAAGTAAAACATGAACGAATAAAGCTTCGTCGCTCAAATCTCTCTCCCTCCGAATCCCCTGACCGCCCAAAACGACGTCGTTTTGGGCGGTTTTTTATTTTTTATTTTTCTTTATGTCTGAAAACAAAGAGAAGAAGAGGGGAAGAGAGAAAGAGAAGAGAGGGGAAGAGAGGCGATCGACCGCCGCCTCCGCCGGATCTGAAATTGTTGTTGTTGACGAACATGTTGTTGTTGATGAACATGTTGAACATGTTGATGAACATCTGAAATTTGAAATTATTTTTTCTGGATCTGAAATGAAGAGTCGGTGATGATGATGAATGGGGTGGGTTTGATTTTTGGTTGATGTACGAGCAAGAAATAATTCTTCTTGTATGATCCTGTTGATCAAGTTTGCGCTGCTCCAAACAATGTTGCTTTGCCACCTGAAAACACAAACGTGAGCTAACCTGCAGGTGTGTGCCGGAAACCCCTCCGATACCTAAGTCAGCAACTAGACAATAGACAATAAGCTCTGTGTGTTCTAGAGTAAGAATTGGGATACTTGTACAAAGGTCTAGTCATGAGCTTTTATAGACTCTGCTTGGCACAATCCTAGTAGGATTCCAACTCTCCCTATGAGAGTCTTCCTAGGAATCACACACCCTACTCACTACCAACCAAGTGAGATGGTTTTGCACAATCCTAGTAGGACTCTACTCTCCTTAGCAGAGTCCTTCTAGGAGTCACACTCCTACTCATTACCAACCAAATGAGATGGTTTGCACAATCCCAGTAGGACTCTAACTCTCCTTAGCAGAGTCCTACTAGGAGTCTCATCACTGCAAGCCAAGTGAGATGGCTGAACCCTTTACCTCGGTTTATACATTCCTGACCGAACTGACTTATCTCGGTCCTCTGCTATTCGGACCGTTTGATTGGAAGCTGATCTAATGAATGCCACCCTGTCGAGCTACACATAGCTTGACCCTCGTCATTGATGTTACCTCGGTTTTGTCTGTTTAGACCAAGCTAACTGCAGCAATCTCTGACCGAGCTAACAAGGGCGAGGTCCAATTTGTGAAGCCCAAACACCTCGGCCCATAGCTCGGTTCGAACTTCACCTGGCCTAAGCTCGTTAGTTTTTAGACCGAGCTACAGCAGCTCCTATATCGGTCCGATGTGCGGCCCAACTTCCAAAGAAGCCTATTCTTTAGCTCGGCTCAATTTATTTATAAATTACCCTCTCAGTTGATGATGAAGCTGTGTTGATGATGATATGTGTTCTCTCTTTCTCTGCTCTGCTCTGCTCATTTCCTTTCTTCTTCTTTCTTTCTTCTTCCTCTTCCTCTTCTTCTTCTTTGCCCTCTTCTTTTGCGTTATTGAAAAAAAAAAAAAAATCAAAACGACGAAACGACGTCGTTTTGAATTCGGGGGATTCGGGGGCTTCGAATTCGAGCTACGTAGCACGGTTGAAAGTGAACCGATTCACGCTTTTGGACAGGGTGAATGCGGGCCCTACGTAACCCTCACAAATTGACCATGAGCATATTAGACTAGTCCGCTGCCGACTCTAAAAATTTAGGCCTTGTTTAGCATGATTTAAAAAAGTTAAAAAATTAAAAAGTCACTATCCTATTTAAGTCACATCATTTATTTAAGTCACATTACCTCTCTAACACATCACTTCAAACCCAACCCATACCCAACCCATATTTCATGAAAAGTCAAAAAATGTACTTATTTAGATCATCCCAAACCACCCTATACTTGCATTAATTTTATTAAATATTAAAAAAATAATATATAATAATATTTTAAGAGAATTTAAGTGGATTAATTGATGATTAAAAAAATATAAAAAACAAAATTTTCTTAAATTTTAATAAATTATCGCATTATTAAATTTGAAAAAATAAATTTAATAAATAAACTATGTGCCGTTTTGGGAAGGGCCATAAAAAGCCACGTTTTTTTATCATTTTTCAAAAACACAAGTGGCCAAAAACACAACAAATTTGGTTTGGGAAGGGTCAAAAATGCAGGTGTGAAATTACAAATTAGGCCCTATGACAAAAAAATAAAAAAATAAATTTCTTATGTTTCAAAGGGTATTTTGGTCATTTTAATTTGATTTAACACCATAAATAAATATTAAACTAAAAAGCAAAAAGTCAACTTTTTACCAACTTCCCAAATCACTTTTCAAAAAGTTAAAAAGCTTGATAAAAAGGCAAAAGTCAACTTTTTACTAACTTTCGAAAACACCCCATATATGAAATTATTGTATAGTATTGTGAAAACCTACGTAATTATGTTACAATAATTATCTTATTTGATCACGTTTCATATATTATTTGATGTGTCATATACATTAAATCAATATTAATAATATGTATATAAAGTTTGTTCTAGTAGTTAATATTCAACTTAATTGGATGGGTAACTTAACTAATATTTTATTCCAAAAAAAAAACTTAACTAATATTTGTGTGCTCATGAAATAATATATAAAATAGGATCAAAACTTTTCAGTTATGTAATCTCCATGTAATCTCAGTGAAATAAATGGATGTTTTCAGTTATAAAAATAAAAAATGATTGTTTTTAGTTGTGACGTGGGATTAAATTAAAAAACTTTAACTTATGCTCGAGTCAGCACTGGTGATGATGTGGAGCCGTCTCTCGTAGACATATGGAGCAGGTCCACGAACTATAGTGGTGTGTGCTTGAAAAATTATTAGGTGGTTTAAGGACATTTTCTTGACAATACATCTTATCAATCATCAAATATCATGGTTATTAATACAAAATTGTTAAATTCTACCCTTTCATCCATCACAAGGGACACCACTTGCTCATGCTTTAAAACTATCAGTGGTGTGCTTTGCAAATATCAACCATTCAATTATAGTAATAATAACACTAACAATATTAAAAATTCTAAATAAATTATTAAATATTTTATATAATACTTATATAAATATAAAATTATAAAAATATTAAAAAATTCTAATATTTTATTAAAAAATGTATCACAATGTCGTATAAATATAAAGGTTCGTTTCGGATGTGGGTTCTCTTTGAATAAAGTTTCAGACCCCCAGTGGGGGTGCTGGGGTCGGCTGTGATTGGCTCAAAAAAACTGTTTTTCTTTTTTTCGTTTTTTTCAGTCAATGAGAGGCTGACACGTCACTGGGGTGCCACTGGGGGTCACCCCCACTGGGGTCGGAAGCATTATTGGTTATCTTTTTGGTTATTTTAGTTTAGGACTAAAAAATCTCATTTAGGATAGCTTTTTAATTTTTGTGAAAGAAAAAATGAAATGCTTATAATTTGAATGTGACATTTTGTCTTATTTGACTAAAAAGTCTATTTTATCTTTTTGTGACTATTTTAATATAAAAAAAACACTCCATTTTAACTTATACCAAACAAAGACTAATCTCACACTCATATAAGTGTTTGATTAATCTTTTTACAACAGCGCTTCTGACCCCAGTGAGCTGTCCAGCTCTCATTCGCTGAAAATATTTAAAAAAAAAAAAATTGTTTTTTTCATCCAATCACGGGGCGCCACCTCACTGGGGGTCGACTCCCAGTGGGGGTCCTAAGCATTAATCATCTTTTTATATCCCTAACACTACTATATAGAAGCTATGTTTGGTTTTTATTTTTTGGTTAAAAAAAAACACTTGGTTACATAAATTAATAAGACAAAATATCACATCTAAATTATAATCATTATATTTTTTTCTCTCACAAAAGTTAAAAAAATTAAAAATAAAAACTAAGTAAGATTAAAAAAATCAGACTAAAATAATTTAAAAAATTAAAAATTAAATTATTTTAACTCTTTCCAAGAATCACAATATGAGACCGACCTTTATTTTTGTAATAACATTGTGGAAAACGTATGGATCACAAAAGCTAAAGCTAAAGCTAAAATGGACCCATCTCTCTGTCTATCTAGATTTTAGAGCTTTTCACAGGTAGGGCTTCGGGAACCAAGAATTCTAGAGTGGTCCCCTTCCTCCCCCAGGACAACAATGACTTAGGGGTGTTTTGGGAAGATGGTTATAATCTGATTTTTGGTGAAAAGCTGATTATAAGCAGATTATAATCAGCTTTTCTGTGAGAGAAGAGGAGATAAAAAATCTAAAAATCTGATTTTTTATCTCTTCCCAAAACACCCCTTAGAATTATTTTGAAAAGATGGTTATAATTAATTTTTTGATGAAAAGTTTACTTATAAATAATTTTTTTTGTGAAAGAGGAAGTGGGTTATAATTTGGAAAGTGGATTATAACGCACTTCCCAAAATAGGCCTTAGGCCATTAAAAAATATATCACCAATAGCACTAATACATTGGGAATGACAAAAATAAAATAAAATAAAATAAAAACAAGGTATAGAAAGTGGGCAGGGCCCATTGTCACATCATTAGTGCTCCCTCTAGTGATCATTTTTTAGTGCTCCCAAGCATTTTTCTCCCCCAGTAGGATTAGAGTCACTGTAAAAATTAAATTAATAATATCAATCACTCTGCTTTGTTAGAGTTTTTCAAAAATACTTTTCAGAAAATTTTACTTTCTTATTTTTCATGTTTTTTTTGTTTTTACTGAATTTTTTTAATATTTTAAGCATTTTTTTAATTTTTAGACATACCTAACATAAATATACCTAAAAAGTAAAAAAATTGTGAAAAAAATCTTTTAAAAATTCACTAAATATCAAAAATACCAAAAAAAAAAAAATGAAAATTTACTACATTATTTGTATTTTTATGTATTTATTAATTTTTTAAAATATTTTTTCCCAAATTTTTTACTTTTTAGATACATCTAAGTAAGGTGCATCTAAAAAAATAAAAAAATTGTTTAAAATTTTAAAAATATTCACTAAAAACAAAAAAATATAAAAACTAAAAAACTCAGTTTTCAAAAAATTTAATTCAAAAAACTCAAACCAACACACTAAATAATTTTTTTATTAAATTACATTTATATATATGAGAAATTAAATAATATGTCTGTAAGTATAAAACAATATAAGTGTAACTAGATAAAAGAATTATCAATATATAATCAATTTTTTTTTTTATAAATATGTTCTATTTAATATTTTTTTAAAATAAATAATTAAATAAATAAATAATTTAAATTATCAAAATAAAATGTAAAGTAAACTCCATACGTGACATATAACAAGTTATTTGGTGAGCATGGCTATATATCTCAGGAATGTTGTGATCCGTGAGATTCATAACTTTTTATTATTTAAATAAAATATTTAGAGGTTATTTGAGAAGTATTATATAAGTATATTTTTTAATTTTTTATAAAAATATGTATAAAAAAAAAGTAATGTGACTCAAAAAAATAAAAAGGTGTATTTTTTTTACAAAAATACTTGGGAACACTAAATATAGAGTTCTATGGAGAGCTATAATGAGTTGGCCCTCCTTGATGTAATGGTCGTATCTTCTTCTTCTTCTTCTTCTTTTGTTTTGTTTTGTTTTTTTTTTTTTGGCATTTCCAGCTCATTAGAGCTGATTTAATGCTCTGTTTTTAGAGTTCTGAATCAGCTCCCCTTTTTTTAGTAGTTCCCAAACAGTCTCTTATTGACTTATTTGTTGTAAGTAATCACATTACTTTTTTATTTTTTTATATATATTTTTATAAAAAGTCTAGTAAATAGGTTATACCCAAATCACCCCTAGAAGATGAAAAAATAAGCAAGGGACTTAAACAATTAAAGAGATTAAAAATAGTATTTTTAAATTATATCACATCTTTATTTTTTTATATATTATTTTCAAAAAAAAAAAATTTAAAAAATCAAAAATTTAAATTTTAGCTTGCTTCCCAAAATAATCTTTAAAAGTATAAACATGTAGGCCTCTGTGGCACCTAATAATTATTTACAGTAAAGTAATAGTAGTAATAGAATCAGCTTGCTTTATCATGCGAGGACTATAAAAAGAGAAATTATAAATACCCTTTTGAGATTTATTTAAAATATTAAAAAATTATAAATATTTTTTTGTTAAATTTTTTTATTTAATAGAATTAATTAAAAAAATAAAATTTATAATTGCTCTCATATACAATAATAAAATTATTTAAATTATTAATTGAAATATATTTCTAACATTATTAAAAATTATTAATTGATTTGATGATTTATTAATAAAATAGACGATTTATTATAAAATTAAAAATCTCAAGAATAAAATGTAATTTTCAAAATTACAAGGGCGATTCGTATTTTAATTAAATCTCAGAAAATGTATTTATAATTTATCCTAAAAAAAATTACTGATTGACCAGAGTATCAGATGTCATATCTAATCAATCATAAATTATTCTTATATTCTTAATTATTTAATATAAAATTATAAATTTTATTACTTTTAGGCCAAGTTTGGCAATTGCAAAATAATCCATCATTTTATCTTTTTTCTATCACATCATCTCTTTACTTTTCTGTACATTTTTTTTAAAAATATAAAAAATACACTTATTTAGGTCATCCCAAACAATCTCTTACTAATCATCACACAAATGAGACATCACATAACTCAGCCCCGGACCATCAAATAACTTCTCGCGACTATAATATTAAAGTATTGAAGCACTTCCCCCGAAGTCTGCACCTTTTCCCACTCCAATGGCCCCACCCCTTCAGTGGAGAAGTTACTTAGCCAAGTTTGGGTACTCCCAAAAAAGTCAAAAAGTTACTCAAAAAGTTAAAAAGTTAATACTATTCACCAAAAGTCAACAATTACGGCTGCACAACTCCCAATTCAAATTTTTCCCTACAAATTAATTTTACAATTTTTTATTACACATTTTTCCATAAAAGTCAAAAAGTTAACCCAAACATCCATATTTTAACCTCAATTTTTTAGTCTAAAAAGACAAAAAATACACTTATTTAGGATACCCCAAACAACCCTTACTGATCTTCGGGCACGGACATGTAGCATCCAAGAGGTGTTATGCTTAATGAAAAAAGTGCAACTCACTATTTGTACTAAAGCCTCGTTTAGCAAGTGTTTTTTTAGTTAAAAAGTTAAAAAGTTACTAAAAAAATTAAAAAATTAACAATTCATACCAAAAAGTCAAAAAAAAAATTTTTCCCTCTACTTTTTACACATCTCTTCGTAAAAAGCCAAAAAGTCATTACAAATATACTAGTTTTTTTTACATCACATTTTAACCAAAAAGTCAAAAAGTTACTAAAAAAATATGTTCCCAAACGAGACCTAAGTGGGTGTTTGAGAAGTGATTATTTTACAGACTTTTTGATTTTTTAGCTATTTTAGTAGGCTACTTTTAGTTTTTGTGTTTAAGAAGATATGATGGATTTTTATTTGAGTTTGTGTATTAAAAAATGTGTTGAAATGATGTTTGAAGTTAAAATGACAAATTTGTCCCTAACCTCACATTTTTCAAAATTAATTTAAAGGGATAAAATTGTAATTTACCTACCTGTTACTGTGTGCCTACCACTATCACAGTGATAGCCCACTGCCGGCCTATATATATATATATATATATTTTTTTTTTTGAATTTTTAATTTAGGAGCTTTTAGGCTAAAATTATTTTTGAGACTATTTTCAAACTCCTCCTAAGTAATTGTGGAACAACAAAGGGAATGATAATTGGTCGTCCTAACAACATTGAATAATTTTTCCTTCACTTGTTGTACAAGTTTCACTTCCCCATGCCACCTCATTTACGCCACCTTTAATTATTCAATTAGATTAATTGGAGTTACTAAATATGGTTCAAATCAAAAAAACAAAAAATAAAACATACAAATATAATACTATTGATTGAGGGATAAGATTGTTTAATATGATAACATTTTGTTAAAAATATAAACGAAAATGATATTAATTAATTAAGATTAAATATAAAATTACATAAAACATCTCATCATACCTAAAGTGATTTTGTTATAATTGTAAAATAAGACAAAACTAAACGAACATTACGTACTCTATTATTAATTTACCAATTTTTATTATTATTAAATCTCATCCATATAGTTTAAAGTCTCCTTTCATAACTTAATATTTTAGTTTAAAAGTTAAAAAATTATTAAAAAAATTAAAAAATCAATAACTTATATTAAAAAGTTAAAGATTTTTTTCTTTTTACTTTTTGTACATCTCTTCATAAAAAGTTAAAAAATATCCCAAATATTTTATTTTTTTTTACCTTAGTCAAAAGTTGTTAAAATAATATATTTCTAAATTGAGATCTACGTGGTAAAGAAAGTACTTTGCATGAATGGTAAATTCTAACATACAAAATTGTTTGAGGGCTCGAAATCGTTGGCTCAAAAGGGTTTCCTCTCTTTTTTCTTTTTTTTTTCTCTCTTTTTCCTTTTCTTGCTTTTTTTTTTTTTTCTTGTTTTTGAATACAGACAGACAGAGGTGAGAGAGAGAAAGGAGAGAAAAGAAGAGAAGAGGAAAAGGGAAGAAAGAGAAAAGATGGGGAGAAAGGAGGAGGAAGAGAAGAAGACGGTGATGGCGGAGGAGAAAGATCGACAGTGATGGCGGTGATCGGAGATTCAGATCTAAATCAGATCTTAATCTTTTTTTTTTTTTTTGGTGATGATGATGATGATGATGATAATGATGAAGATGTTTTTTTTTTTCTTCTTTTTTTCTAGTGGATCTGATCTGAAGATATTGATGATGTTGGCTGTTTGAAGATGTTGATGATGTGTTGTTGATGTTGATGAAAATGTTGGCTGTTGATGATGTGTTGATGAAGATGTTGATCTTCTTCTTCTTCTTCTTCTTCTTCTTCTTCTGCTTCTGCTTCCTCTTCTCTTTTCATCTTCAAAACAGCGAGAAAGAAAAAAGAAAAAAAAAAAAATCCAAAAGGACGTCGTTTTGGATTCGAGGCAAATTCGAGCTTGAAAATTTTGGGCCCTATAGCAGCTTTGTTCTAACATATTGGGCTTGATTTCAACTTGTATTCAATCGATTTTAATTAATGTAAGTTATAGATGTTTTAACTTATGAGTAATTGATTATGCGAGATGGAATCCAAGTGAGAGGGATTGATTTTAGAAGGTTCGAGGAGGTTAAGAGGGCTTGTTGGCAACGGAAAATGTGGAGAAAGATTATTGACATTGAAAAATAGTTGACTAGTGAGAATAAAGATTTATCGAGAGAAAGGAAAGTGTCATTGGTCAAGATTGGGACCCCTCCAATCACCACCTCCACCACTCCCCAAACACACATGACGGATAGTGATTGGAGGAGAAGAAAAAAAAAATAATAAATAAATAAAAACTGGCCAATCATGTTAAGAGGGGGTCAAGGGAGTGAGGGGGAAAAGGGGGTCCGGGTCATTATTGTTTTACAAAATATTTTCACTTGTTTGTAATTAATATACAAATCTTTATTTCCAATATAATTAATCTTTATCCCAACAATTATAATTATTTTTTTACGTCCATTTTTTAGCTAAATTTCCAAAATGTGTGAGTAAAAATAATGTATTGAATTGTACTTATTCTAATACTACTAGCCTATCACCCGTGTTATGCACGAGATAATTATAGATATTTATATTTGTTTTAGATTTTTTTTAATATATAAATTATGTTTTAAAGATTTTTTATAAAAATAATTTAACAATCTTATCACTAACCATAGTGTATGTGAAAAGTTGAAAAGAGTACTGCAGTAACTATGCACGGGTTGTATCTATAATTATTTGTATGAGGGAATTTTAAATGCTGATTAGGAAATTTTGAGCAAATCAATAAATGCAGGCATGTGGAAAGACATGTGAATTGGAAAAAGTTAATAAATGATGATCAGGGAATTTTGACCAAATCAATAAATGATGATGTGTTTTTTTTAATAAAAAATTAAAAAAATTCAGATCGGGATATTGGAGCTCCCACAAGGCTTGGGGGTTAAAAACCCCATTTTCCTTAATATATATACTAGCCTATCATCCGTTCTGTGCACGGAATAATTATAGATATTTATATTTATTTTAAATTTTTTTTAATATATAAATTATGTTTTTTAAGATTTTTTTATAAAAATAATTTAACAATCTTATCACTAACTATAGTGTATGGGAGAAGTTGAAAATGCAGTAACTATGCATGGATTGTATCTATAATTATTTGTATGAGGAAATTTTAAATACTGATTAGGGGATTTTGACTAAATCAATAAATACAGGCATGTGGAAAGACATGTGGATTGAAAAAAGTTAACAAATGCTGATCAGGAAATTTTGACCAAATCAATAAATGTTGAGTTTTTTTTTTTTTTAAATTCAAAAAATCAGGAAATTTAGATTGGAATATTAAAACTCCCCCAAGACTTGGGGGTAAAAACCCTTTTCCTTAATATATATACTAGCATATCACCCGTGCTATGCACGGGATTAAATTTAAAAAAAAAAAAAAAATTCATAGTTATGTCAAACATATTTTTAAATTTTTAGGATAAAATATATGTAATTTTAAAAGAAAATATTGACATTGCATAATTAAAGTAATAAAAATAAGAATCTATTACATTTGTTCGAAATTCACTGAATAAGTAAAACAAAAAATAACTAAAATCTAAATTGTTGTAGGCCTTCCATCAGCATTCCTGCATTGTCAGCATGATAGTTAGTATTATAATTAATGAACAATACATATATTATGTATTTATAAAATGTTATAAAGTGAAAATGTTATACTTACATTTTTTTTTTTTTTACTTTCTGAAGATATAGACATTCTTCAGACCAATCTATATTTAAAACAAAGGTCACACACGGTGCACAATCTAGTTGACGTGGCATTGTTGGTACAGGTATGATAAATGCATAGGCACGGTCTTGGCATGATGCAATATAATCTTTAATCATTCTAACGCCATTATCCTATAAAATTTTGGAATTATAACTTTGTGTTTGAAAAAGTAAGAATAAGTTATTTATAATAAATTTTATAATTTCCTACCTTTGATCTCATATTCTTCAAATATGATGGTTGACATCGCAAAATAAACTCTGCCCGTTTATCTTGAACAGTGAGATTTATTGAACCAGTACTGTCTTTGACCACAAGGTTAACATTGTATCTTATCAACCAAAAAAAAAAAGGACGCTTGTTAAAAGGAAATATTGTACCTAATAAAAAATTAAAACACTTATTAAGTTTGAATTATTATTGTACATAGTAATTATTTACCTAAAGAAAATTAGCTTGTTATAATATCAATATCATCATGTAGGCAGTGACGACAAACAATGTGACCATAATGATATTCAACTTTTTGATAGCAACTTTTGCACAAATCAATCCAAAGGTTGTCAATATCAATTTGTTTGATGTACCCAAGTATTCGAAAATATGAGACCTCCAAAATATTTGAAAAAACATAAATTAATCTCTCTATAAACAAATTATATACATATCGTTTAATTTTCATTAATTGGGATGATAACAATTCTTACCTTTGGCATGGGTGCAAAATCACGTATTCGAATTCTTTTGGCATTTGATATTATCAATGACTGTGAAATTGAGAATCCATTTTTTCGATTCCAAGATACCAACTTTTGAACTAATTATAATCACATTTTTCTCTTTGTGAGTGTTTATGTTTATGTTTATGTTTATCTAATTTCGATCATATTAAAAAATCAAATTATAATTTTTTTTGGTTAGACCAAATAAAAATCACAAAAGGAGATAACTTCAATCATACAAATCAGAAATATTTTTATACTATCTAACTACAGAAAATAAAAAGATTAAATCACATTAAAAAAAGAACCATTGAACAAACTACAATTACATCACATTTTTCCCATAATAAAAAAGTAAATGAAAAAAATAACCATTAAACTAACTACAATACAATCACATTAAAAAAAAAAAAAAAAAAAGAACCATTGAACTAACTACAATCATATTTTTCTCTTTGTGAGTGTTTATGTTTATCTGACTTCACAAATATTTGTGATTTGCATGATTTGATTTTTTAACTGCAATCACATCACATTTTTTTCATAATAAAAATAAATAAATAAAAAAAAGGAACCATTAAACTAACTGCAATCACATTAAAAAAAAAAAACCGTTGAACAAACTACAATCACATCACATTTTTTCCATAATAAAAATAAATAAATGAAAAAAAAGAACCATTAAACTAATTACAATCGTATTAAAAAAAAGAACCGTTGAACTAACTACAATTACATTTTTCTCTTTGTGAGTGTTTATGTTTATCTAACTCAAGTCATATTAAAAAATCAAATTATAATTTTTTTTTTGCTAGACCAAATACAAATAAAAAAAGGAGATAACTTCAATCATAAAAATCACAAATATTTTTATGGTATCTAACTATAATCATATTTTTTTCATAATAAAAAAAATAATTATAAAGAAGAACCATTAAAACAGTAAATAAAATGATTAAATCACATTTAAAAAAAGATCCATTGAAATAGTAAATAAAAAGAATATTTAGAACCATTGAACAAATTAGAATCACGCTTTTTTTTTATGAGTGTTTATGTTTATCTAACTTCAATCATATTAAAAAATCAAATTATAAACAAAATGAGATAACTTCAATCATACAAATCACAATTTTTTTAATGCTATCTAACTACAATCACATTTTTCTCATAATAAAAAAATAATTGAAAAACAAAAACCATTAAACTAACTAAAACAATCATGTTAAAAAAAAGAGCCATTGAACAAACTACAATCACGTCACATTTTTCCCATAATAAAATAAATAAATGAAAAAAGAGAACTATTAAACTAACTGCAATCACATTAAAAAAAAAAAGAATCATTCAACTAATTATAATCACATTTTTCTCTTTGTGAGGGTTTGTATTTATCTAACTTCAATCATATTAAAAAATCAAATTATAATTTTTTATTCGCTAGACAAATCACAAATATTTTTATGCGCTATCTTACAATCACATCACATTTTTCCCATAATAAAATAAATAAATGAAAAAAAAGAACTATTAAACTAACTACAATCACATTAAAAAAAAAAATCATTCAACTAATTATAATCACATTTTTCTCTTTGTGATGGTTTATATTTATCTAACTTCAATCATATTAAAAAATCAAAAATAAAATTAAAATAGTAAATAAAAAGATTAAATAACATTTTAAAAAAATATTGAACTAACTACAACAATCATATTAAAAAAAAGAGCCATTGAACAAACTACAATCACATCACATTTTTCCCAAAAAAATAAATTATGAAAAAAAAGAACTATTAAACTAACTACAATCACATTAAAAAAAAAAGAATCATTCAACTAATTATAATCACATTTTTCTCTTTGTGAGGGTTTATATTTATCTAACTTTAATCATATTAAAAAATCAAAAATAAAATTAAAATAGTAAATAAAAAGATTAAATAACATTAAAAAAAAACCATTGAACTAATTTTTGATTAACTACAATATTAAAACAGTAAACAAAAGAAAAAGTTAAGAAGGAGAAAAAAAAATTAGTATTTATAATCACATTTTTCTCTTTGTGAGGGTTTGTATTTATCTAACTTCAATCATATTAAAAAATCAAATTATAATTTTTTATTCGCTAGACAAATCACAAATATTTTTATGCGCTAATAGTTTTTTTTTTTTATTATCTAACTTTAATCATATTAAAAAATCAAAAATAAAATTAAAATAGTAAATAAAAAGATTAAATAACATTAAAAAAAACCATTGAACTAATTTTTGATTAACTATAATATTAAAACAGTAAACAAAAGAAAAAGTTAAGAAGGCGAAAAAAAAATTAGTATTTATAATCACATTTTTCTCTTTGTGAGAGTTTGTATTTATCTAACTTCAATCATATTAAAAAATCAAATTATAATTTTTTATTCGCTAGACAAATCACAAATATTTTTATGCGCTAATAGTTCTTTTTTTTTTATCTAACTTTAATCATATTAAAAAATCAAAAATAAAATTAAAATAGTAAATAAAAAGATTAAATAACATTAAAAAAAAACCATTGAACTAACTACAACAATCATATTAAAAAAAGAGCTATTGAACAAACTACAATCACATCACATTTTTCTCATAATAAAATAAATAAATAAATAAAAAGAACTATTAAACTAACTACAATCACATTAAAAAAAAGAATCATTCAACTAATTATAATCACATTTTTCTCTTTGTGAGGGTTTATATTTATCTAACTTTAATCATATTAAAAAATCAAAAATAAAATTAAAATAGTAAATAAAAAGATTAAATTAAAAAAAAAACCATTGAAAATTAACTACAACAATCATATTAAAAAAAGAGTCATTGAACAAATTACAATCACATCACATTTTTCCCATAATAAAATAAATAAATAAATAAAAAGAACTATTAAACTAACTACAATCACATTAAAAAAAAAAATCATTCAACTAATTATAATCACATTTTTCTCTTTGTGAGGGTTTATATTTATCTAACTTTAATCATATTAAAAAATGAAAAATAAAATTAAAATAGTAAATAAAAAGATTAAATTAAAAAAAAAAAAACATTAAACTAATTTTTGATTAACTACAATATTAAAACAGTAAAGAAAAGAAAAAGTTAAGAAAGAGAAAACAAAAATAACACTTACTGTTTGTGTAATGACGCTCACCACTGTTTATTGGTAAACTGTTGATTTCTGAAAACTGGGACTGATCATCATTGATAATTGAACTGATTGGGTTACCAAACTAACTGACTGAAACCTGAACTGAATCGATTGAATATACATCTGTTTGAATTGCATTCTATTTGTTTGACTGTGTGATTATCTGTTTATGTTTATATGTTAAACTGTAAATTGAAGGCCTTATCGGCGACCGAATCAGAAATTGGTTGATGTTTTAGGATCATCATAATTTATGTGATTTTATGGTATATTTATTGAAAAAGTGATTCGGTATAACTAAATTAGATTAAATATTGATAAATTGCATAATTAGACTTAATTACCATTTTGCCACATGAGTGGGCCACTACCTAGACACATGTGAGCCTTAGCATTCATTCAACAAAACACTCTTCTCAGCCAAATTCTTGTTCTAACCGGTCATAGAGAGAGAGAGAGAGTGAGAATTGAGCTCAACTTGTAGAATTGGCTTGAATCTTGGAAGAAATTGAAGTGTAGATTGTCAATTGAGCCTCCATACCTCTAATTCGAAACCTAGGTAAGGAAATTCATCTTCTTCTTTGTGCCTTTGAGTTGATTCTTGCATGTTTTATGCTAATTTGAAGAATTGAGCCTAGGAATGGTTGAAAGTGTTGCATTAGAAGCTTAAATGTTGCATGCATGGCTATATCCTTGCATTTTGAGGTTGATTACATAGAATTTGGTACATGCATGTTCATAATTTTGCAATGGTCCATGTTTTCAACTTGTTTTTGGAACAATTGGCTCACTAGAGCATCAAATTGAAGCTTTGAAATGATTTGAATTCATGCATGTTTGTATGTTCTTCATGTTCATGAAAATGGGTTTGAATTTGGATTTATTGACTCACCCTTGGGCTTTAAATTCACAAATTGAGCTTTGAAACTTGTTGTATATTGAGTTTAGATGTGTTTTCCAGAATTTGGGCCCAAGAGGTCGAGTTTTGAGCTTAGGAATGCTTGGTTTGAGCTTGGGAGGCAAATCTGGAAATTCCAGAATTTGGCTTCTACGCTCGACCGAAGGATTCTACGCTCGAGCGACCACCGTTTACTCTGAGCACCGCTCGAGTGAAGGAATGATGGCTCGAGCGTAAATTTCAAGCTCTCAGAATCTTGGTGCACGCAGACGCACGCTCAAGCGAGAGAACCTACGCTCGAGCGAGGATTGTGTCTTACGCTCGAGCGAGCGTCGAGCGAGCATCGAGCGGAGTTTTTCAACATCCAGCACTTTTTGCATTTTTGCAGACCGCTCGAGCGAGGAAGTCCACGCTCGAGCGACCCTACTGTTTTGACAAGCTCGCTCGAGCAAAGAAAGCCACGCTCGAGCGAGACCCCTGTTTTCTGAAAATTTTGTAAAGTCTTTCTAAGTGCATCTTTGCATCCTCATTCCATCCTAGGCATTCTTAGGCCTAGTTTAAGGCATCTTATTGAGGATATAGATGTAGAACACACCGAGGCAAATTAGGGATTAAGTTATTATCTTTCCCAACTGTGTAGCTTAGTGTGTGTTCAATCTGTAAACTGTGTAGGGTTGGCTTTCCGAGGAGACGCTCTAGTTCACTGTAGCCCAGAACTCTGTGAGTAACAATTGTGTAAAGATATGTTCAAAATGATTATCTTCTGAACAACTGAACTGTACTGTTTTCTGAACTGTTTACTGTTTACTGAATGAATGTATGTCCTATATTCTGAACTGTACTGTGGCATCCTTAGCACCTACTGTTTACTGTTACTGTTACAGAGATCTCTGTCGGTTCCCTCGTTGGAACCACTACTGTTTACTGATTGATGGCCATCATTACTGTTCGGTCTTTAAGACCTACTGTTTACTGTTATGCTAATGGATGTACCACATATGACTGTTTACTGTACTGAAAACTGATATACTGATTTAATGAACTGTTTTCATTACTGTAGGACATTCATTTAAACCTCTTTACGCTTTATGTTATTCACTGGGCTTTAGCTCACTGCTCATATATATATGTAGGTGTACAGGCACCGGACCAATGCTAGAAGCGTCGGGGTAAACTCCAGTTTTGTCAAGCCAACCAATGTGCCTCACTGCGAGGTTCCGAGCCTGCCAGCTATGGCTTAGGGGTGTTTTTATTTCCCCGTCTGTCTCTGTACCGTTTTGTAATACTGTATAGACTGTACTGTACTGTTTTAATAGGGTTTTAGTCCCTGCTCTGACTGGTTGTATATTGTACATACTGTTTGTCTCTGACTGCATATATGTATGAAAAATCTTTTTGGCATACAGACTGTCACAGCTCATTGGACATTGTTTATTTACTGTAATGGCTTCCGCCATGCCCCTGTACTCTGTTTTACTGTATTACTGTTAAGCAGGCCTTCGGTAATCGGATTACTGGCCGGTTACGGTGCTAAACCCATAGGGGCGGGTTTGGGTCGTGACAGAGTGGTATCAGAGCGATACTTAACCACGAGTTATACCGCACACACGTGTCCAAATGAGCTATAGAGTGTCCTAGAAAAGCGATTAGGGCATTACATGAGCATGATAAGTGTGTGGTTATGACATGACTGAATATGTGCTAATGTGATAAACTGTTAAGTGTGCAACTGCTTATGTTTTTAATTGCTATAACTGCTTATAGTGAAATGGATAATGCAAATGAATCTGAGTCCTCATCCACTGAGGCAAGAATGGAAAGAATGATGGAGTTGATAACTGCAAGATTAGAGCAACAACAGAACCAACAGCCCCCACCTCCTTCTCCGGCTGTACCGGAACAGAATGTGAATGTACAGAATGTAAATGTTAATGATGGGGACATAATTGCTCTCACCCATAAGTTCAGCAAGATGAAACCGCCATCCTTTCAGGGAGGCCTTGAACCGTTGAAAGCTGAAGCTTGGGTACTTGAGATTGAAAAGTTATTTGAGGTGTTTCCGTGCTCGGAGGCAAATAAAGTATTGTTAGCTACCTTCACCTTGCAAGAAGAGGCCAGAAGGTGGTGGATGCTGGTCCGTGACACCAACACTGTAGTGACTTGGGCTCAGTTTAAGGAGTCCTTCTTTGAAAAGTATTTTTCCCCAGTGTGTCAGGACAGAAAAGTAACTGAATTTGAACAACTGAGACAGGGCACGATGTCCGTTGCTGAATATGAGACAAAGTTCACCGAGCTTGCTAGATATGCACCACATATGGTGGACACTGACTACAAGAAGGCCAGAAAATTTGAAGGCGGCCTTAATGTGGCAATACTCGACAGAATAAGTGTTTTAAAGCTACCGACCTATGTAGGTGTTCTTGACCGAGCATTGATGGCTGAGTTGAACATCGAAGCAGTGAAACAATCTGAAACGCCGGCATCTGAATGGCGTGGAAAAAGGCAGGGTTTTAAGTTCAAGAAAGGCAAGAACAACCCGCTGAACAAAAAGCAAAATACAGGGTCAACGACTACTTCTAGTCAAGGAAACCGTTCCTTTCCGCCCTGTTCCGAATGTGGTAAGAACCATAAGAGAGTTTGTTATAAAATTTCTGGTGCTTGTTACAGGTGTGGCAAGGTGGGCCACATGGTTAAAGATTGCCCTTCCACTGCTCCGGGCAATAGTAAAGCTGCAAACAGCGCCGCAGCATCAACTGTAGCACCAAAGCCTAACCCCAAAGCTATCGGGAAAGAGCCTATGAGGCAGGGCCGAGTGTTTGCCTTAGTACCGGGAGACGTGCAAAATACTGAAACCGTTGTGTCAGGTATCCTCTCTATTTGTGCTCAAAATGCATATGTACTGATTGATTCGGGGTCTACACACTCATATGTATCGCATGCTTTTTCACGGAAATTGAGTAGACCCTTAGAACCCATGAATTATCTGTTAGCTGTATCATCACCTATCGGGGGATCCATGACATGTGCTTATATGTACCCTGCATGTGAAATCATTGTTGGGGATATGCATTTGTTTATTGATTTACTGCCATTGAACATTGATCATTTTGATGTAATATTGGGGATGGACTGGTTACAAAAATATCATGCTACCATTGACTGTGTGACCAAGCAAGTTGTTTTCCGTCCACCTGGTTTACCCGAATTTGTGTTTAATGGGGTTGGAGTAGTACCTCCTCCGTATTTGATTTCATCTGTGAAAGCCGTTAAATAGATTAGAAAGGGGTGTAAAGGATATCTGTGTTCCGTGTTGACTGTACCTACTGATGATAATGTTAAAACTGATGTGAACTGTATTCCTATAGTCAGAGAATTCCCAGATGTATTTCCAGATGATCTGCCAGGGGATTTGATTGACAGGGAGATTGAGTTCACCGTTGATGTGATTCCGGGTACACAGCCAATATCTAAAGCTCCCTACAGAATGGCTCTGACTGAACTGAAGGAATTGAAAGTACAATTGCAAGAACTGCTAGACAAGAAGTTTATCAGGCCCAGTACTTCACTGTGGGGCACACCGGTTTTGTTTGTAAAGAAGAAAGACGGCTCACTGAGACTATGTATTGATTACTGTGAATTGAACAAGGTAACTGTGAAAAATAAATACCCATTGCCGCGTATTGATGATTTATTTGATTAGTTACAGGGTGCTCAAGTGTTTTCTAAGATTGATCTCAGATTTGGATATCACCAACTGAAAGTTAAACCAGAAGACATTGATAAAACTGTTTTTCGCACGAGGTATGGACATTATGAATTTCTAGTTATGCCTTTCGGAGTTACCAATGCACCTGCTGCATTTATGGACCTCATGAACAGGATCTTTAAACCATACCTTGATGATTTTATTGTGGTATTCATTGATGACATATTGATTTACTCCAAAAGTATAGAAGAACATGAACATCATCTGAGACTTGCCTTGCAGACCCTAAGAGAACAGAAACTATATGCTAAACTGTCTAAATGTGAGTTTTGGCTTGATCATGTTATGTTTTTGGGCATGTTGTTAGCAAAGATGGAATTTCTGTTGATCCGCAGAAAATTGAAGCTGTAGTGAACTGGCCTAGACCAACAAATGTGACAGAAGTCTGAAGCTTTTTGGGATTGGCTGGATATTACAGAAGGTTTGTCAAAGATTTCTCCAAAATTGCCTACCGTTGACTCAGTTAACTCAGAAGGGGATATCATTTGACTGGACTGATCAAAGGGAGCAGCATTCCAAGAATTGAAAACTCGACTTGTGACTGCACCTGTTCTTACCTTACCTTCAGGTACGGATGGTTATACTGTATTTAGTGATGCTTCTCATAAGGGTTTGGGGTGTGTTTTAATGCAGAATGGGAGAGTTATTGCTTATGCTTCCCGACAACTGAGACCACATGAAAAGAACTACCCAACCCATGATCTGGAACTTGCTGCAGTGGTATTTGCGTTGAAAATGGCGTCACTATCTGTATGGGGCAACATGTGAAGTATATACCGACCACAAAGTCTGAAGTACTTCTTCACACAGAAAGAACTGAACATGAGACAACGGAGATGGCTAGAACTGATTAAAGATTATGACCTACAGATTCTGTACCATCTAGGAAAAGCCAACACCGTTGCCGATGCTTGAGTCGGAAATCGATTGGGAATTTAGCTTGTTTGCTCACTGGACAGAAAGAGTTGCTTTGTGACCTTGAAAAATCTGAAATTGAATTGTTTTGAGAGAACAAGGTGGCACAATAGCTGCTATTTCTGCTCAACCGGCATTGATTGAGGAAATTAAAGAGAAACAGCAACAGGATGACTTCTTGAAAAAGATCATCGAGAAAGGGAATCTAAACCGAGACCGGGGTTCAAATTTGAAAACAATGTACTGAAATTTCAAGAAAGACTGTGTGTACCGAATGATACTGAACTGAAAAGAAGAGTTCTGCAAGAGGGCCACAACTCAAAATTTTCTATCCATCCAGGGAACGCGAAAATGTATCAAGATTGAAACTGAATTTCTGGTGGCCGGGAATGAAGAAAGAAATTGCTGACTTTGTATCAAAATGTCTTCATTGCCAACAAGTCAAAGCTGAACATCAGCGACCCGCAGGCTTACTGCAACCCTTACCCATACCGGAGTGGAAATGGGAACATATCACGATGGATTTTATCGTGGATTGCCTCGCTCCAGAAAAGGTATGGACTTCAATTTGGGTTATTGTTGATAGACTGACTAAATCTGCTCACTTCTACCTGTCAAGACAATTTATAATGCGGACAAATTGGCTATACTCTATATTGATGAAATTGTTAGACTGCATGGAGTGCCTGTGTCATTGTTTCTGACAGGGATTCGAAGTTTACATCGAGGTTTTGGCAAAGCCTACAGACTGCATTGGGTACTGAATTGAGGCTGAGTAGTGCCTATCATCCTCAGACAGATGGACAGTCAGAAAGGACCATCCAGTCTCTGGAGGATTTATTGAGAATGTGTGTCCTTGATTTTCAGGGAAACTGGGAAAGTCATTTGCCATTGGCTGAATTCGCCTACAACAACAGTTACCATTCAAGTATTGGTATGGCGCCTTTTGAGGCATTGTATGGCAGAAAATGTAGATCTCCGATTTGCTGGACAGAAGTTGGAGATGGGCCTTTGCTTGGGCCCGAGATTGTTTATGAAACGACTGAGAAAGTGAAATTGATACAACAGAGGCTGAAAACTGCACAAAGCCGACAGAAAAGTTATGCAGATGCCAGAAGGCGAGACAGAGAATATGAAGTGGGTGATCACGTTTTTGTGAAAGTGACACCGATGAAAGGCCAGACTCGTTTTGGAGTCAAAGGCAAGTTAGCGCCAAGGTATGTCGGACCGTACGAGATTTTTGAGAAAATCAATCCGGTGGCGTATCAAGTTGCGCTTCCTCCTGAAATTGAGCATATACATAACGTCTTCCACATTTCGATGTTGAGAAATTATCTCCGGGATCCTTTCCATGTGATTGAGCCTACTCGGGTAGTGTTGAGTGATGACTACACTTACGAGGAACAACCTATACAGATTGTAAACAGACGGATCAAGAAACTGAGAACAAAGAAATCCCGTTAGTGAAAGTTGACTGGCAAAATCATGGTGGCGTATATGCCACTTGGGAAAGGGAAGATGACATGGCTAAGAGATATCCTGAATTGTTTCCACCGAACCCTGTTTTCTTCCAGAATGAAGGTAATTCGAGTTTAGAGGACTAAACTCTTTTTAAGGAGGGGAGATTGTAATGACCCTCACCACTGTTTACCGGTAAACTGTTGATTTCTGAAAACTGGGACTGATCATGATTGATAATTGAACTGATTGGGTTACCAAACTGACTGACTGAAACCTGAACTGAATCGATTGAATATACATCTGTTTGAATTGCATTCTATCTGTTTGATTGTGTGATTATCTGTTTATGTTTATATGTTAAACTGTAAATTGAAAGCCTTATCGGCGGCCGAATCAGAAATTGGTTGATGTTTTAGGATCATCATAATTTATGTGATTTTATTGTATATTTATTGAAAAAGTGATTCGGTATAACTAAATTAGATTAAATATTGATAAATTGCATAATTAGACTTAATTACCATTTTGCCACATGAGTGGCCCACTACCTAGACACATGTGAGCCTTAGCATTCATTCAACAAAACACTCTTCTCAGCCAAATTCTTGTTCTAACCGGCCATGGAGAGAGAGAGAGAGTGAGAATTGAGCTCAACTTGTAGAATTGGCTTGAATCTTGGAAGAAATTGAAGTGTAGATTGTCAATTGAGCCTCCATACCTCTAATTCGAAACCTAGGTAAGGAAATTCATCTTCTTCTTTGTGCCTTTGAGTTGATTCTTGCATGTTTCATGCTAATTTGAAGAATTGAGCCTAGGAATGGTTGAAAGTGTTGCATTAGAAGCTTAAATGTTGCATGCATGGCTATATCCTTGCATTTTGAGGTTGATTACATAGAATTTGGTACATGCATGTTCATAATTTTGCAATGGTCCATGTTTTCAACTTGTTTTTGGAACAATTGGCTCACTAGAGCATCAAATTGAAGCTTTGAAATGATTTGAATTCATGCATGTTTGCATGTTCTTCATGTTCATGAAAATGGGTTTGAATTTGGATTTATTTGACTCACCCTTGGGCTTTAAATTCACAAATTGAGTTTTGAAACTTGTTGTATATTGAGTTTAGATGTGTTTTCCGGAATTTGGGCCCAAGAGGTCGAGTTTTGAGCTTAGGAATGCTTGGTTTGAGCTTGGGAGGCAAATTTGAAAATTCCAGAATTTGGCTTCTACGCTCGAGCGACCACTGTTTACTCTGAGCACCGCTCGAGCGAAGGAATGGTGGCTCGAGCGTAAATTTCAAGCTCTCAGAATCTTGGTGCACGCAGACGCACGCTCGAGCGAGAGAACCTACGCTCGAGCGAGGATTGTGTCTTACGCTCGAGCGAGCGTCGAGCGAGCATCGAGCGGAGTTTTTCAACATCCAGCACTTTTTGCATTTTTGTAGACCGCTCGAGCGAGGAAGTCCACGCTCGAGCGACCCTACTGTTTTGACAAGCTCGCTCGAGCGAAGAAAGCCACGTTCGAGCGAGACCCCTGTTTTCTGAAAATTTTGTAAAGTCTTTCTAAGTGCATCTTTGCATCCTCATTCCATCCTAGGCATTCTTAGGCCTAGTTGAAGGCATCTTATTGAGGATATAGATGTAGAACACACCGAGGCAAATTAGGGATTAAGTTATTATCTTTCCCAACTGTGTAGCTTAGTGTGTGTTCAATCTGTAAACTGTGTAGGGTTGGCTTTCCGAGGAAACGCTCTAGTTCACTGTAGCCCAGAACTCTGTGAGTAATAATTGTGTAAAGATATGTTCAAAATGATTATCTTCTGAACAACTGAACTGTACTGTTTTCTGAACTGTTTACTGTTTACCGAATGAATGTATGTCCTATATTCTGAACTGTACTGTGGCATCCTTAGCACCTACTGTTTACTGTTACTGTTACAGAGATCTCTGTCGGTTCCCTCGTTGGAACCACTACTGTTTACTGATTGATGGCCATCATTACTGTTCGGTCTTTAAGACCTACTGTTTACTGTTATGCTAATGAATGTACCACATATGACTGTTTACTGTACTGAACAACTGATATACTGATTTAATGAACTGTTTTCATTACTGTAGGGACATTCATTCTAAACCTCTTTACGCTTTATGTTATTCACTGAGCTTTAGCTCACTGCTCATATATATATGTAGGTGTACAGGCACCAGACCAATGCTAGAAGCGTCGGGGTAAACTCCAGTTTTGTCAAGCCAACCAATGTGCCTCACTGCGAGGTTCCGAGCCTGCCATGCTATGGCTTAGGGGTGTTTTTATTTCCCCGTCTGTCTCTGTACCGTTTTGTAATACTGTATAGACTGTACTGTACTGTTTTAATAGGGTTTTAGTCCCTGCTCTGACTGGTTGTATATATTGTACATACTGTTTGTCTCTGACTGCATATATGTATGAAAAATCTTTTTGGCATACAGACTGTCACAGCTCATTGGACATTGTTTATTTACTGTAATGGCTTCCGCCATGCCCCTGTACTCTGTTTTACTGTACTACTGTTAAGCAGGCCTTCGGTAATCTCGGATTACTGGCCGGTTACGGTGCTAAACCCATAGGGGCGGGTTTGGGTCGTAACAGTTTGTATACGTGGTCACTGAAGTTGGAAGTGTAGAAGTGAGAACTGAAGAAGGAGAAAGCAAAAATGAGACTCACTGTTTACAATAGATATGTGAAAAGTTAAGGAAAATATGTGTATTAGAGAAGTTATAAAGATTCACTGTTTAATAAGAGACTCACTGTTTAGAAAAATGAGACTCACTGTTTAATAAGTGTTTATTTATTTTTTTTTCAAAAAACAAAACAAAAAAATTAAGAGAGAAAAAAATTAAGGGCCATTGACCCATTGATTATATGGGTCTCTTGGGGAAGCAAAAGTGGTGGCGTGTAAATACGTGTATTAGAGAAGTTATAAAGTTTTGAAAGAATTTAATAAGTGTTTATTTATTTTTTTTCAAAAAACAAAACAAAAAAATTAAGAGAGAAAAAAATTAAGAGCCATTGACCCATTGATTACATGGGTCTCTTGGGGAAGCAAAAGTGGTGGCGTGTAAATACCTGGGGGCTTTTCATTTATTGCTTTATTCTGGTCGGTGGTGCTTCCATTTATCAATAGTGTAATTATAATCTTTGAACCAATCACTTAATAAATGCTGAGGTTAATTTTTTAAATAAAAAAAAACAAAAAATCAAAAAATTAGGATTGACATATTGGAGCTCTCACAGGCCTTGGGGGTGAGAAACCCCCTTTTGCTTAATATATAGTATAGACTAGCCTATCACCCGTACTATGCACGAGATAATTATAGATATTTATATTTGTTTTAGATTTTTTTTAATATATAAATTATGTTTTTTAAGATTTTTTATAAAAATAATTTAACATTCTTATCACTAACTATAGTATATAAGAAAAGTTGAAAAGGGTATTGTAGTAACTATACACAGATTGTATCTATAATTATTTGTATGAGGGAATTTTAAATGTTGATCAGGAGATTTTGACCAAATTAATAAATCTAGGCATGTGGATTGAAAAAAGTTAATAAATGCTGATTAGGAGATTTTGACCAAATCAATAAATGTTGAGTTTTTTTTTTTTAATAAAAAATTTAGAAAATTCAGATTGGGATATTGAAGCTCCCACAGGCCTTTGGGTTAAAAATCCCATTTTTCTTAAAAACCCCATTGAGTGTTTATATTTATCTAACTTCAATCATATTAAAAAATCTATACTATATATTAAGCAAAAGGAGGTTTTTAACCCACAAGCCTTGTGAGAGCTCCAATATCCCAATCCTAATTTTCTAATTTTTTGATTTAAAAAAAAAAATCTCAGCATTTATTAATTTCTTCCAATCCCTATGCCTTTTGGGAGATTTGGTCAAAACTCCCTCATAATTAAACTTTAATGCATCAAAGACCAGCATAAACAAAATTCCTTGAAAATTTCAACACATCTATCCATCTATATTATATTATCTATATCTATCTATCTATCTATTAAGCAAAAGGGGGTTTTTAACCCACAAGTCTTGTGGGAGCTCCAATATCCCAATTCTAATTTTCTAATTTTTTGATTTAAAAAAAAAAATCTCAGCATTTATTAATTTCTTCCAATCCCTATGCCTTTTGGGAGATTTGGTCAAAACTCCCTCATAATTAAACTTTAATGCATCAAAGACCAGCATAAACAAAATTCCTTGAAAATTTCAACACATCTATCTATCTATATTATATTATCTATATCTATATCTATATCTATATATCTATCTATCTATCTATCTATACTATATATTAAGCAAAAGGGGGTTTTTAACCCACAAGTCTTGTGGGAGCTCCAATATCCCAATTCTAATTTTCTAATTTTTTGATTTAAAAAAAAAAATCTCAGCATTTATTAATTTCTCCCAATCCCCATGCCTTTTGGGAGATTTGATCAAAACCCCCTCATAATTATTTAATCGTTTTATTTACTATTTTAATGGTTCTTCTTTACAATTATTTTTTTTATTATGAAAAGAATATGATTGTAATTAGATAGTATAAAAATATTTGTGATTTGTATGATTGAAGTTATCTCATTTTTTGATGTATTTGGTCTAGCCACAAAAAATAAAAAAAATAAAATAAAATAAAATTATAATTTGTATTTGGTTTAGCAATTTCTTCTTTTGTGTACTATTTTAATGGTTTTTTTGATTGAAGTTATCTCCTTCTGTGATTTGTAAAAAAAAAAATTATAATTTGATTTTTTAATATGATTGAAGTTAGATAAATATAAATACTCACAAAGAGAAAAATGTGATTGTAATTAGTTCAACATATATATTTTTTTTAATGTGATTGTAGTTAGTTCAATGATTCTTTTTTTTAATGAGATTGTATTGTAATTAGTTTAATGGTTCTTTTTTTTTCATTTGTTTTTTTTTATTATGAGAAAAATGTGTTGTGATTGTAGTTTGTTCAATGGTTCTATTTTTTAATGTGATTGTATTATAGTTAGTTCAATGGTTCTTTTTTTTTCATTTACTTTTTTTTATTATGAGAAAAATGTGATGTGATTGTAGTTTGTTCAATGGTTTTTTTTTTAATGTGATTTAATTGTTTTATTTACTGTTTTAATGGTTCTTCTTTACAATTATTTTTTTTATTATGAAAAAAATATGATTGTAGTTAGATAGCATAAAAATATTTGTGATTTGTATGATTGAAGTTATCTCCTTTTTTGATTTGTATTGGGTCTAGCTAAAAAAAAATTATAATTTGATTTTTTAATATGATTGAAGTTAGATAAATATAAACACTCACAAAGAGAAAAATGTGATTGTAGTTATTTCAACGGTTCTTTTTTTTAATGTGATTGTAGTTAGTTCAATGGTTCTTTTTTTTTAATGTGATTGTATTGTAATTAGTTTAATGGTTCTTTTTTTTCCATTTATTTTTTTTATTATGGGAAAAATGTGATATGATTGTAATTTGTTCAATGGTTTTTTTTTTAATGTGATTGTATTGTAGTTAGTTCAATGGTTCTTTTTTTTCATTTATTTTTTTTATTATGAGAAAAATGTGATGTGATTGTAATTTGTTCAATGATTTTTTTTTAATGTGATTTAATCGTTTTATTTACTGCTTTAATGGTTCTTCTTTATAATTATTTTTTTATTATGAAAAAAATATGATTGTAGTTAGATAACATAAAAATATTTGTGATTTGTATGATTGAAGTTATCTCATTTTTTTATTTGTATTTGGTCTAGCCCAAAAAAAATTATAATTTGATTTTTTAATATGATTGAAGTTAGATAAATATAAACACTCACAAAGAGAAAAATGTGATTGTAGTTAGTTCAACGGTTATTTTTTTTAAATGTAGATTGGTCAGAGGAATGTCTATACATTTCAGAAGGTTAAAAAAAAAAATGTAAATATAACATTTTTACTTTATAACATTTTATAAATACATAATATATGTATTGTTCATTAATTATAATACTAAGCCTTCGTTTGGCAATAACTTTTTTAGTTGGCTTTTTGACTTTTTTAGCCTGTGACTTTTTTGTTCGTTTGGTATTCTTGATTGGCTTTTTTGGCTTTTTAGCTTTGGAATAGTGGATTTTTTTTGGTCTTTTTGTGATTTTTGGCTCTCTGTGATTTTTTGAATTTTTTTTGTCTTTTTGTGATTATTTAGCCAAATATGATAACCAAACACCACCTAACAATCATGTTGACAATGCAGGAATGCTGATGGAATGCTCACAACAATTTAGATCTTAGTTATTTTTTTGTTTTACTTATTCAGTGAATTTCGAACAAATGTAATAAATTCTTATTTTTATTACTTTAATTATGCAATGTCAACATTTTCTTTTAAAATTACATATATTTTATGCTAACAATTTATAAATATGTTTGACATAATATAAATAGTTTTTTTTTTTAATTTAATCCCGTGCATAGCACGGGTGATATGCTAGTTAAATTATAAATAAAAGGAGATAACTTCAATCATACAAACCACATTTTTTTTAATGCTATCTAACTACAATCACATTTTTCTCATAATAAAAAAAATAATTCAAAAAAAGGACCATTAAAATAGTAAATAAAAAGATTATTTAGTAGCATTGAACAAACGACAATCACATTTTTCTTTTTGTGAGTGTTTATGTTTATCTAACTTCAATCATATTAAAAAAAATCAAATTATAAACAAAATGAGATAACTTCAATCATACAAATCATAATTTTTTTAATGCTATCTAACTACAATCATATTTTTCTCATAATAAAAAAATAATAATTGAAAAAAAGAAACATTAAAATAGTAAATAAAAATATTATTTATTGTAACGCCCTCAAAATAATACATAAATCCATCATATTAGACATGCAATGGTATAAAGAAATAAACACTTTTTCATTCATCAGAGTAACTTTTTCAGCGGTATTACATGTTAACAACAAAAGCAAGTGCCCTATAGGTTTACAGCTTTCCAAGTTAACACTTGGTTACACAAAAGAAGAGTACTAACTCTATACAAAGTAAGCCCGTGGCTTGATGTACATGTAATACAACAAAATAATCAAAAAGAGTCTTCAACTCTCATCATCATCCAAGCTATGTTTTTGGAGGTGGCATGCTACCTGTTCCTGAAAATAATGTCCCATATAGGGTGAGCTAAAGCCCAGTAGAGAAATGCTAAACACAATATGAGCAGTAACTAAGACATTAACAATTGATAAATGTTCGATTACCATAAATCAATTCATAACTCATTTCCATTACACGACCACTATGTTCATCTTTCATTTCATTTTCCATTTCTCATCATTTTCCCAATTTACATCAACGGCTCAGAACCTGGCCAACCACTTATATGAGACAATGACTCATATTAAACGCTTCCCGTTTTACAATAGATAAACATACTAGTTGTATCAACCTCTCAACAGATAAGCATACAAGCTGTATCCACATTTTAACAGATAAGCATATTAGCTATATCAACACTTCTAAAGATAATCATCTGAGCTGTATCAATACTTTAACTGACAAGCATATTAGCTGTATCAGTGGAGTCCATCCCCTATCTCCTCCCAAACAACATCCGGTTTAGAGGTCCATCCCCTATCTTCCCCTAAACCGTGGAGTACATCCCCTAACTCCTCCCACACACACAACGTATATACATATAGGTCATATACACAATCAATCAATACATAACGTTAATGTATTCTATCAACCGTCATACTCTATGACATAACCAATTGATTAGTTTTAGTTTGCCTAATCATCATGCATTATCTACAACAATCAAAACTATCCTCTACCGGTAGCCCAAGCAATTACTTCTAAACAGATAATAAAAGCTCCAACAGATAAAATATCAATATTTTCAAAAGTGAGCGATTAACAAATCCAACTCCACTATTTTACAATATAATGAGTCAATTTCATTATTTCCAACTCAATTCCATATAACCACAATTATCCCAAATCAATTACACCAATTAATTTATACAACAAATTAGGGTTTTCTACCCCATTTTCAAATATTGACCCATTGGTCTATATATCAACAACCAACAATAATATCATTATCTTGAACTCCAAAATACACATTTTTGGAATCAAAATAACAAACCCCTTTTTCAACATTTTCAAACCCTAACTCCCAAGCTCAACCATTTTACAAAATGCCAAAAAATCTATGTCAAAACCCATAGTAGTGAGTAGGAATTCCTACCTCAAATTCGGAGCCCAAGGGAAGAAGATGATGAAAATGAAGATGCTCCAAATCCTGAAATTTTCAGATTAAAAGATAGTCCTCGACGATCAACACAACTTTTACAAAGGCCCAAGGTGAGGAAATCACTCTTACTAGATCAATCCTAAGAGAGAAGTTAGGGTTTTAGTGTGAGGAGCTCTCAAAATAGCTTTTTGGAAAAGTAAGAGAGAGAAAGGATGTGAAAAAGTGATCCAAAAATTCGGATCTCGGAGTCTTAAACCAGTCGCCCCGCTCGAGCGTGGAAACCCCCGCTCGAGCGTCACTCACAGACTCCCGCTCGAGCGTCCAAACCGTCGCTCGAGCGCCGGATACACACTCCCAGCACTTTTGCAGAGCCAGGTCCCCGCTCGAGCGTCCAACTCCCCGCTCGAGCGTCACACACAAACTCCCGCTCGAGCGTCCAAACTCCCGCTCGAGCGTCCACCACTGCAGGGGAAATACTGGATGGGTGATTATCCCGCTCGAGCGCCAAAACCCCCGCTCGAGCGGAGAAGCAACAACAAAGGCCCCGCTCGAGCGCCAAAAGCTCCGCTCGAGCGGACAGGCCAAAATCTGGGTAACTAATTTTGGTTTCTAAGCTCAACCAACCTATTTCAAACTTGCCCAACACAACCCAAGACTCAAATACAAGGAGTAAAGGATGTAAACAAGATATACACAACAACCAACTCCACGGAACCTAAGTCCGGATGCGACAATTAAAGAAAGGGAAACTGGAATCGCTATATTTATAACCATTGAACAAACTACAATCACATTTGTCTTTTTGTGAGTTAACTTCAATCATATTAAAAAATAAAATTATAAACAAAAGGAGATAACTTCAATCATACAAATCACAATTTTTTTAATGCTATCTAATCATCATCAATAATTAAAAAAATCAATCACAAATTAAGTCAATTGATAATTAAAAAACACAATAATTTATTTTCCAAAAAACATAGTGAGTTAAAAAGATCAATTACAATTTTTTTTTGGGTCAAAATACAATCTAATCATCATCAATAATTGGTACATTATGTGACCCCAATGAGTACAATCCATTTTGTTTTTCAAAAAATACAGTGAGTTAAAAATCAAATCACAAATTAAGTGAATTGATAGTTAAAAAAACACAATAATTTTTTTTCAAAAAACACAGTGAGTTAAAAAAATCAATTACAATTTTTTGTTTCAAAATACAATCTAATCATTATCAATAATTGGTACTTTAAAAATCAAATCAGCAAAAAAATCAAATCAAATCACAAATATTTTTATGCTATCTAACTACAATCATATTTTTTTCATAAATAATTGTAAAGAAAAACCATTAAAACAGTAAATAAAAGATTAAATCACATTAAAAAAAAAGAACCATTGAACAAATTACAATCACATCACATTTTTCCCATAATAAAAAAAAAAAAGAAAGAACCATTAACTAACTACAATCACATTAAAAAAAAAAAACCATTGAACTAATTACAATCACTTTTTTTTTTCGTGAGTGTTTATGTTTATTTAACTTCAATCATATTAAAAATAAAAATAAAATAGTAAATAAAAAGATTAAATAACATTAAAAAAAAAAACTATTGAACTAACTACAACAATCATATTAAAAATAAGAGTCATTGAACAAACTACAATCACATCACATTACAATCACATTTTTTTCTTTGTGAGTGTTTATGTTTATTTAATTTCAATCATATTAAAAATAAAATTAAAATAGTAAACAAAAAGATTAAATAACATTAAAAAAAAACTATTAAACTAACTACAATAATCATATTAAAAAAAAAGAATCATTGAACAAACTACAATCACATCACATTTTTCCCATAATAAAATAAATAAATGAAAAAAAAGAACTATTAAACTAACTACAATCACATTTAAAAAAAAAGAATCATTCAACTAATTATAATCACATTTTTCTCTTTGTGAGAGTTTATATTTATCTAACTTCAATCATATTAAAAAATCAAATTATAATTTTTTATTCGCTAGAAAAATCACAAATATTTTTACGCGCTATCTAACTACAATATTAAAAGAGTAAACAAAAGGAAAAGTCAAGAAGGAGAAAATAAAAAGAAGACTACTGTTTGCATACGTGGTCACTGAAGTTGAAAGTGTAGAAGTGAGAAGTTAAGAAGAAGAAAACAAAAAGGAGACTCACTATTTGCAATAGGTATGTGAAAAGTTAAAAAGAGTGTATGTGTTGAAGAAGTTAAAAAGATTTGGTAGAATTTAATGGGTGCTAAGTTTTTTTTTTCAAAAAAAATCAAAAAAATTAAGAAATTAAGGTTCAGATATTAAAACTCCCACAAAACTTGTAGGTTAGAGATATATATAAATAAATAGATAGATATAGATATTTATATTTGTTTTAAATTTTTTTTAATATACAAATTATTTGTTTTGGAAAAGGTACTGCAGTAATTATAAGAGAAGTCAAAAAGTCTTGTGGGTTGAGAGAAATTAATAAATGCTAAGGTTAAATTTTTTTTTAAAAAAAACAAAAAACTAGAAAATTAAGATTAGCATATTGGAGCTCCCACAAGCCTTAGGGGTTAAAAACCCCCTTTTGCTTAATATATAGTATAAATATATATAAGTCTCGAAATAGGACCTATTGATATATATATATTACTAGCCTATCACCTGTACTATGCACGGGATAATTATTGATATTTATATTTGTTTTAGATTTTTTTTAATATATAAATTATGCTTTTTAAATTTTTTTTCTTATCACTAACCATAGTGTATGGGGGAAATTGAAAAGGGTACTGCAGTAACTATACACGAATTGTATCTATAATTTTTGTATAAGGGGATTTTAAATGCTGATCAGGGAATTTTGACCAAATCAATAATTGCAGGCATGTGGAAGATATGTGGATTGAAAAAAGTTAATAAATGCTAATCAGGGATTTTGACCAAATCAATAAATGCTGAGGTTTTTTTTTTAAAATAAAAAATTAAAAAAATTCAGATTGGGATATTGAAGCTTCCATAGGCCTTGGGGGGTTAAAAACCCCCTTTTACTTAATATATAGTATATATATAGATAGATAGATAGATATATCTTTTTATTTTTATTTTTATTTTTGTGTGGTTTCTATTCGAGTATTTTTTTTTTAATTTATTTAAGATGGAGTTGTGGGTATCTTTTTTTTTTTAAAATTTAATTTATCTGTGGTTTCCATTTGTTTTTAATTATTATTATTTAGGTAAGTTATAATGTGAGTTAAATATGTGATAGACATGTGAGTTTTATTGATTTAAAGTTTATTTAGATAAACTTTAAAGATTTTTTTTTAGTTTTTTAGTTATGTTATAATATAATATATAAAATATAGGTAGATATCTACAACTTTAATATAAAATATTATCTGATTTTTTGGGGATGAGAAAATGAATGCAAGTTTTAATATTTTTTTTTGAAAATTTGTGAGAGAGATTAGGAGGGAGAGATTATGAAATATTTTTGTTATTAAATAAATAAATCAGTTAATAGTTTTTTTAATCTATTTTGTAAATTAAAAATCAATAATTTTGGAAAATTGATTAATTTGTCCCATTAAGTAATTTAAAATTTTGATAGATATACATAAAAAAAAATACATAATTATATTATTAAATCACAATTTAAATTTAGATGTTATATCTTTTTGAGATCTATAGCTAAATTCTTATCTTTTTTTTTTAAAATTTTTGTGTGTAACCATAGTGTATGGGAGAAATTGAAAAGTGTGTTGCAATAATTATGAAAGAACTCAAAAGGGATTGTGGGTTGGGAAAAGTCAATAAATGCCGAGGTTGGGTTGGGAGAAGTCAATAAATGCTGAGGTTTTTTTTTTTAAATCAAAAAATTAGAAAATTAGGATTAGGAGATTGGAGCTCCTATCTGATTTTTTGGGGAAGAGAAAATGAATGCAAGTTTTAATATTTTTTTTTTGAAAATTTGTGAGAGAGATTAGGAGAGAGAGATTATGAAATATTTTTGTTATTAAATAAATAAATTAGTCAATAGTTTTTTTTAATCTATTTTTTAAATTAAAAATCAATAATTTTGGAAAATTGATTAATTTGTACCATTAAGTGATTTAAAATTTTGATAGATATACATAAAAAAAATACATAATTATATTATTAAATCATAATTCAAATTTAGATGTTATATCTTTTTGAGATCTATAGCTAAATTCTTATCTTTTTTATTTTTTATTTTTGTGTGTAACCATAGTTTATGGGAGAAATTGAAAAGGATGTTGCAATAATTATGAGAGAAGTCAAAGGGATTGTGGGTTGGCAAAAGTCAATAAATGCTGCGGTTGGGTTGGGAGAAGTCAATAAATGCTGAGTTTTTTTTTAAAATCAAAAAATTAGAAAATTAGGATTAGGAGATTGGAGCTCCCACAGGCCTTGGGGTTAAAAACTCCATTTTGCTTAATATATAGTATAGATTACTAGTGGTAACCCGTTGTAGACACCCTATTTTTGACCGTCCTCAAGACTTGGACGTCACCGCTTGGACACTCGGTGATCGTCTTTGTTTGTGTTGTTTTGAGCTCCCGGAGGTCTCGGCTGCGTACCTTGCCTCAGGATCTCTTAACTCGTCTGCTCCGTGTTTGGTTTTGGCACCAAACACTTGTGTTTTTGCCTTGAAGGGCAGGGAATGGCTTGTTGGCCATCCCCACATCCCACCGGCCTTCCTCTAGCATCACCGGCTGTTTATGGGTGCCACCGGCCATGATTTCTTAAAACTAATGGCCGGTCGGCACTATATTTGGCCAACCGACACTTTATTCTGCCGGTGACCCCTTTTGCTGGCCGGTGTGACTCCTTTGAACCCTTGAGGCATGGTGCATGCCAGCTGTGCCAGCTGGGATGCACCATCACTCCTCCTCGTGCGGTTGGTGACTGTTTTGAACCCTTGACCCCCTAATTCCTTCTAGAAGGTTGACCCTTTGGCCAAGCTTCTTGGGGAAGCTTGGCCAGCTGTCCCAGCTTCTTCAAGAAGCCAGGGACCATTTGCACCCTTTGCCCCTTTTGATATAGCTTCTTGGAGAAGCTTGGAGTCTTTGCTTGGCCTATATAAGCACCACTCCCCTCCCTTTGTCAAAGGTTGGTGTTTTTGATAAAAAAAACCAGAGCTCATATATCTATATATCTGATATACACCCTCTCTCTCTATATTCCCCTCTCTCTCCTCCCTTGTGTGTGTTTCTAAGCCTTAAAAGTGCATTTTGACCTTATTTTTGCACTAATACACACACCATTACACCTTGCTCCGAGATTAAGAGGCTTGGAGGGTTCATTCTTGAGCTTTTGGACTGATTTTGATCAAAAGAAGAGGGCTGCATTGGCTGTTCTTGAGGTGTTCTTCAAAGGTAATCACTTTGCTTTAGTTTCCCCAAACTTGCACTAGTTTTCTACCTGTCTTGCTTCCTAATTTAGGCTTTGTGCATAACATAAAAAAAGCTTATATTTTCATGCTTAAAAACTTTCATTAAGGGTGTTTTGTGGTTTGAGTTCAAACTCACCCTCTTAGGCCTTATTTGGCCTTTTTGGTGCTTCCTTTGTGAGGTTTTGTTTGCTTGAGTGCTTTAGTCTTCTCACCACTGAAAACCAGTGGATTTTCAGTGGTGAGGAAGGTGGTTTGAAGTCTTGAATAGGGGAGGGACACCCCCCTCCCCCTTGTCCCTCTTTTATCCTTGCCTTTTGGCTTAAAGGGCAACATGCATGCTTGACTGATTTTGGCCCTATTTCAGAGGTTTTTGGGTGTCTCTAGGTCACATGTTATCTCTGTTTTTGGTCGGATTTGTGCCCCTTAGCATGCATTTTATACTTGCTTTGTAATTCTCTATCTTGCCTAGAAATGTGCCATGTGTTTAGTCTAGTATGTCCTCATGTTTTAGCTTAGATTATTGAAGCTTTTGGTCATGATTTTTCATGCTTTAGGTCTGTTGGCCACTGTTTTTGTCATGTTTGACATGTTTTGTATGGCCCCTTTGTATTCTAGCATGCTAGCATCGGGTGTGTGAGTCCTTAGTATGCATTGGCTATGCTATTTCAATGGTTTGGAATCATTGTACATCATATTTCAGTCCCTAATCCATGCTTATATGTTCGTCTTCATCGTCTTTTTCATGCTTTGAAGGGTTGTCCTCTTGTGACTTGCAAATGGTCATTGTGCATGCCCATGTGTTTAGACATTAGGCTGCCATATCAGTGGGTTTTGAGGGCCCTTTTTGCATACTAGAACTTTGTTTTGTATTGAAAAACTCATGCCATGTTTGCTTGAGATAAGTATTGAGTGATGCTCCCTTTTAGTGGCCTTGAATGTCTTTGTTTTGGACTCATTCCTTGGCATATTTTGACCATGATCTATGCATACTTTAGTCTTGTTTTGGAATCCCTTGGGACTGTTTTGGGTCATTTTTGGTCCTTTAAGGTTTGGTTGACATAGCTTTGGTTTGACCCCCTTTATTGGCTTCAAGTGTTGGTTATTGTGTGCATGCTTGCATGCATCATTTATGCTCTTGTACATCATTTTGGCCACTGTTTATGGCAAGGTCGAGGTCTGCCATTTATGATTTAAGTCCACTATTGCATGCTTATCATATGCTTGTTGCTTATTTGGTTCATTACATGTTGTCCCATGCTAGCCTTATGGCATATTGGTCCATGTTTGCATCGCATTTGCATCTCATATGATCAGCATTTTGCATGCTTAACATGATAGATTGCATCACATTTGACATAATTTGCACCTTAGTATCATGTTACATTTCGAGCCATGTTCGCATAACATGCATTGCATTGCTTGGTTTGGGGTGTCAAACCAAGTGTGAAGGATGAGGGGTGTTTGTACTTCAAGTGACAAAACACATCTCAACCCTCGGTCACCGGGGCCCTTGACTTCGACATGATAGGGTCTTGGTCCTCATTTGTATGTCGCATGCATTTTACATTGAGTGGCAAGGTTGGTCTCCTAGGTCATCATGCACAATTGGTGGCCCAAGGATCAAGGGCCATGCTCCCCTGAGTTCAATACATGATAGGGAACATGGCCATGCCTATATATGCTTGAAATTCTATGCCATGCACTACCTGTCCTCTGTTGCTGTCAAAACTGTTTTCTGCAGGAAGTTTCTACCGACCGGCAACATTAAGTGCCGACCGGCCATTGGTGAATGGCCGATAAATTCATCAGCAGCCGATGGAAATTCTCTATGGCCGGTGGGCATTTCCTCCAGCCGACGGTATTATACAGTGTGCAAGGAACATGTCCCAAGACTTTGGCAGTCTTTGGAGAGGCAGGGCAGTGTAAAACAGAGGCAGCAGTAGCATGGCACGGGTTTTCCGGGCAAGACGGACTCGAGCATGCATCATTCGCGCATTCCGAGGCAGGGCTGAGGCCACTTTATTTACACTCAATTTGTTAATTAATTAGAAGTTTTGTAATAATTAATTTGGTATTATTGATTTGGACTGTAATATTTATTCGGTCCCTCCGAGCGAGGGCGAATCTGTAATAAGTGTGGGTGCGTGTGTGTGTATGTCTTCCAACTCCACGTCTTCTTCCATTTTATTTACCTGCTTATGATGGTAGACTAGGGCATATTTAAATTAGCATACAGTATGATAGCATGTTTGCATTCATTCATCTGTTTTGCATGCACCGGGCTCGGCGCATCATGCTAACTGCATTGTATTTCAATTCCAAATTGAATACGTGTTATTTGTCGCATTTCACATGCCAAGTTTAGGATAGCCGAGCCCATTATAGCTGCATTTTGCCTGTGATGCATTAGCCATCTTAACATGAACTAGGATCATGCATGTGATTACTAACTAGTTTCTATTTTGGCTTGGAGTACTAGGTAAGCTTTTATGCTTTAGCATACCGCATGCGTGTGAGTGTTGCCATGATTGCATAATTACCATGAGGCTAGCTGCTTATGTGATATAACTGCTTGAATGCCTGTGGATGGAGGTCGAATTGCTTAAATTGGGATAATGCATTAAAACTGTGAGTTTTAAGCCCACCAGATAGTGGCAAAACCATCTTTTCTAAAGCCCACTTAAGGGTGGCAAAATCTGCATTTTAGCCTACTTACGAGTAGCAAACCATTTTCAAAACAAACATGAAATGTTTTGTTCCAATTTGGGCGATTCAGTCTATACTTGTTTGCTGTGCGCATAACATAGTAATTCTAGGCTAATAACCGGAATAAGAACACATAACCCTTTCAAAAATGGATATCATGGTTAGTAGAGGCCGGTCTTCGGACTGGGCAAGAGGGGGTGCTCGTAGCTGACCTTCCCCGATCGTACCCAAGCTCCCGAGCCGAGGCAACTTTGGTGATGACGGGCACGTGGCCTTTGGCACCGAGTCAGGGTTTTCTAAATTTCCCTATTAAAAAATATTTAGGTGGCGACTCTGTATCTGGCAAAGCAGTCCATGTTTGGCACTTCTTTAAAAAAAAAAAATCTGTTTTCTCAAAACGATTTGCCGGATTTGGACTCTTTGGTTCAGATTTAGAACCGACAACAAAAGGGAGTCCGAACTGTAGAGTGAAGCCCAAGGGCGTGTCTACACCCGTGCTATGCACGGCATATAAAAAAATTAATAATATATTTTTATATAAAATAATATAAATAACCAAAATTTTATATGAAATTATGAAAACAAAAAAGATTGAAATCTACAATTTAGGTCCCACAATTTATTTATTATTTTTTAATTTGTCACAAATTTAATCATGTAACTTTCAATCCCCCTTACTAGAATTACAAACTTAGGTGAGCTCAACCAAAACAACTTGAGTCGAACTTAAAATTTTTTAAAGATTGAACAACATAATTTTTAATTAAGTGAGGACTTATGCAAAAATTTAAAAATTCAAATTAAATTTGATTGAACTTTGGCAGAAACACTAAATAACCTGAGAAATCAAAACAAAATTATATATATAAGTATATAAATTATTTGAAAATTTATTTTTCTAAATAATAAATAATATTAATTAAAAATTTAATATTAATGAATAAAAGAAAAGGCAATATACTTAATATTTCCAATAGAATTTTTCTTGAAAATATTTAAAAATTACACCTTTTGGGATTGTTTTGGAAGTACCATATTAGCTCACTTTTTTTTTTTTTTTAATCTTTTTTTTAGTCATATCACATCTCTACTTTTTACACATCTTTTTATAAAAAGTAAAAAAAATATACTTAATTATCTTTTTTTGGTCACATCACATCTTTATTTTTCTGTACATATTTTTGTAAAAAAATAAAAAAATATACTTATTTAGCATTTCTCAAACTACGACTAAGCTGCTATTAAAAAAAGTTACGTTTTTATAATGACATAAATACTTTAAATATGATTTTTTAGAAATTCTTTTTAATTTAAAAATTACAATAAAATATAAAAAAAAAATCTTACAAAATAAAAGTGTTTGAATAAAAAAAAGGTAAGAAGAAAATTTAATATGGTATTTTCATTTAATCTGAAAGTATTTTTAAATAAATAATAAATTATCACCTATACCTTTCTTTTTTTTAAATAAAAAAGTTTCACGAAATATCACTTTTAACATAAAAAAAAAAAATTAACATTTCTTTCTAATTTATTTTAGCAAAAGTAACTTTTTAACAATTTGAGCCAAATTCTTTATTTCAATTTCTTTAATTGACAATTGAGATTAAAAAAAAAAAAAAAAACTAACAAAATTCACCATATTTGGTAAGTACAAAAAGAGTTATGTTTTGTTCTTTTGTCAAAAAGAAAAAAATTTATATTAAAAAATATTATTGTTCAAGTCCTTATAGTTTAGAAGGATATAATTTTTTTTTTATAAAATTTAAAATAAAAAAGAAAAAAAAAATAATAGCGATCACTAATTTGAACATATGTATTTAAAACAAATTATATTTAGACCAATACTATTATGATACATGTGAATGTTGATCTCATTCTAATTGTAGTAATATAATTTGAAGAAGAATATAAATTTGAAATTTTATTTTATAATTTAATAAAGGATGCAAAATTTAAAGAATGAACATTGATCTCATTCTAATTATAGTAACATATTTTAAGTAAGAATCAAATTTGAAATTTTATTTTAAGAATATAAAATTAATTTATAGACCAATCATATTGTAACACGTATTAACAAAAAAATTAAACAAAATATTAAAAAAAATGAGAAAAATGAATTACAACTTTCAACATTAATGAAATGACAATATTTTGTAATTATAATAGTACATAGATATATACATAAATCATAGAATACATCATTATTTAAAACTTATATATTATGGGATAAATCATTATAATTATAAATTTAAATTAATGGAATGCTTTCTATATTTAGTGCCCCTCAAATTTAAATTTTGAAATGGATTAGTATACTTTATATTTTTTATTTTATATATTTGATATACTTTCCATTTGGAAGTCATAAATCCAGAGATATTAAGGCCATGTTTGGGGTGTCTTAAAAAAAATCAAAAAGTCACTATCCTATTTAAGTCACATCATCTTATTTAAGTCACATCACCTCTCTACCACATCACTTCAAAGCCAATCTATACTCAACCCATATTTCATAAAAAGTTAAAAAGTACACTTATTTAAATCATCTCAAACCACCCCTAAATATATATATATATATATATTTATTTTTTTTTGCTTGAATGAGAGCTATAGAGGATTATTTTTTTAATTACGTAAAATCAAAAAATTAGAAATTTTAGTTTGAGATAAATTTTTTAATTAAGACTTGTGGTTAGAAACTCCTTTTACTTATATAATAGATAGATAGATAGATTTAATAAGAATTTATATTTGTTTTAGATATTTTTTTAATATATTAATTATTTTGTAAATTTTTTTATACAAATAATTTAACAATCCAATCACTAACCATAGTGTATGAGATGAGTTGAAAAGGGTATAGTAGTAGGTATGGGAGAAGTAAAAAAGGTTTGTGTGTTGGGAAAAATCAATAAATACTGAAGTTTTTTTTAAAAAAATAATCAAAAAATTAGAAAATTAAGATTGGGATATTGGAGCTCCCAAAAAGGTTCAAATTTAAATTAATGGAATGCTTTCCATATTTAGTGTCCCTCAAATTTAAATTTTGAAATGGATTAGTATACTTTCTATTTTATATTTTATATATTTGATAAACTTTTCATTTGAAAGTCATAAATCCAGATATATTAAATATATATATATATATATATTGATTGAATGAGAGCTATAGAGTAGAGGGTTTTTTTTAATTATGTAAAATCAAAAAATTAGAAATTTTAGTTTGAGATAAAAATTTTAATCAAGACATGTGGTTAGAAACTCTTTTTACTTATATAATATATATAGATAGATAGATAGATTTAATAAGAATTTATATTTGTCTTAGATATTTTTTTAATATATAAATCATTTTTTAAAATTTTTTATAAAAATAATTTAACAATCTCATCACTAACCATGGTGTATGAGAGAAGTTGAAAAGGATGTAGTAGTAAGTATGAGAGAAGTTAAAAGGGCTTATGAGTTGGGAAAAATCAATAAATGCTGAAGTTTTTTTTTTCAAAAAGTAATTAAAAATTAAAAAATTAAGATTGAGATATTGAAACTCTTACAAAATTTATAAATTAAATATCTCTTTTTCTTTATATAATATATAGATCATTTCCGCGAAACTCTAATGACGCCCATAGTAATTTGGTAGATAAGGCCTTGTTTAGCTTGATATAAAAAAGTTAAAAAGTCACTATCCTATTTAAGTCGCATCATCTTATTTAAGTCACATCACCTCTCTAACAAATCACTTCAAACTCAACCCATATTTCATAAAAAGTCAAAAAATACACTTATTTAGATCATCCCAAACCACGTCTAAATATTCAGAAGATTGTTTGAGTTTCTTTTGGAAAGTACTTTATGAAAGTTTTTTAACTAATTTTATTCGTTTGATAAAAAAAAAAAAAAATTGTTAGCTTTTTAGAGTTGGAATTTTTATAATTTGGAACTCAAAAGTTTATTTGGATTGTCTTTTTAATTTTTTTTTGATTATTAAGAAAAAAAATTAAAATGATTATGATTTAGATGTGATATTTTATCTTATTAATTTTTTAATTTATTTTATCTTTTAGTGATTAATTTAATCTCAGCCATGATTGTCAAATGAAATCTTAAATCTGTTGGCTACATATTTTGTACAAGTCAATTACAATTCGACGCGTGGCAAAATAAGGGTGATATAGGAAGACTATTTAAGTCTTCGATCCTGATCATACACGTGGCAGTTAGTATTGGTTATTACGAGATCTGAGTAGCAGTGGATCAACAAAGAGATGCAAGGTGATGTGGCTTCAACGGTTACTCGCATTTCAAATTCAAATTTAGGAGGGAAGCCTAACTGCGAGTAATGGCGTAATGGAGCTAATTTTGGGGCAACACGATCAGCGATCATGGAGGAGCAGTTCAACGGTTGGAAATGCAATTCGATGGTCATCATTGAGCAGTATAAATAGCAGAGAAGGCTCCAGAAAAAGTCTCCAAACTCAGATCTAAAAAACCAGTCTTATTCTACTTTAATTCCTTTCCAGTTTTTCCTTTCCAGTTTTACGTTTACATTCTTATATTTCCAGTTCTTTACATTACTGTACTTTAAAATTCCTGCACTGTATTTCGTTTCATAGGAGTAGTTCCAAGTAGATTTGCTGTAAACCTCTACGAGGCTAAGTTTGGATCATTGTAAGTCTTTTCATTTTAATGAAATACTTCAATTGTTCTTCAATTCATTGTTATTTGTTTAATTCTCCTAAGTCAAGCCACCAGTAAAAGTCCTCTTCATTGAGGCTGAAAGAACTAAAACACAATCGTCTGATAATTGATTGGCAATTAATTTTCTGTAAGGACTAATTGATCCTTGCTGGCACACTCGCAATTATAAAAATAACCTTCGAAAGCCAAAAAGCCAACATATATTTTTGGCACGCCTTGTGGGATCATATTTTGATGGCTAGACGTAGAAGACAAGGAGAAAATGAACGCTTGGAAGAAGGCGTGGAAGGAGAGGTAGAGATACCTAATCCGGAGGATAATGTGATAACACATCCTGTGGAAACTCCTATTTTATCAGAACCTATGGTCGAACAGATCAGCACTTCAGAACAAGTACCACATGTTCATAATATTGGACGAGACCAAGGAATTGGACCATCCACTGTTCCATCCACTCAGCCAATAAATCCATGGGGTGGCCTAGTAGATGCTATGAGACAGCAGTTAATGAACATAATGGAAAGGTGTGCAACATCCTTTTTGGATCGAATGAATAACCACCAACTAACAAACGTAAGACACGTGGAGGAAGTTTCGAATGTCCCTCAGCAAAGATTGGCTAGAGATAAACAGCCTATGCAAATTAATGGACATTCTAATGGTCAAACTAGTAATCAGAACTATGAAAGACCATCACCTCAGTCTTGGTACGAACCTATTCCGAGGCCTATAGCAAGTCAAAATGCCTCAGTATTTAACAGTGAAGCCATGCAATTTGGTGGATCTAGCCCAGTACAAGAAAATGGCATAAGAATGGTTCCAAATCTCATGTTCGAAGCCATACCTAGCACAAGGGGGTTCACTAATCCCTTATTCGAATTTATACCTGGGGGGTTGGAAGGTTTTCCTACAAATGGAAGAGACACAACACCAGTTCCAGCACCTTTCGCAGGACATGCTCAAAGGGGTTATCCACACCCCCAACAGCAACTTGCACCACAGGGACAACCAGTCCCAAATATACTACCTTATGGACCAAGAGGACCACGGGCACAAGTTTGCCCATCAAATCTTGTGTTTGCTCCTCCAGTAGTGGTTCAGCAGGCACAAAATATGGTCTCTAGAGACCAAATTGCTGACATTGTTAGAGAGATGTGTGGACCAATGGGTCGGGGGGTCCAGACTCCAGTATATAGGAAACCATACTCAGAATGGGTAGACAGGGTACATGAATACCCAAGAGGTTTCAGGATACCAGATTTTGCCTTTTTTTTATGGGAATGGAAACCAATCAACAGTGGAGCATATTGCTAGATTTGCTGCTTAATGCGGCGAATTTACCAATAATGACTATATGAAGTTACGGTTATTCCCAAATTCCCTAACTGGGGGAGCATTCGTATGGTATATTAACCTTACACCTGGCTCTATCCAGACTTGACAACAGATGGAAGAGGCATTTCATGCCCAATTCTTCCAATTAGAGCCAGAGGTTTCTATGGCAGACTTGGCAAGGTTGAGTTAAAGGCCTGATGAGAAGGCTACTCAGTTTATTGCCAGATTTAAAAGGGCTCGAAATAAATGTAGAGTCATCTTGCCAGAGCCAGAATTCGTGAGATTGGCTCAAAATGGCTTAGAGTTTAGGCTTCGGAAGAAGTTTGACTCAACTGAGTTCAGAGACTTAGTGGAACTCACTTATAAGGTGTCTAGATACGAAGCATTACTAGAGGAGGAATAAGATCGAAATAATGCATCGTACAAGACATATTATAGAGATCCTAATTATGAGATCGATGCAGAAGAGATTGTGGGGAAAGAACCTGTGATCTGTGAAGCATTAATTCATAAGGATACAACAATTGACCAGTAATTTAAAAAGAAAGACCTTCACAGGAAATACTCTTTCGATTTAACTAAGACAGATGACATTTTTGATCATTTGCTTGCAGCCAACTTCCTTAAGTTACCAAAAGGAGTCAAAATTCCATCTCTTGATGAATTTAAAGGAAAAGTATATTGTAAGTGACATAATTCTTGGTCTTACTCGACTAAGAACTGTATTGTTTTTCGAGACAGGATCCAAGAACAAATTCGGAAAGGAAGTTTGAAATTCCCAGCCAAAGCTGAAAAGGTCATGGGGATTGACAGTAATCCATTTCCAGAAATTGGAGAGGTGGCAACCAATGTCATAATGCCAGACTTTCGAAACTTGTCCTTGAAAGAATTGGGAGAAGTCAATGTGCAGATGCATGTTGCCAACCAGACAACTATCAAGAAGGACACAGGAAATCTGCCAGCTATTGGACAAGGTTTCTCACACCAGAGGGAAGACTCTGATGAAGAAGCACTGGATGACGATTCCTTAGAAGCAGCTGTAATGCAAAGGATGTGTCCCAGGTGCAGACTGAGCTACAAATGGTTGAAAGGGCTTCCAATTGATGGGAAACAATATTACAGGGATGTGCAGAGACGCCCTAAACCAACCAATGCTTACAATAAAAGGTCATATCCATCTAGTGTTAGGCAGCAGCCATTGATGGTTGAACCAACAGCTGATAGAATGCATTCCAAAGGCAAGAGGCCTTTATATGAGTCCAGGCCACCTAATTATTACAGAATGGAGAGCAGTCATTCTGAGAGGAGATTGGAGAGAGGTTCAGTTTATGGGATCAAAGCCAGAGATTGGCCCCCTAAACCAGCCTCACGCAGGACAGGAAGTGGACACCTTCATCAGAGGCCTGAGTTAGGCCCAAAGCATGAAATCAGGGCCAAACAGTGGCCTTCACAGCCAGCTTCGAAGGTGACTTCGAAGGAAGAAAAAAGCAGTTCAACAGCTGGGTCAGTAAGTTCGTGGGTACCTGGGGTCCCAGATTGGTTTGTGATGCAGAACAAACCTAGGGAAGTGTTTACCCGTAGAGATGTAATTGGAAACCAAGGCAGGATGGTCAAGCCTCCTTTGGTGGCTCCAAACAATTGGGTCTTGCTTAAGCACCCAAAAACAAAGGAACCAGATATGGTCCCCGTAATTTCTAGATCACAAAGGAGGAAAATTCAACGTAGGTACACTCAGTACCAACAAGACCTGAAAGAGAGTGGAGAGAGTTCTTCATTGGCACAGACAGAAGGGAAGAAAAATACAAAGTCAGACCATACTCCAAAACCAACTCTACAAGGCAAAATGGGTTGCAGCAGAGAACAGTTGGCCAAGGTTCACTCTGAACTAAAAGCCAGAGAGAAGTCCAGTTTAGCAGGATTGGAGAAAGCATTGATGGAGAGTGATAGCGAGACATAGAAAGAAGTCGGCTTAGGCCAAAAGAAAGAAATGGTTGAAGAAGAAATGTTCGAAGCCTTCATGGCTGAACAAACATTTTTGGTTGAAAAGCCAGTCAGAAAAGACCATGCGAAGGAGCTCATTAGTAATGCTGTACTAGAATGCAGTATGGAGGATGCTTCTGAAGTAACTGAACAAGGTGGCTAAGAGGAGAAACAAGCACAGCCAGCCATCCAATTTGGCTCAGTATCAGTGAATATGGTACACATACTACCGCATGAATTCCAAGCTGGAGATGAGAACCAAGAAGGGCAAGAAATTGACCCAATTCCAGTCTCTAGTGAAGACTCATAAGTGAGTATGGTGCAAGATGATTCCGGAATGGCTACCCCAATGGAAACTGAATATGAGAGTGAAGAAGAGGTGAGCATTAACCTCTCATATCCTTTTGAATATCCTCAAACTCTATGACACAGCATGTCAAGCCTTTGTATATCAAGGCCTTTTTTGATGGGATACAATTGAACCGAGTCTTGATAGATAATGGGGCAGTGGTGAACTTACTACCGAAATCTTCCTTGAAGAAACTAGGGAAAAGGAACCTCAGGTTAATCCCAACCAGCACAACCATTGCTGGTTTCGCTGGAGACAAACAGATGGCTCAAGGGATTCTGCCCATCAACCTGAGTGTGGGAACCAGGGACTGCATGACAGCATTCTTCGTCATCGACAGCAATGCTAAGTACAATGCTTTACTTGGTAGAGATTGGATTCACACTAACAAGTGTGTGCCTTCCTCTTTGCATCAGAAAATAATGATGGCCTTGGACAGTGGTGAAATAGAGGAAATTGATGCAGATCCTCAACCCTTCATAGCTTGTGGAGACTTCGCAGAGGCTAAATTGTATATTGAGGGAGTGACATCACTCAGTATACTGAGGAAACCTGATGGCTCAGCCGAAGTGACGGCTGATGAGGAAGTGACACACCTGAAGCACTTAGTCCAGGAGAGTGCTGATGAAGAGGTTGTCGTTAAGGATGATAATGATGCTTGGTTGTAGGCAAAGAAGTGAAGTCCAAGAAGCCAAGTCTTTGGCTCTAATTAAGTTCTCAATATTGGATGTAAAATCAATAGTTCAGAGAGTACAAGAGCAAGAGAAAGAAGCCATGATAATTGGCTACAAGCAGAAGCAACAACAGGCCAGAGTTTTGGTCCTTGACAAATACTGTGCATTGGACATTGAAACAAAAGTCCAGGAGATACAGGAGGAAGAAGTCTTATGGACAGACTTTGTCTATGAGAAGGAGGGTAAGGATGTTGAATTGAAGAGCCTAGGAGCAGAACAAAGCAAGAAGATTGCTTCGAAGCCAGAAGAGATCAAAGAAGAAGCTTCAGTAAGTTCTCAGACACAAGACCCCTTAGAAGAAATAAATTTAGGGGAAGGTTCTATACAACAGCCCACCTATATAAGTGCTTGTTTGAATGCTCTGGACAGGGACCAGTTGTTGGTTGTTCTGAGGAAATACAAAGATTGTTTTGCATGGTCTTATAATGAACTACCAGGATTGGATAGGTCATTAGTGGAACATAGGCTCCCTATGAGGCCCAACTTTAAGCCATACAAGCAAAAGCCAAGAAGAATGAGTCCAGAAGTGATTCAGAAAGTTAAGGAAGAAATTCTTAGACTACTCAAGGCAGGCTTTATCAGGACAGCTAGGTATGTTGAATGGCTATCCAATATTGTACCTGTAGTTAAGAAGAATGGTAAAATGAGGGTATGCATTGATTTCAGAAGCTTAAATCTAGCAACTCCAAAAGATGAATATCCTATGCCTATAGTAGACTTGTTGGTAGACAGTTCAGCAGGGCATCAAATTTTATCAATGATGGATGGGCACTCTGGTTATAACCAAATTTGCATTGCAGAGGAGGATGTTCACAAGACAACATTCAAATGTCCTGGGAATATTGGGACCTTCGAATGGTTTAAAATGCCATTTGCCTGAAGAATGCTGGGGCTACATATCAGAGGGCTATGAACACTATCTTTCATGACCTCATTGGAGGGTATTTAGAGTGTTATATTGATGACATTGTAGTTAAATCCCAATCCATGGAGGAGCATCTGTTTCACTTAGAAGCAGCCTTTGAAAGAATGAGAAAGTTCAAGTTGAAACTCAATCCTCTTAAGTGTGCTTTTGGCGTATCATCTGGAAACTTCTTGGGCTATGTAGTACACAAGAGAGGAATACAGATTGACCAGAATAAACCCAAAGCTATCATTGAAGCCAGACCTCCATTAAGTAAGAAAGAATTACAAAAGTTCCTTGGACATGTTAATTTTCTTCGAAGATTCATTTCTAACACTGCAGGGAAAACTAAAGTATTTTCTTCCTTATTAAGGCTAAAAGATGAAGAGGAATTTGTGTGGACAACAGAGCATCAAATTGCTTTCGAAGGTATCAAAGCCTATTTGGCCAACCCTCCAGTGCTGATGCCACCAAAGGGTGATAAGCCTTTGAAGTTGTACATAGCTGCAGCAGAAGATTCATTGGGAGCTTTCTTAGCCCAAGACAATGAAAAAGGCAAGGAGCAAGCTGTTTATTACCTTAGTAGGTTTTTAAATTCTTGTGAATGTAAATATTCAGCTGTAGAAAAACTGTGCCTTATATTGTATTTTTCTGTAATAAAATTAAGATACTATCTTTTGCCTACAACTGTCTTGGTAATTGCAACTACAGATTTGGTTAAGTATATGTTATCTAGACCTATGCTGAGGGGAAGAATTGGCAAATGAATATTAGCCTTATCAGAATTTCATTTAGAATATGTTTCCCAACAGGCAGTAAAAGGACAAGTATTAGTCAATTTTTTGGCAGACCACCCATCCTAAACAGAAAGCCAAGAGATAATGGAACTTGGTATGGCTAGTGTTGAGCCATGGTAGATGTGGTTCGATGGATCAAAAGAGAATGACCTAATTGGAATTGGTATTGTGATTAAGTCACCACAAGGGGTAGAAACCACACATGGTTTCAGAGTGGATGAAGTTACTTGTTCCAATAATCAAGCTGAATATGAAGCCTTAATAGTGGGGCTAGAAATTCTTATTGGACTACAAGTTCATACAGTTGACATATTTGGAGATTCTCAATTGGTGGTTAACCAAGTGAAAGGGATTTTCAAATGTCAGAGCATAAGTATGTTGCCATACTATGTTGTTGCATTACATTTGCTTTCTCAATTTCAAATAGCAAATGTGATTTATGTCCCAAGATTCTTGAATAATAAAGCTAATGATGTGGCTCAGAAAGTTTCGAATTTCAAGAGGAGGGATAATACTCAAAGGGATATAAGCTAAACAACATACCATAAATCTATACCACCCTTAAATAAAAGGAATGTGATTCTAGAAGTCAATCATAATGACTTATAGGAACAAGATTGGAGGCATCCAATAATGCAGTACTTGGCTGGTCCATCATCGAAGGCCAGCAGGAAAATTAAATTGCAATCTATGCAATACATCATATACGACAATGCTCTCTACAAAAGGGAGGGGGGAGATGGTTTATTGTTGGAATGTTTAGGCCCAAAAGAAGCATTAACAGCTATGGCTGAGGTTCATGAAGGCATCTGTGGTGCTCATCAGCCTGGTGTGAAAATGAGGTGGTTGCTTCGAAGGCATTCCTACTATTGGCCAACTATCCTAAAAGATTGCATAGAATATGCAAGAGGGTGCCAGGTATGCCAAAAGCATAGCACGATAAGGTACGTGCCCATAACTGACCTGCATGCAGTAGTAAAGCCTTGGCCATTCAGAGGATGAGCCATGGATATGATGGGGAAAATACACCCACCCTTTTCGAAGCATCATTGTTTCATTTTGGTGGCCACTGATTACTTCACTAAGTGGGTCGAAGCTAAGCCATACAAGGCTGTAGACCAGACTGAGGTCATTGGATTCATCAAGGATTTAATCCATAGATTTGGCATCCCACAAACTATAACTGTTGATAATGGAACTGTGTTCGATGGGAAAATGGTGAAGTCTTTTGTGGCAGAGTTTGGAATTAGCCTTGTTAATTCTACCCCCTATTATGCACAAGCCAATGGTTAAGCTGAATCATCCAATAAGTCCTTGAAGAAAGGAACAAAAGGTTGTGGAAGACAATCCTAGGGATTGACATAATTTATTGTTGGATGTATTGTGGGCTTATAGAACTTCCCCAAGGTCAAGCACAGGAGTTACTCCTTATGCCTTGGTGTATGGGCATGATGCAGTGTTACTTGTGGAAATTAATGTTAAGTCTTTGAGGGTAAGATGCCAAGACTAGCTAAATCCTGAGCAATACCATTAGAGTATGTGCTTGGAATTAGAAGGCATCGATGAAGCCAGAATTCTGGCATTAAATAGCATTCTCTTTCAAAAGAAGAAAGTAGCCAAAAATTACAACAAGAAAGTCAAATACATTGGCTTTGATGAAGGTGATTTGGTATGGAAGACAATACTCCCAATAGGAATTAAAAGCCATAAGTTTGGTAAATGGTCACCTAACTGGGAAGGACCATATCAAATTCATAGAGTCCTGCCTTTTGGAGCATACTATTTGAGAAATTTGAATGGATACATACATTCCAAAAAGATTAATGGCAGATATTTGAAGCCTTATTTTCCAACTATTTGGGAAACACAAGGAATAGAATAAATGTCAAGCAAAAGAACACAAGAGTACTCGAATGATAAATTAGAATTTGTTTTTTTTCATAAAGAGTTAAATACATTCTGCCATAAATTGGCCCAGAAATCATTACAATGCCTTAATTGTTCTTTTACAACAGACTTCCTATTCTTAAATGAAGAAAATAGCTGGATGGCTGTGGTCATTTCTTGCTTTCGATCGGCCAGTCCTTGGTTGGTGATCTGCAGTTTGGTGTCAGTTTGAATTAAGGCCTGGTTTACTACAGATAGCTCCTCCTCAAGTTGAGTTTTCTTCTCTAGTAGTTGAGTTCGAAAATGGGAGACAGAGGAATGTTGTTCCTTTAGCCCTGAGACTTCAGCATGTACGGTGGAAACAAAGCTCTGATCTCTCACTAATTTCTCCTCTGCAGCCTTGGCAGCATGACAAATGTTGATGTAGAAGTCAATAGTAGCTGCTGCCTGAGATAGATGACTTGAGACAGTTATACTGGATTGCTCAACAACTTTGCAACACTAAAGGAAACCATTTATTATTATAGGCCTTTGTAAAGCCTCGAAAGGAATCCTTGAAAAAGATATCAATAATTCCAGACAGCTGTCTAAATCCATCAGAGGTGCAGAAGGCTTACTACTGGAGGAAGAGGAGCTCTCAAGAATTGCTAGCAAGGAATCAGCCAGAACTAATGGCTCAGCCTCATCATTAGTTATTGGAGAGGTAGAGGACATGTCGAAGAGACTGACTAGTCTTGCTTCGAAGATATCTACCTCATCTGTAGACATGAGAGGTGTAGAAAGAGCAGTGGTGGAAGACACAAAAAACTGCATAGGGATAGGAGAAATGAGTGGAGCATCTTCAGCAGTCTCTATGGTCCACCAATAGGTCAAGAGAAGAAGGGCTGGAAGTAGGTAAAGGTAATAAACTATGGGTTGGAGAGCTGCCAGCACCCTCTGTAGGGGAATCAGCTACTATCAGAGATGGAGCAGCAGGTGGAACTTCCTTAGGAGGAGGGGAGGAGCAAGGCTCGAAAGAGAAATGAATTGAGGTAGATCCAAAGACAAGTAAGGAAGATATGGATTTAATCCAAAAGAAAGATGTAGGAATGCTTTGCCTCAAGGAGGATACATTGAATGTAGGCCTAAGAAGTAGGAGCATTATCTGAAAAGTCCTTACATTATGCATCTGTTCAACTTCAACTGAAACTGAGGGAGTCCTTATTGGAAGAATAGGCTCAGTAATGTTAAGCTCAACACCAAAAATTTGATAAGAGGGAAACAGTAGAGGCTTGAAAGAAGTTACTTGTTTCAAAAGTGATAGCAGCAATGGGAGAGCTTCGAAGGGAGTAGTGTTCAGCAATGTGTTGCCTTCTTGCAGCTTCCCTCTAGATTGCATCAGCAGCAGCAGCAGCAGCTTCATCTCTTAAGAATTGCTGCCGCCGTCTCTTCTCAGCTCTCTCAAAGACAATTATGGCCCTGGAATGTTCCTGTTCCACTGCCTTAGCAGCCGCCTCATGAATAGGGTCTTCGACGAAGTCAGAAGGAGAGACAGTCGTTTTCCCTCTTTTTCTTATTGGTGCTGGCATTTCCTGTTCTTTCTCAACCTCTCTCTCTTCAAGATGGGATTCAGACTCTTCAGGGGCAAGTTCTTTTTCTGCTGCTTTGGTAGCTGTAATAACCTGACCCTCGTACATGTTTTCTGATATATTTTCGGACCCTATTTTGTGTTTTTGAATGCTTATTGTGAAATCCTATGAGAAATTAAGGTTAAGTAAGTGAACCCCATGTTTAAGGATGTCTATCTGTTTAACAATAAAAGTATATGTTACCTTAGAATGTTTGGATCAGAAATTGGAAGCCTTAGGGGCTTAATTATCTGAAATTGATTTTATACATGTGATCAGCATAATTTTTAGGTAATATTAAGCATTTCTGGGAAATTTCAATTTCGGATGTTTAAACGATTGATTTTTGTCCTTATTCAATCTATATATATGTATGTCTACAAGATCCTCATTGAGCTCAAGACTTAGGAACTTTCTCATAAAATATTCCCTGGAAGAAAAGTGAAGAGAGGATATGAACAAGGAAGAATTGAGAGAGATTGAAGCTAAGGTAAGTTTAATTTCCCTAGTCCAATCCTCTTCCTCAATTTGAAATAGAAAGTGTTTGATTTGGTATGATCTAGAGTGTGATGAAAGTCTTGGATGTGTGTGTTGAAGTTTTGGTATGATAATCCTATCATTTATGTGTCTCCTTCATTATCAAGTTGGTATTCATTCTTATGATCATGACTTTGTGTATCTATGTTATGTTATGTGCATGTGAAGTTAAGAACCTCAAGAAATGGAATTGTGTTTATGAGTTTCAACTTTTGGTCAATCAAATTGAGTTGTGTTCATGGGTTTAATTCAAGTTAGATTGTTGTATGTTGTACTTTGAATTACATGCTTTTTGAACCATGATTTAGCAATGAAAAGATCCATCTTGGAGCCTTGCAAACACTTCCAAAAGAATGAGGTTTGCTGCAATTTTCGGGCCAAAACAGGGCAATCGCCGCACGTGCGGGAGTCACTGCCGCACGTGCGGCAAATGCTGAATTTTGAGGGTTTGGTTCTGCTTAAAAGGCACATGCGGGGGAATTTTGCCGCACGTGCGGGGGAGTTTGCCGCACGTGCGGGGCTCACAGTCGCACGTGCGGCCCATGCTGAAAAACATGGGTTGCTCCGTTTTGTGTGTAGGACCCTCTAATGTTGTCGGAATATATATTTGATGCCTTTTCGATATTTATAAATTCCTTCGAAGTAAAGTGAAACAGAAAGTAATTTGATATGAAAGATGAACTAAAATGTAAGTTTTGAATGTGTGCAGGGCACACTCCGGGAGGAACAAGCACGTCATCACAACACTGTGAGTAGTAGTACGCTTCACATATAGCTAATGATTGTCATTAGCATTCTATTAACGCATGACTATTATGTATGTAACTATGTGAATGAAGCCAAGCATGAAAAGAAATAAAGGAAAGAATGAAATACTTTCACGTGACTCTAAGTGTTTGTAAGACTCGGGCCTATGGCCATTCCGTATAAGTTGTTATGATATGAAACAAAGTGCTACACGGAACTAAGTGCTACGATGTGAGTCACCTCTAGAATCCGTGAGGCACCTCTTGATTTCATATGAGTTTATCCAAGGGCGTAATGCCAATCTATGTTTAAGGGCTTCGTGCCACCATGTTTAAGGACTTTATGCCACTCTATTCAAGGGCTTACAGCCATTATGTTTCAAGCCATTATGTTTCAAGACTGGGCCTAAGGCCGTTATGAAATTAGTACAAAATCGGACTAACTATGTGTGCACTTTCATACGCATTGATCTATTATGTTTCAAGTTAAGCATTGTTTTATTTAAGTATTACTATTCACTGAGCCTGGCTTACTCTATGTTATGTCTGTTTCTGTAGGTAACCAACCAGGTGGTCAGTCCTAGCCATGACACCCGTTTTCTTTTGTCAACCTTCGTGTGTCCAGGCACTTTACGAGGCCATTTATTTTGTGAAGTTTGTTAAGATGATTGGCCTACTTTTTGGTTGCCCATCTAAGGTTGAATGTATATAACTTCAATGGTTTTGTATACGCCCGATTTTAGGGCTGGGACTGTATATGTGTATGTGTATAACTACAGCTAAGGGATATATTTTTTTTTTTTGACTTTATCTGCTTATTCTGATGTATGTGATCCTGGCATGGTATTAGTAGCTCAATGGAGTTGTTTGTCTCATTGTTGTTTTCATAGTTAGTGCTTCCGATAAGGCCCCGTATGTTATGTATACCAGGTTAAATGTCCGTTTCTGAATAGGTCATGCTCAAACTTTTAGGGGCAAGTTTAGGGTGTGACAGTAGCTGTTCCAGGAGTAGGGTCTTCGATGAATCAGCAGAAGAGACAGTCATCTGCTTCCTCTTTTTCCTCTGCAATGGTACCTCCTGTTCTTTCTCAATCTCCCTCTCTTCGGTGTGGGATTCAGATTCTTCAGAAGTAAGTACCAGCTTTCTTTTCTTTTTCTGCTGGTGTTTGTCCTTGAGAGCGGCTAGAATTTTAGTACTCCTAGGAGATTCTTCTTGTGGAGACCCTGCACCAAAATGTATGAGTGTAAAGGAAGAAAACAAAATAGTCGAAAAGAAAAGTGACCTGAAAATACTTACCCTTTTTTGAAGCAGCTCTAGTGACTCTAGCTGGAGGGGGTGAGGCTGCAGGAACAGTTTGGGCAACTGTGGAAAGAGAAGGCATGTTCTCAACTGTTGTTGATTTAGCCCTAGAAGGCACTCCTAACCCTATCAGTAAATCGTGAGGGTGCGCTGATAGGCACACGTCCATGTTGACTGACCACCAGTTTTGGAATATTTTCAAAACCAAGCTAGAGGGAAGAAAGGGGACAAATGTGAACTTATACAATTCTTTCAGCAGTCTGAATGTAGCTGCCTCTAGCTTTGATCTGGGTATTCTCAGGTCTCTGGCCGTAAGATGGACATTCAAGAGACTGCAAAGTGGAATAGGAATCCCCTGAGTGAACCCAAATTGCCTGGCAAACTGAGAAGGGCAGTACACCTCAGCTATACATTTATAAGCTCGAGGGTTTAAAGTGCCAATAAATAGCTCCCTTGGTAGCAAAATAGAAGCCCATATATCTTTGTGAGGTGAGGTGGAACACTCTTTATCAGCCAAAAAGGTTTGCAGCCAAGCAGGTCCTTTGCTGGTATCAAAGGGACAAAAGAAGGTGGGAGATGGAGAAGTAGGGAGTTGGTGAAAAAAGGTGAGGTAATAAGCAAAGGAAGCAGGATAAAGAACAATCCTAGCATACTTCTCTCCATAAGTGCCAGGGTCCCGAACAAGGAATCTTAAGCATTTGGGATGCAAATCAGTGAAATAGGCGAAGAGTCAAAGTTGGAGCACCCAAAGGGGACCCCCTTGGTTCACATCGAGAGGTTTCTCACAAAATTGGGAACAGCTCTATAAACATGGCCTAAGAGGTAAGGAGCCAGGGCTATACGTTTTTTCAAAACAAGTGCCTTCGCAAGTGGAGCGAACTCAGGCATAATCCTCTGAGATGATGTACAAAAAAGGAACTTACACAACCAGTACAAAATGAAGGAAAAAAGTTCTCTATCCCTCACGGGACCTACCCTTTTATTTTCGGCCTTTACAAAATCACTGTAGGAGGAGTTCAAGGGTGGAAGGGAGAACTTAACAGAGAGGTCTGGATAAACTGGGAGTGAAAGGAGAGCCAATGGGTGAAAGCCCTAAAAGACGACAAATATCAAGAACGGTGGGAGCCACCATGCCACACCGAAATTGGAAAAAATTGAAGGCTATGTTCCAAAAACAAAGAGCAGCAGGAATCAAGAAAGGGTTTTCAGGAATGATAAACTTGGAAAGACGGAGAGCATCGAGAATACAGAGCTCTTGCAGGTCGTCTTCTCGCGCAGGTACAACTCTATCATACCATTCTTCCCATTCAACTCTTAATGTCGGCCAGCAGCGATGAGGTCGGGTCACCCTCCAATTTCCCCAATTGAGCCCTCCTTCGTAGAGAAGAAAATGGTCCTCCAGCCGAGGGTATAAAGCTGGAAGTTGAGCAGGAGCCTCTCGAAAGATGGGGCCCAAGACGTATTCTTGTTTGTTGCTGTGAGGAACGAAGAGACGGCCGTCTATGGCGCTTGACTCACCAGTTGTTAACTTGGCGATCTCTTCATCAATGCATTTTTTCAAAGCCATGGTTGGGCTTATACGATCACTAGCAAACACTTTGAGAGAAGAAGAAGCCATTGGTAACAAGCAGCAAGGAAGAGGCAAGGAAGAGAGGGTTAACAGAGGAGAAGGTTTTGTGTTTTGAACGAGCGAGTGATTTCAGAGTACGAAATAAAAGGGTTTTAAAAGCCTTTGTGCTTGGAAAATATATCGCGTAATTCGTTAAGTACTAAAAGTACGAATACGAAGATTTTCCTTCAATATTGATACTTTTGGAGGGAAAAACACAGCCCAGATGATAATACCAGCTTCAAAGTAAAATATTTGGCTTCGAAACCAGATTTTGGCGCCAAAAGTCAAATAACAACGGCTTCGAAACTACGGAGCCGGCTTCGAAGCACATTCCATACCTAATGGATGCAAGAATGCTCAAGTATTCATTTACTTCAAAGGGATTAAAGACCTGTTTTAGGTTTCTCAATGAAAGTAATGTTCTTCGAAGCAAAACTAAAGATCCCTTAAGAATGGAAATTGGTATTCGAAACATTAAAACCAATAGTTGGTTTATATATATTCAGAAAAATTGTCTTTTCAAACTAGAACAGTGCAGCCCTCAAAAGGAGCTACCATATTTTTGAAAGTATGGACTGTTGTTTAAGGCAAAAGGATCAATTTAAAACTGATTGATCATACTAAATCATTGACCATATGTTGGTTATGATTGAAACAAGTTTTGAAGGGTAAGGTTGTTAGATTTGAAGTATGGATCCTGAATAAAAATCGTCAAAAACTATCAACTGCATTCCATAAATTGGAAAAGTTCATGGTTATTTTTGTTAATGTTCATTTAAAACGATTGAGTCCAGGTTCGAAGGATAAGATTATTCAGTTCGAAGCTCTGAAATTGCTTTTAAAGACAAATGGAGACAAGATGAAACCATACCAAACAAAGAAAAGTCTTAGTGGTATTAAAGCAAAAGCAGTTACATCGAATGGCCCTATTTGGGTATAAACTCAAGCTCATAAAAATAGGGAATGGAATAAATAATAAGATCATGAAATTTAGTCCAACTATGATCAATAAATTTCTGTTCTTTCTTTATTCTGTCCTCTATTTCTTCTAACATTGGCTGCATGAGTTGATGTGCTCTCACTTCATAAAAGAGTTCTTTAGCCTTTATTTCGAAAGCTGTTTCTCTCAATCCTTGTTCCAATTCGTCTATATCCAAGTCATCCCAGTACGTAGAATCTTTATTATTGAAATCATCGAATTCTTCAATGAAGTTCTCTGCTTCGTACTGGGCATTAACTCGAAGGGACGAGAGTTGGTCTAAAGATTGTGTGGTGGCCATAGAGGTCTGATGCCAGTGGAGAAGCAATGGAAGTTGGTCCAAAAACATGTGAAGCTCTGCTTGGGCAAGGGGATCGAGGACATGACCCCGAGTCAGAATATCACAAGCCTATCGAAGGTTCTTAAGAGGGACTTTGTCCTCAAGAATATTGAAGGGCAAGTGGGAGAAAGCCGTGAGCAAAAGTTGAGCTTGCTTCCGCTCAGCTGGAGTAGGGGAAGGTGGAGGCTTGTAAGATGGAAAGACCTTATCCGTGGAGAGGGCAAGCCTCAGTCTCTCTGTTCAGCAAAGATTGAGCGGAGGAGAAGGTGTGGATGCTTCTATTTCAAGAGATGAAGCAAGGGCAGAAGGAACAAAGGCATTAATATAATCAAGCCAGTCAGAAGAACAAATCTTTGCCTTCTGGGCTAAGAATGATGGATTGTACCCTTGTGCCTCTTCTAGATGTCGGGCAGTGTGCACTATCTTTGTAGGCGTGGAGGATGTATACCATGCCACAAGCAGATTCTCTTCCAAACTGCGTCGATGGTCAATGGGCACGTAGGGATATACCACTGAGCTTCGCGTATAGGAAGGGAACTCTAAAGGGTCAGTAAACTCGACAAAGTGATGGTTGATTCATTCCCTCAAATCACAGGCCTCAGGCTTTGACCAATTTGTCCAGCCAGAAGCCCCAGAAGAGGAAGAAGCTGCAGCCTTATCCCATGCAGAGGTTTGTGAAGAAGAACTTTCCATGTCCATATTTGCAACTTTCTGAATCAAAGGATTGAGAGCAGTTTGTTCGTAGTCCAAGGGTGAGGCAGAAGGAGAACTTCCCATGTCCATATTTGTAAGTTTCTGAATCAAAGGATTAAGGGTAGTATGTTCGAAGTCCAAGGGTTGATAATTTGTAAAGGCATCCATGACTTGAATATAGAAAGGGGGTAAAGGTGGCTAATTAATGCATGGAGGTTCTTTCGAGGAGGAACAACATCGTCATATGACTCTTCGTGTGCTCGATCATTGGAGGAGAAAATTGATTCGGCCATAAAATGTATCAGTCTGTTCGAATGCTAAGGTGGTGGGGGTGTTCAAAAGATTGAAAGAGAGTTTAATGCAGATAGTGAATGACAGTTGCATTTCTGGGAAAATGCAAAACCCATGCACGTTCTAAGACGTGGGAAAAAGACCTAGATTCACTAATATCACAAAGTATTGGGTATATTAGTGCGGGGGGTAATATTGGCTACATATTTTGTACAAGCTAATTACAATTCGACGCGTGGCAAAATAAGGGTGATATAGGAAGACTATTCAAGTCTTCGATCCTGATCATACACGTGGCAGTTAGTATTGGTTATTACGAGATCTGAGTAGCAGTGGATCAACAAAGAGATGCAAGGTGATGTGGCTTCAACGGTTACTCGCATTTCAAATTCAAATTTAGGAGGGAAGCCTAACTGCGAGTAATGGCGTAATGGAGCTAATTTTGGGGCAAGCGATCATGAAGGAGTAGTTCGACGGTTGGAAATGCAATTCGATGATCATCATTGAGCAGTATAAATAGCAGAGAAGGCCCCAGAAAAAGCCCCCAGACTCATATCCAAAAAATCAGTCTTATTCTACTTTAATTCCTTTCCAGTTTTTCCTTTCCAATTTTACGTTTACAGTCTTATATTTCCAGTTCTTTACATTACTGTACTTTAAAATTCCTGCACTGCACTTCGTTTCATAGGAGTAGTTCCAAGTAGATTTGCTGTAAACCTCTACGAGGCTGAGTTTGGATCATTGTAAGTTTTTTCATCTTAATGAAATACTTCAACTGTTCTTCAATTCATTGTTATTTGTTTAATTCTCCTAAGTCAAGCCATCAGTAAAAGTCCTCTTCATTGAGGCTGAAAGAACTAAAATACAATCGTCTGATAATTGGTTGACAATTAATTTTCTATAAGGACTAATTGATCATTCCTGGCACGCTCGCAATTACAAAAATAACCTTCGAAAGCCAAAAAGCCAACAAAATCACATTTCCAAAATGGCCTTGTTTGATTTGATTTAGAAATTTTTGTAGTTTGTTTGGTTCTATATTTTGAAAATAATTTTGGAGGTTGGGAGTTTGAAATGATTTGATATTTTATTATAATTGAGTAAATGTATATATCATATCTTCTTTTTAAAATCAATAAAAAAATATTAAAATTAACTTATTTTAATCAATAAAAATAAAATTAGAATAGTATGTGACTTGCCACGGGGCTATAGTACAGCCTCCTTTATTATTATGATGGTTGAGATTAATTTATTTTATTAAAATATAAAATAAATTAAAAAATTAATAAAATATAATATTATATTTAAATTATAATTATTATATTTTTGTTCTCACTAAGTTAAAAAAAAATAAAAATTTATCTTAAATAATTTTTTTTAATCAGATTAAAATAATGAGAAAAAATTTAAAAAATCAGATTAAGGTCAAGTTTGGAAAGTCCCAAATAATCTATCTTTTTATTTTTTTTCCATCACATCACCTCTCTACTTTTCTAAATATCTTTTTATAAAAAGATAAAAAATACACTTATTTAGGTCATCCCAAACAATCCCTAACAAAAAGTTTCCCAAACTATAAGGCTTTAATTTTTTTCCAAAATATCAGAGCAGTTGGGTCTAATCAGAAGTCACATACATCACACTCCCACACAAATGAACATCAAAATCAGCTGCACAAAACGCATATCGTAGTCTAATGTCTGCATCATCTGCAGACCACCACGTCACCTCCACAACCTCACAGACTGCCTTTTCTCACTTCACAGTCCAATCATCTACTTCCACGTCCCACCGTTCCGTTGTGTACTATATTGGCCTGCCACTGCCAGCCAAACTTTTTTATTTTTTTAGTTATTTTATAAAATGGGTTAAAAAAATTAATAAGATAAAACGTGACATTCAAATCATAATTAATTTATTTTTTTCTTATAAAAATTAAAAAAAACAAAAAATCTATCACAAAATGAGACTTTTTAATCTCAAATTAAAATAATTAGGCTTGGTTTGGGAAGTGGATTCACTTTTTGCTTTTTTGACTTTTTTTGATTATTTTAACCTAGAGCTAAAAAGTCTGATTTGAAAAGGATTTTCGACTTTTATAGTTTTTTTAGTTATTTTAAAAAAGAATGTAATAATTATGTGTTGGATGTGATATTTTATCTTATTGAAACTAAAAATTTATTTTATTTTTTGTGATTATTTTAGTCTCAAACCCACCCAAATCCACTTCTCAAACAATGGCTTAAAAAACTAAAAAATTAAAAAATTAATCCACATCTTAAACGAATTCTAAATTAAATTTTTTTCTTGGTACGAAAAAATATATAAAAATAACGTGGTTCAAATAATTTAATAATAACTTATTTAGGCCAAGTTTGGCATCCTTAAAATAATCTATCTTTTTATCTTTTTTTCATCACATCACCTCTCTACTTTTCTACATACCTTTCGTAAAAAGATAAAAAATACACTTGTTTAGATCATCCCAAATAACCCTTTATAATATTGTCAAATGAGCTCTAAAGTTGAAGATACTCCACATCCTCACACTGTAATTGGCTTTCTCACTCAGTTGGTAATTTAAACAATTTATCTCATATAAATAAATAAATTATTTATATAAAAAATTAAATTAATTTAACATCAATTATTGGCCCTGTTTAGTATGACTTATTTTCTGCTTATTTCAGCTTTTAACTTAATTTAAGTTATTTTGATGTGTTTGGTTCAGCTTAATAATACAACTTATAACTTTTTGTAAGTTAAAAATCAACTTATTCTTTGAGTGTGGGAGGAGAAGCTTAATTTATAAGTAAAAAATTCAGCTTATATTCACAGTTATAAGCTATAAAATGTTAAACTATAAGTTATAATCACTTTTCCACAACTCTACCAAACGATATTTTTATCTATACAATCAACATTTTTTTTAAGGGTTAGTTTGGGATATTCTAAAAAAGTGTACTTTTTGACTTATTGGTTTATATGGATTGGGTTTGGGTTGGGTTTGATGTGATGTGTTAGAGAGGTGATGTGATTTAAATAAGATGATATGACTTAAATAGGATAATGACTTTTTGACTTTTTGTATTATTTAGTTTATGCCAAACTAACCCTAAGAATATATCATTCATTTCTTATAATATATAAAAAAAATGTTTTAAATCCTAATAAAATTTTTATAATTTTATCTACAATGACATGAAATTAAGTATCAACTTAGGGGTTGTTTGGGATATCTTAAATAAATGTACTTTTTGTCTTTTTAGACTAAAAAATTGAGGTTAAAAATATGGATGTTTGGGTTAACTTTTTGATTTTTTATGAAAAAATGTGTAATAAAAAATTGTAAAAATTGATTTGTAGGGAAAAATTCAAATTGGGAATTGTGCAGCCGTAATTGTTGACTTTTGGTGAATAATATTAACTTTTTAACTTTTTGAGTAACTTTTTGACTTTTTAACTTTTTTGAGATTATCCAAACTTGGCCTTAATTTGTTATACACTTAACCCCACCTGTTACCACATCATTATGTGTGTGTTTAGAATTTCAAATGTGAATTTTTAACATTACTCTATATATATATATATATATATATATATTATTTATTCATAAATTATTTTGTATTTCTTATTAATTTAGGGTTGGTTTGGGATGTTCTAAAAAAATATATTTTTTGACTTATTAGCTTATATGAGTTGGATTTGGATTGGTTTGATGTGATGTGTTAGAGAGGTGATATGATTTAAATAAGATGATATGACTTAAATAGAATAGTGACTTTTTAACTTTTTATATTATTTAATAGACTTTAATTTTTTACCTCCATATTATCGTCAGTTTATTCAGTGACATGAACTGTTTAGAAGATCATACATCACTTACCAACTTCACTTGTGAAAAGTTTGATAGCTGCAACTTTAGCAAATTTGAACTTGACACCTCTGCATCTCCAGCTGTCCGCTCCATGCCAATATAAAGCACACCTCCTCCCTACTCCCTCTCCTCACAATCCTCTCTCTCTCTCTCTCTCTCTCTCTCTAAATCCATTATACAGAGTCAGAGTTGAAAAACCTTGAAAATGGGTTTTACTCTCGTACTGTTTCTCTTTCTCACCATCATAGTGGAACCTTCAATCTCAGCTCTGGTGAAGCAACCACCAGTTTTGCTGAACTACCACAACGGGGCTATCCTCAAAGGAAACATCACCGTCAATTTCCTCTGGTACGGCCACTTCACCCCTTCCCAACGCTCCATAATCGTCGATTTCATCCACTCTCTCTCCTCCTCCACCCCGCCACCGCCCTCCGCCGCGTCCTGGTGGCGCACCACTTCCAAATACACCTCCGGCGGCGCCTCCTCCTCCCTCCTCGTCGGAAACCAAATCATCGACCAAAACTACTCCTTCGGCAAGTCCCTCAAGAACGCCCACATCGCAGCCCTAGCTTCCAAACTCGGCCGAGTCAACTCAGTTAACTTTGTTCTCACGGCGGCGGACGTCGCTGTTGACGGGTTCTGCATGAGGTGCGGGACTCACGGGTCAACTCCGGGGAGGAAAAATCGGTTCGTTTACGCGTGGGTTGGGAACTCGGAGACTCAGTGTCCGGGTCAGTGTGCTTGGCCTTTTCACCAACCCGTTTACGGTCCCCAGACCCGGCCCCTGGTGGCTCCGAACGGCGACGTCGGCATCGACGGCGTGATCATCAACCTCGCCACCGTCCTCGCCGGCGCCGTCACCAATCCCTTCAACAACGGCTACTTTCAGGGCTCAGCCGCAGCGCCGCTGGAGGCGGTTTCGGCTTGCACTGGGGTTTTCGGATCCGGTGCGTACCCGGGATACGTGGGTCGGGTACTTGTCGATCAGACTACGGGGGCGAGCTATAATGCGCACGGGGTGAATGGGAGGAAATACTTGCTACCGGCTATGTGGGACCCACAGACGTCAATATGCTCGACGCTTGTTTGATGTGAGTGAGAGGAATGATTCAGCGTGGGCATGTGTACGCATGTAAGATATACTGTCGCGGATATGGGGCATAAGAAATGAAAGGAGGTGGGACTTGATTTGTAGTTTTGTGTGACGTGTAAATTTGGGTTCTCTTTTTTAAAAAATGCAAAAAAAAAAATAAAAAAATGTAATGACATGATAAAAAAAATATGAATATAAATATGGTGTAAATGTTTTATAAAGAAAAATGGGTAATTATGTAGGATTTTGATAATTTTATGTTGACGGCTTGTGATAAATTTAAAAATAAGTTAATATTTATATGATTTAAGGAATTAAAAAAATCGTAAATTAATCATAAAATTCATTTTTGTAATATAAGTAATATATGAACTTATGAAAGCTAAGAGCAACTTCATCAAACTCTGTAAAGTCCTTCTCCAACTAAACTAGCAAGATAAACTCCAAAAAAGCAGGCGCATCAATTTCATTAGAAGTGTGTCAAAATTTGAGTGTTACAGTATTTTGCTATAATAGATGAGTTACTGTTCATCGTTATCTATTTTTTTATTATTTTTTTCCCGCCAGACTCTACCGTCTTCCTCTTTTGTGCCAAAACTACATAGCGGCAACCACTCCATAGCATCTACTTTTACCATATCTGAAACTCAGGTTCTCTATCTCTCTCTCTCTCTTCTCTGTGTGTTAGAAAATGACTTTTGTTTTACTTTATTTTTTGTTAACTTTGAGTATTAATTAAGGTGTGATCCAAGCGTTATGTTTAACGTTTCTAATTGGATTCAAGTTTAATGTTACGTAGTGAATAAATTCATATATTTGGTTGCTCAAAATCATTTTCGGATGAATCAGAATTCAACGTGCGTTTTCTGGTTTATGGAACTAATTTTTTTGGGGTTTCTTACACATTTGTGAAATGTGCTTGTCCCACATTGAAAAAACTTAAGGTTTTGAATGGGTTTATATACCTTAGCTTGAGATACTTGGATGGGTCCCAAGGGACACCTAAGTTTGTGGAAGGGTAAGATTATGGGTAAAGTGGGCTAGACTCATTGGACTTAAAATTGAAACCACATACACGCGCCGCCACCGCCGTCCGTCCGGTTGGGCGAGCTGGGCCTGGGCACAAGCGCGTAGTGGGGCTTGTTCGGCACAATACTTATCTTTTTGGGTCAAAAAACTTTTGTAATTTATTTTTCATTTTTAATTTTGGTTTCAAAATTTAAAATAAATTGGTCCAAAATTATTTCTTCACCCAAACAGGTCCCTAATAGGTTCAACCCACCCGAACAGTTCAATGGGTTCAAAACAGGTTCAACCTGAATTGAATCTGTTCCAAACAGATTCAAATATGTTGGTGCCTTTTCAATATGTTTGAACAGGTTTTCTACCTGTTCGAACAGCCACCAAACTGCCTATAAAAAGCCAGCCTTCCAGCAATTCTGAATATACATTTTCCCTTAGATTTTTGTCTCTCTTCTCCTCTTTCCGTCTTCCTATTTTCTGTATTTATTCAGCATTTAATTTTAGGAAAAGAAAGAAAGAGTTTCAGCAAAGTTTTGGTTCGCAAGACTTGAATTTGTAGTGCTGCAAATTTAAGTGTTAGTCATTGCATCCAGGGAAGTAGACGCCGGTAAAACTCGAAGTATCGGAGTGAGGACGAAATCTACTTTAAGGAGATTGTGTCCAACACAAGCCTCGACATTAATTTCTGTACGCATTTAATTCGAGAAATAATTTATAATTATTTTCTGAATTATTTTATTTTATTGTTTATTTAATTTACACACATACACCTTTGTGGGTTCTAACAATCTTAAAGTAGATTTTTTTATTTTTATTTATTTCTGCATTAGACAGACAAATATTTTGTTTCAAAAAATTAAATAGTAGTAATATACTGTTTAATGATTTCTTTGATAACATAATAGTAATATACTGTTTATTATTGGAATTTTGTTACAAAATATTTTTTCTGTATATTTTGTGTATAAATTTGTGATTGGTACAATTTTTATTTTGTTAGAATTATGACAACTGAAATTAACAGTACTGAGACTGTTATTACTCAAACCCCCACACCTGTTGTGCCAGTGTCACGATCCAAACCTGCCCCTATAGGTTTAGCTTCGTAACCGGCCAGTAATCCGTGATTACCGAAGGCCTGTTTAACAATACTGACAATAATACAATATAACGGGGCTGGCGGTGTCATGACCCGAACCCGCCCCCGTGGGTTAAGGACATAACCGGCCAGTAATCGTGAGATTACCTATGACCTTAAACCAAACCATACGTATTTTAACAGAGTTAATGGGGGCCAAACGGAAGCAATTTAAAAAAAACTTTGTCCTTAGAGCTGTACTTACATGGCACGTCAAACAAGTCATACATATAAACATTAATAAGTCACAACAGAATTAAAGTATCAAAAAGTTCTGTACAGACAGGATCATCCAAAACTAAGTCAACCCATGGAACTATATACAGTCATATACAAAACTTCGCCAACATGACAAAATATAAATACATAACCAAAGGGCAAAGATGGGTCTCGTGCGTGAGACACGAGGGCTGACTTTCCAAAACCTATGTTGATCCACTTAGGCTTTACTGGGGCTGGGGCTGGGTCTGGACCTCTCTTGGCTCACCTACAAACACATGAATGAGCGTGAGCGAAAGCCCAGTGAATAATATCAAATAAAGAAAATACATTGGAACATTATACATCAGACGGCCTTTGGCCCAATTCATTCATGTCAAACTGGCCTTTAAGCCTTTCAAACTTGTCACATCAGACTGGCATTTACGCCTTTCAAACTTGTCATATCAAACTGGCATTTAAGCCTTTCAAACTTATCATATCAAACGGGCATTAAGCCTTTCAAACTTGTCATATCGGACTGGCATTTAAACCTCTCAAACTTGTCATATCAGACTGGCATTTACGCCTTTCAAACTTGTCATATCAAACTGGCATTTAAGCCTTTCAAACTTATCATATCAAACGGGCATTAAGCCTTTCAAACTTGTCATATCGGACTGGCATTTAAGCCTTTCAAACTTGTCATATCAGACTGGCATTTAAGCCTTTCAAACTTGTCCACCATTCAAGATTAATGAACTTTACAAGACTTACATAGAAGTAAGCAATTGGACAACAATATGTATTTCAGATATTACTCACAGTGATCGGCTTGTGGAGTTGCCCTGGAGCTTGACCCTACATATCACATAACACATATGAGTCACAAATAATTCAATCCGTTCTTTAATTCACATATTCCTCTTTAGGCTTCATTCTTATCTCTTTAACTTAATTACAATGCTCAACACATGCCTAAGAGTGCTTGCAAGTGAAAGAGAACGGAAAACGAAACCCGTAATGTGAAAACAAAATTTCAGAAAATAAGGTCCCCGCTCGAGCGTGGACTTCTCCGCTCGAGCGGACCCTTGAGGCCTGCAAAAGTACTGGATAGGTGAAATTTACGCTCGAGCGTTCATTCTGGCGCTCGAGCGGAAGGCCTCTCAACATAGCTCCCCGCTCGAGCGTGAACTTTCCCACTCGAGCGGACGCTATGTCTGCAAAAAGTACTGGGAGCTCGAAATCTCCGCTCGAGCGGCGGTTCTCCCGCTCGAGCGGACATCGAAATTCTGGGAATCCCAGATTGTGTTCTTGAGTTTCATTTCGACTCTCAACCAACAATTCATGCATGTTATGGCTCAAATTACTCATACACATGTACTAACATGGTACAAGTATAATTTAAAACATATTGAAGCTCAATTTCATAATTTATTTACATCCATGTCCCAAAATATCACAACCTCATCACCCACATGCTCAAATTTAAACATTCAAGACTTATACTCCCATGATTTGTACATGCATACCCTTTTTGACTTCATATTCACTTCAAATAATGCAATTAGTGCTTATTCCCATAAAATTTGACAAAGACATGCTTGCATGTGAGATTATACTACCAATCTTTCACAATTTCACAAATTACATGCTAGATTTGTGATTCCATGGGAGTTCATTACATGCATGCACATATCAAGCCTCCATTTCAACAAAATGAACTCAAATCATGCTCTTGATCACAAACAACCCTTGAACACACAAGATTACACATTAAACTCAAGAATTCAAGAATCAATGCTTACCTAGAGGCTCAATTCTCTCAATTTATGGTCCAATTTAGAGTTGGCCTTCAAATTCCAAGCCTTTCAAATCAAACTCTCAATTTCTTTCACCCTCTCCCTCTTAGCCGACCCTTTCTCCTTCTTTGAGTCTAAAAATCAGCCAAAATGCACTAAGGAAAGAAATTTGAGGGTGTAGAGTCTTTACAACATAACCCACTAACTATTATTTAATAATATTAAATAGTTGGGCACTAAATCATCAATATTAATCTAATTAATTTGATCCAAATAAATTTTCAATTAAATTTCACCGTAAACTCTAAAAATTATGCCAATCACAATGGCGCAATCAATTTCGGGTTCTATGGTCGATAAGGCCTTCAATTTAATTTCCAACGCAAATAATTAAACTGATATTCCTACGGTGAACAGATAGAAATTCAAAACCACATATTTTCACATAATGGCACACAAAATCATATTAGACACATAATCATACTCATATTAAGGACCAATTAACAAATTACGGAACATGGGTATCACAGGCGGAAGCCAATCAATAACAACATACATCATCCAATGAGCTGTGAGGACCTGAATGGAGATAAACTTTCATGTACATAGCCATATTCATAACCATTTATGCCCATAAGCATATATATACAAAACAAAACATAAGTTAGGGAATCAATCCCATCATCTGGAATAGTATTGACATTAGTCTTAAAATATTCTTTTCACTTAACAAACTCAAAGGGGGTGAAGTCGAGCCACCCAAAAACACCTTGACACATGCTAGTTCGAAACTTCGCAATGAGGGACAATAGCTGGCTTGACAAAACAAGGGTTCGGGTCGACGCCTCTAGCTTTGATCCAGTGCCTGGCCACCTACATATATATAATAAACTGTGAGCTAAAAGCCTAGCGAATAACAAATGTGTAAAGAGGTTAAGAATGATGTCCTTTACAGTCTTTGAAACAATCGATTAGCATTAGAACAATTCAATCATTATCATTTGTCAATCAATCGTTCAATTCAATCAATTCAATCAATCTTATTCTTATAGGTCATACGTGGTACATCCAATAGTAACAATACACTAGGTCTTAAAAGATCGAACAATCAATTGATAGCCATCAAACAATAACACTAGTTCCAAGATTTGGAACTGACAGAGATCTATGTAACAGTAGCAATATCAACAACAATAATGATAACACTACGCTATGGATGCCACGAATACAATTCAAAAGAGGATCATCATTCAATCGATAGAAAGTAACCGTTTAGAAACAATATAATTTGTTATTCAGAAAATAAATACAATTTGAACATATCTTTACAACGTTGTTACTCACAGTGGGCTCCTCAAAACACGTGCTATAATGCACTAACAGTGCGGCGTCCGACCTAAACAAACAAATTCAAGCACAACAATTCAATACACAGGCCACTCGTTCAATCGATTTGTTGTTTGCTTAATCGGTTTTCATTCACTATTTACTCGTTCGGTTCAATCATTTGTTCTACTATACTGACTCTTTCTTTATTAAAATGAATCAGATTATCATTTCACATATTTTTCATTACTAAATCTTTCTTTTCCAAATGGACCGATTTCTAACTTGGCTTCTTAATCAATCGTTACTAAATCAGCGATTTACTCATGCAAAGATTTCAAATATTTTTCCTTGATTTTCAAATCATGAAATTAAAGTTATAAAACTCTTACAAGAATATTTGCATGTAATTTATGAAGCTTAATTTAACCATACTTTCCAAAATCAAGCCCAAAATAATTACTTTCTAATTTTACTTTCATAAACTTGATCTTAATTCCAACTCATCATTTTCTTATCAATTTTCCTAGCAAATCTTGCATGTATGTAATTCAAATAAACTAACTAATTTAATATATATACCAAAGTATGTTTAAATCAAGCAAAACTCTTAAATTACATTACATGCATGGATTAGAGATTTAAAATCAAAACCTTATTTATCTTCAAGATTAATTCTAGATTTCCATGGATTTTAATGTTTATAAAACTTATAGCGATCCCGGGTTTTGCCCCTTAATGTACAGTGTTCGGACTCATGTTCCGTAGTATTGGCTGTTGTTATATCTTGTTGTTGTCCTTTAATTCCTTATTTTTGAGTTATAGGATGTGTTGGGCAGGTTTGTTACAGGTTTGGTGTGCTTGGGAGCAAATGGTTGTTGCCTAGAATTTTGGTCCTTCGCTCGAGCAAGACTTTTGTCGCTCGAGCGAGATCTTTGTTTTGGATCCTTCGCTCAAGCCAGGGTTTGGTCGCTCGAGCGAGAGTTGATTTTTGTGTCTGGTGGCTCGAGCGAGAAGTCCTTCCCTCGATTTGCGTCTGCGTCTGGTTCTGGACCTGAGGGTTGCATTTCTTGGCTCGAGCGAGCTTCCTTCGCTCGAGCGAGCGAGGTGTATGTTTTGAGCTTCTTCGCTCGAGCGAGAATTCTGTCGCTCAAGCGTGCTTCTGGTTGCAGACCTGAAGCTTTGCATTGTTGGCTCGAACGAGACTTTCTTCGCTCGAGCGAGTCTGTTTTTGTGTCTGGTCGCTCGAGCGACCAATCCTTCGCTCGAGCGAGCTTGTCTTATATCAGTAGGCAGCAGCGATTTTAAACTTCACTTTTTCATCTCCACTTTTGTGAAAACCCTAGACCAGCTACATCTTCTCTTTTTATACATCTTCTCTCTAGGGTTTCATCTATTTTTAGTGTGTTTTTACCCTAAGTTCTTTGCAAGAAATGTAGAGGTTGTCTTGGGCTTCATTTTAATCTGAACATTGGTGGATTTGGAGCACTTTGGGTTTTGGTCATCATCTCCTTTGAGCTTCTATTTTCGAGGTAGGGATACCCTACTCCATCTTATGAGTTTTGTCTTTAAATTTTGGCATTTTGATATGTTGGGATTGTTGGGTAATTTTGGAAAAGTTTGGGTCTTGGTGTAATTTATAAAAGAAGGGGGTTTTCAAATATTAAAACCCATATGTATGAGAAACATTGAGAAAATGGAACTTATGTTGTATTATTGATGAAATCAAACCTTAGGGTTGATATTGAGAATTTGGGAAAAATGCCCCAATTATTGAAATAAATTAATTGGTATAATTAATTTGAGTAAATATGGAAATGAGGTGAAATCCATGAAATTGGGAAGTTATGGGATTGAATGGTGTAGTTGGATTACTTTTATCACTCACCTATGGAAATGTGGAGATTACACTTGTTTATGCATTTATCTTCTGTTTAGAAATAACTACTTTGAGCTATCGGTGGAGGATAGTCTTGATTGTTGTAGACACATCATGTTGATTAGGGAAACTAAAACTAATCACATTGTATATGATGATTTGGAATAATACATCAAAGTTGTGTATTGATTGAACATGTATATGATAAAGTTTATATGCATTGTGTTGTTTGGGAGGAGATAGGGGATGTAATCCACGGTTTAGGGGAAGATAGGGGATGGACATCTAACCGGACTTTGTTTGATATTGATATAGCACTAAAATGTGTATCATTTGTGAAGTATGGAAGTGATTTTGGCTGAGACTGATACAGCACCAAAATGTGTATCTATTATGAAGTAAGAAATGTTTAATATGAGTTGTTATCCCAATTGAATTGGAAATATTGCTAATTTGAGATGTAATCTCTTTTAAGTTATCTGGCCAGGTTCTGAGCCACGTTTATGAAACAAATTGATGAGTAAAGGAAAGTGAAATGTAACATGGACATGATTGTCATGGAACAGTAATGTGATGTAATTTGTTATAAGTGTTGACCATCTGTCACATGCTATCAGTTTAGGCATTGCTTATATTTGGTTTAGTATATCTCTTCTGGGTTTTGGCTCACCCTATATGGGACATCATTTTCAGGTCCAGGTGATATGCCACCTCCAAGATCATAGCTTGGAAGGTTCTGGGAGTAGAAGACTCTTTTGATTATTTTGTTATCTTTTGATATATTACATGTAAACTCAAGCCAAGGGCTTAATCTGTATTTGAGTTAGTACTCTCTTTTTGTAACCAAGTGTTGGCTTGGAAAGTTGTAAGCCCATAGGGCATTTACTTTTGTTGTCAACATGTAATACTCTTGTACGAACTACTCTGATGAATAGAAAGATGTTTACTTCTTTATATTAGTGCATGTTAAGAATGTTGGGTTTGATGTATTATTTTGAGGGCGTTACAAAACTTTTCATTTTGTCTCTTCAAAATATGGAATTGATTAACTCAAATTCTTCAAAATTTATAATGCATGTAAATATAGAACCCAATTATTTCTTAATTTCAGCTTTTAGCTAAATTATTTATAAAATCTAAGCTTCCATTTCTTACTCAAAATCCAGTTTCTTACAAAATCCATAAGATTAATTCCATAGCTTTCTTAATTTCAAGTTCAATTCCTCAATTCATCCAAATTATATACAATTGAACCTAATTTCTGTCTAATCCCATGAATATAATCTCAAATCCTTCTCAATCTCAAATATTATAAGATGATTATACAAAATCAAACCAAAAATAATTAATTTCTAAGTTTATTTCCATAAACCATGAACCTAGCTTCATTTTCTTCTTCAAACCCATTTCCTCGCAAATTCCATAAAATTGATTTCATAACTTTCTTAATTTCAAGTATTATGTGAAGATTTTACACAAATTGAACATAAATTCCATACCTTAAGCTTTAATTGGCTGAAATTCTCAAGTTTCCTTTCCTTCCTTTGTTATTCTACTTGAGTTCTTCAATTTCTTCTTCCCCTTTTTTTCATTGTCCAACAGCGCTCTCTCTCTCTCTCTCTTTTGGTGCTCCTCTCTTTCTTTCCTTCATATTTTGTTTTCTTCTTTTAATTCTTCTCCAGCACACATAAATACACACACGCACTTGTTGCCTCCAAGGTTCTAGAGGATTCCAACAATTAACTTGTATTATGATTTGATTAGGAATAACTTAGTATATTAATTACATTTTAATTTAATCAAACATCAATTATCTTACTTTAGCACATAATTAAATTAATTATAACCAATCACAAATCCCACCTAATTTAATTAATCTAATTTGACTTCCATCAAAGTTCAATTGATTATATTTAAATTTATCAATCTGAATCAGATTTTTAATTAAACTCCCGAAAGGCTCCAAATATTAAATTAAGATTATTGTCATCATCAATTTTGATTTTCTAAATCATATAAATTTCTAATCAGACTCAAAATTTTCGTCAATAAATTACATATTCAAATTGGACACTCCATAAATAAATTTAATTTATAATAATCACAATTCTCAATCCTTATAATTTAATTACTTTAATTAACTCTAATTTGGACCTAATTAATCGAATCTCAATTTTACTAAACTGAATCGAATATTTAATTAAACTTCCAAATGAGTCCGTAATTAAAATTAAATTGATTCAACTTCTTAATTTCAATTCCTTAAGCCATTTGGACCCTTAATTTCTAATTCCAAAATAAATCTTTAATAGAATCATATACGAATCAGATTCTACAATTCTCATAATTCCCAAATTAGATTAGGATAACGACTAATTAAAATCTCAAATCTCCGTAATTAACCAAATATAAAATATTGCACGTGGCGGGGTCGTCACAATCTCTCCCCCTTAGAAAGTTTGGTCCTCCAAACTTAAGACACTTGTACCTGAAAACGAATCATATAGCTTTGCTTCATTTCATTCTTCTTTTCGGAGTAACTTCCTTACCATTCGATTTTCTCACCACCGAAGTTCGACTCATTCTCATTTATTTGTTGGTGAATAACCCAAATTGGTGATTCATCATAGTCTATATTGTCATCAAGGGTCATTCAGTAATGATCAATAATATGTATTAGACCTTGCAGTCAACCTCATAACATTAAACCACGAAACATATTAATCACAATGTACTATTCTCGCCAATCACTTAATTCATATACTTCAATTCATCTATTCACATGTCTCCAATAATTCACAAATTACCCAAATAATCAAGGCTCAATCTAAAATGATATTCATGATTATGAATCAAAATATTCTATCATTGGCTTCCGCATGAAGCCTTCAAAATACGTTAAGTATCTGATACAATCTTAATAATAAATTCAAATCTTGATCCACAATAATCTGAATATTCATTTTCATACAATTAATGTGCCCTATTGACAAATGGGGATTCACTCATTAGTTCCACAAAAGAATTCATTTATATTCAGAAGCCAAAAATAACTTGCTTATCACACATTATAATAATCCATAAAAAGGACATTGAATTAAATCCATAATACAACATTTCCAATAGTATAGATTCTCCAGATATCAAAGAAACACTTAACACATAATATTAACCCCAATGATCATCTCCTTTTATAATCAAATGAGTCACATAAACGAATGGGTCCTGAACTAATCATACAAATATCTTGCTCACAATGACTTAGGTATTCGAAATAGCGGTCTTAGTACATTGAAGTGTTCTCAGTCTAATTATCTTAGCATTTCAAGTTAAGTTTCATTTATTCGAGCAAATGAACTCTAAACTCTTCAATAGCCGATCAAGCAATTATAAGAATACCAATTCTAACTTAATACTTCTTGCTTTTACTAAACATATTCTTATCGCCACAAATTTCCAAATACGTTCTTTGATTCCCTTGTTGGCTAGCATTACATTGGTATGAACGATTTACAATTTGTTATTCCCGTACTCATTCTAATTCTCATGAGTGTATACATATGAATTTATTTCAATCTTCAAGTGGCATTAAATATATTATCAAATTATTTTTAAAACTAAACTTTGACCTTCTTGATCCTTTGTAAATTAGTCAATTCAAATTCTTTTGTTTCAAGAGGTTCTTTAAGAAATATACACTTATAACTTCGACGAAGAGTAGTATCTTACTTTCTATTATGCATTAACTCTTTTGACTAACACTAGAAGCGAACTTCTTTTCCAACGTTGACAATGCAATCTTAGCAACTAGAATCGTTCTCCTTCCAACTTGAAATAGGCCAACCCTTAGTTACATTTCATTAATTCTAGTATTTTCGATCAAGCTTTAAGTAAACAGATCCTAAATTTATCAAACATTTGGTAGAAAAGATTCATATAACCAAAATCTCAAAATTCTATATACATATCTAAACTACTCCCTCATTTAACAATTGACTTGGTTACTAATCTTTAAACTGACTATCTAACTTGAAATCTCTAAAACTTTACTCTTTTTGAATAATCCTTCATTAGTCGTTTTTATCTCGCCACATTTGAAACATGCTTCCGAAATTCAATAACACACCCCGTATAACACTTGTAACAAATTGAATAATTTGGGGGTGAACTTTTATCTTGCCTAAAATTACTTGTCTCTCCTAATTTTGCTTAACAATTAACACTCCACCTCTTAGTTATATTTTGCAATTCCTTCTTTGACTTAACACTTTACCTTTTCTTTTAATCTTGCGGTTTCCCATAGCACTGTTTCATAGTTTTCATCATATTTTCTAGCACTTCTTCTATTTTGCCCAACTATTCCAATAAGGACTCAACTTCCATTGCATACTTACTTCTCATCATCTTTTCCTAAAATCACAAGTCAAGGGTGGAAAACACTTGGGGTAACATTGGGTAACATGAAACATAACATCACACATTCAACCATAATTAAACAAATTTTTTTTTTTTTTTACAAAGACATTGGTAAGGCAACCTATTCATTCTCATGAAGTTGACCGAGAATTTCCGATTCGAAGCTACGTCGGCCGAACATGATTCCAATCGGACTTTCAAGGTCATCGACAAAAGTATGAAACTCTATGGTTCATGCAGAGGTCCCTCACCCAAATAGTACATCATTTTCATATTAAATAATTTTCTAACTTTCAATCACCATAGTCCTATATACTTCATTGATCATCAAATATTTCACCTTTTCAAATATTCTCATAGTCTAATTTGACATATAACCCATATAGCTTTCATAACTTCCATTAAAGATTTTAATTCCTTGTAATACTGTGTTCCCACAAATCAATATGCTTGTACTCACCAATGTGCTATAATCAAAAATTACATTTCCTTCATAGCATTACAAATTTCACAACAGCTCTTAATTTCAATATTAAACTTATTAAACACACACATCCCAGTCTTCTTTAATCATCGAAATTCCAAAACAACCTTTAATTCTTATAATACTATATTCTCACAAATCATTGTACTCATCAGGGTTCTAGTCAAAATTCTGATTTCCTTATAACATCAAAATTCCACAATAGCTTTAATGTTTTGTCTTAATAAGAAACTCATTAGAATTTCCATAGTAACCTTTAATTCTTAATCTCAATAGTTAGCTTATTAAACAACCTTATACACATTTTTCAGAATGCACAACTGTAGACCGCCCGAACTCGCTCTGCGCGCCCCCCTTTCGGAGAGGGCGTGAATTGGGTTCTAGCTACTACAGTTCGGACTCCTGTCACGGTTCTGAATCTAATCTCACAAAGGGCAATGTGAGACTGATAAATCACCAAAGAGTCCAAATCCGGCAATTGGTTTTGGAAAATCAATTTTAATCAAAAAGCGCCAAACATGGACTGCTTTGCCAGATTTCAAAGTCGCCACCTAAACATTTTGTTTTGGGAAATTTAGGAAACCCTGACTCATGCCTAAGGCCACGTGTCCGTCATCACCAAAGTTGCCTTGGCTCGGAAACTTGGGTACGAGAGAGGAAGGTCCTGAAATGAGCACCCCTGCTCGCCCGATCAAAGATCGGCCTCTACTAACATGATATGTTGTTTTTGAAAACACGTGTTCTTGTTCCGATTATTAGCTAACATTACTACGTGATGCTGTAGACACCCCATTTTTGACCGTCCTCAAGACTTGGATATGCTTGTAGGTACATCCGATTACAAGTTTGATTGCTCGCTGAGCGCTCAACTTTCGCGACGGAATGCCAAGTTTGCTCTTTCCAAACCCTGTTTCCATTATGTCTCATTTTTGGACCATGCCTTGGTCCCTCCATATTGTTGTTTGTGATAGCCTGTCAACTATGGGGAAGGGGCTGCCGACTATGGATTTGGCCCTGTCGGCTATTGATAAGGCTTGCCGGCCATCAATGAGGCACTGTCGGCCACCACTGATGGCCGGCAGGACACCTTGTTTTAGCAGATATTATGTTAGATCTTTTGAGCCAGCTGTTTTTCACTGAGCCATCCTCCATACACGTGTATGGAGGGATGGAGGCCATTTCAAGCTTGTCAAGCAAGCTTTGAATGGCATTGCTCTATATAAGGGGAGGCTCCTCCCCTTTTCCAGAGGTTCGGCATTTTTAGAGACAAGATATCTCTCTCTCTCTGGAATTCTCACCCTCTCTTTCTATATTTGTGTTATATTGCCTCAAAAGTGTATTTTCTCTTCACTTTTGCACACAAACACCTAGTAAAACACCACCATCATTGAGATGAGGTTCTTGGAAGTGTTATTTAAGTTCTGAAAGCTGGTGTTAGGCTGAAGAAGCTGCTATTCTTATTGTTCTTCAAGGGTGAGTCCTATTCCCTCTTCTAAGCTTTGTTTTGGTTGCATATTTGGCCACTTTTGCATGCTTTTTTTGACCTAAGTTTCAACTGAAAAAAGTTCTGTATTTAAGTGCTTAAAATGGTTGTTTAAGGCTTTGTTTGAGTTAGGGGTCGTTTACCCCCTTTGGTGGCTTGTTTGGCCTTGCTTTGTGCCATCTCTTAAGGCCTTTGAGGTCATCTTTATTTGGCCTTATAGCCACTGAAATCCAGTGGATTTTCAGTGGTAAAAACCCTGTTTTGAGGTCCCAAATAGGAGAGGGTGGTCCCCCCTCCTCTTGTCTTGCTTGCTTGTCTTGTTGGCCTATCAAATGAGCATGTGTTTCTACCCTTTTGAGGCTTAGTTCAAGCACTTTTTTGTGACTTTTTGGACCTACCATAACTCTGTTTTGGGCTGGTTTGGTCACCTCTTGTATGCTTCTTGTACTTGTAGTGTAATCCTACTTGTAGCCTTGCAAAGTAACATGTCTTTGTGCCTTGAATTTGCTTAGTTCAAGCATGTTTTTAGCCATTATTTGCCATGCCATAACTTTGTTTTTGGTTGATTTGGTCACCTCTTGCATGCTTTTGGTACTTGTAGTGCAATCATGCTTGTTGGCCTAACATGCTTCATGCTTGTTGGCCTAACATGCTTCATGCTTTTGTTTATCATTCTAGCATGTGTTAGCTTTGCTCCAGCACATTTTTGCCACAGATTTAACATGCTTGAGGTCTATTTTAAGTGGTCTTGGTCATGTATGGCTTGCCTTGTAGGGCTATAGTGCAAATGGCTTTGCTAGTCTTGTGTTTTGAGACCCCTAGCATGCCTTATTTGTGACATTTGCGTGATATAGCATCATTTGATATATGATTTCAAAGCATGTTTCACTGTCATACTCTCATGTTTATCACTCTTTCAATACTTTTGAGAAGTTGAGCATTATGCCTTGTTGGTGAGCCAATGCATGAGCTTATTTTTCTTGCCATCTATGCTACAAGTCTAGCATGTTTTTGCCACTATTTTGACCTGCCTTAGATCTATTTTGAATGGTTAGGGTCATTTGAGCATTGCTTAGTATGGTTGTAGTGTAAAGGGCCTTGCTTAGCTTTGGGTTTTGAGGCCTTTAACATGTTATGCATGTGATGTTTGCATGGTATGACACCATTTAGCAAGTAATTTCAGTGCATATAGTGTAGTCACACTCTCATATACTTCACTTCTTCATAGCTTTTGAGGGTTGTGTATCATGCCTTGCTCATAGGCCAACATGTGTGCACGTTTTTCTAGCATTTTGAGCTTCCATTCCAGCATGCTTAGGCCATTGTTTTGGCATGCATGAGGTCTGTCTATGGCTGGTTTATTCATTTGAGATTGATAATGCATGCCTCTTGAGTGATGCTCTTTATTAGCTTAATGTATTTGGCATTTGAGCATGCATTACATATGTTGTTTGCATTGCATTGTGTTCAATTGGACGTTATATTGAACACAAGGTTGATTGGTCCACTTCATACTCAAAGTGATGAAAGTGAGCCAATCTTCCTTGGTCTCTATTGCCTTTGATCATCCATGATGAGGTAGTAGATTTAGAGTCTTGTTTGCTTTGCATTCATTGAATTTGTACATGTTGGATCTTTGACCATCATGCCCTGAGATGCCTGATTGATGGTTTTGGATCCAACAGTGCCTCTTCCTTGATGTTTTGAGGTGATATGGAGGGGCATAGTACGTACATACCCTTGGGAGACCCTCAATTTCCTCTGTTTTGTGCTTTGTTGCAGCTTGGTGTCATAGCACACCAGTGGCCGACAGTTCTTCATTGTTGGCTGGCACCCATTCATCTGTGGCCGGCAGTGTGCATCCTTGGCTGGCATGAGGGTCGGCAGCAACCATTCATGGTCGGCAGGCCACTGGTGCATCCCCCAACATGGATTTGGTAAGATCCTGCAGCTTCTTAAGGACACCCTGCAGACAGAGCCTTAAGAGAGCAAACCGGAAGGCTTTTCGGGGCAAGAAATTGAATGCGTGCATGCATCTTCAAACAGAGCTGGAGCAGCTTATTTTAAAGCTTTATTTGTTAATTGGCTTGAATTTTAATTTGATTAATTTGTTAATTAGTTAAATGTTGTAATAATTAAGTAGCTTAGTTTAGCTATTTCTTTATTGGTTTGTAATAATTAGTCTAATTAACTTAATTAGATTAGTTGCTTAGCTTAGCTTAGATTAGCTTAGCTTTTATTCAGACCCTCCGTCGAGAGGGCAAATGTTGTAATAAGTGTGCGTGTGTGTGTGAATGTCTTTCAACCCCACGTCTTTCTCCCTTTTACTTATCCGCTTTTGATGGTTAGTTTAGGGCATATTTCAATTAGTATATCTTATGCTTTGCATGTTTGCATCATTCATTTGTCTTGCATGCACTGGGCTCGGCGCATCATTCAAACTACATTGTATTTCAATACCTATTTGAATACATGTATCAATTGTTGCATTCATATGCCATTTAGATAGCCGAGCCTACTTAGTTGCATTTTGCATGTGTTGCATTAGGCATTTCAAACATGGCTAGGATCATGTATTGATTTCTAACATAGCTTCTGTTTTGGCTCGGAGTATACTGTGAGTGTTTATGCTTTAGCATCCTTGCATGTGTGTAAGTGACTGCCATGATAGCATGCTTTCCATGAGACTAACTACTTAAGTGTTTAACTGCATGAATGCTTGTGGATGAAGGCTTTATTACTTGAATTGGAACAATTTATCAAAATGTACGTTTTAAGCCCACTTGAGAGTGGCAAATCATGTTTTCTAAGCCCACTTGAGGGTGGCAAATCCGCGTCTTAGCCTACTTGAGGGTAGCATCTTTCAAACCATTTTCGAAAAACAAACATGAGATGTTTTGTTCCAATTCTTGCGATTAAGTCTATACTTGTGTGCTGTGCGCATCACGTAGTAATGTTAGCTAATAACTGGAATAAGAACACATGTGTTTTCAAAAACAACATATCATGTTAGTAGAGGCCGATCTTTGATCGGGTGAGTGGGGGTGCTCATTTCATGATCTTTCCCTCTCGTACCCAAGTTCTCGAGTCGAGGTAACTTTGGTGATGACGGACACGTGGCCTTAGGTATGAGTCAGGGTTTCCTAAATTTCCCAAAATAAAATATTTAGGTGGCGACTCTGAAATCTGGCAAAGCAGTCCATGTTTGGCACTTCTTGATTAAAATCGATTTTCCAAAACGATTTGTCGGATTTGGACTCTTTAGTGATTTATCAGTCTTACATTGCACTTTGTGAGATTAGATTCAGAACCGTGACAGGAGTCCGAACTGTAGTAGCTAGAACTACAATCCACGCCCTTTCCAAAAGGGGGGCGCGCGGAGCGAGTTTCGGGCGGTCTATAGATGCGCACAGCACACAAGTATAGACTCAATCGCAAGAATTGGAACAAAACATTTCATGTTTGTTTTTCGAAAATGGCTTGAAAGATGCTACCCTCAAGTAGGCTAAGACGCGGATTTGCCACCCTCAAGTGGGCTTAGAAAGCATGATTTGCCACTCTCAAGTGGGCTTAAAACGCACATTTTGATGAATTGTTCAAATTCAAGCAATGAAGCCTTCATCCACAGGCATTCATGCAGTTAAACACTTAAGCAGTTAGCCTCATGGCAAGCATGCTATCATGGCAGTCACTTACACACATACAAGGATGCTAAAGCATAAACACTCACAGTGTACTCCGAGCCAAAACAGAAGCTATGTTAAAAATCAATGCATGATCCTAGCTATGTTTGAAATGCCTAATGCAACACATGCAAAATGTAGGCTCGGCTATCTAAGATGGCATATGAATGCAACAATTGATACATGTATTCAAATAGGTGTTGAAATACAATGCAGTTTGAATGATGCGCTGAGCCCGGTGCATGCAAGACAAATGAATGATGCAAACATGCAAAGCATAAGGTATGCTAATCAAAACGTGCCCTAAACTAACTATCGAAAGCAGTTAAATAAAAGGGGAGAAAGAAGTGGGGTTGGAAGACATGCACACACACACACACGCACCCTTATTACAATATTGTGCCCTCTCGAAGAAGGGTCCGAATAAATAAGCTAAGCTAATCTAAGCTAAGCTAATCATAACTAATCTAATTAAGCTAATTTGACTAATTATTACACAACCAAATAAAGAAATAGCTAAACTAAGCTACTTAATTATTACAACATTTAACTAATTAACAAATTAATCAAATTACAAATTCAAGCTAATTAACAAATAAAGCTTTAAACTAAGCTGCTCCAGCTCTGTTTGAAGATGCATGCACGCATTTGGTTTCTTGCCCCGAAAAGCCTTCGTGTTTGCTCTCTTGAGGCTCTGTTTGCAGGGTGTCCTTGAGAACTTGCTGCTGAAACTTACCAAACCAAAGCTGGGGAGTGCACCAGTGGCCTGCCGGCCATGAAAGGTGGCTGCCGGCCAAAGATGGGCCTCTGCCGGCCAACAATGAGAGGGTGCCGGCCATCAATATGGCACTGCCGGCCACTGATGTGCTGCGACACCAAACTGCAACAGAGCACAAAACAGAGGAAATTGAGGGTCTCCTTAGGACATGTCTGTGCTATGCCTCTCTTTATCACCTCCAAACATCAAATGAGAGGCACCATTGGATCCAAAACCATCAACCGAGCATCTCAATGCATGATGGCCAAAGATCTAACTTGCACAAATTCGATGAATGCACAACAAACAAGACACTAAGACCACGGCCTTATCATGAGTGATTAAAGGCAATGGAGACAAAGGGGATTGGCTTACTTTCATCACTTTGAGTATGAAGTGGACCAATCCACCTTGTGTTCAACATAACGTCTGGTTGAACATGATGTAATGCAAACAACATATATAATGCATGCTCAAAAGCCAAATACATTTAGCTAGTAAAGAGCATCACTCAAGAGGCATGCATTATCAATCTCAAATGACTAAACCAGCCATGAACAGAGCTAAACCATGCCAAAATAATAGTCTAAACATGTTGAAATGGAAGCTCAAAATGCTAGAAGAACATGCACACATGTTGGCCTATAAGCAAGGCATAATACACAACCCTCAAAAGCTATGAAGAAGTGAAGTATATGAGAGTGTGTCTACACTAAATGCACTGAAATTACATGCCAAATGGTGCCATACCATGCAAACATCACATGCACAACATGTTAAAGGCCCCAAAACTCAAAGCTAGTCAAACCCCTTTACACTACAACCATATTAAACAATGCTCAAATGACCTTGGCCACACAAAATAGACCTAAGGCAAGTCGAAACAATGGAAAAAACATGCTAGACTTGCAACATAGATGGCAAGAAAGATATGCTCATGTATTAGCTCACAAACAAGGCATAAAGGCACAACTCTTAAACACAATGAAAGAGTGATAAACATGAGAGTATGACAGTGAAACATGCTCTGAAATCACATATTAGATGATGCCATATCATGCAAACAACCCAAGTAAGGCATACTAGAGGGCCTAAAGCACAAGGCTAGTAAAGGCCAACTCTACTATGGCCCTACAAGGCAAGCCGTACATGACCAAGACTACTTGGAATAGAGTTAGAGCATGCTAAAACATTAGCAAAAATGTGCTGAGATAGAGCTAATACATGCTAGAATGATGGACTAACTCTTTAGGCATTCAAGGCTATTAAGCAAGATTACACTACAAGTGTAAGAAACAAGCAACCAATGACTAAACCAGCCTGAAACAGAGTTATAGCAGGTCCAAAAAGTCGCAAAAACATGCTTGAACTAAGCCTCAAGAGGATAGAAACACATGCTCATTTGGTAGGCCAACAACACATGCTAACAAGACAAGAGGAGGGGGGACTCCCCCCTCCTATTTGGGACCTCAAAAAAAGTTTTCTACCACTGAAATTCCTTTGGAATTTAGTGGTTTTAAGGCCAAAAAGAAGTTGTTTGAAAAGCTTGAAAGATAGCTCAAAAGGCTTTACAAGCCAAGGAGCAAAAGGAGGACACACTCCCTAGCCAAACAAGGCTTAAACCACCATTTTAGAACCTCAAAATCAGAGTTTTTTACAGTTGAAAACCAGCCTTGAAATGGTGGAAAGAGATGGCAAAGCAAGTGTGAAAGACAAACTTAAAGGGTGAAAGTTTTACCTCTTCAAGCCAAGCACACTTTAGGCCACAAAACCAAGTCAAAATCACCTTAAGGAGCTCCAAGAAGGCCTTGTAGAACCTCAGCTCAAAGATCAACAACTTTCATCAAGGGTTGATAGGCCAAGGGATAGTGTATCTATACTTGCAAGCTCCTATGCACAAAGGTTCTTGAGAGGGAGAAATGTAGAGAGAGAGGCTCCAAAAACTCTTCCTAAAATGTTCTAACCCTTGAATATGAGATATAAGGCTTCAATATATAGCAAAAAGAGAGCCTTAGGTCGAAAATATCTCAAGAGGGATAGCTGGAGCAAGCAGGAGCAAAATATCTGCCAAAAACTGCTTTCTGCCATCTGTGGCCGGCACATGACCATTGATGGCCGGCACTTGACCATTGTTGGCCGGCATAGGACACCATTAGATGGAAGGGGGCCGGCCTTGGCCAGTCATGGCCGGCACATGGCCCAAAAATCCCATTTATGGCCCGCATTCTCCACCTTTGGTTTGATAGAAAAAACTACTTTTTGGTCCCGACTTCAACCAGACATAACTCCTTCATCTGGACTCCTTGTCAGGTCATTCATGAGCCTAAATTGTAGCCTTGGAAGTCTTCTTTCCAATGGTGGAAGCCTCACTTCAAAATTCCAAGTGTGCAAAAAGTTATGCTGTTTTGGTGAAACTGCTCAGTTTCGATCCTTCCGGAATCATGCCGAACTTCTCCCAACTAGTTTGTTTCTCTCCTCTCCTCTTTTCTTCAGCTCCAAACCCCTAAACAAGGTGTTTTGAAAGATTTTTCAGGGATTTCATCTCTCTTTCATTCATTTCCACTTTGTCCTTTTGCTCAGTTTACCGAAAAGCGCAATATTTAACAAAATGCGAGCGTCGAAACATAGTAGGAACTTTTTCAAAAACTATTTTGAAAGAGAGGGTTTCAAGGTCTAAAATCTTTTGATCAAGATTTTTTTGGTCCAAAAAGAGGTGTTAGGTTGGGATTTGATGCTCTCCTGCCAAAGAAATCGAACCTTTGCCCTGCATATCTTTCACCACCAAGTAAACCATCAGTGGCGCCTAAGTCTTAAGGGTGGTAAAAAATGGGGTGTCTACAGTTGCCTCTCTTTGACAGAGCTCGAAGTCATGAAATGACGTGAGTGAATGTCAAAACCCAGAGATGACCCATTTTTGACAAGGCCGAAGACTTGGACGAACAAATAAAATGAAAATACAGAAACAAATAGTTGCGCCCGCAGGCTGTTACGTATCTGTAGACACCCCATTTTGACCGGCCCTAAGACTTGGGCATTTTATTTTGACCACCCTCACCAGAAAAATCAAATTGAAATTTTAAATCCCGAAACTTACCCATTTTGGTCAAATTAAAATATTTTTATTTGAATTTATAATTTTGTATAATTTTATATAATTTTATGTGTTTGTACAAATTTTTAGGTGTGTTTATATAAATTGACATGTGATATTTGATAAAAAAAAAAAAAAGAAAATAACAAAAAAAGAAATATCATGGGGCGGTGGTGCAAAATATTCTTTTGGAAAAAAGAGGGAGGTGGTGGAGGAGTTTTAAAATGGATGATATGATTTTTTGATAAGGGACAACGCACATTTACATTATATCTCTCTGGGTGGGGATTAATAAAACAAAAAAAAAGCTAAACACATGCATACACGAGGCACACACTCAACACCCACGAGGCACACGGGCTCTCTCTCTCCTTCCATACAGACACTAGAGCTTCAACACTGAGGGGAGGGCAGCTAACACAGGCACTAGACTCACTCTCTCTCTCTCGGCTTGGTGAAGAGGGGGATACAGAGACTCAACACTCAGATAGACACACACACACCCATTTGGAGGGGAGAGACAGCACACATAGACACACCATCAACACTCATCTCTCTCTCTCTCTCTATCTGCTAACACCACACCTCCCATGCACAACCCACCTCTCACACCATACACAGATACACGGTTTAGAGAGGAGAGAGACGGCACCACGTCCACGGCTTGACACACAACCACAACACATGCATCACACAGCAGCTCCCTCTCTCTGAATCTCTCTAGAATACAAACCCAAACCAACCTCTCTCTCGGCTCCCTCTCCCTCGGCTATCTTGCAGCACCACACCACACACTGCCATAGACACCATCAACTTCACCGCTGCACACACATCACACACACACACATGCAACACACACACTCAAGACCACCCACACACACACCATGTACGGGCATGCACCCTAAAATACACCATGCACTCGACACACCACACACACCCACTGTGATCTCTCTCTCTCTCTCTCTGGTTATTCCGTTCGGCCTGTATATATCCAGTCGCGCTGTGTTTTGTTGTGTAAAACCAACTGCCTTGCTAGTCAGTTGGTGTGCTTGTATGTGAGGCTTCGTCTAGAAGAGCTGCAGCACCAGTGGGTTTTCTCCATTGGATAAAGCTTTGCATCTGTATAGTAGATGAAGTCAGAGTCTATGGATCTAGGCCGGCGTTGATAATTCACCGACTCAGTTGCAGAGAATTTATCTCCGTGTAAGCTTCATTGCTCCTGCCTCCCCGGTGAGTTCGAATGGTTTGCTGCTGTTCTGAGATGGGTTATGCCATGGCTTCGAAGTCCTGAGTTCTTATCCATGGCTGTTGTAATGGTCAGGAATGAGTTGAGGGAGACGAGTGGCTACACACGTTTACTTACGTGTGTGAAGGAAGTTGGTGCTGCATGTGAAAGATCTTTGAATTTTGGACAAACCAGTGAGTGGTTTCTATATCCGTGGGCTGGTATGTATGTGCGAAGGAGGGTGCTACAGTTTGGTATATACATATATATTATATATGCAAGTGGTTCGCGTCCTGTTCTTTTGAGATTGTTGTCTGTTCTCTTCCTTGGGCCCACAAATTTGTTCTTAGTAAAAAAGTCACTGATTATTTTGATGACTCAAATTTTATTGAAGAAAGGGAGTGTGGATTACTGAGTTGGGTTCTTAATTGGGGTAGTCTGGCTCCCCGAAATACATGAAGTTTTATTTTATTTTATTTTTTTTTTTTGAGAGTCTATGAGGATTTTTTCTATTTTGCTGTAATATTTGTTTTCTTCCTCTTCCTTTATTCAGATATGTAATAATTTATGTGTTGTAATAATCCCCCATCCCGCTTCTTTCTATCCCATTCTTTTATCGCTTTCCCTAACTGTACATATGTATATATCTAACATGTCATGCATATCCCTGCTTTACATTCATGTCTCGCGCATTAAGATTCGACTACATTTACATGTGTGGATTTAATCAATTCTTCTGTGATTCTATGCACTAGCTCATGTTATTGAGATGATTCACATGCCATATTTCAGAAGCCGAATCTTTAGTGCATCTCATGAGTGAATTGCATTAGGATTCTGTATATAAGATCAAGCATATTTTACTAACTTTGTTTTGTAGTTATTCGAGGGACGTCGGTAAATCTGTGAGTTTTTATGCTTTAGCATCTCATTTGTGTGTGATTTTCTTATTATGTTTAGCATCCTACCATGTGGCTATTTGCTTAAGTAATAAACTGTTTGAATGCCTGTGGATGAAGGCTTGTTACTTAAATTGGAATGATTCAATAAATGTACGTTTTAAGCCCACTTTGCAGTGGCAAATTCACAAACTTTAAGCCCACTTTGTCAAGTGGCAAATTCAAACCTTTTCGACAAACAAATATGAAATTGAATTGTTCCAATTTGAGCAAACTAGTCTATACTTGTATGCTTCACATAGTAAATTTTAGGATTTACTAAAATAATCAGAACATGAACATATAAAAGAAAATAAAAAGTCATATCATGGTTTAGTAGAGGCCAATCTTTTGATCGGGTGAGCGGGGGTGCTCATTATTGACCTTCCCCTCTCATACCTAAGGTTCCGAGCCAAGCATCCTTGGTTACGACGAACAGTGGCCTTGGCACCGAGTCATGGGTTTCCTAATTTCCCAAAATATTAGGTGGCGACTCTGAAATCTGATGACGCAGTCCATTTTTGACAAAATTACAATAAAATGGATTTTCAATAAAAGTTGCCAAATCTGGACTCTCATCTATGTTTCACATTGCACTTGTGAGACTAGATCAAAGAGATCTTGGGAGTCCGAACTGTTTAACGCCGCGGGTACCCCCCGGGCATGTTATAGTATCCCTTTACAAGGAATCAAACCAGCGTAGTTCAGGGGGAAGATGCAAACGATATGCACGATGGAGAACATAACTTATGATCATGCAATGAGGGTTGTAATGAAACATCTAGATGCAAATGTTATGCAAAGAAATGCTACAGCAAACTCGTACATAAGTAAATAAACATGAACCAAACCACATCTCATGCAGAAAGGATGTAAGAAAATTATGCAATCTTACCGAACGTGTGATAGATACACGAAGTGGGCATATGTGATAGATACACAAAGCGAACGTGTGATAGATACACAAAGTGAGCATGTGTGATAGATACACAAAGTGAACGTGTGATAGATACACAAAGTGAGTATGTGTGATAGATACACAAAGCGAACGTGTGATAGATACACAAAGTGAGCATGTGTGATAGATACACAAAGCGAACGTGTGATAGATACACAAAGTGAGCATGTGTGATAGATACACAAAGTGAGCATGTGATAGATACACTAAGTGAACGTGTGATAGATATGCAAAGTGAGCATGTATGATAGATACACAAAGCGAATGTGTGATAGATACACGAAGTCAAGAGAGTGTGATAGATACACTAAATGAACAAAATGTGATAGATACACTAAGTGAAGAGAGTGTGATAGATACACTAAATGAACAAAGTGTGATAGATACACTAAGTGAGCAAAGTGTGATAGATACACTAAATGAACAAAGTGTGGTAGATACACTAAGTGAGCATGTGTGATAGATACACAAAGGGAACGAAGTGTGATAGATACACTAAGTGAAGAGAGTGTGATAGATACACTAAATGAACAAAGTGTGATAGATACACTAAGTGAAGAGAGTGTGATAGATACACTAAATGAACAAAGTGTGATAGATACACTAAGTGAACAAAGTGTGATGGATACACTAAATGAACAAAGTGTGGTAGATACACTAAGTGAGCAAAGTGTGGTAGATACACTAAATGAACAAAGTGTGATAGATACACTAAGTGAAGAGAGTGTGACAGATACACTAAATGAACAAAGTGTGATAGATACACTAAGTGAAGAGAGTGTGATAGATACACTAAATGAACAAAGTGTGATAGATGCACTAAGTAAAGAGAGTGTGATAGATACACTAAATGAACAAAGTGTGATAGATACACTAAGTAAGCATGTGCGATAGATACACAAAGTAAACATGTGCAATCTTTTATCGAGACATAATCAATCTTAACCGGAACTTCTCTGAATGAACTGTACATACAATGTCGTCTGGTTGTGCTAGCTTCAAATGAACCGAACATACAATATCGTGGTTTACGCCGTTGGGGATCTTCTGCTTTTTGATTGTGCTTCCAAACCACAGTTACTACCTTTCCTTCCTGGCCATGTTCACAATTTTCCCTATTCTCCAACGGGGTGACAGACTAGGTTGGTTCAGTATCCAGAATTGAGGTGCATACCCGATACCTCAACCTATGGGGCTTCCATACAGATTTCAAGCCGAGGACACATCCCTGGGTATTTAAACTAGACTTTAGTCTTGGAAATCCCGAACCTTTGCATTCTAGGCATGGGCCATTCGAACTCTAGTTTCCACTGTCGCAGTTGGTCTCCTAGGAACTCATTGCAAACACATCCAAGATGTCTCTGACAGGGAAATGGTGCTTGGAGAGAGCACTTCTGATCGCCATTCTGGCTTGAAGCAGGCTTAAGCTTGAGCTTGAGCTTGAGGTAGAGGCACACTCATACTTCGGAGCATTGACAAGGCCCGAAAAGGTACATCCGGAATGCAATCTCGGAATTTACAGAAGTTGAAACAAACTCAGATGCTCCAAATTTTTCCTCTTTTCTTTTGCTTTGTAGTCTGGAACCCATGTAGCTTCAGATAGGTTCTAGTTTTATTGTTCTCATATGACTTGGGTTGAACCCTGCAGTTTTATGAAAGAAAAAATCCTGTTTTGTACAAATGTGGAGAATGGCACAGCACTTCGAGCACAAAACAATTTATTTTGAAACTGAGAGATGAGTTATCAATCGGGTATTAAGCCTACGACTGACCACAGTCAAAATGACTCAACAAAAAGAAAACGAAAGTAAAACAACCTAAACACATCTATTGACACTCGAAACGACTCAAAACAAGAATCGAGACAAACAAAACAACAAACACAACACTCAGATGTGTTCCAACAGTGGGAGACCTCTCAGTTCACGAGGAGCTTGTTTCTTCGGGTATTGTTTCCCACGTTTTCTTATTTGTGATTCTCACATCACTCTGGTACTCAATCTCTAGTTTTCTGTAAAAGCCCTTTTCTCACTTTTTTCCTCAGCGCGCATCTCTCTATTCTTTAATCTCTCTGATTTTTTTATCCCTCCCCTGGGTGGTTGATGGATAAAAAAGAAGTTGTGGGCTCTTGCCCTTAGTATTCAACTAGATTCTCATTCTTCTGCTCACAACAATGAGCTTTCCCACAGAGGGGTTGTGATGCGACAGGATGCGTAGCAGATTGCAACTGACATCGGTTGATGATGCCCCTGGTTTAACTTGATCGAGGTAAGTTACAACATGCCCCACCAGCTAGGCATGCAGTTGATTGGTCTCACACATTGCATTTTCTACGTCCCCATTCTGGGTCAGACGCCAATTTGGGTGTGATCGTCTGGATGAAGGAACTGAATATCCCGATCCAGTTCGTGCTTTACACTTGGCTTGATACCTCGCTGCTTGGAGGATGAGAGAATTTTTAGCCCTCTGCTGTTAGCTTCAGTCGTGCCCTTTTCTAGCAAGTATGGTGCCTCTTCCGGCAAGTATGGTGCCCTTTCTGGCAAGTATGCTGACAATGGGGGAACAGACAGGAAACCTGGCTCAACTGTGCCCCTAGTTCATCATTTTGACCATTTTTTGTTTTTGTTTTGGTTTTCTGCTCAAACAATTTTGATCAACATGAGAGTTAGATTAACATACTTATTCGATTTTCTGATTTGAAATCATGCAAGTCAGGTTTTGAGCACTGAAAATTTTCCTTTTTTGGGTCCAAGAAATGGTCCAGTTTTGGAAAAATGGAATAATTTTCAAGAGAATTAGTCAACCTCATTAAAAATTCTCAAAAACTATTTTTACAAATGGCCACTGCTTGACTAACATAGAATTTACTCTTGAGATGCATAACCTCAGATCCAAAACAATGGAAAATTGCCCCTTGTCTAAAAGGCACTACACGGCAATGGAAAGTTGCCCCATTGTCTGAATGGCACCACAACACACTGGAATCAGTCCTCAAAGTGACGATCACAACCAAACTCTTGGATACAGAAACGACAAAGATGACCCGTTCAATCTCATGGACAGACAGTTGAATTTGAAGTGTTTACGACTGGACTTCAGAATGAAATTGCCTACGTATCCCACAGATGGGAATCAAGCCTTACGTAGTTCGGGGTTAAGGTACACTTGGGTATTAACCTCTCCTTTTACGCTCTAACTTTTGCCAAAGCCGCCCTTTCGGGTTTTCAACCTTGCGAGCTTTGTTTTTCATTTCTTTTCTTTTCTTTTGTTCTTTTCTTCTTTTTTCATTTTTGTTCTTTTCTTCTTTTTTTTTCTTTTGTCTTTTTCTTTGCTCTAACTTTTGCCTGGGTCGCCCTTTCGGGTTTTCAGCCCAGCAAGCCTCTCAAGGGTAAAAAGTGTAACATGTCCATGTTGAATGGTCGCAGGATCTCGAAGCCATCTGAATCCAGGAAAATGGCTGCTATTTGCTGATGATGTAGGAGTCCATCTAATGGGGGCTGAATTTGTCCCTAGTGTTGTGGATAGGAACTCGATTGTCCTTCAACAATAAATTTTCTTCTCTCCGTTTCTCGAATTTGGCTTTCTGGCCAGTCTTCATTGACTTGCGGAATGACCCATCTTTTGAATCTTTGAGCACATCTGACATTTTTGCCCCTAGTTCAAGGGCTATTTCTGATTCAGCTTTGCAAGCTTCCTTTGATGACCTCTGATCGTCTTGATTTGACTTTCTTGCCCCTAGTTCGAGGGCTGCTTCAAACCTGGCTTAGCGGGCCTCCTTTGATGTCATACGACCTTATTGTCCCGAGTTTATGGGTTGTTTCAAATCTGGCCATACAAGCCTCACATTGTGGTTGACCGTTGAACAATCTGAATCCAAGTTCAAGGTTTGAAAACAAAAGGGGTTGAGTCTTGAGGCTGAGAGCGATCCTATGGTGCACAATCTCGAGATCAATTCCACACAGGTCTTCGCAGGACCACGCAAAACATTTTTTGAAATCTTTTAAGAAAGCGACTAGTCGCTCGTACTGAAGACAATGCAGAACCAATCTGGATCAAGCCAGGATCCTTCTCAGTACTCATATTAACAAACATGATCTCATTCATTAAGGGCTTAGCACGCCTCTCTTGCTCTCAATTGATCAAATTTTTGCAAATCCAGAGGAATTCCTCCCTCTTTGTTTTCATCACAGCATTCAAAAAAGTTTTGAAAAACTTAGGTCAATGCAATGATTTCAAGGCACAGAAAAGGTAGGTGAAAATGCACTGCCGTTTCATTCAAATCTTTTGGCACAACTGGCGCAATGGTAGAAGCAAACTCAAAAAGGGTGAAAATCACTGCTGTTTCATTCAGATCTTCTGGCGTAACTGGCTCTATGGCAGAAACAGACTCAAAAGAAAGAGTGTAAAAAAACAAAACAAGAAAGTGATGTCCAAGGTAACACACCCGAAATCACCCGACTCTAACACAATAGGACTGACTCGCTACAAAAAGACAGACTCAACTGACTCAGTACAAAAAGACTGACTTAATAGAATCATGCATCCTAATGTGGCATAGAACATGCTCTGGCTCGCGCCACGTAGAATATTGCATGTTGTGCTTAAAACATGTTTCTAACATTTTGTCATGCTTATCTTGTGTAGAACATGCACTCTTTCCATATCATGCTTGTTAAGCTTATTTCTTATGCAGGCACGATATTGTATGTACGGTTCATTCAAAGCTGGCGTAACCAGACGATACTTTATGTATGGCTCATTCAAAGCTAGCGCAACCAGACGATATTGTATGTATGGTTCATTTAGAGGAGTTCTAGATGAGACTGCTCCTGTCCTTTGATCCGACTCCTTGTTGGTTAGAAACATTCGGGTACGCCCGGTGTTTACACCACTCCTTGTTGGTTAGAAACATTCGGGTACGCCCGGTGTTTACACCACTCCTTGTTGGTTATAAACATTCGGGTACTCCTGGTGTTTGTACCACCCCTCGTTGGTTAGAAACATTCGGGTACGCCTGGTGTTTACACCACTCCTTGTTGGTTAGAAACATTCGGGTACGTCGGGTGTTTACACCACCCTTGTTGGTTAGAAACATATGGGTACGCCTGGTGTTTACACCACTCCTTGTTGGTTAGAAACATTCGGGTACTGTAGACTGCCCAAACTCGCTCTGCGCGCCCCCCTTTCAGAGAGGGTGCGAATTGTGTTCTAGTTACTATAGTTCGGACTCCTGTCATGGTTCTGAATCTAATCTCACAAAGTGCAATGTAAGACTGATACATCACCAAAGAGTCCAAATTCGGCAAATCGTTTTGGAAAATCGATTTTAATCAAGAAGTGCCAAACATGGACTGCTTTGCCAGATTTCAGAGTCGCTACATAAATAATTTATTTTGGGAAATTTAGGAAACCCTGACTTGTGCCTAAGGCCACGTGTCCGTCATCACCAAAAATGCCTCGGCTCGGGAACTTGGGTACGAGAGGGGAAGGTCCTGAAATGAGCACCTCCGCTTGCCCGATCAAAGATCGGTCTCTACTAACATGACATGTTGTTTTTGTAAACACATGTGTTCTTATTCCGGTTATTAGCTAACATTACTACGTGATGCCCACAACACACAAGTATAGACTAAATTGCTCGATTTGGAACAAAACATCTCATGTTTGTTTTCGAAAATGGTTTGAAGTTGCTACCCTCAAGTAGGCTAAAATGCAGATTTACCACCCTTAAGTGGGCTTAAAACGCACATTTTGATGAATTGTTCCAATTCAAGCAATGAAGCCTTCATCCACAGGCATTCATGCAGTTAATCACTTAAGCACATAGCCTCATGGCAAGCATGCTATCATGGCAGTCACTTACACACATGCAAGGATGCTAAAGCATAAACACTCACAGTGTACTCCGAGCCAAAACAGAAGCTAGTTAGTAATCAATGCGTGATCCTAGCTATGTTAACAATGCCTAATGCAACACATGCAAAATGCAACTAAGTAGGCTCAACTATTCTAAGATGGCATATGAATGCAACAATTGATACATGTATTCAAATAGGTATTGAAATACAATGCAGTTTGAATGATGCGCCGAGCTTGGTGCATGCAAAACAAAATGAATGATGCTCGCATGCAAGCATAAGGTATGCTAATCGAAATATGCCCTAATCTAACCACCGAAAGCTGATAAGTTAAAGGGAGAAAGACGTGGGATTGGAAGACATGTATCACACACACGCACACTTATTACAAAATTTGCCCTCTCGATGGAGGATCCGAATGAAAGCTAAGCTATTCTAGGCTAAGCTACTTAACTAATATAATAATCTAATTAGACTAATTATTACACAACCAAAACGAATAACTAGCAAACCAATTACTAATTATTACAATACTTAACTAATTAACAAATTAACTAATTAAATTACAAATTGATGCTAACTAACAAGTAAGCATTAAACTAAGCTGCTCCAGCTCTGTTCGAAGAAGAAGAGGATGCATGCTCGGTTGCCGCTCCGAAAAGCTCTCCGGTTGCTCTCTTGAGGCTCTGTTTGCAGGGTGTCTTCAAGAACTTGCTATTGGATCTCACCAAAACAGTGCTGAGGAGTGCACCAGTGGCCTGCTGGCCATGAATGGTTGCTGCCGACCCTCCTACCGGCCAAGGATGTGTAGTGTCGGCCACATATGAAGAGGTGCCGGCCATCAATGAAGAACTGCTGGCCACTGGTGTGCTGTGACACCAAGCTGCAACAGAGCACAAAACAGAGGAAATGGAGGGTCTCCTAAGGATATGTACGTACTATGCCCCTCCATATCACCTCAAAGCATCAAGGGAGAGGCACCGTTGGATCCAAAACCATCAATCAAGCATCTCAATGCATGATGGTCAAAGATCCAACATGTACAAATTCAATAAATGCATGACAAACAAGACACTTAGACCATCTCCTTATCATGAGAAATCAAAGGCAACGGAGACCAAGGGAGATTGGCTCACTTCATCACTTAAAGTATGAAATGAACTAATCCACCTTATGTTCAACACAACATCCGATTGAACACAATGCAAAGCAAGCAACATGACATGCAAACAACATGCCAATCTTGGCATGAAATGCAAGACTCTAACATGCAAACACTCACGCACAACATGCTAGAATACTTAAGCATTAAAAGCTAGTGAAAGACACAACACTAGAATCATGCAAAGCAATACTCGATGGACTAAACCAACACCAAACAGACCCCATGCATGCCAAAACAATGGCAAAATCCTGCTGGAAATGAAGCACCAAAAGCTACAAACAACATGCTCATGCATTGGCTCGCAAGCTAGGCATTAAACACAACTCTCAAACACAATCAAAGAGTGATATGCATGAGAATATGGCAATGCTATATGCTCTGAAATCAAGTGTTAAATGATGCCAAATCATCCAAATATCTCAAATAAGGCATGCTAGAGGGCTCAAAACTCAAGACTAGCTAAGGCACTTGCACCATAGCCATATCAAGCAAGCCTCAAAGGACCAAGATTACTCAAAACAGTCCTAAAACATGTCAAAATAAGGCCAAAAACATGCTTGAACATAGCCAACATATGCTAGAATAAAAGGCCAAAACACCAAGTAAGCTAGGCCAATGAGCATGATTACACTACAAGTGTAAGAAACAAATGAGGGATGCTCTAACCAACCAAAAACAAAGTTGTATCATGGCAAAATAAGACCAAAAACACATTGAGATGGTAGCCCAAAAGTTTAGGCAAGCTTGCATACAAATTAGCCCATGATCAAGACATAAGACACAACTCTCTAAAAGCATTGAAAGTGTGAAACACGTGAGAGTATGACTACACTACACACACTGAAATCATGTGAGAAATGAGGTCAAAGCATGCACACAACTCAAGTAAAGCATGCTAGATACTTTGAAACTCAAAACTAGTGAGCAAGATTGCACTATGGCTATACAAAGCAAGTTCCAAATGATCAAGACCATCCAAAACAGAGCTATGGCATGTCAAAATATGAGTAAAAGCCTACTGGAATGGAGCCAAAACATGCTAGGATGGTAGGCCAAAGTGGCAAGCATGTAAGGCTAAAAGGCAAGATTACACTACAAGTGTAAAAAGCATGCATGAGGTGACCTAACCAGGCCAAAACAGTGTTATGCCATGCTAAAATAAGGCCAAAAATAAGTTGAGAACAAGCCAACACATGCTAGAAAAACATGCTTAATCATTAGGCCAACATGGCATGCAACCAAGAAGCAAGGAGGGGAGGTCACCTCCTCCCCACTTTGGACCTCAAAACAACATTTCTACCACTGAAAATCCATTGGATTTTAGTGGTTAAAAGGCCAAACAAAAGTTACCTCAAAGGCCTTAAAAGATGGCACCTAGCTCAAGCAAATAAGGCACACAAGGGGGTGAAACACCCCCAACACCAAAGAGACCTCAAACAACCATTTTAAACACTTGAAAATAAAGCTTTTGTAGTTAATAACCAAGCCTAAAACAGCATGCAAGGAGGGCTAACATGGTATACAAAAATATGCCTAAAAGAGGAATATGCTCACCATTGAAGTACAACAGCAAGACAGGTCTTTTTCTGAGCCAAAACCAGCCTTTTGAGTTCCAAACAAACCTCCAAAAGTCTCAGCTCCAAGGTAGTGGTGGTTGACTAGGTGTTCATTTGCAAAAATGTGAAGAAAACACACTTTAAGGCACTATTGAGCACAATATAGAGAGAGAGTGTGAGAATTCTAGAGAGAGGATGGGATTTTTGCTCTCAAAATTCAGAACCTCTGGAAAGGGGGAGGAGCCTCCCCTTATATAGAACAATGCAATGCAAAGCTTGCTTGACAAGTTTGAAATGGCCTCTATCTCTCCATACACATATGGAGGATGGCTCAGTGAAAAACAACTGGCTCAAAAGATCTGAAATAATATCTACTGAAACAAGGTGTCCTGCCGGCCATCAGTGGTGGCCGACAGTGCCTCATTGATGGCTGACAGGCCTTATCAATGGCCGGCAGGGCCAAATCCATGGTCGGCAGCCCCTTCCCCATGGTCGGTAGGCCATCACAAACAACAATATGGAGGGACCAAGGCATGGTCCAAAAATGAGACAGAATGGAAATAGGGTTTGGAAAGAGCAAACCTGGCATTCCGTCGCGAAAGTTGAGCGCTCAGCGAGCAATCAAACTTGTAATCGGATGTACCTGCAAGCACATCCAAGTCTTGAGGATGGTCAAAAATGGGGTGTCTACAATTGCCCCTCTTTGACAGAACTCAGAAGTCATGAAATGACGGGAGTGAAGGTCAAAGCCTAGAGACGACCCATTTTTGACAAGGCCGAAGACTTAGACAAATAGGCCAGATAACAAAAAGATGTGCCCGCAGGTAGGGGCAAAATACAAATGACATGCACAATGCAGAACATAACTTATGATTATGCAAAGAGGGCTGTAATGAAACATCTAGATGCAAATGTTATGCAAAGCAGCTACAACAAACTCATACATAAACAAGTAAGTAAACACGCCACGCGTGGGAATTACAGACCGAACTACATTTCATGTAGAAAGGATGTAAGAAAATTATATAATCTTAGCGAACGTGTGATAGATACACAAAGCAAACGTGTGATAATACACGTAGTGAGCATGTGTGATAGATACACAAAGAGAAGATGTGATAGATACACAAAGTGAACAAAGTGTGATGGATACACAAAGCGAGCATGTGTGATAGATACACAAAGTGAGCAAAGTATGTTAGATACATTAAGTGAAGGAAGTGTGATAGATACACTAAACGAGCATGTGTGATAGATACACAAAGCGAACATGTGCGATAGATACACAAAGTGAAGAAAGTGTGATAGATACACTAAACGAGCATGTGTGATAGATACACAAAGTGAATATGTGCGATAGATACACAAAGTGAACAAAATGTGATAGATACACTAAACGAATATGTGGGATAGATACACAAAGCGAACGTGTGATAGATACACAAAGTGAACAAAGTGTGATAGATACACTAAGTGAACGAAGTGTGATAGATACACTAAACGAATATGTGCGATAGATACACAAAGCGAACGTGTGATAGATACATAAAGTGAACAAAGTGTGATAGATACACTAAGTGAGCATTCTTAAACGGAACTTCTTTGAATGAACCGTACATCCAATATCGCCTGGTTGTGCCAGCGTCAAATGAACCGTACATACAATATCGTGCCTGTACAAAAGAGAACTTTGACAGGTACAATATAGTAGAAACCCATGTTCAATGTTATATCAAGATATCACTTCAAGATAAGATATATACGTGTATATGCATAGTGTAAACGAAAAGATGTAAAATAATGCAAGTGAAGAGGTACACAGCAATGCAAGTGGAACAAGCATAGCAATGCAAGGATTCAAAACGCACATTCAATGTAACAACAAAACAATATATACCCTTTTGCGGCGACCGAGTGTGTCTCTACAGGTTGCACGTATCAGTTTGCAAGTTTGGGTATCAGGCCTGAGGGCATCAGTATTTGAGAATTAGTTATATCTGTGGGTATCAGATTCAATTTTGGGGCAGCAATTTGGGGAACAGTGATCAGTGGTCGAATACAGTTATTCTGCTATGTTTATGTCTGTTCTGGTAAAATTGGGCTGAGATGCTGCCTGTTTTCTCTTTCAATTCAGAGATTCGGTTTAGAGTAACCAGTGTTCTTCTTCGTTGAGGCAAGGTAGAGAAAGGCCAGTCAAGGCTCACCGGTTCATCTGATTCGTCAGTCACCAGTCATATCCCCTCCGTTCAGTTAAGCGAACTCGCGATGACACAGAATTCAGAAGAAATTGTGGTCATGGCAACAGCATTAAACCAGGGAATCGCCATGCAGGGTGAGATCGATGTTGAAATAGAACATTCGCCTAGGTCACTTGTCGCACGCCCGATCTGGGAACCCCAACCATTTCAAACCCGTAAGCCCACCACTTTCGAGCTTATGGGAATGATCAGCGATCTTCAGAGATCTGTAGCTAATCTAGCCTTCAGAATGTCAGCTCCACCGTCGACCATGTCACATGTTGGGAATTTCATGCCAGAAGAGCCCCCGCTACTGGGGCGAATTGTAATTGAACTCAGCCAAGCGGAACCCATCGTAAGTATAGGCAATCACTGATATAGTAACCCAAACTTTCGACCAAGCTGAGGCTAGTGGAAAGAACAAGATGGGGGCAGATACTGATCCCTATGAACAACTTCTGCAGGCAGTTGAGGCTCTGAAAGCCTGGGGACTGAATAAGCAACAGGTACTCGCGGTTGCTTCAAAAACTGCGGATGACACCTTCCTTACTCAGACCGAGGGCAGTTCAAGCCAAGGGAAAAATTGGGAGAAGGACCGTCGTACCAAAACTGTTTCTTCCAACCCTATTTCTGCGTCCGGGAAAAATCAGCAGGCTAAGCCAGTGCCTGTCGACCCTTTTGCTAGTGCGCCCAGCAAAAATCCACAAACCTCGATGTACCAACCCCGGGGTCGCAGGGTCTTCCATGCCCTCTATATGCCTTTGTCTAAGGCTCTTCAAATCCTTGTTGAGAAAGGCCATCTCAAACCTCTTGAGCCTCGCCCCCTCCCGAATCCCCTTCTAGCTAAGCATGATGGTACCCAGTATTGTGCATACCATCAGCAAACTGGTCATAGCACCGACAATTGCTTCCGTCTTCGCCACAAGGTACAAGATATGATTGACAAGGAGGTCATCCTCCCACCTAGCTCAGCAAATTCCATTGTCACTGGGTCAGTGAACTTCAAGGATAATACAAGTATGTGATCAGGGAACGAACCACCTGCGGGCGGTGCCCAGCTTACTTCAGATGTGGCGGGTGGCACGCACTATTTTGAGCATTTGTGAATGCTGGTTTTGGTAGTTTCTGACTTGGGTGTTGAGTCAGTTCTGTGGTTTTGTTTTGAGTCTGTCTCTTTGTTTTGAGTCAGTCTTTTTGATTAAGGGTCTGTCTTGTTGTATCGAGTCAGTCCTGTTATACAGAAGTCGGGTGATTCCGAGGGTGTTACTTCGGATATCACTATTTTGTTTCGCGTTTGTCTTTTTGCTTTCTTTTGGGTCTGTTTCTGCCGTGGAACCAGTTACACCAGAAGATCTAAATGAAACAGCAGTAAATTTTCACACTCTTGTGTTTGCTTTTGCCTTGCGCCAGTTGTGCCAGAAGTTTGAATGAAATGACAGTACTTTTCACCTGCTTTTCTGCGCCTTTAAGTCATTACATTGACCTAAGTTTTTCAAAACTTTTTGAACACTATGGTGAAAACAAAGAGGAAGGAATTCCTCGGGATTTGTAAAATTTGATCAATTGAGAAAAAGAAAGGCATGCTAAGCCCTTAATGAATGAAATCATGTTTGTTAATGTGAGTATTGAGAAGGATCCTGGCTTGATCCAGATTGGTTCCGCACTGTCTTCAGCGCGAGCGACTAGTCGTTTTCTTAAAAGATTTCAAAAAATATTTTGCGCGGTCTTGCAAAGACCTGTGTGGAATCGCTCTTGAGATTGTGTAGCTTAGGATCACTTTCAGCCCCGAGACTCGACCCCTCACTTTCAAACCTTGAACTTGAATTCAGAATGTTCAACGGTCAACTACAATGTGAGGCCTGTGTGGCCAGATTCGAAGCAGCCCTCGAACTAGGGGTAGGGAAGTCAGATCAAGAAGATCAGATGTCGTCAAAAGAAGCTTGCAAAGCTAGATCAGAAGCACCCCTCGAACTAGGGGCAAAAATGTCAAAGGTGCTTGAAGAGTCAAAAAAAAAAAAAAATTGGGATGTTTCTCAAGCTAACAAAGATCAGCAAGAATGCCAAATCCCAGAAGGGAGGAAAGAAGAAAGTATTGCTGAAGGATAACCGAGTTCCTATCCACAACACTAGGGGCAAATTCAGCCCCCTATTGGATGGACTCCTGCATCGTCAGCGAACAACAGCCATTCTCCTAGATTTAGATGACTTCAGGATCTGAAAGCCATTTGACATGGACAAAGCTACACTTTTACCCTTGAGAGGCTCGCTGGGCCGAAAACCCGGAAGGGCGAGCCAAGTAAAAGTTAGAGCAAGAAAAAGAAGAAAAAGAACAAAAAAAAAGAAAAATGCAAAGAATGAAAAAAAAGAAAAAGAAGAAAAATGTAGAAAATGAAAAAGAAAAAAGTAGAAAAGAAATGAAAAGAATTGAAAAGAAAAGAAGAACATAGCTCGCAAGGTTGAAAACCTAGAAGGGCAGCCTTGGCAAAAGTTAGAGCGCAAAAGGAGAGGTTAATACCGGAGTGTACCTTAACCCCGAACTACGTAAGGCTTAATTCCCATGTTTGGGATACGTAGGCAACTTTATTTTGAAGTCCAGCCACAAACATTTCCAAATCGACTATGTCCATGTATTGGTTCTGATCATCGTTGTCTTCTCTGTATCCGAGAGTTCGGTTGTGATCGTTACCTTGAAAACTGGTTACAGTGTGCTGCAGTGCTATACAAACAAGGGGCAACTTTCCGTTTCCATACAGCGCGCTGCGGTGCTATTCAAACAAGGGGCAATTTTCCATTGTTTTGGATCTGAGGTTGTGCACCTCAAGAGTAAGATCCGTGTTAGTCGAGCAGTGGCCATTTGCAAAAATAGTTTTTGAGAATTTTTAAATGAAGTTGACAAATTTTCTTGAAAATTATTCCATTTTTCCAAAAACTGGACCATATCTTGGACCCAAAAAGGAAAATTTTCAGTGCTCATAGCCTGACTTGCATGATTTTAAATCGGAAAATCGAACAAGCATGTTAATCTAACTCTCATGTTGGTCAAAATTGTTTTAGTAGAAAACCAAAACAAAAAATTCGTCAAAATGATGAACTAGGGGCACAGTTGAGTCAGGCTTCCTGCCTTTCCCCTGTTGTCAATGCATTTGCCAGAAAGGGCACCATACTTGCCAGAAAGGGCACCCTATTCGCCAAGAAGGGCACAACAGAAGCTAACAGAAAAGGGCTGAAAGCTCTCATATCCTCCGAGCAACGAGGTATCAAGCCAAGTGCGAAGCACGAACTGGAATGGAGCAAGGTATTCCACTCCCTCATCCGGACAGATCTGATCACGTCCAAACTCCCTAACAGAGCATCGTCAACCGATGTCAGTTGCAGATCTGCTGCGCGTTTGGTCGTATTGCAACCCCTCTGTGGGAGAAACTCACTGTTGTCAACAAGAATGAGAATTTGGTAGAATACCAGGGGCAAGAACCCACAACTTCCTGCTTATCCATCAACCACCTAGGGGAGGATAAAAAAATGAGAGATTGAAGAATAGAGAGATGTGCGCTGAGAGAAAAAAGTGAGGAAAAGGGCTTTTTCAGAAAAACAGAGCCTGAGGGCCGAGTGATGTGAGAATCACAAATGAGAAAGGGTGGGAAACAATACCCGGAGAAACTGGCTCCTCGTGCACTGAGAGGTCTCTTGCCATTGAAACACGTCTGAGTGTCGTGTCTTTTGTTTTGTCTCGATTCTTGTTTTGAGTTGTTTCGAGTGTTTCTCGATGTGTTTAGGTTGTTTACCTTTTGTTTGTCTTTGTTGAGTCGTTTTGACTGTGGTCAGCTGTAGGCTCAATACCCGATTGAGAACCCTTTTCTCATTACAATTTCAAAAATGAATCATTTTGTGCTCAAGAGTGCTGTGCCATTCTCCACATTTGTGCAAAACAGAATTCGTTCTTTCATAAAACCGCAGGGTTCAACCTAGGTCATCTCAGAGCAGTAGAATCAGGACCTATCTAAAGCTATAGGTTCTAGGTTGCAAAGCAAAAGAAAAGGGGAAAATTCGGAGCATCTGAGTTTGTTTCGACTCCTACAAGTTCCGTCTTTCCGTCCCGTGTGTTCAAAATGAACCTAGTATTGTATTTTGAGCTGTGTGTTCAGAGTGAGCAGTGCGTTGTATGAGCCGTGTGCAGAATAAATCGAGTACTGTGTTATGAGCAGTGTGCCGTACGAGCTGTGTGTTCCAAGTGAATAGAATATTGTGTCGACTTCCTCAAAGCCAGAATGACAATCAAAGTGCTCTCTCGGAGTACCAATCCCTGCCAGAGGCATCTTGGCTGTGTTTGCAATGAGTTCCTAGGAGATCAACTGCGACGGTGGAAACTAGAGTTCGAATGGCTGATGCCTAGAACACAAAGGTTTGGAATTTTCGAGACTAAAGTCTGGTTTAAATACCCAGGGGTGTATCTCCGGCTTGAAATCTGTATGGAAGCCCCATAGGTTATGGTAGCGGGTGTGCTTCTCAATTCTGGATACTGAACTAACCTAGTCTGTCACCCCATTGAAGAATAGGGAAAGTTGTGAATATGATCAAGAAGAAAAGCGGCATCCGTGGCTTCCCTAACAGATGTTGCTCCTTGTCAGCATTTCAGTACCTTTGTACTGTGAGTTGAAGGTAAGTGTTTGAACAACAGAACATAAAGGGAGATCCCCTGCGGACCGCATCTCTGGTGGAGGCAATGAGGAAACGTCCTGATCGGAGTTGCCCATCGTCTGGTGCATGAAACGCTCTCCGAGGAACCAGGCTCTGCCGACCGGTCCCTTAAGCAGAACCCTGTATCGCGAAGTGCCCCATCCCCTAGCAAACAGAAATCAGGGATTCCCTGGCATGGCTATCCAAGGTTGCCAGGTCACCTGCGGGTAGCAAGTGCATAAATTGATTAGATGTCATAAGTATGCAAGACAAATCAACGCGGAAAGCATGAAGAACTAAGAATTCTGGATTACCTCCGTCGCCCGTACAGTATCAAAGAACTGCCGGAGGTACAACAAAGTCTCCCGAGGCCTGGGCCGGCATCGACCCTCAAATCTGCCCGAGAAGGGGATCTTAAGAGGTGTCTTGACCTTCAGCTCAGGGGCCACTGTCGGGAAATACGCATAAACCCACAGCTGTGAAAGGCAATACACTGGCTGTCAATATACAGAATGCTGAGTGTAGAATGCTGTGTACAGTGTACAATATACAAAATATATAGGAAATGCAGAATGCTGAGTGCAGAATGTAGAATACAGAATGTAATCTGTGCGGTGTGTAGTGTACAGCTAATGAAAAGCAGAACGGTAAATCAAGAGGGCAGAATGTACCTCCCAAGCTCGCCAGTAGCCGCCTAATATGGTTCCCTACTCTAGGGAAGTCGCGCTCATGTAGCAGTAAAGGGTAGCGAGGCCAGCGCCACCCCAATCATACTGACTGACCCGTGATAGGTCCACCAGAGCACTGAGCAGATAAAGCCCAACTGTGTTCCCCCTGTCAGAGAACAGAGTGGTCCCGAGGAGGAACATCAAAAATCCCCGGGCATACTGCTGTACGGTCTCAATGGTCTGGGACGAAGTCCCCTTGTACCACTCGAAGAACCAGGTGTACCTGACCATGCCTGATGATCTGTCGATCAGCGAATGAGCTCCAAGCAGGTAAATCCAAGCTGCCTCCCACTCGCCCATATCTGCATCGTATGGGATCGGCCGGCTTGCCATGTCAAGGCCCGTCAGCATGGAGAAGTCAAATGGAGTCATTGTCATGTCCCCGGTAGCCGAGAAATGAAAGGAGTTGGTGGTGTCCCACCATCTCTCTACAAGTGCGCCCAGGAGGGTCTTGCTCGCTGGATGACGTGACAACCCTGCACAGAATGGGCCAAACCCTGCCTTGTCCACAATGTGTCGAACAACATCCGGGAGCTCCATGTACCACTTCCTCGCCAGGATCGATCCATAACCCCGTGTGAAACGGGAGGATACCTGCATTCAAAATTGAAATGAATGAGCTGCGTGCAAATTGTAGTTTATGAGTGCGAGCAGATAAAATGTATGAGCCGTGCATGCAAAGTGAAATGAATGAGCTACGTGCAGATAAAATGTTCGAGCTGTGTGTTCAAAGTGAAATGAATGAGCTTTGTGTTCAGAATCAACAATATGAGCTGCGTGTTCATAATTTCAAATTCGTGAGCTACGTGTTCACTTCAAAAAAGTTGAGCTGCGTGTTCAAAATTTCAAAAATATATGAGCTGCGTGTTCATAATTTCAAATTCGTGAGCTGCATGTTCACTTCAAAAAAAGTTGAGCTGCGTGTTGAAAATTTCAAAAATATATGAGCTGCGTGTTCATAATTTCAAATTTGTAAGCTGCGTGTTCACATCAAAAAAGTTAAGCTGCGTGTTCAAAATTTCAAAAATATATGAGCTGCGTGTTCACTTCAAAGAAGTTGAGCTGCGTGTTCAGAAATTCAAAAAAGTTGAGCTGCTTGTTCAGAATTTCAAAATTTTGTGAGCTGCGTGTTCACCAACAAAATATGGGCTGCGTGTTCATATTCAAAATTGTGGGCTGCATGTTCACCACCAAAGTTTGAGCTGCGTGTTCAGATCTTTCAAAAAATATGGGCTGCGTGTTTATATCGTGAGCTGTGTGCTCACAATCAAAATTTGAGTTGCGTGTTCAGATTTCAAATCGTGAGCTGCGTGTTCACAATCAAATTTGAGTTGTGTGTTCACATTGAAAAGTTTGAGCTGTGTGCCAAATCAAATCAGAATGCGGTGTTATGGGCTGTGTGTTCAGATTGACCAGTATTATGAGCTGTGTGCTGACTAAATCAAATGTTGTGTTATGAGCTATGTGTTCAGATGGAGCAGTATTATGAGTTGTGTGCCAACCTAACAGAATGCTATGTTATGGACTGAGTGTTTAGATTGAGCAGTGTTATGAGCTGTGTGCCTAAATGTGCTGTGTGCCCGGAAAATGAGCTGTGTGCCCGAATAGTGAGCTGCGTGCCCAAAGAATGAGCTGTGTGCCCGAAAAGTGAGCTGCGTGCCTGGAAAGTGAGCTGCGTGCCCAAAGAATGAGCTGTGTGCCTGAAGAATGAGCTGCGTGCCCAAATATAAGCTGTGTGCCCGAAGAATAAGCTGTGTGCCCGAAAATGAGCTGTGTGCCTGAAAAATGAGCTGTGTGCCCGAAGAATGAGCTGCGTGCCTGAAAATGAGTTGTGCGCCCGAAAATGAGCTGTGTGCCCGAAAATGAGCTGTGTGCCCGAAAATGAACTGTGTGCCCGAAAATGAGCTGTGTGCCCGAAATGAGCTGTGTGCCCCAAATGTGCTGTGGGCCCAAATGTGCTGTGTGCCCAAATGAGCTATGTGCCCAAATGTGTCGTGTGCCCAAGTGAGCTGTGTGCCAAATTAACAGAATATTGTGTTGTGAGCTGTGTGCCAAGTCAGCATCGTATTCTAAATAAGCTGCGTGCCAAATCAGTATTGTGCTATGTGCGAGCCGTATGCCAGAATGAGCAGAAGTACTATGTATATGAATGTGTTCAGAATGAGCAGATATAGTACATAGCAAAAGCATGAAGTGTGCAAGAAATGCAAAATGCATCATTATGCACACCTTTCTCGCAGTGTTATGCACATTTTAAGCGCATTATTATGCACACTACTCGTCGTATTATCACGCACGTCTACCTTACATTGTTATGCATCTTACTTGTATTGTGCATGCATTTTATCGCGCTATTTTGTGCACCTTACTTGCATTGAGCATGCATTTTATCGCGCTATTTTGCGCATCGCACTGTTTTGTGCACCTTACATGCATTGTGCATGCATTTTATCGCGCTATTTTGCGCATCGCATTGTTTTGTGCACCTTACTTGCATTGAGCATGCATTTTATCGCGCTATTTTGTGCATCGCACTGTTTTGTGCACCTTACTTGCATTGTGCATGCATTTTATCGCGCTATTTTGCGCATCGCACTGTTTTGTGCACCTTACTTGCATTGTGCATGCATTTTATCGCGCTATTTTGCGCATCGCACTATTTTGTGCACCTTACTTGCATTGTGCATGCATTTTATCGCGCTATTTTGCGCATCGCACTATTTTGTGCATTACATTCGCACTATCTTGCGCACCTCACCTGCACTTGTTAGTGCATTGCATTACATTCACGCTATCTGGCGCATCTCACCTGCATCCCCTTACTTGCGTTGTCACGCACTTTTCACTTGCATTGCTATGCATATTTCCATCGGCATTGTGTATGTATGCGTTTATTTCGTATTGGAATTGTGTTTTGATGTAACGTGGAACATGTGTTACTAACGATATTGTACCTATTGAGTTTCTTTCTTTTGCAGGCACGATATTGTATGTGCGGTTCATTTGAAGCTGGTGCGACCAGACGAACCGGACGGTATTGTATTCTCCGTGTGAGACGTAGCGAGAATTGCATAATTCTCTGACATTCTTTCTGCATGTAATGTAGTTCGATTTGTATTCGTTTGCTTAAACTGTCGCATTTATTATGTATAATTGCTTCATTACAGCTTTCTTTGCATGATCATAAGTTATGTCTGGCATTGTACATGTCTTTTGCATTTTTCCCCTGCCTGCGGGTACATCTTTTTGTTTATCTCGCCTGTTTGTCCAAGTCTTTGGCCTTGTCAAAAATGGGTCGTCTCTGGGCTTTGACATTCACTCCCGTTGCTTATGACTTTCGAGTTCTATCAAAGAGGGGCAACTGTACACACCCCATTTTTGACCGACCTTAAGACTTAGACGTCATCGATTGAGCGCTCGGTGATTGCGCATGTTGTGCTCGTTTCAAGGTTTCGGAGTTCTTGGCTGAGAGCCTCGCCTCCGGACCTCGGGACCCTTTGTACTTTGACTCGGTCCGCGGACCAAGTCTTGTTTTCTCTTCCCGAAGGGAGGGAGAGGTGTTGTAGACCATCTCTCAGTGGTCGTAGGCCACTGCTCCCATTTGGAGACTAGTTTCTGGTTTTCGGAGCCGTCGGCCGTGCGCCTCGGCTCGGGACCGCTTAACATTCTCTGTTTGGCACGATTTTTGGAACACACCTTGTTTCCTCTGTCTAGAGGGACACTGTGGTCTGGGAGACCACTTTTGTGGTCATACGCCACTTTTGATGCTCGGCAGCTGGTTTTCAGGGCTCCCGACCACGTGTCTTGCCTCCCGAACCCTCGTCTTGCATCCGTTTTGGTTTGTCTTGGGTACAAACCTTACTTTCCATGTTTGGGAAGTGGTACAAGGGTGGAAGACCAGCTTTTATCCTTGGAGACCACTTTTCTCCCCGCTAGTTGGTTTTCTTGGTCTTTGGGCCACATTTTCTGGTTTCCCACCCCACCATTGGCTTGCTTTCAGTGTGGAGACCACCAATTTCCCCTGCCGACCACTTTTTTACCTGGGAGACCACTTTGGGTGGTCGGCCAACCACTAAAAGTAGCAGGCCGACCACCTTTTCTGGTCGGCAACTTTCCCTCTGTTTTGTCAGACTGAATGGATGCCAGCTGTGCCAGTTGGAGGGCACAGACTGTATCCTCTATACACGTGTATGGAGGGATTGCATCCAAGTTTTAGCTTCTGCAAGAAGTTTGAACCCTTTGTTTTTTTATAAGAGAGGCTCTCCCTCTCCATTCCAGAGGTTCAAAAAATTTCCTAAGGCACAAGTATATATCTCCCTCTATATCTCTATATTTGGGGCCTAAAAAGTGTGTTGTTCCTCACTTTTGCACCACAACTCTTAACCACACACCCCATCATTGAGCTGAGGTTCTTGGAGGACATATTTGGGGGTTAAAAGGCTGGTTTTTGGTTGAGAAAGAAGCTATTGTTGCAGTGCTTCAAGGGTAACCTCTTTTCTCCATTTTAAACTTTGTTTTGGTTACTCTCTTGGTTCCATTTGCATGTTTATTTGGGCTTAGCTTCCAACTGAAAAAAGTCTTGTTTTAAGGTGCTTGTGATGTTTGTTTAAGGCCTATTGGGTGTTGAGGGTCTTCTACCCTCTTGCATGCTTTGTTTAGCCTTGTTTTGTGTCATGCCTTAAGGCCTTTGAGCTAATCCTTGCTTGGCCTTTTAGCCACTGAAATCTAGTGGATTTTCAGTGGTTGGCATGTGGTTTTGAGGTCCTAAATCAGAGAGGGGTGACCCTCTCTCTTTTTGTCTTGTTTACTTGCATTTTTGGCCTATCAAAGAAGCATACATCTCCATACTTTCAAGGCTTGGTTTAGGCACTTTTTGGTGACTTTTAGGGCCTGCCTAGACTCTGTCCATGGTTGGTTTGGTCACCCTTGGCATGCTACCCATTTGTGGCTCATCAAAGTAGCATGTCAATCTAGCATGTATTAGCTCCATTTCAGTAGGTTTTTGGTCATTATTTGGCATGTCATGGCTCTGTTTATAGCTGGTTTAATAGCCTCTTGCATGTTTCATATGCTTGTAGTGTAAATCTTGTTCATTAGCTTTGAATGCATGATGTTTTGGCTCACCATTCTAGCATATTTTGGCCATGCTCCAACATGATTTTGTTCATATTTTGGGCTGTCTTAGCTCTGTTTTGAGGCCCCTTGGTTAAATGATGCTCACCTTGCATGCCTCTAGTGTAATATGCTTCACTAGCTTTTGATGTTTGAGCCTTTCAACATGCACTACATGAGTTGTTTTGCATGATTCTAAGTCATCTTGCATACCATTTCAGTGCTGGAACATATGCCATTGTACTCCATGTTGCATCCTTTCAATGCTTTTGGAAAGTTGTATCTTGTGCCTTAGGCTTGGGCCATTGCATTATGCATGTTTGTGTGTGTTTTGGTGCCTTGATTTCATCGTCAATGGCCTCTGATTTGGACATGGCTGAGGCCTATTCATTTCTGTTTAAGTCCATTGCGCATTGAGTATGTCATGTAGTTCGTAGCGTTGAGCATGCCATGTTGTTACATGATTGATCATTGCACTTGTGCATGCCTTTTTCATTGCATTATGTATGTTGGTTACCACGTGCATTGTGTATGTTAGTGTCATGAGTGTTGTGCATGCCATATAGTTCATAGCATTGTGTATGCTAGTTTGCATGTTTGCATGATCATCCCTTGCATGCTTGCATGTCCAAGTGGTGTTGCATTAAGTTGCATGATTGAGTCACATTGTGCATGCCATGTTTGTTGCATTGTGTTTGGAATAGGCGTTAGTCCAAACACGGGAATCGAGGGACATTTCAGACTCAAAGTGATGAAATGTACCTCGATTCCCGGTCACCGACACTCTTGACTATACATGACGGAGTTTTAGGCTTTAGGTGTTTGTATGTGCATTCATTCCATATTGAGTTGCGCAATTTGGCCCCTCGGCCATCATGCATCGAGATGCGTGATTGGTGGCCCGAGGGTCGAGACCTACACTCCCTTGAGCTTATGTAATGATAGGGAGGGTGGTCGCGCATACATGTGTTGCAAATACTTGGCCATGCCCCTTTCTTGCCCTCTGTTGCAGAAAACCAGAAACCAGCAGCAAAAACTTGTCGGCCGACCAGATAAAGTGGCTGGCCGACCACTTTTTCTGGTTTTCACCACAAAAAGTGGTCGGCAGGTGGTCTCCAAGGCCAATATCTGGTCGGTAGCATCCCTACAGATTCCCAAGGTGGAGTTTCATCTCTCTGGAGCTTGGTGCAAGTTTCTGAGATCAATTGCAAACAAAGGCAAATCGGGGCGTCGCGAGGGATTTCCGAACAAGGCGACTCGAGCATGCATGCATCCTTTGCCATCCAAAGCAGAGCTGAGGCAGCCTACATCATATAGTTTATATGCTTATTTAATTGCTAACTTAGTTGATTTGTTAATTAGTTAGAGTTGTGTAATAATTAGCTGTAGCTTGTTATTCATTCTGTTGTGTAATAACTAGTTTAATTAGATTAGCTTAGATTAGCTAGTTGGTTCTGTATTATTCATTCGGACCCTCCGTCGAGAGGGCACAATTATTGTAAATAAGTGTGCGTGTGTGTGATGCATGTCTTCCAACCCCCATTTCTTTCTCCCTTTTATTTACCAGCTTACGATGGTTAGTTTTAGGGCATGTTTCAATTAGCATCCTTATGCTCGCATATTTGCATCCATTCATCTGTCTTGCATGCACCAGGCTCGGCGCATCATACTAACTGCATTGTATTTCAATTCCTGTTTGAATACATGTATCAAATTGCATTTCACATGACATTTTAGAATAACCGAGCCTATCTTAGTTGCATTCTGTATGTGTTGCTTTAGGCATTCTTGACATAGCTAGGATCATGCATTGATTTCTAACATAGCTTTTGTTTTGGCTCGGAGTACTCGGTGAGTGTTTATGCTTTAGCATCCTTGCATGTGTGTGAGTGACTGCCATGATAGCATGCTTGCCATGAGGCTAACTGGTTATATGATATAATTGCCTGAATGCCTGTGGGTGAAGGTTGGATTACTTGAATTGGAACAATTCATTGATTGCGAGTTTTAAGCCCACTTGAGAGTGGCAAATCACCATGTTTTCTAAGCCCACTTAAGGGTGGCAAAATCCGCATTTTAGCCTACTTGCGAGTAGCAAACCACTTTCAAAAACAAACATGAGATGTTCTGTTCCAATTTAGGTGATCTAGTCTATACTTGTATGCTGTGTGCATCACATAGTAATTCTAGGTTAACAACCGGAATAAGAGCACATGTGTTTTCAAAAACAAGATATCATGATAGTAAAGGCCGATCTTTGATCGGGCGAGCGGGGGTGCTCATTGCATGACCTTCCCCTCTCGTACCCAAGTTCCCGAGCCGAGGCAACTTTGGTGATGACGGACACGTGGCCTTAGGCACAAGTTAGGGTTTCCAAAATTTCCCAAAAATAAAATATTTAGGTGGCGACTCTGTATCTGGCAAAGCAGTCCATGTTTGACACTTCTTTCTAAAAATCAGTTTTTCAAAACGATTTGCCGGATTTGGACTCTTTGGTGATTTATCAATCTCGCATTGCACTTTGCAAAATCAGATTAAGAACCGTGACATTGAGTCCGAACTGTAGTGAGCCCAATGAACAAAACGGGATTTTCCCAGGATGTTCGGGCGCGTCTACAGTTTCTGGCGACTCTGCTGGGGAGTTTGAGAACTTAACTCGAACTTATGATATCTTGTTTTGACTACACTTATGTGTTTCTTTGCCTTGCATGTGCATTGGTGCGCCTAGGACACAGTGTTTGTCGTCTGCTATTCCTGAACGGTTTGTCGGAGGCTTGCTTTGAGAAGCGTGCCATAAGGCTGACCGGTTGCGGGCTCTACCACGATGGGAACACAAACCCCGGTTTTACCTGGGCACCCTTTTTGACCACTCGACCTAGTGCATATTCAGAATCCATAGTGACCCTTTTTTATCTCAAGTTCACTATTCCTCCTCTCGCGTGAGACGCGTTTGGATCTCAAGTTCTCTGTTCCTCCTCTCGCGTGAGATGCGTTTGGATCTCAAGTTCACTTTCCTCCACTCGCGTGAGCCCGTTTGGATGTCAAGTTCATTATTCCTTGCCTCGCGTGAGACGCGTTTGGATCTCAGGTTCCCATTCCTCCTCTTGAGTGAGACGCGTTTGGATCTCAAGCTCACTATTGCTCCTCTCACGTGAGATGCGTTTGTATGTCAAGTTCACTATTCCACCTCTCGCGTGAGACGTTTTTGGATCAAAAGTTTACTATTCAACCCCTTGCATGAGACCCGTTTGGATCTTAAGTTCACTATTCCTCCTCTCACGCGAGACACGTTTGGATGTCAGTTTCATTATTACAACTATCACGTGAGACGCATCTGGATGTAACGCACACTTTCCTCATCTCGCGTGAGATGCGTTTGGAATTGAAGTTCACTTCCCTCCACTCGCGAGAGACGCTTTTCATTCTCAAGTTCGCTTTCCTTCTCTTGTGTGAGACGATTTTGCATCTCAAGTTAACTTTCCACTGGCATGAGACGCATTTTGATCTCAAGTTCACTTTTCCTCCTCTCGCGTGAGACGCGTTTGGATCAGAAGTTTACTATTCCCCCTCTCGCGGGAGACGCATTTTGATCTCAAGTTCACTTTCCTCCTCTCATCTGAGACGCGTTTGGATCTCAAGTTTACTTTTGCTTCTCTCGCGTCAGACTCGTTTGGATCTCAAGTTCACTTTCCTCCTCTTGCGTGAGACGCGTTTGGATCTAGAGTTCACTTTACTGCACTCGTGAGTGACGCGTTTGGATCTCAAGTTCACTTTCCTCCACTCGCGCGTGAGACGCGTTCGGATCTCAAGTTCTCTATTCCAAGTCCCGCGTGAGACACGTTTGGATCTCAAGTTCACTTTTCTCCTCTCAAGTGTGACGCGTTTGGATCTCAAGTTCACTTTTCCTCCTCTCGCATGAGAAGCATTTGGATCTCAAGTTCAGTATTCCTCCTCTCGCGTGAGATTCTTTTGGATCTCAAGTTCACTATTCCTCCTCTCGCGTGAGACGAGTTTCGATCTCAAGTTCACTTTCCTCATCTCGCGTGAGACGCGTTTGGATCTCAAGTTTACTATTCCTCCTCTCGCGTGAGACGCGTTTGGATCTCAAGTTTACTTTCCTTCCCTCGCGTGAGACGCCTTTGGATCTCAAGTTCACTTTCCTTCTCTCGCGTGAGACGCGTTTGGATCTCAAGTTTTGTATTCCTTCTCTCGCGTGAGACACGTTTTGATCTCAAGTTCACTTTCCCCTCTCGCATGGGACGCGTTTAGATCTCAAGTTAACTTTCCTCTGGCGAGAGACGCGTTTGGATCTCAAGTTCACTATTCCTCCTCTCGCGTGAGATGCGTTTGGATCTCAAGTTCTCTATTCCTCCTCTCGCGTAAGACGTTTTGGATCTCAAGTTCATTTCCTCCACTCGTGTGAGACCGTTTGGATCTCAAGTTCATTATTCCTCGCTCACGTGAGACGCGTTTGGATATCAAGTTCCTTTCCTCCTCTCGAGTGAGACGCGTTTGGATCTCAAGCTCACTATTCCTCCTCTCAGGTGAGATGCGTTTCGATCTAAAGTTCACTATTCCTCCTATCGCGTGAGACATTTTTGGATCACAAATTCACTATTCAACCGCTCTCGTGAGACCCGTTCGGATAACAAGTTCACTATTCCTCCTCTCGTGCGAGACACGTTTGGATGTCAGTTTCACTATTACTCCTATCGCGTGAGACGCATCTGGATCTAACGCACACTTTCCTCCCCTCGCGTGAGACGCGTATTGATTTGAAGTTCACTTCCCTTCACCCGCGAGAGACGCTTTTCGATCTCAAGTTCGCTTTCCTTCTCTTGTGTGAGATGCTTTTGCATCTCAAGTTAACTTTCCACTGGCATGAGACGCATTTGGATCTCAAGTTCACTATTCCTCTTCTCGCGTGAGACGAGTTTGGATCAAAAGTTCACAATTCTCCTCTCGCGGGAGACCCATTTTGATCTCAAGTTCACTTTCCTCCTCTCGTCTGAGACACGTTTGGATCTCAAGTTTACTATTCCTTCTCTCGTATTAGACCGTTTGGATCTCAAGTTCACTTTCCTCCTCTCGCGTGAGACATGTTTGGATCTAGAGTTCACTTTTCCTCCACTCGCGAGTGACACGTTTGGATCTCAAGTTCACTATTCCTCGTCCCGCGTGAGAAGCACTTGGATCTCAAGTTCACTATTCCTCCTCTCACGTGAGACCCATTTGGATCTCAAGTTCATTATTCCTCCTCTCGCGTGAGATGCATTTAGATTTCAAATTCACATTCCTGCTCTCGTGTGAGACCCGTTTGGATCTCAAGTTCACTATTCCTCCTGTCGCGTGAGACGCGTTCGGATCTCATGTTCACTATTCCTTCTCTAGCGTGAGACGCATTTGGATCTCAAGTTCACTTTCTTCCTCTCGCGTGAGACACCTTTAGATCTCAAGTTCAATATCTGCCGCGCATGTGAGACGCGTTCGGATCTCAAGTTCTCTATTCCAAGTCCCGCGTGAGACACGTTTGGATTTCAACTTCACTTTCCTCCTCTCGCGTGTGACGCGTTTGGATCTCAAGTTCACTTTCCTCTACTCGCGTGAGATGCGTTTGGATCTCAAGTTCACTATTCCTCCTTTCGCGGGAGATGCATTTGGATCTCAAGCTGATATTCCTCCTCTCGCCTGAGATGCGTTTGGATCTCAAGTTTACTATTCCTTCTCTCGCGTTAGACCCGTTTGGATCTCAAGTTCACTTTCCTCCTCTAGCGTGAGACACGTTTGGATCTCAAGTTCACTATTCCTCCAATCGTGTGAGACGCGTTTGGATCTCAAGTAAATTTTCCTCCCCTCGTGTTAGACGCCATTGGACCTCAAGCTCACTATTTCTCCAATTGCGTGAGACGCATTTGGATCTCAAGTTCACTATTCCTCGTCTTCGTGAGCCACGTTTTGATCTCAAGTTCACTCTCCTCCTCTCGCGTGAGACGCATTTGGATCTCAAGTTAACTATCCTCTGGCGTGGGACGCGTTTGGATCTGAAGTTCACTATTCCTGCAATCGTGTGAGATGCGTTTGGATCTCAAGTTAACTTTCCTCCCCTCGCGTGAGACACCATTGGATCTCAACTTCACTATTCCTCCACTTGCGTGAGATGCATTTGGATCTCAAGTTCACTATTCCTTGCCTTCGTGAGACGTGTTTTGATCTCAAGTTTACTCTCCTCCTCTTGCATGAGACGCATTCAGATCTCAAGTTAACTATCCTCTGGTGTGGGACGCGTTTGGATCTCAAGTTCACTATTCCTCCTCTCGCGTGAGACACGTTTGGATCTCAAGTTCACTTTCCGCCCTGCCCGTGAGACGCATTTGGCTCTCCAGTTCTCTATTCCTCCTCTCGCATGAGACATGCTTTGATCTCAAGTTCACTTTCCTCCTCTCACGTGTGACGCGTTTGGATCTCAGGTTCACTTTCCTCCAGTCGCGTGAGACGCGTTTGGATCTCAAGTTCACTATTCCTCTTCTCGTGGGGGACGCGTTTGGAACTCAAGTTCACTTTCCTCCCCTTGCGTGGGTCACGTTTGGATCTCAAGTTTACAATTTCTTCTTTCGCATAAGACCCGTTCGGATCTCAAGTTCACTTTCCTCCTCTCGTGTGAGACGCGTTTGGTTCTCAAGTTCACTATTCCTCTACTCGTGTGAGAGGCGTTTGGATCTCAAGTTGACTTTCCTCCTCTCGTGAGAGACGCCATTGGATCTCAAGTTCACTATTCCTCCTCTCGCATGAGATGCGTTTGGATCTCAAGTTCACTATTCCTCCTCTGGCGTGAGACACGTTTGGATCTCAAGTTCACTTTCCTCCACTCGCGTTTGACGCGTTTGGATATAAAGTTCACTATTCCTCATCTCTGTGAGACGCGTTTGGATCTCAAGTTCACTTTCCTCCTCTCGCGTGAGACGCGTTTGGATCTCAAGTTAACTTTCCCCTGGCATGAGACGCGTTTCGATCCAAAGTTCACTATTCCTCTTCTTGCGTAAGATGCGTTTGGATCTCAAGTTCACTGTTCCTCCTCTCGCGTGAGAAGCATTTGGATCTCAAGTTCACTATTCCTCCTCTTGCGTGAGACGCGTTTGGATCTCAAGTTCACTATTCCTCTTCTCACGTGAGACGCCTTTGGATGTCAATTTCTCTATTCATTCTCCCGCATGAGAGGCATTTGGATCTCAAGTTCACTTTCCTCCACTCGCGTGTGACTCGTTTGGATCTCAAGTTCATTATTCCTTGCCTCGCGTGAGACGCGTTTGGATCTCAGGTTCCCTTTCCTCCTCTCGAGTGAGACGCGTTTGGATCTCAAGCTCACTATTCCTCCTCTCACGTGAGATACGTTTGGATCTCAAGTTCACTATTTCTCCTCTCGTGTGAGATGTTTTTGGATCCCAAGTTTACTATTCAACCCCTCGCATGAGACCCATTTGGATCTTAAGTTCACTATTCCTCCCCTCACGCGAGACACGTTTGGATGTCAGTTTCATTATTACTCCTATCGTGTGAGACGCATCTCGATGTAATGCACATGTCACACCCCAAACTCGCCCCCAAAAGTTTTGGGCATGACCTATTCAAAAACGGATACTTAACCTGTTATACATAACATATGGGGCCTGAGCGGAAGTATTATCAATATAAAATAACAAAAAAACATCATCCATTGAGCTACCACTACCATGCCAGGACCGCACACATTGCATTAGGTACACAATATATATAGAAACATACATCCGAACTTCGGTTACACACTTATACATTCATACTTAGACCCACAATTGGACGTGTAACGAAAATATTAATGAAAGACAATCAAAGCATAAACCAATAATCTAGTAACACTTTACAAAATGCACGGGCTTCAGTTAGTGCCTGGACACACAGAAGTTGACAAAAGAGACGAGCCTTAAGGGTCTGGACTGGACTCCCTGTTGATTACCTACAGAAGCAGACAAAATACAGAATGAGCGAAACTCAGTGAATAATAGTACATAAATAATGTAATGTTCAACTGGAATAATAAAGTATGTAACTGTAGAAGCATATGAGTAACTACATTCTGTAATTATTTCCAAAACAGTCATGGGTCCAGTTTTCTTAACAGAGTGGCTTAAAGCCCAGTATGTACAGAACAGCCATAGGCCTACAGATACAGAACGACCATAGGTCCAGAAATATCAGAATGGCCACCAGCCTAGAAATATCAGAATGGCCATCGACCCAGAAATATCAGGACGGCCATCGGCCCAGAAATAACAGAACGCATAAGCGTAGGGTAACAGAACGCATAAGCGTAAGGTAACAGAATGCATATACATCCCATTTGCTTGTTTCAATGCCACTGACTAGCAGATAACAGAATGGTAACATTAATTATCAATAGCAAACAAAACATAAGGTAGACATACTTGTTTCGTAATTAACAAAACCTTAACATTACCAACAATCCGAAGGTAAATGTACCATTACATCAACAGGCCAGAACAATTCATATCATAACATGAATTACATAACAATGTCGGTGATACACAATTCTTTTCTATTAACTAACTTCACAGTGTTAATAGTTTGTATGCAATTCTTATCCAGAATCATAGGTAAGTCTTAGGATGGTACATTGACAATAATCATTAGCCATATCCCAAAATACGAAGTGGGTTCCGAATCATACCGATGTGTGCTAACTCTTTCAATGTTCACATCGATTCCCAACCAACACACATGTTAATATATTAGCTCATGAAAAATAGAATGTTGTTAACAATATTTCTTAACGGTAAACAATGTACATTTGTAGTACTATTACTCACAGTGCTATAACGGAGTGCTTGTCCTTCCCGGGTTATGCCCTACACATGTACACAACTTATACATTAATTCCTTTTCTTTCTTAATTCATTTCCTGCTTTATTTTACTTCAAATGAATTTACAGGCATCTTAAGGGCATCAAACACAAATTCTAGAAATACCAGAGGGTTAAGCACGTAAAACAGAGCAAACAATATTTTGCAGCATGAAGTTTTCAAACCTATTTCTCCAACTCAATATATATATATATATAAAAGATTACTAGTCTTACAAAACACATTATGGAATTTACACCCATTCATCTTCTATTCAAAGAAAGAAAGGAATTTTATGAACATTTCCATGTTCCCCAAAACTCCTTAAATTTCTAGTGTTTTCACCAAAAACCAAACATTTCCCCATCCCCATAAAGAAATTCCATTTCAACATTCCATAACCAAATTTATATCATCCACATCATCAACAAATCCTTTCCCCCAATTTCCCTTTTATTATAACATGATTTACAATGCATTTAACAAAGTTCATTCGCAAATTTTAAACATAATTTTCAAACATAACCAAATTCCAATTAAACTTGAACACATATAATTCAACCTACCAATTTCATGATTCTACTTTTAATTTGGGCCAAAACATTGATTATCATCAAGAATCAACCTAGGGTTTCTAAGAAATCTACAAATTTCAAATAAAATTTTAATCTTCTTAACCCCTTACTTCTCATTCCAAGTTTCCCATTGATTATACATCTAGGGTTCACAATCTATCATTTTAACCCATCAATTTAACTCCCAACATCTCAAATGCTAAAGCCCCAAATTCTCATACTATACCCTACATGCTCAAAAATGGAACTTTGTACATTTATACAATGAAAATACCACAAATCTATCTATTGATATAGGTATTGAAGAAAACTAGAACCCCTACCTCAAGAATCAAACAAGAAAAACAAGCTTTGAGAGGAATCCTTCGCAATCCCGAATTCCAATCGGTTGAAAATGTAGATCTTCAAGCCTTCTCCATCCTTGATGCAAGAACCATGGTGGATTGTTGATCAAAATAGAGGAAATCAAGGTTTTGGGGGCTAGGGTTTCGGACCTAGAATGAGAGGAAAGAAGAGGGGAAAAGAAAATATCAAGAATGATCTAGAATTCCCGTTTTTAAGCTGCTGTACCCGCTATTCCCGCTCGAGCGTCCCTATTCCCGTTCGAAAGCAGGTAAATAAAAAGGAGAAAGAAATGGGGGTTGGAAGACATACACACACTCACACACACTTATTACACAATTGCCCTTGCTCGGAGGGTCCGAAAGAATAATACAGGCCAAATAATGAATCAACTATTCTAGATAATTAATTATTACAAAACTTCTAATTAATTAACGAATTAATTGCAAAAACAGCCTAAATATGAAACTAAGGAGACCGCCGCAGCTCTGCCTCGGAATGTGTGGATGATGCATGCTCGATTTGCCTTGCTCGGAAACCCGTTACCATGCCACTGTTGCCTCTGTTTGCACTGTTCTGCACCTCTGAGGGATGTGAAAATTCTTGAGGCACCTCTGAACCATTCCTTGATCATTTTGGAATGCCACCGGCCAATGAAAAGCAACACCGACCATGTAAATGTGATCATCGACCATAAATTGGGTCACCGGCTGGACTCTGATGGTCGGTCGGCACTGAAAGTGGCCGGCCGGCCATTTATTCCTGCAGAATCCTATTTTTGCTGCGGTAGTGGACAGACAGTGTATGGCATGGAAATTTCAAAGAAATGTATGCATGGCCACACTCCCTATCATGTTATGGACTCAAGGGAGTGTGGCCCTCGGTACTCGGGCCACCAATCATGCATCTCGATGCATGATGGCCAAAGGCACCAAGTTTGCCAATCAATGTAAATGCATGCGACAAAACAAATGAATGCTTCACGCCCTATCATTTTGGGATCAAGGGCATCGGCGATCGAGGGTTGAGACGTGTTTCGTCACTTCGAGTACGAACACACCTCACTTCTCAAGTTTGGTTTGACACCCCAAACCAAACGAAATGCAATGCATGCATGCCCTATGTAATGCAAAATAATGCAACTAGTGCAACTAGTGCAATATGAGGATGCTAACTCAATGCAATGTAATGCTACCTAAACATGCAAGTTAAGCTAATGCAATATGAACATGTCAAGCATACAATGAGGTTATGTGATGCAACTAGTTAGATATCATGCAATGTACTAAGCATGCAAACATGATGTAATGCAAATATGCAACAATACACAAATGCAACTTGTCAAACATGCAATTATATGCAAAGATGGACTTAGACCGAAATTGGGAGACCTCAGCCCATCCCAAAATAGTGGCCAAAATGATGGGTGAAGGCAACAAAAATGCAAAGCAAATAAGCTTACTAATTGGTCCATTACTTAAATGCACAACCTTCAAGCATGAATGAAATGCGATGAATATGAGAATATGGCATTATAATAAACTCTGAAATCTCATGAGGAGTGATGCCAACTCAAACAAAACATGCAAGTAAGGCATGCAATAGGGCTCCAAACTTGAGGCCAACAAAGGGGGTTCAAACCATAGCTATGACAACCAAACCCCAAAGGACCAAAATGACTTAAAACAGTCCTAGGGCATTCCAAAATAAGACTAGAACATGCACGGAACATGGTCAAAGCATGCCAAGAAATGGGCCCAAAATAAAAGGGATTCAAGGCCACAAAGAGGGCACTCTACTGCAACCACCCCAACCACATATGACATGGACTAATCAATGCAAAACAGAGTTTTAACATGCAAAAAGGAGCCCCAAAACCCACTGATATAGCAGCCCAAAGCATCAAACACATAGGCATGCACAATGACTCAATTTAAGGCACAAAAGAGCATCTCTTCAAAGCATGGAAGGGATGATGAATGCAAGCATACAAGCAAGGATTATGGACTGAAATAGCATGGAAAATGATTCCAAATCATTGAAACAACCCAACTAAAGCATGTTAATGACTCACACACTCAAGGCTCACAAGCCAAAATGCATGGTAGCTATACCAAACATGGCAAACATGATCAAATCAGTACCCAACAAACCTCAAGCATGATGAAATATGACCAAAAGGTTCATGAAGTCAAGCTAGAACATGCAAGCATGGAGGGGCAAATGCATGGCACATGTTATGACAATAAATGGGGTTACTAGACAAGTGTATGATGCATGTAATGAACCATCAATCCGACAAAAAACAGAGGTATAATGTGACCAAATAACACCCAAAAACCTCTGAAATGGAGCTAAGTAAAGCTAAGCATGTATGCTACCCTTATCAGCCAAAAACATGAACAAATGAGACACAAAGGGAGAGGGGTGTCCCTCCCCTATACAAGACTTCAAGACCCCTTCACCACCACTGAAAATCCATTGGATTTCAGTGGTGAGAAGGCCAATATACAAAAGGTTCCAAAGCTCAACAAAGAAGGCACAAAAGGGGCCAAACAAGGCCTAAGAGGGGGAGGTCGACCCCCAACATCAAAATGACCTTAATGAAACATCTTAAACATCAAAAAATAGAAAGCTCAAAACAGCATGCAAAGTGGGTTAAAAGCTAGTGCAAGAATGGAGAATATAAAGTGACTATACTCACCCTTGAAGAACACTTGAAGAACAGCAACCTCAGGCCCCTTTTTTGATCAAAACCAGCTTAAAAGCTTTAAGAACAACCTCTCAACACTTCAATAGCCAAGGTATGGTGTAATACTAGGTGCCTTAGTGCAAAACTAAGAACAAAACACCCTTTTAGGCCCTCTAACACACACAAATGAAGAGAGAGAGGGAGATATAGAGAGAGAAAGTTGTATATATCATATATCTCTGGTTTTTGCTGAACCTCTTCAAAGGAGAGGGAAGGCTCTCTTATATAGAGCAAGATAAAGACCTAAGCTTCTTGGAGAAGCTAAGGCAAAAGGGCCAAAGGGGGTCAAGCTTCTCAAGGAATCTAAGACAAAGGGTCAACTTCCTCAAGAAGCTTGAGCAAAGGGTGCAAGCTTCTCCAAGAAGCTTAGAACAAAAGGGTGCAAAAGGGGCAAATCCTCCATACACGTGTATGGAGGACAAGTCCGTGCACTCCAGCTGGCACAGCTGGCATGCACCATGCCTGAAAAAGGCAAAAAAGAAGTCCCGGCCAGAAAATATGGCCGATTGACCAAATTAAAGGCCGGCCGACTACCAAAGGTGCTGACCGGCCATCACAAATGGCCGGTGGCAAGATAACATGGCCGGTGACATCATGCCTCGGCCGGTGGGATCCAGGGGTAGCTGACAAGCCATTCCCTGCCCTCAGAAGCAAAAACCACAAGTGTTTGGTGCAAAACCCAACACAAAATAGTCCAGTTAAGAGATCCTGAGGCAAGGCGCGCGGCCGAGACCTCCGGGAACTCAAAACTAACACAAACATGGATGATCATCGGGTGTTCAAACGATGACGTCTAAGTCTTGAGGACGGTCAAAAATGGGGTGTCTACAGTTGCCCCTCTTTGACAGAGCTCGAAAGTCATAACAATGACGGGAGTGAGTGTCAAAGCCTAGAGACGACCCATTTTTGACAAGGCCGAAGACTTAGACAAAGCATACGAGCTATAGGTAAAGATATGCGCCCGAGGGCAGGAGCAAAATGCAAGACAATGCACAAAGCCGAGCATAACTCATGATCATGCAAATGAAGCTGTAACGAAGCAAATCATGCAACAGTTTTAAGCTAGCACCAAGCTACACTATAATGCAGAAAGGATGTAAGAGAATTATGTAATTCTTGCTACGTTTGACGCGGAAAATACAATACCTGTGCGGTTCGTCTGGTCATGCCAGCTTCAAATGAACCGTACATACAATATCGTGCCTGAAAGAGAAAGAAACTTAACAGGTACAATATTGTTAGAAGTATGCATAACAATGCAATTGGAAGTGCATGACAACGCAAGTGAAGGGGTGCATGACAATGCGGATGAAAGGGGTGCATAACAACGCAACCCGAGTGTGTGCATAACAATGCAACATAACAATGCATGGAGGGCATGCGTGACAACGTAATGCCGAGTGGTGCGTAACAATGCAATTTGAAACATAAACATATATAAGTAAAGCACACGCGACAACGCATGCAATGTGTGAAAAAGGAACTTGAACAGATATAAGTAAAGCATAACGCGACAACGCATGCAATGTGTATAGAAACTTGAATACATATAAGTAAAGCATAACGCGACAACGCATGCAATGTGTATAGATACTTGAACACATATAAGTAAAGCATAACGCGACAACGCATGCAATGTGTATAGGAACTTGAACACATATAAGTAAAGCATAACGCGACAACGCATGCAATGTGTATAGGAACTTGAACACATATAAGTAAAGCATAACGCGACAACGCATGCAATGTGTATAGGAACTTGAACACATATAAGTAAAGCATAACGCGACAACGCATGCAATGTGTATAAGAACTTGAACACATATAAGTAAAGCATAACGCGAAAACGCATGCAATGTGTATAAAAGGAAAAAGGGGCATATTCAACTGAAGCAGGGTAAAGGCATGTTATTCATGATGTTGAGATGCAAATTCGGAACAAGATGAGGCATTGTGTAATGCGAGATGTGTAACGAGCGTGACAATTACAGTCAAAACAAAACAATGCAATACCACTTGTTTAAAGCGATTTGCGAAATCCACAAGACATATAAAAGGATACGAGGAAGGATACTCTTTGCGGGCACTGAGCATCGCACACAGAAGACATGGCTCGAGGTCAACACGAAGACCAACTAATATTCAAAAATGCATTTTCTTGCACTGTCCCGAGTAATGAAGGTGCCAAACCATATAATTGACCCGGACAAGGGCGCGGGAGGTGCATCGACCACAAGGGGAGGCCACCAGTATTAACCCAGACACTCTGTTGCCCTTCTCCCCTTTTCGCTTTACTTTCCTTTTTATTGGTAGTTTAAGCACATTGTGCTGCCGCAGGCAGATTTTACTTTTTCAAGACTGTATATATATTTATTATTTTGCAAAAGACATGATGGAAATGAAACAGCTATTTTTGTCCAAAGAGATGTTACACTTGTTGTAGACACCCCATTTTTGACCGTCCTCAAGACTTGGACGTCACCGTTGGAACACTCGGTGATTATCCACGTTTGTGTTCGTTTGGAGTTCCCGGAGTTCTCGGCTGCGCGCGCCTTGCCTCAGGACCTCCGAACTCGACCGTTTGGTGTTTGGTTTTGCACCAAACACTTGTGTTTTGCCTTGGAAGGGCAGGGAATGCTTTGTGAGGCATCCCCACACACCACCGGCAGTGGCTAGAGGCCACCGGCTGGTTGGTGTTGCCACCGGCACTATATTGTGCCGGTCGGCACTCTTTTGTGCCGGTCGGCAGTAAATTTTGGCAAATGACCATTTTGCCCTGCCGACTACTGTACAGCTGCTTTATCAGATATTTTTAGACAGCTGTATCACTTTTTGCTCCCCTCCATACACGTGTATGGAGGGATGAGCCTTTAGGCTTGCTTAACTTGTAAGTTTTGTGCATATACAAGAGAGCCCTCTTCTCTTGACTCAAGGGTGGAAGTTCTTGAGAGACTTAGCCATTTTTAGATAGGGGAGAAGCTCTGGTTTAGGTTAGAAATTCCATATCTATTCTATCTCTATCCCTCTCTTGTTAGTCTAGGTGTTTTGTGCCTTACTATTGCACACAAACACCTAGTGTTTCACCTTCCCCTTTGGACAGAGGTTCTAAGGGCTTGTTTTCAAGCTTCTTGACTGATTTGGAGCTCAAGGAAGCAACAACATCAACCTTTGTGAAGGTGGTCATCAAGGGTAAGAAACTAGCTCTTTTTACCCTATTCTTGCACTCCATTTTTGCCTAGTTTATAACTGTTTTTGTGCTTAGTGTTTAGCACATAAAAGTTCTGTTTTTTAAGCCTCTTTATTGTTTATTAAGAGTGCTTGGTGGTTTGGGCAAGTTTGACCACCCTTAGGCCTTGAAAAGGCCCTTTTTTGTGCTATTTTGTGAGAGATCCGAGACTTTGGTGCTTGAGCCTCTCCACCACTGAAATCTTGGGATTTCAGTGGTGGAGATGGTGCCTTGAAGTCTCCAAAAGGGGAGGGCCACCCCCTCTCCTTGATGTCCTTGGAAAGGGCAAGTTTTGGCCTCCAAAGGAGCACCATGTTTGGTTGTTTGTTGAGCATGTCTTGGCTGCATTTTATGTTTATTATGCCCTAATATGACATTTTTATAAGTTGGTTTTGGTCCCCTATGCATGCTTAGCATAGTTGCCTTGTAATGCCTCTTTGATGCCTTAACATGCCTAGATTGTGTGCCTTAGTTTCTAGCATGTTTTAGGCTTGCATTTGTGAAGATTTTGTGCTTATATTGCCATGTTTTAGGTCTGTCCTAAGTTGTTTTGGTCAATCTTAGCATGCATTATATAGCCTCTTTGTATTTGGCTTGTTGGCCTTAAGAGCATGAATGTATAGCATGCCTTGTTTGCATCATTTTAGTGGCTTGGAACCACCTAGCATGCTATTTCAGTCTCTTTGGTGTGCTTGTATGCTTGCCTTAGTTGCCTCTTTAGTGTTTCAAAAGCATGTGTTGTATGCTCCATGTTTTGGCCTTAATGCATGCCTTTGGTTTCATGTCATCTAGATGCCATCTAGGTGGTCCTTTAGACTTAGTTTTATATGTTAAAACTCTGTTTTTAATTGGTTAGGTGTTACCATGCGTGGTTGTACTAGGTGTGGTTCAAAGCTTCATTGGCTTGCCTTAATGCTTGGACCATTTGTATGCCTTGTTTGGCTTGCTTTGTTAGTTGGTTTGGCACCATGTTTTGCATGCTTTTTAGAGCTTACTATGCATACTAATGGTCCATATTTGTGCCTCTTAGGTGTGTTTAAGAGTTGCTTAATTATGCTTAAGTGTTGGTGCCTTAACTTGTGCATGTGTGCATGTGTGTTTGGCCCTCATGATTTAGCATTTTGGCCACTGATTTTAAGCCTATTTGAGTTGCCTAAGTCATGTGTAAGATCATCATTTAATTGGTTTGCATGCTTGTCGTAAATGCTTGCTTGAACCCTTTGCATAAGTATGTTGCATAGTCCATGTTGCATGCCTAGTTGACATGCTTAGGGTTGCATTTGCATTGTGCATGTTTGACCTCTTGAAGTGGAGTATGATAGAGGTTTAGCACCCTTGTTTGCTTGTTTGCATTGCATGCATTTGAAATCAAAGTTGCACTTTTGGTTCTTTGGGCCATCATGCATGGAAATGCATGATTGGTGGTCCGGGAATCGAGGCACATGCCCCCTTGAGTCAAAAACATGATAAGGGGTGTGTGTAGTGCATAAATACCTTGAATCACATTGCCATGCATGTTGTTGTCCTCTGCTGCTGTGAGTTGCAGGTTTTGCAGGCATTTAGTGCGGCCGGCAGTGTTTAGTGCCGACCGGCAGTAAACAAGATGCCGATGGATGAATTTTGTGCCGGTGGCCTCCTCCTTCAGCCGGTGGTGCTCTACCCCAGCCGGTGGTACTCCCCAGTGCCCTGAGAGGTACTTCTGGGACTTTGGCAATTTTCTGAGGAGGAGAGCAGAGGAAACAGAGGCAATCCGTGCATGGCAGTGCGGTTCCGAGCCAGTCCCGAGCGCGTGTTGCATCCGGTCCTCATCCCGAGGCGGTTTACTGCTTTAATTAGATTAATTAATTATTTGATTAATTTAGTGAAATTTGTAATATTTTAATTAGCTTGCGTAGTTAATTAATTTGTATATTCTTTTGGTCCCTCCGAGTGAGGGCAAATTTGTAATAAGTGTGTGTGAGTGGGTGTATGTCTTCCAATCCCATTTCTTTCTTCCCTTTTATTTACCTGCTTACGTTGGTAGATTAGGGCATACTTATTTTAGCATACCTTATGCAATGCATGCGTGCGTTCATGCATTTGTTTACATGCACCGGGCTCGGTACATCATACAAACTGCATCGTATTTCCAATTCCAATTTGAATACGTGATAGTTGTAGCATTTCGCATGCCATTCTAGGGTTAGCCGAGCCTACTCTAAATTGCATCCTTGCCTGCGTTGCATTAGCCACTTAACATGAACTAGGACACGCATGCTTGCTAACTAGTTTCTTGTTTTGGCACGGAGTACGATGTAAGTATTTACGCTTTAGCATACCACATGCGTGTGAATGTTGCCATGACAGTATGCTTACCATGCGGCTAGGTGCTTACATGAGATAAACTGCTTGAATGCCTGTGGGTGGAGGTTGGATTGTCTGAGTTGGGAAAACTCATTGAAATCCGTGTTTTAGCCTACTTGCGAGTAGCAAATTCCGAAACATTTTCAAAACAAACGGATATGCAATGTTTGTTTCCAAATTAGGCAATCTAGTCTATACTTGTTTGCCGTGCGCATAATATAGTAATTCTAGGCTAATAATTGGGTTAAGAGCATGTAATGTTTTCAAAATCAGATATCACGGTTAGTAGAGGCCGGTCTTCGGACCGGGCGAAAGGGGGTGCTCATAGCTGACCTTCCCCGATCGTACCCAAGCTCCCGAGCCAGGACATTTGGTGATGACGGACACGTGGCCTTCGGCACCGAGTCAGGGTTTCCTAAATTTCCCATTTTAAAATATTTAGGTGGCGACTCTGTAATCTGGCAAAGCAGTCCATGTTTGGCACTACTTTTCAAAAAATCTGTTTTTCCTTCAAAACGATTTGCCAGAGTTGGACTCTTTGGTTCAGATTTAGAACCGCAACACTTCAAAAAGGAGAGTCCGAGCTGTAGCGAGGTCCCTCGCGGGCTTGTTACACTTGTACTTTTCATGCATCGCATCGCATCGCATTACACAACAATGTAAATGAGGTTTGAATGTTTATTTGAAAAGTAAGCGTTTGCCTCGTAATAATCAGGTAGTGAGCTGACTAATGACAAAAACAACTCGATAAGAAAAACAAAGAACTCGATAAGCTAACCAAGTGTAGATACAAATCGATAAGCAAAGCAAAAACTTAGAGAATGTGAAATACAACTCGATAAGCAAATGTACAACAACTCGATATGCAAATAGACGTGACTTCGCAAAATCGCCATCGGAAGACATTAGGGAAGGTTTCGACCACAATTCCTCAACATGTTCAACTTCTAATCAGGTAATGGAACAAAAAGGAAGGCCATCGGCCATAGGGAAAGGCCACCAGCCATAATAAATTTCCATCGGCCAACAGTGGTGGTCGGTCGGCACCATTTTTGGCTGGTCGGCCATAAATGGCAAGAATCACCAGAATGCTGATAGCTGTCTTCCACTCACACCTTATCCCCTACAAAAAGCCTCAACTTCGTAGTTTTTCTCAATTCAACACTGATTTGCTCCAAATGGAAGAGTTCCTTGCCCAAAATCTCCTAGCTTGGATTACCAACTTGGATGGCTCGGAAAGGCTGAATTTCCGAGGGTTCGGCATAAACGCACTATTCACTCTAAGTCGTACTCTGCTGCACTTTCCGTTCCTCCATGCTGCGGCAAGGTTTTGGAACCCGGTAACACATGTCTTTAGCTTTGACGGGCAAGAGGTATGTCCTACCTTCAAAGATTTCCAAGTTTTGATGGAATCCGAGCACAACGAAGAAATCTTGCCCCAACTTCGCTTTGGTCACGCCCAAGCTTTAGGGCGAATGTGTGGGCTCACGATGCATGACGCTCGATCTTTGATTGGTGACAGAATGCTGGATGTTTCGAGTTTGATTTGCCGATTTTCTGATGCTGGTGACCGCGGCGACCATCATTGGCAGGGTTTTCGGCGACACGCCCTCTGTTTGTGCATGCTATCTCATTTCTTGCTTGCCTCAGGCTTCGGAGGATCTAGCGTCCGGTTGATCGAGGTTGCCCAAGGCTTGAAGGAGGGCAAAAACTACATTGCCATGACATTGGCCGAGACATTGATGGGCTTGGACGCTTTCCATCGCTGGGAGACGACCAGATTTGCGGGGAGTCCACTATTGCTGCAGGTAATGTTTCCCACCCAATCTCACATATGTATGTAGACACCCCATTTTTGACCGACCTTAAGACTCAGACGTCGCCGATTGAGCGCTCGGTGATGTTGCATACTGTGCTCGTTCAGAAGTATCAGAGTCGCGGCCGTGCGCCCTGCCTCCGGACTTCCGAACTCTCTTCTGTGCCTCGTCTCGGTTTGCGAACCAGACTCGATTTTCTCTATTTTCTTTCCTGAAGGGAGGGAGAGGTCTAGCAGATCATCTCTCAGTGGCCGTGGGCTACATTTCGTGGCCGTAGGCCATTTTGCCCATTTCGGAGCCCGGTTCCCGGTTTTCGGAGCCGTCAGACCGTGTGCCTCGGTTTGGGACCACCCAACCATCTCCGATTCCTCCGATTTTTTGGCATGCATCTCATTTACTCCCTTTCGAGGGACACTGGGGTCTTAGATACCCACTCCGTGGCCAAACACCACTTTCGGTGCTTAACGGCCGGTTTTCAGGCCCCGAACCTCGCGGTTTGGCCCCCGAGCATTCGTTTTGTATCGGTTTTTGTTCATTCTTGGCAGGTACCTCTGTTTCATCATAACGAGGGACACTGGGGTCTTAGATACCCACTTCGTGGCCAAACACCACTTTCGGTGCTTAACGGCCGGTTTTCGGGCCCCGAACCTCGCGGTTTGGCCCTCGAGCATTCGTTTTGCATCGGTTTTTGTTCATTTTTGGCAGGTACCTCTATTTTATCATCAGGAAGATCACTGGAGGGTGGGAGGCTAGCAATTGTCCAAGCAACCTGTTATGCTCTTCCGGCGCCCCCCGGAGCCCGTTTTTCTCACTTCCGGGCTAATGTTGACCACCCTAGGGCCATTTTCTTCGAGCCAAAACCACATATTTGTGATGTACACACATGGGAGGACCCTAAAAACCTATGGCCGGCCAGTAATTTTCATTGGACCTTTTGAACCCCTCTTTGTAGTGGCCTATTCTCTCTCCTGTTTCAGAGTTGTCAAATTTGAACCACAGGGCCTTGTTGTACACACCTGGGAGGACACCATCATCTGGTGGCCGGCCATTAATTCTTCACTTCATTTTTGCCCCCTAGCCGGCCGGCCATGGGGGGTGGCCGGCCGGCCACCTCCAAAAAAGCACTTGGCCGGCCACACTCCCCTCAGTGCATACTTTACAGCTGTATAGCTGTTTCTCCAAAATATCTTTGGCATCCGGGGGATATTTTGGGAGGGAAAGCTTGGGTGCATTTCCTCCCCTTTACACCCCTCCTTTTGTCCATATAAGGGGCCTCCCAACTCAGTCCTTAAGGTTGAAAAAATTTGGTTCAAGCATATCTCTCTCTATCTCTCTCAAACTCTCAAGTTTTGGTCTCATTTGTTCATAAACACCAAGCACTACCATCACCAATCCATTTTCAGCAGCAAAGGAAGGTTTTTCAGTGGTTAAGAAGCAACAAACTCAAGTCAAGAAGCAAAGAAAGACTTGTCTTCAAGGGTAAGTCTCAAATCCCCTCTTTTACACCACTTTCTTGCCTCATTTCTTAACCCTACTTTCTCACTGTTTTGAGCTCCGACCAATACTGAAAGTGGTCCTCTTTTGAGCTATTCTTGATGTTTGTTTAAGGGCTCAAATCTGTTTGAGCCCTCCATCTTGCACTTCTTTCAATATCCTCTTATATGCCATTATTTTGCATTGAATATTTGACCTATGTGTGATCTGAATTGGAGCATCTCATGAACTGATATTGTGCTTATTTTGAGCCCCTCTTCAACATTGAAGAAGGGCTCAACCTTGTTTTCATGCTCCATATGCAAGTTGCTTTGAATCCATGTTTTACCCTTGTTTTTGGCATGCATGAAATATTTGGCCTATGAGTGATCTGTTTTCGGGCATGAGGTAAACTGTGAGTGGGCCTATTTTGAGCCCCTCTTAAACATTGAAGAAGGGCTCAACCCTGTTTGGTCTCTCTATCATGCACTTGCTTCATAATTTCTCATATTTACCGTAAACTTGCATGATTTATTTGACCTACATGCAGTCTGTTTTGGAACATATCATGAACTGTGAGTGAGCTTATTTTGTGTCCCTCTACAATATTTTAGAAGGGATCAATCTTGTTTGGGGTCTCCATGTTATACTTGCCTTTATATCTCTCTTTGACCCCATTTTGCATGCTTTTTTAAGCTTATCTAGCTTCTGATTTCAGCCATCATCAGTACTGAAAAGAGTCATATTTTGATCTTCTTGACATATTTCATTGAGGGTCTTTGCTGGTTTGATGAATTTTTGGGGTACCTCATGTTATAGCCTTATATATCCTCATTCTTGCATAGCATTTTTACCATGATTGCATATTGAGTTGGGGGATGTCATCTACTGTAAATGTGCATATTTTTAGTCCCTTATCAGTGTTGTAGAAGGGTACTTTTCAGTTTGAGCATCGCATACACCACTTGCTTCAATACCCCTCTCCTGGCTCGTATTTTTGCATGCTATGGTTGTCCTACCTATGCTCATTATTTCGCCATGTTTTGTACTGTGAATAATGCTATTTTGGGGCTGCCTTGCTACTGTTTTGCATACCATATACCAACCATGCATGTTTAGTATGGCTATAGGCCATTCCGGGTGCTCGTTATCGCATTTCGGGACCATTCCGTGCATTCGGTGTCATTTCCCGCCTTTCGGGACTGTTTTGCATCATTTGTGAGTGCTGAAATTCCATTTGCATGTTTGCATATCATTTCCATGTCATTTTGCATTCCGTATGCATTGCCTCGGTTTGCGCGCCCGTGGGCACGCATTTCGAGGCACTTCATTTTTATCCGACGGCCTCTCATGTGAGTGTGGCTGAGGCTCACTCATGTTAGTATAAGTCCATTTCGCATTTTGTATGTTATTTCATGCTTTAATCCATCGCCTTGGTTTGCGCGCCGTTTACACGCATTTCGAGGCACTCTTTTTTATCCGACGGCCTCCCGTATGAGAGTGGCTGAGGTCCTCTCATGTTGGTATAAGTCCATTTTGCATTCTGTATGCCATTTTCGTATCATTGCATTCCGTATGCCATTCTCTCGGTTTGCGTGCCCGCAGGCACGCACTTCGAGGCATTTCATTTTAGCCTCATTACATATCATTTCCATGTCATTTTGCATTCTGTATGCATCGCCTCGGTTTGCGCGCCCGTGGGCACGTATTTCGAGGCACTTCATTTTTATCCGACGGCCTCTTATGTGAGTGTGGCTGAGGTCCACTCGTGTTAGTGTAAGTCAATTTGCATCGTGTATGTCATTTTATGCTTTAGAATCATCGCCTCAGTATGTGTGCCCGTCTGGCACGCACTTCGAGGCGTCTCATTTTCATAGCATTGTGCATGCTAGAATTGTATATTAGCTGCATTTCATGCATACCATGCATATTGCATCGTGTTCGGGATAGGAGTTAGCCCGGGCACGGGAAACGAGGCACGTTTCGTACTCCGAGTGACGGAACGGGTCTCAATTCCCAAGTCACCAACACTCCGGATTACCCATGATGGAGTTAGGTTTTGCTATAGCATTCATCTGCATTGCACCCTATATTGAGTTGTGCAAACCGATTCCTCGGCCATCATGCATCGATATGCGTGATTGGTGGCACGAGAATCGAGGCATGCATATATCTGTGAAATACATTGCTATGCCCTTTTCCTGCTCTCTGTTGCAGCAAAATGAGGAATCAGCAACTTTTCGGAGTCTGGCGCATATTTCGAGAAACGTTGCAAACAGAGGCTAAATTGGGCATCCCAGTGGATTTCTGAAAAGGCAGCCCAGTATACATCATTCAGCGGAAGTGAGGCAGCCCCTGGCTTGCATGCCAGTTTAAGCTTTCTTAGTTTAATTTGTATATTATTCGGACTGTATATTTCGGACTGTATTATTCTTTCATTTCGGACTGTATTATTATTATTCGGACCCCCTCGCGAGGGCAAAACTGTAATAAGTGTGGGTGAGTGTGATGTATGTCTTCCAACCCCACGTCTTTCTTCCCTTTTATTTACCCGCTTATGATGGTTAGATATAGGGCATATTTCAATTAGCATACAGTATGACAGCATGTTTGCATCATTCATCTGTTTTGCACGCACCAGGCTCGGCGCATCATACAAACTACATTTGTATTTTCAATTCCAAATTGAATACGTGTTAGTTGTAGCATTTCATATGCCATTTTAGAATAGCCGAGCCTGCTATAGTTGCATTATTGCATGCGTTGCATCAGGCATTTTTGTATAGTTAGGATCATGCATGATTTCTAATTAGCTTTTGTTTTTGGCTTGGAGTACTCGGTGAGTTTTATGCTTTAGCATCCTTGCATGCGTGTGAGTGTTGCCATGAATAGCATGCTTACCATGAGGCTATATGCTTATGTGATATAACTGCCTTGAATGCCTGTGGGTGGAGGCTGAGTTACTTGAATTGGGACAATTCATCAAATGTTTGTTTTAAGCCCACCAGATAGTGGCAAAATCGTGTTTTCTAAGCCCACCTGAGGGTGGCAAATCCGCGTCTTAGCCTACCTGCGGGTAGCACCATCAAACCATTTTCAAACAAACAAACATGAAATGTTTTGTTCCAATTCAGGCGGCCCAGTCTATACTTGTTTGCTGCGAGCATCACATAGTAACCTAGGCTAATAACCGGAATAAGAACTCACAATGTTTTCAAAATCAGATATCATGGTTCGTAGAGGCGGTCTTTGACCGGGCGAGCGGGGGTGCTCACGAAGTGACCTTCCCCAATCGTACCCAAGTTCCCGAGCCGAGGCAACTTTGGTGATGACGGACACGTGGCCTTTGGCACCGAGTCAGGGTTTCCTAAATTTCCCATAAAAAAAACATTTAGGTGGCGACTCTGTATCTGGCAAAGCAGTCCATGTTTGGCACTTCTTTCAAAAATCTGTTTTCCAAAACGATTTGCCGGATTTGGACTCTTTGGTTCAAGATTAAGAACCGTGACATTTTGAGTCCTTCGAACTGTAGTGACCCAATATCGAACCGTAACGGGGGGGACTCGCACTCCTCGCCCGGGACGCGTTCGGGGACGTCTACAATGTATTGCTCACATCACTTGGCTCTCAGGCTCGGTTTTTTCTCACAAAACCCTTTTCTCACTCTTCTCTCATCGTACATCTCTCTATTCTTTAATCTCTCATTTTTCATCCCTCCCTAGGTGCGGTTGATGGACAAGTTGCAGGTTGTGGACTCTTGCCCGGCATACTCAGCTCGTGGCTACTTCTTCCGACGTCGTCTAGTCGATTGCCTGGATGAAGGACGGTGGTTTGATTGGATGTACAATTTGTCTGCAGACCGCATCGCTTGGCGCTGTCCTTGGCTCAATCTACCGGCAATGAGCTACAGCATGTCCCGGCAGACTGGGATTCAGTTGATTGGTCTGACGCATTACGTGTTTTACTTTCCTTTCCGGTTCCAATGCCAATTCGGCCATGGTCAGATTTGCCCGGCAGAGGGGATAGAATACCCTGCTGCATTCCCGGTCCGAGGCGCACAGCTTGCTCGGTATGCTACGGCATGGGGAACTAGAGAGCTCCTGGCCCCCGCACCCACTTTCAGTTGCATCTTGTCTGATGAGTGCATAGATCGGCTCAACGAAGAGGCACAGATTGGGCCCCTTTGGCGTCAGAAGCTTCGACCAGCTCTGGGAGGGGGCGCAGGAACACCTGACTTAGCTATGCCCCGGATTTATTGCTTTATTAGTACTTTCAAGTTTTCTTTATGAATGTAACCAAAAGCAACTTCAATTTGTATGCAAGAGCAGGAGGACTTTGTATTGAAATCAATAAAATTGAAGGTTGTGGGTACTGAAAATTTTCTGCATTGGTCCAAAAATGGTCTAAGTTGTAAAAAGATTAATTTGAACAAAGTTAACTTTTATTAAAACTTTTCAAAACCATTTTCGATATGGATCAGAACTGGACACGCTTGAGATCTGTCACTGAGATGCACAACCCTGGATCCCAGTAACTGGAAAGTTGCTCCTAGTCTGAGTAGCACTGCACCAGAGATCACAACCGCAGCTCTTGAATGCTGAATAGACAAAGATGACCAAGGTGATCAAATGGACAAAGTTGATCGGGGAAGAGTTTATGGCTGAACTTCAGGATGAAGTTGCCTACGTATCCCAAAGATGGGAATCAAGCCTTATGTAGTTCAGGCTCAGGTTCACTCGTGTATTTTCACTCTCCTTTTACGCTCTAACTTTTGCCAAGGCTGCCCTTTGCGGGTTTTCAACATTGCGAGCTCAGTTTTTATAATTTCAAATTTTTCATGCACTAACTTTTGCCTAGGTCGCCCTTTCAGGTTTTCGACCTAGCGAGCCACTCAAGGGTAATATTCTTCAACTTGTCCATATTGATCGGCTGTGAGAACTCTAGGCCATCTAGGTCCATCAGAATGACAGCTCCACCTGACCAGATAGTCTTAATGATGTAGGGACCCGTCCAATTGGGTCTGAACTTGCCCCTAGGGTCGTGGATGGGAGCTCGGTTGTCCTTGAGCACCAAATCTCCTTCTTTTAGATTCCTAGACTTAACTTTCTTGTTGAAAGCCCTGGCAATTCTGCGCTGATAACCTTGAACATGGTGCAGTGCTTTTAGTCTGCGCTCGTCAAAGAGCATGAGTTCTTCAAATCTGCTTTGCTGCCAATCTACTTCGGCTATTTGACACTTAGCCAGCACTCTCAAAGACGGAACTTCAATCTCGATAGGTAGAATGGCCTCCATCCCATAAACTAATGAATATGGAGTCGCCCCAGTAGATGTTCTAATTGAAGTCCGGTAGCCCCACAGAGCAAACGGCAACTTATCTGGCCAATCCCGGTAGGTTTCCACCATCTTCTGCAGTATGTGTTTGATATTCTTGTTGGCGGCCTCGACCGCTCCATTGGTCTGCGGCCGATAGGTGGATGACTTATGAAAAGCCACGTATTTTTCCAACAAGTCAATCACTTCCTTCTTGAAGTGGGAACCGTTATCTGAAATGATCTCGTTCGGGATCCTGTAGCGACAGATGATGTTGTTTTTGATGAATTTCGCAACATGTGAAGCCTTCAACACCGCATAAGATTGGGCCTCAACCCACTTTGTGAAATAATCTATCGCGACTAGGATGAACTCATGCCCATTAGACCCCTTCGGAGTGACAGCCCCGATCACATCGATTCCCCAAACTGAAAATGGCCATGGCGAAGTCATATTGTATAGCTTCGACGGTGGGATGTTCATGCGGTTTGCATGGATTTGACATTTGTGGCATCGTCGAACAAAGCCGATACAATCCTCCTCCATGGTGGACCAGTAGTAACCCTGTATGAGGATCTTCCGAGCTAACATTACCCCGTTCATATGCGCACTGCATTCCCCTCCATGGATGGCTTCCATCAGGCGTTTTGATTCTTCAGCTTCAACGCACAGCTTATGCATTCCCAGATGACCTCTCTTATACAATTTACCTCTGCAGATAATGAACTGAACATCCATTCTTCAGATTGCTCTTTTATCATTGGCATTTACCCCTGGTGGATATGCTTCATTCTCCAAGAAATTCCAAATATCGTAATACCAGGGGTTCTCATCTTGAACCTCATCTATAGCAGGAATCGACTCGTAGGCCGGTACAAATTTTTGGTCGATAATAACTGGACGCATCCGGACTCCGAACGGGATGTCTATCATGGAAGATAGAGTTGCTAGTGAATCTGCGAACCTGTTGTTCTCTCTTAATAGATAAGCAAAGTTTAACTTCTCAAACTGAGGAATTAACAAGTCCATGGTCTGGTGATACATAATCATCTTTTCTTCTTTGACTTTCCAATCTCCTTTCGCTTGAGATACAACAAGGTTCGAGTCCCCGATGACGTCCAACCATTTTGCCTCTAATTCAAGGGCTGCTTCTAGACCGGCAATGCATGCCTCATATTCTGCTTCGTTGTTCGAGACTTTGAACCGGAGTTTGAAGGCTAAAGGGATACGGGAATTGTCGGGTGCTATCAGCAACACCCCTATCCTATACCCGTACTGGTTTGACGCTCCGTCAAAGTACATCGTCCAAAACTCGTTGTCGATATGCAAAATGGCCTCATCTGGGAATAAGTACTCAACTGCTTCACCTCCTTCCACTGGATGATCGGCTAAGAACTCTGCTACTGCTCTTCCCTTGACTGACTTGCGCGTCACATATTTCAGATCGAATTCGGAAAGCAACAGCAACCAACGAGCTAGCCTACCCGTAAGTGCCGATTTCTCGAATAGATATTTGATGGGATCTAATCTTGAAACCAATGTTATAGAGTGAGCTAACAGGTAGTGCCGTAGCTTCCTGGTAGCCCATACCAAGGCTAAGCAAGCCTTTTCCAACGGTGTGTAGCGGGTTTCATACTCCAGCATCTTCTTGCTCAAATAGTAGATAGCCCTCTCTACCTTATCCTTTGATTCTTGCGCAAGCATGCAACCCATCGTGGTTTCAGTCACTGAAAGGTACAAAATCAATGGTTTTCCCGGCTCAGGCGGTGACAGCACGGGTGGGTTTTGTAAGTATTCCTTGATCTGTTCAAAAGCAACTTGGCATCGACCGTCCCATTGGAACTTCTTCCCTTTCTTCCGGAGACCAAAAAGTGGTCACAAGTCAAGGTTAATTTTGAGATAAACCGTCTTATGAATTGTACTTTACCCAGAAAGCTTCGCATCTCCTTTTCAGTCCTTGGTGGTGGCATTTCTAAGATGGCCTTGATTTTGGAAGGGTCGACTTTGATACCTCTTTGTGTAATCAAGAACCCTAGCATTTTTCCTGCTGTAACACCGAATGTACACTTCTGAGGATTCAGCCGCAACCGAAATTCTCTGATCCTTTGAAGAATTTTTGCAAGGCGGTGTAGTGGCCCTCTCTTTCTTTGGACTTGACAATCATGTCGTCCACGTACACCTCAACTCTTTGTGGATCATGTCGTGCATATTGTGGTCGTGGCCCGTTGATATGCAGCTCCAGCATTCTTCAGCCCAAATGGCATCACCCTGTAACAGTAAGTCCCCCACGGGGTGGTGAAAGCAGTCTTCTCCTGGTCTTCAGGTGCTATCATTATCTGATTGTAGCCCGAAAAGCCATCCATGAATGAAAGCAAAGCATGCCCCGCTGTGAAGTCCACTAACTCATCAATATGTGGCAAGGGAAAGTCGACCTTCGGACTGGCTCTGTTCAAATCCCTAAAATCCACGCATACTCGGATCCTGCCATCCTTCTTCGGCACTGGAACAATGTTGGCCAACCAAGTTGGGTATTCAGATACCAGCAGGAAACCCGCGTCAATTTGCTTGGTGACCTCTTCCTTGATCTTGAGGGCCCAGTCTGGGCGGATCCTTTTGAGTTTTTGTTTAACGGGTCGGGCCTCGGGGTCAAGAGGGATCCGGTGCTGTACAATCTCAGGATCGATTCCAGGCATGTCTTCGTAGGACCACGCGAAAACATCTTTGAAATCTTTTAATAAAGCGACTAAGCGCGCGCGTTCCTCCGAAGACAACGTGGACCCGATCTGGACCAGCTGCGGGTCCTCCTCAGTACCAATATTCATAGTAGTGATTTCATCAACTAAAGGTTTAACAAATCTTTCCTACTCTTGATCAATTAAGCGTTGCAAAATCGGAGGAATTTCTTCCTCGTCGTTTTCATCAAAATTTTGAAAGTCCTGATTCAAGCAATAAATCAAAGGTACAGAAAAGTACTCAGAAACCACAGCCACATCATTCTCATTAATTGCTTCCAAATCGACCGATTCTTCGGTTACAACAGACTCAAAAGAGAAAGAAAAAGTCGACCTGGACAGGACTGTGGCATCCGGGTTATCACCACCAGGAATATCGGACTCAGACTCAGTCGAGCTGGAACCTGATTCCAACTCAACAGATTCAGAGGAATCAGATTTCGACTAACTACCTAACTCGGTGCTGCTTGACAAAAATCCCTCTTCATACTGCCAAATGAGAGAGGGTGCGATAGATGCATCCAAAATGTTTGCTGGTAGGCTCGCAGCCGTTTCATTCCCAATCATGGACACCGCGAAGTTATCCCCCAAGCACTTCTGTACGATCGGAGGATCTGAAAGTAGACAAGCTAGTGCTACCCCCATTTCAATTTCAGCGCTCTCGAAATCCATATTTTTACACTGCTCAACCTCAGTTGATGGGTCTGTCTGCTCCTCGGCAACATCATCCCCTGATAACTGCAGGTCAAAGAAGATCTCAAACCCCGACAGGCGCTTCCTCTCCTCATTCAACCATGGTTCTGGGAAGCCACAAATTGGAAAGTCCTCCCCCTCCCGGACGAAGCGTCCGTTTAGGGTACCTCGGATGGGTCGGTGCATCAACTCAAAAGGCTTCCCAGCCTTCTTTGCTCTGGCTCTCCTGGCCATCTCCTTGCCTTTCCTTACCCAGTCCTCTTTGGTGGGCAGATAACCCAAACCAAAGGTATGCGGGTTGTGCGGCACTTCGGCCGATACTGCAACGCCCTTCCGGTCGCTCTTTCCCAATCCCATCCCGGGGATGTGTTGGAGCTTGTTCATGAGGTATACTGATTGCGCACTAACATACACCCCCTCATTAACAGCTAAGATGTTTTGCACGACCCGAGCCTCTGCCAGGGTAAAACCCGACATGAATACATCCTCCATGCCGTGCTCAATTTCCAAAACTGGCGTAGATACTTCTGGCGGTGGATGGATCGACGAATTTCCAAAAACGATGGGTACTCCCTTCCCATGGGGGTATTTCATCATCTGATGCAAGGTGGACGAAACTGCCTTTACCTGGTGCAACCATGGTCGCCCCAAAAGTAGATTAAAGGTTGCAAGAACTTCTAAGATGTGAAAGTCTACCTCATGCTGCCCGGCCCAACCTTGGTCTGAATTTTCACTGTCCCCATTACTTCTCTGCTTGTGTTATCATATGCTTGAATCACCTGGGCTGTCGGCACAAAGTCCGCGGTCTTTAAACCAATTGCATATACAGTCCTTGCCGGGCACACATTGATGGCGAACCCTGTGTCGACAAGCACCACAGGTATCCATTTGTTTCTACACTCCACAGAAATGTAGAGTGGCTTGTTATGGTTCGCACCCTTAGGTGGCAAATCTTTGTCGAGAAAGTCAACATCGGGGTAGCCCCTCCCGGAAAAACTAAGCCCACTAGCTGTTCGGGCGTGGTGTCTATTGAAAGCTTGGCCTTGTCCATGGCCGATAAGACAGCTTGTCGATGCACTCGCGATGCCATAAGCAATCCCCAGATGGAGATGTCTGCCTGTATTTTTTTCAACTGCTTCAGTATAGCTTCTTCTTCGAGTTGCTTCTCTTTTGTTTCTCCGCCTCCCTATCTTTCCCAGACGCCTCTGGCTGATCTAGATGTGGGGGCTTGAAATACTGCCCGCTTCTAGTCATATGATTGACTTCGTCGATGTACCAGGTATCGTCTGGTTGGTTGCTCCCACAATCTTCATCCGTGTGGACAAGACATAGATCATCGTCTTTCCACCACATTCCGTCGGCAGTCGACAGACACCTGTCCGGCTCCGGTACAATTGTATTCGCAGTACTTTCCGTCCACATGCTTGCAGCATTCTCTATCCTCGTGCACACAGCACTTTCAGTCCCCTCAGGGGCCTTAGCTTTCCTGATTCTCTCAAAATCCCCGAACCTTTCTTGTTGCAATCGTGTCAGTACAGTTGTCTATTCAACACTTCCCGCATTCACAAGGCCCAAGTCCTGAGCGAAATTCATAGCACCGGCGCTCTCTGGCGATGCATTCTGATTTCCGGCCCTTCCGGCCACAACTGATGTTCTTGTCCCTGCCGGGCCCCGTTCCAACTGAGTTTCGTCGACAACATCTGGTAGGTCATCAAGCCACCCGGTGACCTCTGCTGACTCCTCAAAATCTGACCAGTTGACTACCATGCCCTCTAGATCTTGTTCATTGAAAAATTGGAGGTTAGCAAAGTCCCCTTCCACAGCTGCCAAGTCATCTATCCTCTGACCAGTTTCATCCCCCCGTATCACACAAAGCTCTGCACCTGCCGGCAATTCCACATTTGGCCCAACCTGGCCTGCTGATAGAATGTAGTCACTCGGACTGTATACCTTCTCAGCTAAATTCCCAGATTCCTCGGATTTTGACTCAACAATCCCATTCTCCCCTGAAATCTCCCCTGTTCTGTCTTCGACGGTCACCGCCATTGATTCGGGTTGGGTTCTGGAGATGTCCAACATGCACAAGTCAGTGCAGTCAGGAAGGAGCACCTTCGGCTTGGGTAGGTGAGAAGGAGTGATATAGATGCTAGGATCGTAAGACACGACCCCAGTCTGGATAAAGTTGATGCGTTTAGGAGGTGGAGCTTGGTTGTGCGGAGGGAGAGGGTTGGTTGTGACATTGGGTTTTTCTGGAGGCACAATCACCCCATTATCAATGAGATCTTGAATCTCATGACGTAATTGGAAGCATTGGTCGGTCTCATGACCGTGCTGTTGGTGAAATGCGCAATATTTGGTTGGGTTGTAGAAAGGGGGAAGTTTTTCCGGCAATGGCCGCAGCTCTAGGGGCTTCCAATGCCCTTTTCTGATTAAAACCCCTAGAGCTTTGGACAGGGGCATATATAGTGGAGCGAAGGTTGTTTGGCTTTTGGGTTGGTATCTGGCTGTTTGCGAACTACTCCTAGATGCACCGGTGAATGGCGTAACTGCAAGGTTTCTTGGGGGATTGGTAGTGACCATGCTTACTTCTGAAGCTCTGGTAGTTGTGGCATTGCTTGTCCCTATATTGGTGTTGCGGTTGAAGGTTCTCCTGGTTGCTCTCTGTCTTCGTCAATCAGACCCTGTTTCATCGCATCCTCAATTTGTACCCCCATCTCATGTAGATCTGAAAAGGTAGGGAAATGGAGCACGATCATTTTTTGCATCAGTTTGGGTTGGAGATTGCGCACAATCATCCGAATCTGATTCTTGTCAGTGGGCCTAGTGGTCATCATTGAGGTCTTGGCCCTCCAGCGGGTTACGAATTCAGAGAAAGTCTCCTTAGGCTCCTGCCTTGTTGTCTCGAGATCACGGGTGGTAACCTCGATTTGCGTGTTATAGGAGTACTGTGCAATGAAGGCCTCGGCCATCCCATCCCAGTTTCGCTTGACATCGTCTTCCAGTTTTGCGTACCAGATGGCCGCCACACCCAATAGGGTCCGGCCAAATAATGAAAGCTTATGTAGTCGGGTGAGGCCCATCGCCCTTAGTATATCTGAAAACAAACATAGATGCACCATGGGATCTCCAGAACCGTCGAAGTGGTCGATTGTGGCATCTTGAACCGGTCCGGCAGTGTCACAGCCGCGTCGGTATACCCGTCCTCAATGTCTGGGATGGACTTCACCCCTTGGGATTTCTTGAACAACTTCTCAAGCTTGCTCAACTTCAACGCTGTAGGGTCCACCTCGAACTCAAATGGGGAGTCCGGTTGATTGATAGGCGTAGGTGCCTTGGATAGTTGGGGTAGAATCGGGGGCGGAGGTGGCCCTGTTGGGATGTTTGTATCCTCTTGGACATTCTGGGCATTTGGTGCCTCCCTAGGTGCTGGAACTCCTGGTGGGGGAGGAACCTGGTGTGAAGCAGACGCCCCGGTCTGTTGTTGCAGCCTGGTAATTAACTCTGCTGCTGGGCCATGATCTCGGCCTGTTGCTTGGCAAATTCATCTCGACGAACAGCGTCTTGCTGCATGGTTCTCATGCTCTCCTGGAGCTGGCGCATCATTTCTTCGATCCCTGCCATACTGCCCTGATCTAGCTGTACTGCCGGTATATGTTCCCTTTCTGCGGGAGAAATAGGACTCTGATCCCTACTATACCCAGGCGGGGTAGACGAAGCCCTCCGAACTGTTTGCCGAACTGATATCCTTTGCCTAACTGCTCTCCGTCTGGTAACCGGGGGTAGAGAATGATACACTGGCTGTCTGTCTACCAGATCCTTAGATCGATGGAGTCGACGACCTCTAGTCCAGAGTGCTTGGGGAATATCTGCTTGGTCTGAAGCAATTGTGCTAAACTACCTAGCAAAAAGGTAAATAAAGCAATAATAAGGAAATAAATAACCAGAAAAACGGACAGCATAACAGCGTAAATAAACACACAACACATAGTTGGGCATCACAACACGCAGTTGATAACCTGAATAGACTGTTCCGAAACACTGATCATCATTCCCAAATTACTGCCTCCAAAACCGAATCTGATACCTGCAGATAACCTGGTGTGAAGCAGATGCCCCGGTCTGTTGTTACAGCCTGGTAATTAACTCTGCCTGCTGGGCCATGATCTCGGCCTGTTGCTTGGCAAATTCATCTCGACGAACAGCGTCTTACTGCATGGTTCTCATGCTCTCCTGGAGCTGGCGCATCATTTCTTCGATCCCTGCCATACTGCCCTGATCTAGCTATACTACTGGTATATGTTTCCTTTCTGCGGGAGAAATAGGACTCTGATCCCTACTATACCCAGGCGGGGTAGACGAAGCCCTCTGAACTGTTTTCCGAACTGATATCCTTTGCCTAACTGCCCTCCGTCTGGTAACCGGGGGTAGAAAATGATACACTGGCTGTCTGTCTACCAGATCCTCAGATCGATGGAGTCGATGACCTCTAGTCCAGAGTGCTTGGGGAATATCTGCTTGGTCTGAAGCAATTATGCTAAACTACCTAGCAAAAAGGTAAATAAAACAATAATAAGGAAATAAACAACCAGAAAAACGGACAGCATAACAGTGTAAATAAACACACAACACACAGTTGGGCATCACAACACGCAGTTGATAAGCTGAATAGACTGTTCCCAAACACTGATCACCGTTCCCAAATAACTGCCCCCAAAACCGAATCTGATACTTGCAGATAACTGATCCTCAAAACACTGGTGCCCGCAAGCCTGATGCCCAAACTTGTGAACTGATACATGCATTCCTTGTAGAGGCCAACTCTAAAGCACGTAACAAACAAGTGAGAGCCAAAACACCCCTATGTTGGGGTAGGGTTTCCCTGTCCTATTTTGTTAGGAGCTAGGGTTTCACTATGCACACAGCGGTTTCAAACAACCTATAATCGGGTAAGCAACCTGTCCTAGCTTGGAATGGTCACTATGAATTCCGAATATGCACTAGGTCGAATGGTCAAAAAGGGCGCCCCAGTGACAACCGGGGTTTGTGTTCCTATCGTGGCAGAGCTCGTAACCGGTCAGCCTTATGGCGCGCTTCTCGAAGCGAGCCTCCGGAAAATCGTTCAGGAATAGCAGACGGCAAACACTGTGACTTAGGCAACCAATGCAAATGCAATGCAAAGAGACACATAAGTGTAGCCAAAACAAGATATCACGAGTTCGAGTCAAGCTCTTAAACTCCCTAGCGGAGTTTCCAGAAACTGTAGACGTCCCCGAACGTCCCGGGGGGGAACCCTCGTTTTGTTCATCTTGGGCTCACTACAGTTCAGGACTCAAAGTCACGGTCCTGTATCTAATCTCACAGAGTGCAATGCAAGACCGATGAATCATCAAAGAGTCCAAATCCGGTAAATCGTTTTTGAAAACAGAGTTTTTGAAAGAAGTGCCAAACATGGACTGCTTTGCCAGATACAGAGTCGCCACCTAAATATTTATTTTTGGAAATTTAGGAAACCCTGACTCGTTGCCTAAGGCCACGTGTCCGTCATCACCAAAGTTGCCTCGGCTCGGGAACTTGGGTACGATTGGGGAAGGTCACTTTGTGAGCACCCCCACTCGCCCGATCAAAGATCGGCCTCTACTAACCAGAAGTTCACTATTCCTCCTCTTGCGGGAGACACGTTTTGATCTTAAGTTCACTTTCCTCCTCTCATCTGAGACGCGTTTGGATCTCAAGTTTACTATTGTTCTCTCGCGTTAGACCCATTTAGATCTCAAGTTCACTTTCTTCCTCTTGCGTGAGACGCGTTTGGATCTAGAGTTCACTTTACTACACTCGCGAGTGACGCGTTTGGATCTCAAGTTCACTTTCCTCCACTCGCGCGTGAGATGCGTTCGGATCTCAACTTCTCTATTCCAAGTCCCGCGTGAGACACGTTTGGATCTCAAGTTCACTTTCCTCCTCTCACGTGTGACGCGTTTGGATGTCAAGTTCACTTTCCTCTATTTGCGTGAGATGCGTTTGGATCTCAAGTTCACTATTTCTCCTATCGCGAGACATGCATTTGGATCTCAAGTTGACATTCCTCCTCTCGCGTGAGATGCGTTTGGATCTCAAGTTTACTATTCCTTCTCTCGCGTTAGACCCGTCGGATCTCAAGTTCACTTTCCTCCTCTCGCGTGAGACGCATTTTGTTCTCAAGTTCACTATTCCTCCACTCGCGTAGAGGCGTTTGGATCTGAAATTGACTTTCCTCCTCTCGCGTGAGACACCATTGGATCTCAAGTTCACTATTCCTTCTCTTGCATGAGACGCGTTTGGATCTCAAGTTCACTATTCCTCCTCTGGCGTGAGACACGTTTAGATCTCAAGTTCACTTTCCTCCACTCGCGTTTGACGCGTTTGGATCTCAAGTTCACTATTCCTCATCTCCGTGAGACGTGTTTGGATCTCAAGTTCACTTTCCTCCTCTCACGTGAGATGCGTTTTGATCTCAAGTTAACTTTCCCCTGGCGTGAGACGCGTTTGGATCCAAAGTTCACTATTCCTCCTCTCGCGTGAGATGCGTTTGGATCTCAAGTTCACTATTACTCCTCTCGCGTGAGATACGTTTGGATCTCAAATTCTCTATTCCTCCTCTCGCGTGAGACGCGTTTGGATCTCAAGTTCACTATTCTTCCTCTCACGTGAGACACCTTTGGATATCAAGTTCTCTATTCGTCCTCTCGCGTGAGAGGCGTTTGGATCTCAAGTTCACTTTCCTCCACTCGCGTGTGACGCGTTTGGATCTCAAGTTCACTATTCCTCTTGTCACAGGAGAAGCATTTGGATCTCAAGTTCACTATTCCTCCTCTCGCGTGAGACCCTTTTGGATCTCAAGTTCACTATTTCTCCTCTCGCGTGAGACGCGTTTTGATCTGAAGTTCACTTTCCTTATCTCGCGTGAGACGCGTTCGATCTCAAGTTCACTATTCCTCCTCTCGCGTGAGACGCGTTTGGATCACAAGTTTACTATTCCTCATTTCGCGTGAGACGCCTTTGGATCTCAAGTTCACTTTCCTTCTCTCGCGTGAGATGCGTTTGGATCTCAAGTTCTCTATTTCTTCTATTGCGTGAGACGCGTTTGGATCTCAAGTTCACTACTCCTCCAATCGTGTGAGACGCATTTAGATCTCAAGTTAACTTTCCTCCCCTTGTGTGAGATGTCATTGGATCTCAAGTTCACTATCCCTCTATTCTCATGAGACGTGTTTGGATCTCAAGTTCACTATTCCTTGTCATTGTGCGACGTTTTTTGATCTCAAGTTCACTCTTGTCCTCTCGTGTGAGACGCATTCGGATCTCAAATTAACTATCCTCTGGCGTGGGACTCGTTTGGATCTCAAGTTCACTATTTCTCCTCTAGCGTGAGACGCGTTCGGATCTCAAGTTCACTTTTCTCCTCGCGTGTGAGACGCGTTTGGCTCTTAAGTTCTCTATTTCTCCTCCCGCATGAGACATGTTTGGATCTCAAGTTCACTTTCCTCCTCTCGCGTGTGACGTGTTTGGATACTAGGTTCACTTTCCTCCAGTCGCGTGAGACGCATTTGGATCTCAAGTTCACTATTTCTTTTCTCACGGAGACACGTTTGGAACTCAAGTTCACTTTCCTCCCCTCGCGTGAGTCGCGTTTGGATCTGAAGTTTACAATTCCTTCTCTCGCGTTAGACCCGTTCGGATCTCAAGTTCACTTTCCTTTTCTCGCATGAGACGCATTTGGTTCTCAAGTTCACTATTTCTCTACTCGCGTGAGAGGCGTTTGGATCTCAAGTTGACTTTCCTCCTCTCGCGTGAGACGCCATTGGATCTCAAGTTCACTATTCCTCCTTTCGCATGAGACGCGTTTGGATCTCAAGTTCACTATTCCTCCTCTGGCGTGAGACATATTTGGATCTCAAGTTCACTTTCCTCCACTCGCGTTTGATGCGTTTGGATCTTAAGTTCACTATTCCTCTTCTCCGTGAGATGCGTTTGGATCTCTAGTTCACTTTCCTCCTCTCGCGTGAGACGCGTTTGGATCTCCAGTTAACTTTCCCCTGGTGTAAGACGCGTTTGGATCCAAAGTTCACTATTCCTCCTCTCGCGTGAGATGCGTTTGGATCTCAAGTTCACTATTCGTCCTCTCGCATGAGATGCGTTTGGATCTCAAGTTCACTATTCCTTCTCATGCGTGAGACGCGTTTGGATCTCAAGTTCACTATTCCTCTTCTCGCGTGAGACGCCTTTGGTTCTCCGGTTCTCTATTCGTCCTCCCGCGTGAGAGGTGTTTGGATCTCAAGTTCACTTTCCTCCACTTGTGTGTGACGCGTTTGGATCTCAAGTTCACTATTCCTCCTCTCGCATGAGAAGCATTTGGATCTCAAGTTCAGTATTCCTCCTCCCGCGTGAGACCCTTTTGGATCTCAAGGTCACTATTCCTCCTCTCGCGTGAGACGCGTTTCAATCTCAAGTTCACTTTCCTCATCTCGCATGAGACGCGTTCGGATCTCAAGTTCACTATTCCTCCTCTCGCATGAGACGCGTTTGGATCTCAAGTTCACTATTCCTCCTCTCGCGTGAGACGCGTTTGGATCTCAAGTCCTCTATTCCTTCTCTTGCATGAGACACATTTGGATCTCAAGTTCACTTTCCTTCTCTCGCGTGTGATGCGTTTGGATCTCAAATTCACTTTGCTCCACTCGCGTGAGACACATTTGGATCCTAAGTTTGCTATTCCTTCTTTTGCGAGAGACGCGTTTGGATCTCGAGTTCACTATTCCTCCTCTCGTGTGAGGGGCATTTTGATCTCAAGTTCACTATTTCTCCTCTCGCGTGAGACGCATTTAGATCTTAAGTCAACTATTCCTCCTCTCACATGAGACGTGTTTGGATGTCAAGTTCACTATTTCTCCTCTCGCATGAGACGCGTTTGGATCCCAAGTTCACTATTCCTCCTCTCGTGTGAGACGCCTTTGGATCTGAAGTTCACTTTCCTCCTCTCGCGTGAGACAAGTTTGGATCTCTAGTTCACTTTCCTCTACTCGCGTGAGATGCATTTGGATCTGAAGTTCACTTTCCCTCCTCTCGCGTGAGACGCGTTTTGATGTCAAGTTTACTATTCCTTCTCTCGCGTTAGACCCGTTTGCCTCTTAAGTTCACTCTTCCTCCTCTAGCGTGAGACGCGTTTGGATCTCAAGTTCACTATTCATCATCTCGCGTAAGTCCCGTTTGGATCGTAACTTCACTATTCTCCTCTCGCGTGAGACGCATTTGGATCTCAAGTTCACTATTCCACCTCTCGTGTGAGACCCGTTTGGATCTTAACTTCACTATTCCTCCTCTCGCGTGAACGGTATTTTGATCTTAAGTTCACTATTCCTCCTCTCGCGTGAGACTCGTTTGGATCTCAAGTTCTCTATTCTTAACTTCACTACCGGCCTTTTTTTGGCATTGCCGGCCATCAATTTAGCATTGCCAGCCATTGATGAGGCCTGTCGGCCATCATTGAGGCACTACTGGCCACCACTGATCGTCAGCCGGCCACCATATTTCAGCAGATATTATTTTAGATCTTTTGAGCCAGCTGTGGCTCACTGGGCCATCCTCCATACAAGTATGGAGGGACGAAGGCAAGTTTCAAGCTTGTCAAGCAAGCTTTTGCTTGCATTGCTTATATAAGTGGAGGCCCCTCTTCCTCTCCAGGGGTTCAGAAAATTTAGAGACAAAATATCTCTCTCTAGAATTCTCACTCTCTCTCTCTATATTGTGCTCAATAGTGCCTCAAAGTGTGTTTTCTTCACATTTTGGCAAAGGAACACTTAGTCAAACACCACTACCTTGGAGTTGAGGTTCTTGAAGGTTTGTTTGGAACTTAAAAGGCTGGTTTTGGCTCAGAGGAAGACCTACCTTGCTGCTGTTCTTCAAGGGTGAGTATATTCTCCTTTTGAGCTTATTTTTGCATACCATCTTAGCCACCTTTGCATGTTTTTTTGGGCCTAGTTGTCAACTACAAAAAGCTCTGTTAAAAATGTTGGTTTGAGTCCTTGTTAGAGTTAGGGGTGGTCTACCCTCTTTCTTTGCTTATTTGTTAAGCTTTTAAGCCATCCTTTGAAGCTTTTGTAATAGCCTTTGCATGGCCTTTCTACCACTGAAACTCAGAGGAATTTTAGTGGTGGAAAGGTGGTTTTGAGGTCCAAAATGGGAGGGGGTGGTCCCCTCTCCTCTTGTCTTGCTTGCTTGTGTTGTTGGCATATCAAATGAGCATGTGCTTGTGTTGTTGGCATATCAAATGAGCATGTGTTTCTACTATTTTGTGACTTAGTTCAAGCATGTATTTGGCTTTTTTTTGACATGCCTTAACTCTATTTTTGGGTGTTTGGGTCACCTCTTGCTTGCTTTTGGTACTTGTAGTGCAATCATGCTTGTTGGCCTAACATGCTTCATGCTTTAGTTCATCATTTTAGCATGTGCTAGCTTTGCCCCAGCACATTTTTGCCACTGACCTAACATGCTTGAGGTCTTTTTTAAGTGGTCTTGGTCATATATGCTTAGCTTTGTATAGCTATAATGTAGTTGGGCTTCACTAGCTTTGTGTTTGAGATCCCTAGCATGCTTTGAATGTGATGATTGCATGCCTTAGCCTCATTTCTCACATGATTTCAATTCATATAGTGTAGTCACACTCTCATATACTTCAGTTCTTCATAGCTTTTGAGGGTTGAGCTTTATGCCTTGTTTGCGGCCTAACATGTATGCATGTTTGTCTAGTCCTTTGAGCTTCAATTTCAGCATGTCTTGGCCTCTGATTTGGCTGTTTAGGCCATGTATTGCATGCTTTTTTTGTGAATGCCTTAACTAGCTTTGAGTTTTAGGGCCTCTTGCATGCTATACTTGTGATGTTTGCATGATACGTCATCGTTTGGCATGTGATTTCAGTGCTCATATCTCTTCTCTACTCTTGTATATATCATTCTTTCAATGTATTTGAGAGTTGAGCTTTGTATCTTACTTGCCAGCCATAAGTTGAGCATGCATTTTCTTCCATTTTATGCTATCATCTTAGCACTTTTGGCCACTATTTTGGCATGCATGAGGTTTGTTTAGGATTGGTTTAGTCCATGGAGCATTGTATTGCATGTCTCTAGTGTTGTGTCCTTCACTAGTTTCATCATTTTAGCCCCTTAACATGTTATGCATGCGTTGCTTACATGTTAGAGTCTTATGTTTCATGCCAAGCATAACATATTGCACGATGTTCAACTGGACGTTATGTTGAACCCGAGGTGGATTGGTCCACTTCATACTCAAAGTGATGAAAGTGAGTCAATCCCCTTTGTCTCCATTGCCTTTGATCTTCCATGATAAGGCAATGGTCTTAGAGTCTTGTTTGCAATGCATTTATTGAATTTGTGCAAGATTGGGTCTTTGGCCATCAAGCATTGTATGCTTGATTGATGGTCTTGGATCCAATGATGCCTCTTCCTTGATGTTTTGAGGTGATATGGGGTGGCATAGTACACACATGCCCTAGGGAGACCCTCAATTTCCTCTGTTTTTGTGCTCTGTTGCAGAATGGTGTCACAGCACACCAGTGGCCGGCAGTGCCACATTGATGGCCGGCACTCTTCCATCCTTGGTCGGCAGGTGGCCGGCAGCCACCTTTCATGGCCGGCAGGCCACTGGTGCACTCTCCAGCTTTGGTTTGGTAAGTTTCAGCAACTAGTTCTTGGAGATACCCTGCAGACAGAGCTTCAAGAGAGCAAACCGGAGAGCTTTTCAGGGTGAGAAACCAAATGTGAACATGCATGTTCAATTTCTTCAACTTGCTGGGGCAGCATAGTTTAAAGCTTTAATTGTTAGTTAGCATCTCAATTTGTGTATGTAATTAATTTGTTAATTAATTGAGTGCTGTTATAATTAGTAATTAGTTTGCTAGTTATTCGTTTAATTTGTAATAATTAGTCTAATTAGTTTAATTAGATTGGTTGGGTAGCCTAGCTTAGATTAGCTTAGCGTATTTATTCGGACCCTCCTGTGAGAGGGCATAGTGTTGTAATAAGTGTGTGTGTGTCTGTGCATGTCTTCCAACCCCATTTCTTTCTCCCTTTTACTTATCAGCTTTCGATGGTTAGTTTTAGGGCACGTTTTGATTAGCATACCTTATGCTTTGCATGTTTGCATCATTCATTTGTCTTGCATGTACCAGGCTCGGCGCATCATTCAAACCGCATCACTATTTCAATACTTACTTGAATACGTGTTTCAAAGCATGTTATCAAGTGTCGCATTCATACGCCATCTTAGATAATCAAGCCTATTTAGTTGCATTTTTGCATGCGTTGCATTAGGCATCTTGTATAGTTAGGATCATACGTTGATTTCTAACTAGTTCTCTGTTTTGGCTTGGAGTACACTGTGAGTGTTTACGCTTTAGCATCCTTGCATGAGTGTGAGTGTTTCCATGATAGCATGCTTGCCATGAGGCTATTTGCTTAAGTGATTAACTGCTTGAATGCCTGAATTGGGACAATTCATCAAATGTGAGTTTTAAGCCCACTTTGCGAAGTGGCAAATCATGTTTTATGCCCACTTGAGGGTGGCAAATCCGCGCTTTAGCCTACTTGCGAGTAGCACTTTCAGGCCATTTTCAAAAACAAACATGAGTTATTTTGTTCCAATTCTCGTGATTGAGTCTATACTTATATGTTGTGCGCATCACATAGTAAGTTAGATTAATAACCGGAATAAGAACACATGTGTTTTTTAAAACAACATATCATGCTTAGTAGAGGCCGATCTTTGATCGGGCAAGCGGGGGTGCTCATTTCATGACCTTCCCCTCTCGTACCCAAGTTCTCGAGCCGAGGCAACTTTGGTGATGACGGACACGTGGCCTTTGGCACGAGTCAGGGTTTCCTAAATTTCCGAAAATAAAATATTTAGGCGGCGACTTTGAAATCTGGCAAAGCAGTCCATGTTTGGCACTTTTGATTCAAAATTGATTTTTCAAAACCAATTGCCGGATTTGGACTCTTTGGTGATTTTTCAGTCTTACATTGCACTTTGTGAGATTAGATTCAGATCCGTGAAAGGAGTTCGAACTGTAGTAGCTAGAACCTAATTTGCGCCCTCTCCGAAAAGGGGGGTGCGCGGAGAAAGTTCGGGCGATCTACAGTTTCTGGCGACTCTGCTCGGGAATTAGAGAACTTGACTCAAACATCATGATATGTTGTTTTGTCTACACTTATGTGTTTCTTTGCATTGCATTTGCATTGGTGCGCTTAAGTCACAGTGTTTGCCATCTGCTATTCCAGAACGGTTTGTTGGAGGCCCCTTAGAAAAGCGTGCCATAAGGCTGAACGGTTACGGGCTCTGCCATGATGGAAACACAGACCTCAATTTTTACCGAGGCACCCTTTTTGACCAATCGACCTAGTTGCATATCAGAAGCCATAGAGACCATTCCAAACTAGGACAGGTTGCTCACCGAATGTAGGTTGTTTGAAACAGTTGCGTGCATAGTGCAACCCTAGCTCCTGACAAAATAGGATAGGGAAACCCTATCCCACCATAGGGGTGTATTGGCTCTTACTTGCTTGATATGTGCTGCTAGAGTGTATCTCTACAGGTTGTATGTATCAGTTGCAAGTCTGGGTATCGGTCTGAGGACATCAGTATTTGGGGGAATCAGATTTGCGGCAGTGATTTGGGGGCAGAGATTAGTATTTGAGTGCAGTTTATTCAGCTTAAGATATCAACTGTGTGTTGTCTATTATCTACGCCGAAATGCTGTCCGTTTTTCTGCTTGTTGTTCCCTTATTTTTTTGCTTTATTTATCTTTTGGCAAGGTAATATTGCATCATCGCTTCCGACGAGGCAGATACCCTCCGAGCACTCTCGACTTGAGTTGGGAGAATTCATCGATCTGAGGATCTAGTTGACGGACAACCAGTGTTCATTTCGCTACCTGTGATAACCCTGTTCTGTATTATGCTAATTGGTCCTTATTTTGAATATGATTATTTGTTTAATATGATTTTGTGTGCCATTATGTGAAAATATGTGGTTTTGAATTTCTATCTGTTCGCCGTAGGAATATCTGTTTGATTGTCTACTTTGGAAATTAAATTGAAGGCCCTATCGGCCACCGAAACCGAAATTGGTCGCGCCATTGTGATTGGCATAATTTTTAGAACCTACGGTGAAGTTTAATTGAAAAATGAATTCGGACCAGATTAAATTGATTAAACTATTGAATTAGTGCCCAATTAGTTATTATTATTAAATTGAATTAGTGGGATTTGTTATAAAAGGGCACTACACCCTCAATTCTCCTCCTTTGTTCCATTTTTGGCTGATTCTGGGCTCTTGGGTGTGAGAGAGCCGATCTAGAGAGAGAAAGTGTAGGAGATTGGGGTTTTGGTCTTGAGGCTTGGAGATTTTGGAAGATTACTCAAGAAATTGCTTTAGATTGAAAAGTTTGACCCTCTAGGTAAGTAAATTCATGAGTTTAAGTTGTAATGTTGTGAATTTAAGTGATATGGTAGCTTATGGCAAAGAATTAAGTTGATTTTGTTGAATTGAAAGTCCATATGTGCATGCATGTGTGTAATTGTTTTGAAATTTGCATGTTTGGACACAAAATACATGATCTATGTAGAATGTTGGTCAAAGCTCATGTTTGTAATCACCATTTGCACCATGTAAGTTGAAATGGGAGTGATATCCCACATGCATGTAAAATTTATGAGAAATGAGCTTGAAAATACATGGAATTGTTATCATAATAGCAAGTTTGGTGTAAATTGGGAAATTCATGTGTTTGATTCATGAAATTGAGCTTCATAACGATGAAATTTGGTGTTTGTATCATGTTAGCACAAGTATATTTGAAGTTTGAACTATAATATGCATGAAATGTTGATTGGAATGTTGAATTTGAGCTCAAAGAACAATTCTGGGTTATCCAGAATTTTGATGTCCGCTTGAGCGGGGAACTTGCCGCTCGAGCGTGAAACACGTGCTCCCAGAACTTTTTGCAGACATGGTATCCGCTCGAGCGGGGGAGTTCATGCTTGAGCGGGGAGCCATGTAGAGAGGCCTTCCACTCGAGCGCCAGAGTGCACGATTGAGCGTAAATTTGTCATAGCCAGTACTTTCGTAGGCCTCTTGGGTCCGCTCGAGTGGGGCAGTCCACGCTCGAGCGGAGACCCTGTTTTCTGAAATTTTGTTTATGTGTTCTATGTTTCGTTTTCCGTCCTCTTTCACTTGTAAGCACTCTTAGGCACGCATTGAGCATTGTAAATGAGTTAAAGAGCTAAGAATGAAGCTAAAGAGGAATATGTGAATTAAGGAACAGATTGAATTATTTGTGACCCATATGTGTTATGTGATGTGTAGGGTCAAGCTCCAGGGCAAACCAACCAACCAATAACTGTGAGTAATATTGATATTTTGAAGCTTGTCATTTGTCCAACTGCTTATTTCCTTATAAGCCTTATAAGTTTGCTAGTGTGAATTATGGACAAATGTTTGATATGGATAGCTGAATGGGCCGAAGGCCAGTCTGACACAAACGAATGAATGAATGGGCCGGAGGCCAGTTTGACATGAATAAATGGGCCAGGGCCAGTTTGACATGAATGAATGGGCCAAAGGCCAGTTTGACATGAATGAATGGGCCAGAGGCCAGTCTGACATGAATGAAAGTTTGAGTGGGCCAAAGGCCAGTTTGACATGAAAGTCTGAATGGGCCAGAGGCCAGTTTGACATGAAAGTTTGAATGGGCCAAAGGCCGGTTTGACGAATGGAAGATAAATGGGCCAAAGGCCAGTATGTTCGGAACCACAATCACTAATATGAATTGGGCCCAAGGCCGTTTGAAGCATGTTGTTCTACATATCGTCTGTATAACTCCTTTATTTGATATTATTCACTGGGCTATCGCTCACGCTCATTCATGTATTTGTAGGTGAGCCACGAGAAGTCCAAACCTAGCCCCAGTGAAGTCTGTAAGGAATGACAAAGGTTTTGAAGAGTCAGCCCTTGTGTCTCACGTACAAGACCCGTTTTCGCCTTTTTGTCATTCTGTTTTATTTTGTCACATGGGCGAAGTCTTTGAATCTGTTGTATATAGTTTTGTTCGGCTGACTTAGACCTATATGATCCTGTATGTACAGAGCTTTGTGTAGTACATATTTTGACGTGAGTTATTAATGTGCATATGTATGGTTTGTTATGATGTGCCATGTAAGCATAGCTCTATGGACAAAGTTTTAAATTGCTTCCGTTTGGCCCCCATTAACTCTGTTAAAATATGTTTGGGTTGGTTTGAGGCCGTAGGTAATCTCATGATTACTGGCTGGTTATGTCCTTAACCCTTGGGGCCGGGTTCGGGTCATGACAGAGTGGTATCAGAGCACGAGTTAATAACTCACACACTTGTCCGAAAGAGCAATAAGCATCTAGAAAAGATCTACGATGCATTCATATGTTAAGTCTGAATTTGAAAGCATCAAGTATATGCTTAAATGATTTTATATGAACAACTATGTGTTATAAGTTTGTGACTTGCTTACATTGCAAATTATTTGAATATGTATGCTCTTTAATATATGCATACCTGTGAACTTTTTGTATAAAGTATAATGTAAGTTTAATCAGATGGTGAGAACCAGAGGTGATGAGATAGAGGAATCCTCTACTGCCAGAATGGACAGAATGGAAAGATTGATTCAGGAAATGGCAGAAACTTTGAGACAGCAATAGGAGTGGCAACAACAGTGGCAGCAACCACACCCGCCACCTCCACCTCCGGCACCTCCGGTGCCAGATAATCAGAATGATGATCGAATAATAGTACTCACCAAAGAATTCAAGAAAATGAAACCACCACAGTTTCATGGTGGATTAGATTCGTTGAAAGCCGAAGCTTGGGTTCTCGGCATCGAAAAATTGTTTGAAGTGTTCCTGTGTTCGGAGACACAGAAAGTGCTTCTAGCCACTTTTATGCTAGAGGATGAAGCGAGAAGGTGGTGGATGTTAATGCGAGAAAATCATAGAGATGTTGATTGGGCGAAATTTCTAGAAATTTTCTATGACAAGTACTTCCCGCAGTGTGTTCGGTACAGGAAAGTAGCAGAGTTCATGGAACTTAGGCAAGACAGTATGACTGTAGCCGAGTATGAGACCAAATTCACTGAATTGGCCAGGTTTGCACCACATGTGATTGATACAGATTACAAGAAAGCAAGGCATTTTGAAGATAGGCTTCGCAGTGACATTTTAGAAAGAGTGAATGTCTTGAAGCTAGAAACCTACATTGGGGTACTAGATAGGGCCATCATATCAGAGGCTAACATAGCTAGACAGGCTAAGCCAACAACTGACTGGAAAGGCAACAAAAGACAAGGCTTCTTCTCAAAAAAGAAATTTTCCAAAAAGCAAAACATAGGCTCCTCAAATACTTCGAATTCTTCCCAAGACGCATCTCCCATGTGCAATATTTGCAACAAAAGGCACCGTGGGGTTTGTTACCGTGTGTCAGGGGCCTGTTTCAAGTGTGGTAAACAAGGGCACATGGCCAAGATTGTAATCAAAATAGTGGGAAGCTAGCTGCTAGCTTAACTGCATCGATCCCAAAACCAGGAAATACTATGAGACCTACTCCCGCCGGAGATACCGTGAGACAAGGGAGAGTTTTTGTGCTTGTTCCGGGCGATACACGGAATGCCAATGTAGTTGTTTTAGGTACCATTTCTATATGTAATCAGGATGCTTTTGTGTTAATTGACTTTGGATCCACACACTCTTTTGTGACATGTGCATTTGCATCTAGACTGAATAGGCCTCTAGAATTACTGCCATATCTGCTATGTGTGTCTGTTCCATCTGGGGAATCTGTATTGTGTGAATCTATATACCAGTTTTGTGATATGCGTGTTGAGGATGCTATCCTATATGTAGACTTGTTACCCTTGAATTTTAGACATTTCGATGTAATTTTGGGCATGGATTGGTTGACCAAATATTGTGTCACCATTGATTGTGTGACAAAACGGGTTGTGTTTAAACCACCAGAACATAAAGAGATTGTGTTTGTGGGTAATGGGGTAGTGCCTCCACCTTACTTGATATCTGTAATGAAAGCATGTAAACTGATCAGGAAAGGGTGCCAGGGTTATTTGTGCTATGTGTTGTCTGAACAATCTGTGAATGTTGAATTAAATGATATCCCTATTGTTAGAGAATTTCCAGATGTGTTTCCAAATGAATTACCAGGGGAATTGGTAGATAGGGAGATAGAGTTTACTATTGAAACCGTGCCAGGCACCCAGCCCATTTCTAAAACTCCCTACAGAATGGCTACTGTTGAAATGAAAGAACTGAAAGAACAGTTGCAAGACCTGCTTGACAAGGGGTTTATTCGACCAAGCACTTCGCCTTGGGGTGCATCAGTATTGTTTGTGAAAAAGAAGGATGGAACTTTGCGTTTGTGCATCGATTATCGGGAATTGAACAAGGTAACAGTAAAGAACAAATATCCCCTACCCCGTATTGATGACTTATTTGACCAGCTGCAGGGATCACATGTGTTTTCTAAGATTGATTTGAGATCCAGGTATCATCAGCTGAAAGTTAAGGCAGAAGATGTCGAGAAAACCGCATTCAGAATGAGGTATGGACATTTTGAGTTTCTTGTTATGCCATTTGGAGTGACTAATGCTCCGGCAGCATTTATGGACTTAATAAACCAAATTTTTAAAACCTACCTTGATGAATTTGTCGTGGTTTTTATTGATGACATTTTGATATATTCTAAAGATAGACTTGAACATGAACATCATTTGAGAACTGTCCTACAAATACTTCGGGAAAGGAAATTATTTGCTAAGCTAAAGAAATGTGAATTTTGGTTGCATGAAGTTGTTTTCTTAGGGCATGTGATCAATAAGGAAGGAATTTCAGTGGACCCATAGAAAATAGAGACAATTGTGAATTGGCCTACACCGACAAATGTAACAGAGGTTCGTAGTTTCATGGGCTTAGCTGGTTATTACAGAAGATTTGTAAAAGACTTTTCCAAGATAGCTGTACCTCTTACCCAGTTGACACGCAAGGGGCAATCATTTGAATGGAATGATGAAAGAGAATCTGCCTTTCATGAGCTGAAAACGAGATTGACCACTGCACCAATTTTGACACTACCTTCAGGTACGGAGAATTTTGTAATTTTCAGTGATGCGTCTTATAAAGGTTTGGGTTGTGTGTTAATGCAGAACGGAAAGGTTATTGCTTACGCCTCCTGACAGTTGAGGCCACACGAGAAGAACTATCCAACGCATGACTTAGAGTTGGCCGCAGTTGTTTTTGCTTTGAAAATCTGGCGGCATTATTTGTATGGGGCAAAGTGTGAAGTCTACACAGATCACAAAAGTCTGAAATACTTCTTTACACAGAAGGAGTTGAATATGCGATAGATGAGATGGCTCAAACTGATAAAAGACTATGATCTTGAGATTCAGTATCGCCCCGGGAAAGCTAATACATTTGCTGATGCCTTGAGTAGAAAGTCAACGGGGAGTATGGCCTGTTTGCTTACTGAACAGAAAGAGATCTTGCAAGAATTTGAGAAATCTGAAATTGAAGTGGTAATGTGTGAACAGGGCGGACTGATAGCCGCTATTACAGCCGAGCCAGCAATCATTGACAAAATCAAGCAGAAGCAGAAAGATGACGAATTCCTCAAGAAAGTGATTGATGAATTTGAGACAGGTCCGAAAGCAGAGTTTGGCATTGGGAATGAAGTGTTGAGATTTCGGAACAGAATGTGTGTCCCAGATATTCCGGAACTAAAGAAGAGGGTTTTAGATGAAGCCCACAGATCCGTATTTGCTATGCATCCGGGTAATAATAAAATGTATCGGGATTTGAAACAAACCTATTGGTGGCCTAAAATGAAGAAAGAGATTGCAGAATATTTGTCCAAGTGTCTTCAATGTCAGCAAGTTAAAGCTGAACATCAGAAACCAGGCGGTTTACTTCAGCCTCTCCCTATTCCTAAATGGAAGTGGGAGCATGTGACTATGGATTTCGTGGTTGGCCTACCTCGGACTTCTCGAGGTATGGATTCTATTTGGGTTGTAGTTGATAGACTAACTAAATCTGCACATTTTCTGCCTGTCAAAACTACATTTAATGCTTATAGATTGGCTACTATTTATGTTGATGAAATCGTCCGTTTACACGGAGTTCCGGTATCTATTGTGTCGGATAGAGATCCGAAATTTGTTTCAAGATTGTGGAAGAGTTTGCAGGAAGCGATGGGAACAGAACTAAGGTTCAGTACTGCATTCCACCCACAGACAGATGGGCAATCAGAACGAACAATACAGACTTTGGAAGATATGCTTCGGATGTGTGCTTTGGATTTTTAGGGGAGTTGGGAAGACTATTTGCCACTTGCGGAATTTGCTTATAATAACAGCTTCCACTCCAGCATCAGTATGGCACCATACGAGGCTTTGTATGGTAGAAGGTGTAGATCACCAAATTGTTGGACAGAGGTTGGGGATAGAGCTTTACTTGGGCCTGAAATTGTGCAAGATACTTCTGAGAAAATCAAAACTATTCGGCAAAGGCTCAAAACAGCTCAGGACCGACAAAAGAACTATGCAGACGTTCGAAGAAGACCTCTTGAGTATGAGGTCGGTGACCATGTGTTTATCCGTGTGTCCCCAATGAAAGGCCAAGTCAGGTTTGGAAAGAAGGGCAAGTTGTCGCCCCGTTACATTGGGCCGTTTCAGATTCTGGAAAGGCTTGGTCCAGTTGCTTATAGAGTTGCTTTGCCACCGGGATTTGAACAAATCCATAATGTGTTTCATGTGTCGATGTTGAGGGGTTACCTCCGAGACTCGTTTCATGTGATTGATTATCACCGGGTATTGATGAAAATATGGAATACGCCGAATGGCCGGAACGAATTGTTGACCAGCAAGTAAAACAACTGAGAAGCAAGTCGATTCCCATGGTGAAAGTGGAATGGAAAGAACACTATGGGACGGATGCTACATGGGAAAAAGAGGAGGAAATGAGACTACGCTATCCACATTTGTTTCCCGACGAAGGTAAATTAAGTTTGGAGGACCAAACTTCCTAAAAGGGGGGAAGACTGTGATAACCATGTTCTGTATTATGCTAATTAGTCCTTATTTTGAATATGATTATGTGTTTAATATGATTTTGTGTGCCATTATGTGAAAATATGTGGTTTTGAATTTCTATCTGTTCACCGTAGGGATATCTGTTTGATTGTCTACTTTGGAAATTAAATTGAAGGCCCTATCGGCCACCGAAACCGAAATTGGTCGTGCCATTGTGATTGGCATAATTTTTAGAACCTACGGTGAAGTTTAATTGAAAAATGAATTCGGACCAGATTAAATTGATTAAACTATTGAATTAGTGCCCAATTAGTTATTATTATTAAATTGAATTAGTGGGATTTGTTATAAAAGGGCACTACACCCTCAATTCTACTCATTTGTTCCATTTTTGGCTGATTCTGGGCTCTTGGGTGTGAGAGAGCCGATCTAGAGAGAGAAAGTGTAGGAGATTGGGGTTTTGGTCTTGAGGCTTGGAGATTTTGGAAGATTACTCAAGAAATTGCTTTAGATTGAAAAGTTTGACCCTCTAGGTAAGTAAATTCATGAGTTTAAGTTGTAATGTTGTGAATTTAAGTGATATGGTAGCTTATGGCAAAGAATTAAGTTGATTTTGTTGAATTGAAAGTCCATATGTGCATGCATGTGTGTAATTGTTTTGAAATTTGCATGTTTGGACACAAAATACATGATCTATGTAGAATGTTGGTCAAAGCTCATGTTTGTAATCACCATTTGCACCATGTAAGTTGAAATGGGAGTGATATCCCACATGCATGTACAATTTATGAGAAATGAGTTTGAAAATACATGGAATTGTTATCATAATAGCAAGTTTGGTGTAAATTGGGACATTCATGTGTTTGATTCATGAAATTGAGCTTCATAACGATGAAATTTGGTGTTTGTATCATGTTAGCACAAGTATATTTGAAGTTTGAACTATAATATGCATGAAATGTTGATTGGAATGTTGAATTTGAGCTCAAAGAACAATTCTGGGTTATCCAGAATTTTGATGTCCGCTCGAGCGGGGAACTTGCCGCTCAAGCGTGAAACACGTGCTCCCAGAACTTTTTGCAGACATGGTATCCGCTCGAGCGGGGGAGTTCACGCTTGAGCGGGGAGCCATGTAGAGAGGCCTTCCACTCGAGCGCCAGAGTGCACGATCGAGCGTAAATTTGTCATAGCCAGTACTTTTGCAGGCCTCTTGGGTCTGCTCGAGCGGGGATGTCCACGCTCGAGCAGGGACCCTGTTTTCTGAAATTTTGTTTATACGTTCTGTGTTTCATTTTCCATCCTCTTTCACTTGTAAGCACTCTTAGGCATGTATTGAGCATTGTAAATGAGTTAAAGAGCTAAGAATGAAGCCTAAAGAGGAATATGTGAATTAAGGAACGGATTGAATTATTTGTGACCCATATGTGTTATGTGATATGTAGGGTCAAGCTCTAGGGCAAACCAACCAACCGATCACTGTGAGTAATATCGATATTTTGAAGCTTGTCATTTGTCCAACTGCTTATTTCCTTATAGGCCTTATAAGTTTGCTAGTGTGAATTATGGACAAATGTTTGATATGGATAGCTGAATGGGCCGAAGGCCAGTCTGACACAAACGAATGAATGAATGGGCCAAAGGCCAGTTTGACATGAATAAATGGGCCAGAGGCCAGTTTGACATGAATAAATGGGCCAGAGGCCAGTCTGACATGAATGAAATTTTGAGTGGGCCAAAGGCCAGTTTGACATGAAAGTCTGAATGGGCCAGAGGCCAGTTTGACATGAAAGTCTGAATGGGCCAGAGGCCAGTTTGACATGAAAGTCTGAATGGGCCAAAGGCCGGTTTGACGAATGGAAGATAAATGGGCCAAAGGCCAGTATGCTCGGAACCATAGTCACTAATATGAATTGGGCCCAAGGCTGTTTGAAGCATGTTGTTCTACATATCGTCTGTACAACTCCTTTATTTGATATTATTCACTGGGCTATCGCTCACGCTCATTCATGTGTTTGTAGGTGAGCCACGAGAAGTCCAAACCCAGCCCCAGTGAAGTCTGTAAGGAATAACAAAGGTTTTGAAGAGTCAGCCCTTGCGTCTCACGCACGAGACCTGTCTTCGCCTTTTTGTCATTCTGTTTTATTTTGTCATATGGGCGAAGTCTTTAAATCTGTTGTATATAGTTTTGTTCGGCTGACTTAGACCTATATGATCCTATATGTACAGAGCTTTGTGTAGTACATATTTTGACGTGAGTTATTAATGTGCATATGTATGGTTTGTTATGATGTGCCATGTAAGCACAGCTTTATGGACAAAGTTTTAAATTGCTTCCGTTTGGCCCCCATTAACTCTGTTAAAATATGTTTGGCTTGGTTTGAGGCCGTAGGTAATCTCATGATTACTGGCCGGTTATGTCCTTAACCCTTGGGGGTGGGTTCGGGTCATGACACTACCCCCGGTTACTAGACGAAGGTCAGTCAGGCACAAATCACCAGTACAGCAATGATCAGTTCAGCGGTCGCTATCTACCTCACCTGTGCGCAGTAGGGGTCAGTTTTCTGGTTCTACTTCAGAGAGAGAATACACACCTGTTCAGTCAGATCAGTAGTTTTTAGTTAATATGGAGGACATGATGCGTCAACTCCAAGAGACCATGCAGGCTATGCAGCGGGATACTGCCCACCAGGCAGAAGTTACTGCCCGTCAGGCGGAAGTTGTGGCTCAACAGGCAGAACTAATTGCCAGACTCCAGTAGTAGCAGTAACCCCAACAAGTCGGAGCGTCTGCTTCGTATCCACTTCCACCCCCACTACCACCCCCACCCCCACCTATGGTTCCAACACCCGGGGAGGCAGCTCACATCCAGGAAAATACGGACGTTCCGATAGGGCCAGTTCCACTGCCAATCCCACCTCAGATGTCTAAAGCATCGGTTAATCCTATGGACACACCGTTCGAATTCGAGGTGGATCCAACCGCACTGAAAGTCAGTAAACTCGAGAAGCTGTTTAAGCGGGCCCAGGGAGTTAATTCGATCCCGGACATTGAAGATGGATATACTGATTCGGCGGTGACATTGCCGGACAGGTTCAAGATGCCTCACATCGATCATTTTGACGGGTTAGGAGATCCCATGGTCCACCTGAGGTTGTTTTCAGATGTTTTGAGCCCGATGGGTTTGACAAGGTTACAGAAGCTCTCCCTTTTTGGTCAGACCCTATCGGGTATCGCGGTCATCTGGTACGCCAAGCTGGAGGATTCACTGAAACGAAGTTGGGAGGAGATGGCTGAAGCCTTTGTCGCCTAATATTCATACAACACCCAGATCGAGGTCACGACCTGTGATCTTCAAGCAACCAGGCAAGAGCCGAAAGAGGGCTTTTCTGACTTTGTCACTCGATGGAGGGCCAAGGCCTCCATGATGACAACTCGGCCGCTTGATAAGGATCAGATAAGAATGGTTGTGCGCAACCTTCAACCCTAGCTCATGCAGAAAATGATCGTCTTACCCCTTCCCACCTTTGCTGACTTACACGAGATTGGGATATAGATTGAGGATGCCATAAAGCAAGGTCTGATTGACCACGAGAGAGAGCAACCCAAGAGGGCGTTTACCCGCAGTTCGAATGCAGGTGCGAGTAGTGCTGAAGCCACAAGGACTTCTGACGTGGGCATGGTCACCACCACCACACCAAAAACAGCCACACCCTTCACCGGCACATCTAGTGCCACCCCTTGTAGACCGCCCCGAACTCTCTCTGCGCGCCCCCCTTTTGGAGAGGGCGCGAATTGTGTTCTAGCTACTACAATTCGGACTCTTGTCATGGTTCTGAATCTAATATCACAAAGTACAATATGAGACTGATAAATCACCAAAGAGTCCAAAACCGGCAATTGGTTTTGAAAAATCAATTTTGAATCAAAAAGTGCCAAACATGGGCTGCTTTGCTAGATTTCAGAGTCGCCACCTAAATATTTTGTTTTTGAGAAATTTAGGAAACCCTGACTCGTGCCTAAGGCCACGTGTCCGTCATCACCAAAGTTGCCTCGGCTCGGGAACTTGGATACGACAGGGGAAGGTCATGAAATGAGCACCCCCTCTCTCCCGACCAAAGATCGGCCTCTACTAACATGATATGTTGTTTTTGAAAACACATGCGCTCTTTATTCTGGTTATTAATCTATCATTACTACGTGATGCGCACAACATACAAGTATAGACTAAATCACTCAATTTGGAACAAAACATCTCATGCATGTTTTTCGAAAATGGTTTGGAATTGCTACTCGCAAGTAGGCTAAAGCCTGGAATTGCCACCAAACAAGGTGGGCTTAAAACATGATGATCTGCCACTTCAAGTGAGCTTAAAACGCACATTTTGATGAATTGTTCCAATTCAAGTAATGAAGCCTTCATCCACAGGCATTCATGCAGTTAAACACTTAAGCAAATAGCCTCATGGCAAGCATGCTGTCATGGCAATCACTTACACTCATGCAAGGATGCTAAAGCGTAAACACTTACAGTGTACTCCGAGCCAAAATAGAAGCTAGTTAGAAATCATGCATGATCCTAGCTATGTTAAGATGCCTAATGCAACACATGCAAAAATGCAACTAAAATAGGTTCGGCTATCTAGAATGGCATATGAATGCAACGCTTGATAACATGCTTTGAAACATGTATTCAAGAAAGTGTATTGAAATACAATATAGTTTGAATGATGCGCCGAGCCCGGTGCATGCAATACAAATGAATGATGCATGCATGCAAAGTATAAGTATGCTAATTGAAACATGCCCTAAAACTAACCATTGAAAGCTAGTAAATAAAAAGGGGAAAGACGTGGGGTTGGAAGATATTCACACACTATAGACGTCCCCGAACGTCCCGGGAGGGAAATCCCGTTTTGTTCATTTGGGGCTCACTACAGTTCAGGACTCAATGTCATGGTCCTGTATCTAATCTCGCAGAGTGCAATGCAAGACCGATGAATCATCAAAGAGTCCAAATCCGGCAAATCGTTTTTGAAAACAGATTTTTTTGAAAGAAGTGCCAAACATGGACTGCTTTGTTAGATACAGAGTCTCCAACTAAATATTTTATTTTGGGGAAATTTAGAAAACCCTGACTCGTTGCCTAAGGCCACGTGTCTGTCATCACCAAAGTTGCCTCGGCTCGGGAACTTGGGTACGATTGGGGAAGGTCACTTCGTGAGCACCCCCGCTCGCCCGATCAAAGATCGGCCTCTATTAACCATGATATCTAGTTTTGAAAATATTATGTGCTCTTATTCCGGTTATTAGCCTAGATTTACTACGTGATGCACGCAGCATACAAGTATAGACTAGATCGCCTAATTTGGAACAAAGCATTGCATATCCGTTTGTTTGGAAATGTTTTGAAATTTGCTACTCGCAAGTAGGCTAAAATACGGATTTCAATGAATTATCCCAATTCAAGTAATCCAACCTTCACCCACAGGCATTTAGGCAGTTTATCACATAAGCATATAGCCACATGGTAAGCATGCTGTCATGTTAACATTCACACTCATGTGAGATGCTAAAGCATAAATACTTACATTATATTCCAAGCCAAAACAAAAAACTTGTTAGCAATCATGCATGATCCAAGTCCATGTTAAGTGCCTAATGCATCGCATACAAAATGCAATCTAGAATAGGCTCAGCTAATCCTAGGATGGTATGTGGAATGTGACAAGTAACACGTATTCAAGTTAGATTTGGAATACTTATGCAGTTAGCATGATGCGCCAGGCCCGGTGCATGCAAGACAGATGAATGAATGCACGCATGCATAGCATACGGTATGCTAATTGAAATATGCCTTAAATCTAACCATTATAAGCAGTTAAATAAAAGGGAGAAAGAAAATGGGGTTGGAAGACATGCACACACGCATGCACACTTATTACAATTGTGCCTTCGCTCGGAGGGTCCGAAAGAATAATACAGGCCACCTAATTAACTAACTCACAAGCTAATTAATTATTACAGAACCAAATGAATAACTAGCTACAACTAATTATTACACAACTTAATTAATTAACAAATTAATTAACTGATTAATGAATGACAACAAGCAAGTAGGGAAAGCAGTAAACGGTGCTATTCCAGCTCTATTTGAAGAAGGGAGGCATGCATGCTCGCTTCGGTTCTTCGCCTCGAAACGCCTTCCGGTTGCTCTTTAGAGGCTCTGTTTGCAGGGTGTCTTTCAGTGTTTGTTGCTGAAACTTACCAAAACACTGTAGGGGAAGTCACCAGTGGCCTGCCGGCCATGGAGGGAGATCTGCCGGCCAAGGATGGTCCATTGCCGGCCAAGGGTGGCACACTGCCGGCCATCAGTGGCAGGCTGCCGGCCACTGGTGTGCTGTGACACCAAACTGCAACGAAGCACAAAATAGAGAAGAGGGAGGGCTTCCCAAGGACATGTACGCACCATGCTACTCCAAATCACCTCAAAACATCAAGGGAGAGGCCAAGTCAGATCCACGACCATCAATCACACATCCCGATGCATGATGGCCAAAGATCCAACTTGTGCAAATCAATATGAAAATGAATGCACAAATAAAGCAAGTAAAGCCTAGAACTCTATCATGAATCATCAAGAGCTTCGGCGACCGAGAATTGAGATGCGTTCCATCACTTGAAGTATGAAATGCCCCTCATTCCTCGTGCTCAGATTAATACTTAATCCCAAGCAATGCAACATATAAGCATGGCAAACATGCAACATGACCTAAGTGTGCAAACATGCAACTAACCCAAGCATGCAACAAGCGTATAAGCATGATGTAAGGCAACAACCTTGGACAACATGACAAAATGCAACATGAACATGTGAGCATGCAAGGTATGCGAAGCTAAACAAGTATACGACAACATACGAAATGAAACAAGCATGAGACAACATGGTAAGATGGGCTTACACCAAAGATGGACGGCTCTCAACTAGGTCCAAATTAGTAGCCAAAGTGATGGAATTGATGGCATGAAAAGCATGGAAAGGCAAGGCAAGCATGCATGCCAAATGGCTCAAGTATTAAGGCACAAAGAGGACAACTCTTAAGCACACTTAAGGAGCAACAAACATGGATATATGACAATGAGGTAAGCTCTGAAATACCATGTAAATTGATGCCAAATCAACTCAACAATGCAAGCATAGCATGTTATGATGCTCAAGGCTCAAAGTAAGCAAAGGGACTTAAGCCATGGCCATACAAGGCAAGCCCCAAAGGGCCAAGGGGACCTAAAAGAGTCCTAGGGCAAGCCCAAACAAGACCAAAATCCAGCTCAAAGCTAGCCAACAAAGGCTAGAACACAAGGCTAAAAGCATGGAGCATGCAAGGCTTTAAAGAGGCAATGCACTACACCTATGAGAACCAATCATGGCATGACTTGGACAACCAAAAATAGAGTTACATCATGGTATATTAGGACCCAAAATGCACTGAAATGATGAGCCAAAGGCTTAGGCTAAGTGGCATGCACAAAAGTCCACTCTTGAGTCATAAAGCACAAGCTATACAAAGCATTCAAGGCATGTCAAATGCAAGTGTATGACAACATTTCATGGACTGAAATAGCATGTGGAATGAGGGCAAGGCATGCAAACATCACATGTATGACATGATAGAGGCCTCAAAACCCAAGACTAGCCTAAGCATTTACACTATAGCTATACAAAGCATGAGTGATATGGTCATGGAAACCTAAAACAGTCCTAGAACACTTCAAAATAAGCATAAAATCAAGTTTGAGCAAAGCCAAAATATGCTAGTATGATGAGTCAAAACATTATGCACAAAAGGCTAGTAAACAAGATTTGTTCTACACCTATATGGAGCATGCAAAGGATGATCAAACCAACTATGGATAGGGTCATAACATGCCAAATGATGACCAAATACATGCTGAAATGTAAACCAAACAAGCTAAAATGACATGGCATGGCATGGAGCATATGAAGCTAGTTTAGGGGATTTACACTACAAGTGCATCATGCAAGTATGGAGTGACAAAACCAACCCAAAAAAGATTCATGGCATGGTAAAACATCACCAAAAATGGACTGAAATGGACTCAACAAAGACTATGCACACATGCTACTTTGATGAGTTATAAATGGAGTTACATTACACATGCTAGATGCAAGCAAGACATTATCAAACCAGCCTTGGCCAGGGCCAAGGCAGGTCCTAGAAGTCACAAAAAAAGGCCTGGACCAAGCCTCAAAAATGCATAGAGGGATGGTCCTTTGGAAGGCCAAAAATGCAAGTAAAGAGGAACACAAAGAGAGGGGACTACCCCCTCTGATTTAGGACCTCAAAATCACACCTCTACCACTGAAATCCCACTGGATTTCAGTGGTAGGAAGGCCAAACCAAGGCTAGCTCAGAGGCCTCAAGACATGGCTTAAAACAAAGCCAAACATAGCATGCAAGGGGGCTACACACCCCAAACAGCAAAACGACCTTAACCAAACTTAAAAAGTACTTAAAAACAAGACTTTTTCTAGTTATAAGCAAAGCCTAAATCAATATGCAAAGAGGTCTAAGAAAGTGCAAAAATGGGAGAAATGCTCACCCTTGAAGACCCTCTTCGAAACCAGCAATTTTAGGGGGTGGGAGCTTGCTTTTAGACCTCAAGAAGACCTCCCAAGAAGCTTGATTCAATGGTGGTGGTGTATCTCTATGTGTTGTAGTGTAAAAGTGCAAGGAAATCCAACTTCAAGGCACAAAACACAAGCAATATAGAGAGAAAGGGAGTTTTTGCTCTTCAAAAACTCAGAACCCTGTCTAAGGAAGAGGCCTCTTCCTTATAGAGAGGAATGAAAAGCTAAAGCTTCTTCAAGAAGCTTTGCCAGGCCTTCATCCATCCATACACGTGTATGGAGGGGAGCAAACAAAAATCCAGCTGGCTCAAAAGATCTAGAGGAAAACCAGCTGAGATAGGGGGGGTGCCGGCCATCAATAATGGCCGGCAGTGGCACACTGATGGTCGGCAGGGCTTCATTAGTGGCCGGCAGGAACAAAGCCATGGCCGACAGTGCACCAGGAGGGCCACTCTGAAAGGACCAAATCAGGGTCCAAAAATAAGGCAGAAAGGATACAAGGTCCGGGAAACTCGAACCGGTGACGTTCCGCCTCGGCAGTCGAGTGCTGGGCGAGCAATCGAACCAGTTGTTGGGTGTACCTACAAGCACAACCAAGTCTTGAGGATGGTCAAAAATAGGGTGTCTACACACACACATGCACACTTATTACAACATTTGCCCTCTCGACGGAGGGTTCGAATAAATACGCTAAGCTAGCTACGCTAAGCTAATCAACCAATCTAATTAAGCTAATTAGACTAATTATTACAAACCAAATTGAATAACAAGCAAACTACTTACTAATTATTACATCACTTAACTAATTAATTAATTACAAATTCAATGCTAACTAACAAGTAAGCACTAAATTAAACTACTTCAGCTCTGATTGAAGATGTTGAACATGCACGCACGCATTCGGTTTCTCGCCCCGAAAAGCCTTCCGGTTTGCTCTTTAGAGGCTCTATTTGCAGGGTGTCTTCAAGAACTTGCTGTTGAAACTTACCAAACCAATGCTGGGGAGTGCACCAGTGGCCTGCCGGCCATGAGGAGTTGCTGCCGGCCATTTGTCGGCCAAGGATGGGCCTCTGCCGGCCAACAATGTAAGGGTGCTGGCCATCAATGTGGCACTGCCGACCATTGGTATGCTGTGACACCAAACTGCAATAGAGCACAAAATAGAGGAAAGGGAGGGTCTCCCAAGGGTATGTGTGTACCATGCCCCTCCTTATCACCTCAAAACATCAAAGGAGTTGCATAATTGAATCCAAGACCATCAACCAAGCATTTCAATGCTTGATGGCCAAAGATCCAACCTTACACACATTCAATAAATGCAATGCAAACAAGACTCAAAGACCACAGCCTTATCATGACAGGTCAAAGGCAATGGAAACAAAGGGTATTGGCTCACTTTCATCACTTTGAGTATGAAGTGGGCCAATCTGCCTTGTGTTCAACATAACGTCCGGTTGAACACAATGCAATGCAAACATCATGCTATGCAAACAACATGCTATGCAAACAACATGCTATCTTTCAAAGCTAAAGTGGCATGCACAAGACTATCAGGTAAGCAATACATGCAAGACATGTTAAAGGCCAAAAGTATTGAAACTTATGAAGGACACAACATTAGAGGCATGCCATACAAGGCTCAAACAACCAAACCATCTATGAACAGAGCTTAATGATGCCAAAACAATGGGCTAAACATGCTGGAAATGAAGCTCAACAGACTAGACAAACATGCACACATGTTAGCCTATAAGCAAGGTATAATACACAACCCTCAAAAGCTATGAAGAAGTGAAGTATATGAAAGTGTGACTACACTATATGCACTGAAATTACAAGCTAAATGGTGCCATACCATGCAAACATCACATGTACAATATGTTAAAGGCCCTAAAACTAAAAGCTAGTCAAGGCCCTTTACACTACAACCATATTAAGCAACGCTCAAATGACCTTAACCATTCAAAACAGGCCTAAGGTAGGTCAAAATAGTAGCAAAAACATGCTAGGCTTGCAGCATAGATGGCAAGAAAAATATGCTCATTTGATGGCTCACAAACAAGGCATGAGGCTCAACTTCTCAAAAGCATTGAAAGAGCGATAACACATGAGAGTATGACAGTGAAATATGCTCTAAAATCACATATTAGATGATGCCATATCATGCAAACAACCCAAGCAATGCATGCTAGTGGACTCAAAACACAAGACTAGTGAAGCCTATCATGTAATAGTTATACAAAGCAAGCCTCAAAGGACCTAAACCACTCAAGACATAGTTAAAGCATGCTAAAACAAGGTCAAAATCATGCTAAAATAGAGCCAAAACAAGCTAGAATGATAGGCTTAGACATGAAGCATGTTAGGCTAGCAAGTAGGATTACACTACAAGTGTATGAAGCATCCAAGAGGTGACCAATCCAACCAAAAATAGAGTCATATAAGGTCTAAAAAGTCACAAAAACATGCTCAAACTAAGCAACAAAGAAGTAGAAACACATGCTCTTTTGATGGGCCATCAACACATGCAAACAAGGGAAGAGGAGGGGGGACCACCCCCACCCATTTGGGACCTCAAAACCACCTTTCCACCACTGAAATTCCTCTAAGTTTTAGTGGTAAGAAGGCCAAAAAGAGATGGTTCCAAAAGCTTTTAAAAGATAGCAAGAAGCTAAGCAAATAAGGCACAAAAGAGTGAGAGACACCCCTAACTCAAACAAGACCTCAAACAACCTTTTTAAACACTTTAAAACAAAGGTTTTTGTAGTTGAAAGCAAAGCCTAAAATAGCATGCAAAGGTGGCCAAATATGCAACCAAAACAAAGCTTTAAAGAGGATATAGGACTCACCCTTGAAGCACAGCAAAAACAACAACTTTCTTGAGCTAAAACCAACTTTCAAAGCTCGAATATGACCTCCAAGAACCTCAGCTCAATGATGGTGGTGTTTGGCTAGGAGTCTCTTTGCAAAAGTGTGAAGAAAGCTCACTTTCAAGCACTAAAAGAGAAGAGAGAGAGGATTCTAGAGAGAGAGAGTGGAAAAAATTGCTCTTCAAAAATCTGAACCTCTGGAAAGGGAGAGAGAGCTCCCCTCTTATAGAACAATGCAACCACAAGCTTGCTTGACAAGCTTAAACTTGTTTGAATCCCTCCATACGTGTTTGGAGGATGCATTCAGTGGCCACCAGCTGGCACAACTGGCACCAAAAATATCTACAAAAGTAGAAAAATGGCCGTAGGCCACTTCAAGTGGCCTACAGGGGGAAAAAGTGGCCTACAACCACCAAAAGTGGCCGACAGCCTCTCCCCTCCCTCTAGGCAAGGAGTAACAAGGTATGGCACAAAAACAAGCCAAAAGGAAGAGATCGAAGAGGCCACAAGGCAAGGCACTCAGCCAGAAGCCCCGAAAACTAGGCTACGGGCCACTATAAGTGGCCTACAAGAGGAAAAAGTAGCCTACAGCTACAAAAAAGTGGCCTACAGGCCTCTCTCTCCCTCTAGGAAAAGGCACCAAGGCAATGGTCCAAAAACAAACCAAGAAGAAGAGAGTTAAGAGGTCCCGAGACAAGGTGCTCAGCCGAAAGCCCCGGAAACTCGAAATGAGCACAAACATGCGCAATCATTGTGTGCACAAACAATGACGTCTGAGTCTTAAGGTTGGTCAAAAATAGGGTGTCTACACCCCTCAACCAGCTAAATACCCACCTTGGGGCCAGAGGACTTTTACCCTGCTGTATATGTCTTTGTCCAAGGCCCTGGGGGTTTTAATCAGAAAGGGGCATCTGAAGCCCTGGAACCGCACCCACTACCAAATAACCTCCCTCCAACACATAACCCGGCCAAATACTGTGCCTTTCACCAACAGCATGGTCACGACACCGACCTCTGCTTCAGACTGCGTCATGAGATCCAGGATCTTATTGACAACAAGGTGATTGTGCCTCCCGAAAAACCAAATGTCATTACTAACCTACTCCCACCCCATAACCGAGCTCCACCACCCAAGCAAATCAACCTGATCCAAACTACGGCCATCCCGTATGACCCTAGCATATACATCACACCCTCCCACCTGCCTAAGCCTGAGGTGTTCATCTCGGACAACACAAACTTGTGCATGTTGAGCACCTCCCTAACCCAGCCCGAGCTAGTGGTGGTGACTATCGAAGACAGAACTGGGGTGACTTTGGAGGAGAGTGGGAATGTTGATTCATAGCCTGAGGGATCTGGGGGCTTTACTGAGGAAGCATATAACCCGTATGGTTATATTGTGTCAATAGGTCAGGCTAAGCCGAGGTAGAGTTACCAACCGGGGCGGAGATTAGTGTGGTTCGGGAGGATGGACCAAGTCAGGGATTAGATGACCTTGTCGAACTAGAGGAGGATATCAGCAATCTTCAGTTCTTTGATGAGCAGGACTCGAGGGACGTGAGTGTCAACTGGTTTAGTTTGGATGGATCAGCAGATACCACCAGGTGGCTCAGTGACGAGTCGGATGTTGTTGAGGCGCCTCAGCCAGAACAGGGACCGTTAGAAGTGGGAACATCTACAGTGGCCGGAATGGCCGAAAAATATGAAGAATCGGCGGAGAGCACCGGTACGAAGAATTTTGCTCAGGACTTGGGTAGTTTGTGCACAGTAGACGCCGAACAGGAGGCTGCGTTGAAGAGGTTTGAGCAGGAGAAAATTGAGAATGATGACAGGGCTAGAAAAGCCAAGGCACCTGAGCGGGTTGAGTGTGTTGAAAACACATGAACAACTATAGCGGAACCGGACAGCTGTCTGTCGGTGGCCGATGGGATGTGGTGGAAAGACGATGACTTATGTCTTGTCCACACTGACGAGGATAGGGGGCAGAATCAACCGAATGATACCTGGTATATCGAGGAGGTTGACCATATGACCAGGAGTGGGCGGTACTTCAAGCCCCCACATTTGGACCAGCCGGAGGCATCCAGGAAAGACAAAGAGGTAGAGAGGCAGAAAGAAAAACTACTAGTGGAGGAAGCTGTGCTAAAGCAGCTAAAGAAAATTCAAGCAGAAATCTCCATCTGGGGACTACCTATGGCCTCGAGGGTTCACAGCCAAGCCGTCGTTACAGCCATGGACAGGGCTAAGCTTTTAATTGATACAACACCCGAGCAGTTGGTAGGGTTGGTTTTCCTGGGTGGAGCTTCCCCGACCTTGGCCTTCAGCGACAAGGAACTACCACCTGAGGGCTCCAATCACAACAAGTCGTTTTATATCTTTGTGGAGTGTAGAGAAAAATGGATACCGGTGGTCTTGGTCGACACGGGATCTGCAATCAATGTATGTCCGTCACGAACGGCGTATCCTATCGGGTTGAAGCCTGTAGATTTCGCGCCAACAGCCCAGGTAATTCAGGCCTATGATAACACCAGTCGGGAGGTGATGGGAACCGAACGGATCAAGACTAAGATTGGCCCGGGGTAGCATGACATTGAGTTCCATGTCTTGGATGTTCTAGCCACATTCAATCTACTCCTTGGGCGACCTTGGTTGCACTAGGTGAGAGCTGTCTCTTCCACCTTACACCAGATGCTGAAGTACCCCCACGGGAAGGGGGTGGCAATTATTTTTGGGAACTCGTCCATACATCCACCGCCAAAGGCTTCTACACCTGTTCTGGAGATTGAGCATGGCGTGGAGGATGTGTTTTTGTTAGGATTCACCTTAGCTGAGGCTCGGGTTGTACAGGATATGCTAGCTGTTGATGAGGGACTATACGTCAGTGTGCAGTCTGTCTACCTCATGAACAAGCTTCAACACATGCCTAGAATGGGACTAGGACGGAGTGGCCGGAAGGGTGTCGCTACATTGGCCGAAGTGCCACATAACCCATATATCTTTGGTTTAGGTTATCGGCCTACCAAAGAGGATTGGGCAAGGAAAGGAAGGGAAATGGCCGGAAGAGCCAAGGCCAAGCAAGCCAGGAAGCACTACGAGTTGGTGCATAGACCTATCCAAGGGACCCTGAACGGACGCTTTGTCTGGGAGGGGGAAGACTTCCCGTTTTGTGGCTTCCCGGAGCCATGGTTGAATTCAGAGAAGCGACATTTGCCCGGCTTTGAAATCTATTTTGACCTTCAGTTGTCAGGGGATGAAGTTGCGGAAGAGCAGACAGACCCACCAGCTGAGACTGAGCAGTGCAAGGGGGATGAGTCCGAGGGCACGAAAACTGAGATTGGGGTAGCGTTGGCTTGTCTCCTCTCAGATCCTCAGATCACATCGGAGTTCTTGGGGGATAACTTCTCAGTTTCCATGATCGGGGATCAAACGGCTGCGGCCTCTTCTTCTGGCATTCTGGATGCATCCAATGCACCCTCCCTTGTCTGGCAATACGAGGAAGGCTTTTTATCTAGCAGTTCTGGGTCTGGTAGTGAACCGGAATCTGATTCCACATAGTCTGTGGAGTCGGAATCAGATTCCAGTTCTTCTGAGTCAGAGTCTGGTATCTGATTCCGACTCCACAAAGAAGGCCACTACACCGCCTTGAAGAAATTTTTCCAACGGATCAGAGAGTATAGGTTGTGGCTAAATCCTCAGAAATGTACTTTCGATGTTACAGTAGAGAAAATGCTGGGGTTCTTAATCACACAGAGGAGCATCGAGGTCGATCCTTCCAAAATCAAGGCCATCTTAGAAATGCCGCCACCAAGGACTGAAAAGGAAGTGCGAGGCTTTTTGGGTAAAGTGCAATTCATAAGACGGTTTATTACAAAATTAACCTTGACTTGTGAACCACTGTTTGGTCTTCGGAAGAAAGGAAAGAAGTTCCAGTGGGATGACCGATGCCAAGTTGCTTTCGAGCAGATCAAGCAATATCTACAGAACCCATCTGTGTTTCACTGCCAGAGCCGGGGAAGCCGTTGATTTTGTACCTATCAGTGACCGAAACGACGATGGGCTGCATGCTTGCACAGGAATCTGAGGATAAGGTGGAGAAGGCTATCTACTACCTGAGCAAGAAAATGCTGGATTACGAGACCCATTACACTCCGCTGGAGAAGGCTTGTCTGGCCTTGGTATGGTCTGCCAGGAAGTTGAGGCACTACATATTAGCTCACTCTGTAATACTGGTTTCAAGATTAGATCCCATCAAATATCTTTTTGAGAAACCAGCACTTATGGGTAGGCTAGCTCGTTGGTTGCTTCTTCTCTCCGAATTTGATCTGAAGTACATGACGCGTAAGTCTGTGAAAGGAAGAGCAGTAGCGGAGTTCTTAGCCGATCACCCAGTGGAAGGGGGTGAAGCAGTAGAGTATCTGTTCCCGGACAAGGCCATTCTGCAGCTCGAAGAAGAAACATGGACTATGTACTTTGACGGAGCGTCAAACCAGTACGGGTACGGGATAGGGGTGTTGCTGATAGCAATCGACAATTCCCGTATACCTTTAGCTTTCAAACTCCGGTTCAAAGTATCGAACAATGAGGCAGAGTATGAGGCATGCATTGCTGGACTAGAAGCCGCCCTGGAACTAGGGGCAAAGTGGTTGGACGTCATCGGAGACTCGAACCTGGTTGTATCTCAAGCAAAAGGAGATTGGAAAGTTAAAGAAGAAAGAATGAAAATTTATTACCAGACCTTAGATGTTCTGATTCCTCAGTTTGAGAAAGTAAACTTCGCTCATCTGTTAAGAGAGAACAACAGGTTCGCTGATTCATTAGCAACTCTATCTTCTATGATAGACATCCCTTTTGGAGTCCGGATGCGTTCGATTATCATTGAACATAAATTTGTGTCGGCCTACGAGCTGATTGCTGCCATAGATGAAGTATAAGATCAGAACCCCTGGTATTATGACATCTAGAACTTTTTGGAAAAGGAAGCTTATCCACTAGGGGCAAATGCCAAAGGTAAGAGGGCAATACGAAGAATGGCTACATAGTTCATCATTTGCGGGGGTAAACTGTACAAGCGGGGTCATCTTGGAATGCACAAATTGTGTGTTGATGCTGAAGAATCTAAGCGCCTAATGGAGGCCATCCATGGTGGAGAGTGCGGAGCGCACATGAACGGGGTGATGCTAGCCAGAAAAATTCTCAGACAGGGTTACTACTGGTCAACCATGGAGGAGGATTGTATAGGTTTTGTCCGACGATGCCACAAATGCCAGATCCATGCAAACCGCATGAACATTCCGCCGTCAAAGCTGTACAACATGACTTCACCATAGCCATTTTCAGTCTGGGGGATTGATGTGATTGGGGCAGTTACCCCGAAGGGGTCGAACGGGCTTGAGTATATTCTGGTAGCGATAGATTACTTTACAAAGTGGGTTGAGGCCCAATCCTACGCCATGCTGAAGGCATCGCATGTTGCCAAGTTCATCAGGAACAACATCATCTGTCGCTATGGGGTCCCGAATGAGATTATTTCGGATAATGGCTCCCACTTCAAAAAGGAGGTGATCGACTTGTTGAAAAAATACAACGTGGCTTTTCATAAGTCATCCACATATTGGCCGTAAACCAACGGAGCTGTTGAGGCCGCCAACAAGAACATCAAGCACATTCTGTAGAAGATGGTGGAAACCTATAGGGACTGGCCAGATAAGCTGCCATTTGCTCTTTGGGGCTACTGGACTTCAATTCGAACTTCTACTGGGGCAACTCCGTATTTCTTGGTCTATGGGATGGAGGCTTTTCTGCCTATCGAAGTTGAGGTTCCGTCATTGCGGGTAATGGCTGAGTGCCAAATAGCTGAGGCAGATTGGCAGCAGAGCATATTTGAAGAACTCATGCTGTTTGACGAAAGAAGGCTGAAAGCACTGTATCACGTCCAGGGTTATCAACGAAGAATTGCCAGGGCTTTCAACAAGAAGGTTAAGTCCAAGAATTTGAAAGAGGGGGATTTGGTGCTTAAAGACAACTGAGCTCCCATCCACGACCCGAGGGGCAAGTTCAGACCTAATTAGACTGGCCCTTATATCATCAAGTCAATCTGGTCAGGTGGAGCTGTCGTTCTAATGGATCTAGATGGCCTAGAGTTTTTCCAGCCAATCAACATGGGCAAGTTGAAGAAATACTATCCCTGAGTGGCTTGCTAGGCCGAAAACCCGAAAGGGCGACCTAGGCAAAAGTTAGAGCATGAAAAATTTGAAATAAGAAAAACTGAGCTTGCAAGGTTGAAAACCCAGAAAGGGCAGCCTTGGGAGAAGTTAGAGCATAAATGGAGAGTGTTAATACACGAGTGAACCCTAACCGAACTACGTAAGGCTTGATTCCCATCTTCGGGATACGTAGGCAACTTCATTATGAAGTCCAGCCACAAACACTTCCAAATCAACTTTGTCCATGTGAACATGTTGGTTATCTTTGTCCATTTCGCATCCAAGAGCCCGGTTGTGATCTCTAGTGCAGTGCTGTTCAGACTAGGGGCAACTTTCTAGCTATTGGATCCAGGGTTGTACATCTCAGTGATAGATCTCGAGCATGTCCAGTTGTGATCCATATTGAAAATGGTTTTGAAAAGTTTTAATAAAAGTTGATTTTGTTCAAATTAATCTTTTTACAACTTAGACCATTTTTGGACCAAACAGAAAATTTTCAGTACCCACAACCTTCAATTTCATTGATTTCAGTACAGAGTTCTCGTACTCATAATACAAATTGAAGTTGCTTTTTATTACATTCATAAAGAAAACTTGAAAGTACAGATTAAAGCAATAAACTCGGGGCATAGTCAAGTCAGGTGCTACTGCACCCCCTCCCAGAGCTTGTGGAAGCCTTTGATGCTAAAGTAGGCCCGATCTGTGCTTCTTCATCGAGCCAAGCTATGCACTCACTGGAAAGGGCACAACTGAAAGTGGGAGCGGGGGCCAGACCTTCTCTTGTTCTCCATGTTGTGGCATACCGAGCTAGATGTGAGCCTCGGCCTGGAAATGCAGTAGGGTACTCTACCCTATCTTCCGGACAAGTCTGATCATGTCCAAATAGGCACCGGAATCAAAATGAAAAGTAGAAGACACTGTGTGTTAAGCCGACCAACTGAATACCCAGCTGGCGAGACATGTTGTAGCTCATCACTGATAGATTAAGCCAGGGGCAGCGCCAAGCAATGTTCATAGCAGATAGGCTGCACATCCATTCGCACCACCATCCCTCATCTAGGGCATCAACTAGTCGTTGCCGAAGAAATAGCCGCGTGCTGAATATGCTGGGCAGTAGTCCACTACTTTCAACTTATCCATGAGCCATAATTGGGGAGGGATGAAAAATAAGAGAGATTAAAGAATAGAGAGATGTACGTGGAGAGAAAAGTGAGAAAGGGTTTTGAGAGAAAAGCAGAGCCCGAGGGCTGAGTGATGTGAGGAATGCACATGTGAGAAAGGCGGGAAACATTACCTGCAAGAGTAGTGGACTCCCTGCAAATCTGGTTGTCTCCCGGCGATGGAAAGCATCCAAACCCATCAGAGTCTCAGCAAGTGTCATGCTGATGCAGCTCTTGCCCTCTTTTAAGCCTTGGGCAACCTCAATCAAGCGAATGCTAGACCTTTCGAAGCCTGGGGCAAACAAGAAATGAGACAACATACATAAACAGAGGGCGTGTCACCGAAAACCCTGCCAATGATGATCGTCGCGGTCACCGGCGTCAGAAAACCGATGAATCAAGCTCAGAATATCTAGCTCTCCATCGCGAATCAAAGACCGAGCGTCATGCAAAGTAAGCCCACACATCCGTCCTAAAGCTTGGATGTGGCCAAAATGGAATTGGGGCAAGATCTCTTCATTGCGCTGAGATTCCATCAAAGCTTGGAAATCTTCAAAAGTGGGGAACATCTCTTGTCCACCGAAGCTAAAAACATGAGTTACCGGATTCCGGCACCTAGCCGCGGCATGGAGGAATGGAAAATGCAGCAGGGTACGGCCCAGTGTGAATAGTGCATTTATTCCGAAACCCCAGAAATTTAACTTTTCCGAGCTATCCAAAGCTGCGAGCCAATTGGAGAGTTTTTGGGCAAGAAATGCTTCCATTTGGGGCAAAAATGGAGTTGAAATGAAGAAACCACGAAGCTGGAACCTTTATAGAAGATAAGGAAGTGAGTGGAGGACAGATGTCGACGTTTCGGAGGTTCTGCCATGGATGGCCGACAGCAGCACATGGATAGCCCGCAGTGGCTCATCAGTGGCCGGCAGGGGCACATTGGTGGCCGGTAGAGGAGAGTGATGGCCGGCAGCCCCTCTTTGGTGCTCAATGATCTCCTGTGTGAAGATTCAGTTATTTTCAACAGCTGTATTTTGTTATCGGCACCTTTCGGGGTCTTGTTTTGGGTCTTTTCAGGCTTGAACATGTCTGTTTAAGTTGTACCTGTTTAGTTTTGCTTATTGAGTTGTATGCACTTTGCTTATCGAGTTATTGCATTTTGCTTATCGAGTTGCAGTTGTTTTACTTATCGAGTTGTTTTGTTCTTTTCAGTTGTTAGTTGGTTCACTACTTGATTAAGAGCAATGCATTTTGAATGTGCAGTTTTCAAACGAAGATCAATCTCATTTTCATGCTGTGTGATGCGATGCGATGCGATGCTTAGAATGTAAAATGAAACACTTTTTGAACCAAAAAGTTGTTCTCATTCCCATCATGATTTCTCTTTACAAAAGTACAAGTTTTAAAGAAAATGAAACTGCTTAAGGTTGTACAATGTGCAAAAACTACAAGCAAAAAGAGAAATAAAGCAAAATGCGTCTGAACTGATGCCGTCTATTTCAAGATCGAGAGGCCCTCTTCGTCCTCTTCCTTGGTCGAGCGGCCTTTGGAGCACTGTCACCGTCAGTGCCACTATCTGAGTCCGAAGCAGAGCCTGAACCGGAGCCATCCTCAGTCTCTCCAACCTCGCTCCCACCAGAACCTGAGCTAGCGTCGCCATCTCTGTCATCAGATGACTCGGACTATCGACTCGCTGCCTCAGCCTCCTCGCTCGTCTCATCATCATCATCGCCCAGAACAGGCTCTGAAGGGCTACTCTCGCTGCGGCTGTTTTTGGCTCTACCTCGGCCATGTGTTTGAGCCTGTCTCCCTTTCCTCTCTACTGTTGGGGGAGGCACTAAAGGTCCTGCCTCTGCTCCTGCTGGGGCGTATGACGGGGCTGGCATCTCGAAAGGAATTTGAAAAGGGCAATTTATGAGAACGCATTAGTCTGTGTATATGTGATTGCCGATGATGTGCTGTGAATAGTAAATGATTGCAGATGATGTGCTGTGAACAGTGGATGATTGCAGTGTATGTATGCCGTGCGTAGTGTGTGGGAGCAGTGTATCGATGTAGCGTTTTGGTGTAATGTGCCAGATTAGTCAAGTGTGGAGCAGTTGCAGTGCTGATGTGTTAGCAGAAAAACTTTATGGCATGAAATGCAAATTGAAAAATTACCGGGATCTGGTAGAGGCTGAGCAGATCCAGGCTTGTCTGCACCATGTCTATTAAGGAAGCCACGAGCTCAAGGGCCTGCCCTGTGTACTCAATGGGTGCCTGCAAGTGCATTGAAGGAATCAGTATTCTATAAAGCATAGTTGAAATGAAGTAAATGTGCAAAATGTAAAGTTCGGTGCATACCGGGGTCGGACCTCGAACTCCGACAAGTGCATGACCAGCTGGTGCAGGCTCAATGGGGATCTGGAAAATCTCCCCAAAACGTCTCCGGTAAGTCAATGTAGCAGGCAGCTTTGGCCATCCAGTCTCCTGCCTCGCCTCAAGATCTCTCCTCCTACGAGATCTGGTCGCTCTGCCTCTCCCTCTCGCAACTGGAGCTCTAACTCCCTCACCTCCGCGAATGCCGGTCAGAGGCGGCATCAGATGCGTTTGAATAAAGGTCGCGTAGTCGCCCTCAATGCGGAAAAGGTCCGCATCTAGTCCTATCATGAACTAGATCACCTCCTCCCCAGAAAGCCTGTGTGTCTCTCTCATAGATGCGGGAGGTGCCATCGGTATAAATGGTGCAGGCAAGCTTAAGGTCTGGCGCACGAAGTGCTCGTTCAAGAACCATGCGCGACAGATCGGTCCCTCAAAAAGGATGTGATAGCGAGCCACGACCCTAGCAGTCTCATATGCGGGTCTGGCCCCTGACGGTATCACGTCCCACGGCTGCCATGCGATCTGAAGATAAGAAAATGAACAGATCAATTGACTACTGTGTGTATCAAATTAATTGAAAAGCAGCATGACTATGTTTTGGGTTACCTCACGCACCGTAACTGTGTCAAAATACTGTCGGAAGAACATGAAGCTCTCTCGAGTCCTACGATGGAGCGGGCCGTCATACACCCGAGAGAACGAGACTATCGCACGGGTCTCCACTATGGGCTCTGGAGCAAGAGTCGGAAAGCATGCGCACACCCATAGCTAGAAGGAAAATGTGATCAATACAGTGTATGAACAGTGTACAGAAAATGTAGAGAGCGGAATGCAGTACAATGCGTAAAAAGTGCAAGTCTAGAGCAGAGACTAGACTTTGTGTTTGCAGTGTGTAGTATGCAGTGCGTGGTGTGAGCGTGTACAGAAAATGCAAAGCAAAAAGCATACAGTATATGAGCAGATACAAAAAAATACAGAATAGAGAGTATATGTATTGCACAAATGTAACGCAGGAAATGCTAAGCGAAAATGTAAAGTGAAGAAGGGGAAACTAAGCTGCGTACCTCCCAAGCTCGCCCGTAGCCGCCGATCAAGGTCCCACACATCCGGGAGGTCGAGCTCATGTATCTGTATAGAGTGGTGAGACCGGCCCCGCCCCAGTCGTAGAACGGGACTCGCTGCAACACCACCAATGCGCTCAGAAAGTACAGGCCTACGGTGTTCCACTTGTTCGAGAATAAGGTGGTACCAAAGAAGAACATGAGAAAGCCCCTGGTGTACTACTCGGTTTGCTCAACTCTCTCGGGTTGCTCTCCTCCGAATCGCTCCTCGAACCAACTGTATTTGACCATACCTGATCGAAGTGTTGGTGGCTATGCCCCGAGTAGTGCAGCCTATGCGGCCTCCCACTCTCCCATGTCAGGATCGAGGGGAATCGGATCACCTCCTACGCCTAAGCCAGTGATCATGGCGAAGTCGTAAGGAGTCATCGTCATCTCTCCTGTGGAGGAGAAGTGGAGGAGTTGGTGGTATCCCACCACCTCTCCACAAGAGCCCCTAAAAGAGGGCGGCTTGCTGTGACCCGCGTCAAGCTGGAGCAGAATAAACCGAAGCCGGTCCCGTCGATGATGTCACAGACCCTAGCTGGAAGCTCATCGTACCAATCCCGATCTGTCGTGGTACCGTAGCCTCGGAAGGAGCGGATCCATCCTGTGTTAATGCATGTGATGCAATTAGAACAAGTAATGAAAGCACAATTGAAAGTACAGTTGAATGCAGAGCAGTGATGTATGAAAGTGCAGTTGAATGCAAAGCAGTGATATATGAAATATAGTTGAATGTGAAACTGCAGTGCATGAAATATAGTCAGATCAAGGCATGTGATGCAATCAAATCAAAGCAGTGCAAGAAATGCAACAGTTAAAGATGGTATTGCAGAAAAGTGAGGTTTGTACCTCCACGGCGATGGTCGACAGGTGAGACATAGGCTCTCTCAGTAAGAGGTCGTCTGGCACGTCCTCGGTGAAATCAGTGAAGGCCTTGATGCCTCCCGCAACTGGTATAATGTGCGTCTCGGGGTGGTACCTCGTCAGATCGAATGGGCGAATGCCCGGCGGTAATGGCCCAGGCTCAACCTCAGGCTCGGCCTCGAAGTCCACTGCAAACTCTATTGGAGGAAGTACGAGGAAGCCCCCGTCATGTAGGACATTATCTGCCATCTGAAATAGATGATAAAAGTGAGCAAAAATGCAGAAAATGGTGAACTTTGAATAAAGTAAACCCTAGGAGAATGAAAAGTTGAAGAAAGTTGAAAACCTAAGAAAAGTGTACTAACCTTGGGAGAAGCTCGAAGGAAATGACCCTTGAATGGTGGAAATGACGAAAGAAGCGTCGAAATCAACTTTTGATCGGTTCAAAGCAAAGAGAATGTCACGCCCCAAACCTGCCCCTAAAGTTTTGGGTATGACCTATTCATAAATGGACCTGTAACCTGTAACCAAAGCTATGGGGCCTTAACGGAAGCATAAACATACGAACAAACATAGATACAACATGCACCATTGAGCTAATTCTAATATGCCAGGATCTCAAGCATCATATACTTCATCGACAATAGTCAAAGTTTAAAACGAAATCTCTGAATATCGATTACATACACATACATTGACAGTCCCAGCCTCAAGGTTGGGCGTATACAAAAGAACACAAAATTTATGTACAATAACTTGGATGGCATTAACAAGGTAAACAAACGTCTCCCAAAGTTTCACCAAAACTAAGTAGCTTGATATAGTGCCTGGACACGTAAGGGTCAACCAAGAGAAACGGCATCCTGAGCTAGGATTGACCACCTGGTGGGTGACCTACAGAAACAGACAAAACTGAGAGTGAGCCGGGCTCAGTGAATAGTAATACATAAATAAAACATTGCTTAACTTAAACAGATTACATTTCAATACATTAGTCTGATCCTGCATTACATACATAATGGCCTTAGGCCTACTCTTGTAACATAGCTTGGTGGCTAGAAGCCCTTGAAAATGGTGGCACGAAGCCCTTGGGACGTGTGGCATAACATTCTTGTAAACATTTTGGCACTGTGGCCCTTGTAACTTGATGGCCTTAAAGCCCTTGTAAATGGCATAAGCCCTTGAAAATGGCACGAGGCCCTTGAAAATGGCGTTAAGCCCTTGGAAATGGCACAAGGCCCTTGGAAATGGCGTTAAGCCCTTGAAAATGGCACGAGGCCCTTGGAAATGGCGTTAAGCCCTTGAAAATGGCACAAGGCCCTTGAACTTACTTTTCTTTATATACTTTTAGCATTAATAGACTTCAACATTAACATCACACTCACATAAGTACGATACATACTTGGAACATTACTATAGTTGCCTTACATGTCTCGAAACATTGACATAAGTACATAACTGTTACATAGGTACTACTACTCACAGTGCTGTGATGACGTGCTATTTCCTCCTGGAGGGTGTCCTGCACACAATCATAACTTGCAAATTAGCTCTTCTTGTTCTCATATCATTGAGTAACCAATTTCCAAATTATTACATTTCATATGCATCTATCATTATTTGACAATCGCCAAAATACTCTAAAACATGAGCAGAGGAGTGAGCATGCAAAACAGAAGAAAGCATTTCGTTTTCCTGAAAATGAGTTCTCCGCTCGAGCGCCATTTTTCCGCTCGAGCGGACTGTACATTTTGCCCCAAACTGCTGGGAGGTGGTTTTTCCCGCTCGAGCGGGCTTTCCTACGCTCGAGCGGACCACGCAGACCCTGAAATTCTGAACTTCGAATTTGAGGTCCAACTTGGTATTTTAAACCTTAATCTTTCCCCTGCAAAAACTACTTCAAATCTATGAAGATCAAGGCTCAAAATGCTTGAAAAACAACCTAACTTAAACTCATGAACACAACTCCATTGATTTGAACAAAATATGAAACTCACCAACATGATTTCATTCTTGAAATTCTTAACTCACACACACATAACATAGATAGACAAAAACATGACAAGAGCATGAATATCAACTTGATAAATAGAGGGACAAGATGGATGATAACTTGAATTGGACTCGAATTGCACAAATCTTAAGAGTATCATACCAAATCTTCAACACACACACACACACACATCTTTCATTCCACTCTAGATCATGCACATCAAGAGCTTTCTATGCTAATTTGAGGATGAGGAGTGGATTAGGGGAAATTAATCTTACCTTGGCTTCAATTCCTTTCTTCTTCCTTGGAGAACCCTTCTTCCTCTCCTTTACAAACCCTTGTTCTTTCCAAAGGATAACCCACGTTTTTATCAAGCTCAAGAGGCTAGATATGTGTTTATATATATAATGACATATAAGACAAAATCTAATCGTTTAATCATTCCGAAATTGAAATTTCGCGAACATGCTTAAAATTACCTAAAAATTATGCTGATCATAAATATATAATCAATTTCTGAAAATTAAGCCATTAGGCCTTCAATTTCTGATTCAAGCATTCTAATGGAATAGATATCTTTCTTGAGCAACAGATAGACATTCATAAACATGCATTTCATTTCCTTAACCATAATTTTTCATGAAATTTTTCAGCAAACAGGTTAAAAGCACAAAACAAGAGTTGAAATATATCAAAAATATGGACGAGGGTCGGGTCATTACAGAGAACAAGAGGGTTTTGCGAAGAAAAATGATTCTAGGGTGTTGGGAAACACGTGGAACACGCAGAACGTGCGGATCTAGAGAGAAGGAACACCTAGGGAGCAAGAGAAATGATTTTTGGGCAAGAGGTTGTGAGAAAATGAAGTGATTTTGCCTCTACTTAAAGAGCCTCAGCTGAAAAGACCAAAATGACCAAAGCTGCCATCGGTGGCCGGCACCCCCTCATTGGTGGCCGGCAGTGTTGCATTGGTGGCCCGCAGTGGCCACTTATGGCCGGCAGGAGGCCGACATCCTCTCCTGTTGGCCGGCAGGCCTCCATCAGCTTCCCCTGCCTCTTTTTCTTTGATTTGTGTCCTTGGGTTCCAAAAACGAAAGATGTGCTCAAAGCTTGATTCAAAATGCCTCCACGGAAGCCCAGAATCGTGTTCTCAGTGTGTGGTGGTCATCACCCATCAACAAACACAAGGTGTATCCTTTTTAATACATTGCAACTTTTTCGGGAGGTAAACCGGGAGTGGCTTTCGAGTTGTCTTTATCAAGCATGCTTTTGTTGTCATATAGCATTTGCATTTTGCATTCAACATGTATTCTAAGTTGTTGCATAGACCATGCATTACTATGTTTGCATGGAACATGCATCATTGATTATCTTGCATGGAACATGCATCATTGATTATCTTGCATTGAATAAGCGTCGTTGTTATTTTGCATAGAACATGCATTCTCATAGCATTGTACTTGTGAAGCTTCTTTCATTTGCAGGCACGATATTGTATGTACGGTTCATTCAGAGGAATTCCGGGTAACACCATTCCTCTCCCTTACCTCGTTGGTTAGAAACACCTGGGTATGCTCGGTGTTTACACTAACACCCTGTTAGAAGCGTTTGGACTGTGTGCCCGATGCTTATACCTCTTTGCTTTGCTTAGAAACATTGGAACGTGTTTTGATGTTTATACCACTCTTCGGTGTTTACACTATTTACTTTCCCTCTCTCGCATGTGATACGCTGAGAGGTGTTTACCTTCCCTCTCTTGCGTGTGATACGCCGAGAGGTGTTTCGTTTGAGAGTTCGAGCTCGCCCGATAGTCGCTTTTAGCCTTTCTCGCGTGACGCGTAGTTAAGCTTGCATAATTTTCTTACATCCATTCTATATGAAATATGTGAGACTGTCATACCTTGTTGGTTTGCTTAAAATTTTGTATTTATTTTGCATAAATGCTTCATTACAGCTCTCTTTGCATAATCATAAGTTATGCTCTTGCATCATGCATGTCATTTCCATTTTGCCCCAGCCTGCGGGCGCATCTCTATATTGTTATATTGAATGTTTGTCTGAGTCTTCGGCCTTGTCAAAAATGGGTCGTCTCTGGGCTTTGACATTCACTCCCGTCATTTCATGACTTTCGAGTTCTGTCAAAGAGGGGCAACTGTAGACACCCCATTTTTGACCGTCCTCAAGACTTGGATATGCTTGCAGGTACATCCAATGACAAGTTTGACTGCTCGTCGAGTACTCGAATTTCGCTGTGGAACGTCACAGGTTTGAGCTTTCCAAACCCTGTATCCTTTCTGCTCCATTTTTGGACCATGTGTTGGTCCTTTCAACATGATTCTTGTGGTGCACTACCGGCCTTTTTTTGGCATTGCCGGCCATCAATTTAGCCCTGTCGGCCATTGATGAGGCCTACCGGCCATCAATGAGGTATTGCCGGCCACCATTGATGGTCGGCCAGCCACCATGTTTCAGCAGATATTATTTTAGATCTTTTGAGCCAGCTGTGGCTCACTGAGCCATCCTCCATATATGGAGGGATGAAGGCAAGTTTCAAGCTTGTCAAGCAAGCTTTTGCTTGCATTTCTTATATAAGGGGAGGCCCCTCTCCCTCTCTCGGGGTTCAGAAAATTTAGAGACAAAATATCTCTCTCTCTCTAGAATTCTCACTCTCTCTCTCTCTCTATATATTGTGCTCAATAGTGCCTGAAAGTGTGTTTTCTTCACATTTTTGCAAAGGAACACCTAGTCAAACACCACTACCTTGGAGCTGAGGTTCTTGAAGGTTTGTTTGGAACTCAAAAGGCTGGTTTTGGCTCAGAGGAAGACGTGCCTTGTTGCTGTTCTTCAAGAGTGAGTATATTCCCCTTTTGAGCTTATTTTTGCATACCATCTTAGCCACCTTTGCATGTTGTTTTGGGCCTAGTTGTCAACTAAAAAAAGCTCTGATTTTAAGTGTTAAAAATGTTGGTTTGAGTCCTTGTTGGAGTTAGGGGTGGTCTAACTTCTTTCTTTGCTTATTTGTTAAGCTTTTAAGCCATTCTTTGAAGTTTTTGTAATAGCCTTTGCATGGCCTTTCTACCACTGAAACTTAGAGGAATTTTAGTGGTGGAAAGGTGGTTTTGAGGTCCAAAATGAGAGGGGGTGGTCCCCTCTCCTCTTGTCTTGCTTGCTTGTGTTGTTGGCCTATCAAATGAGCATGTGTTTCTACTCTTTTGTGACTTAGTTCAAGCATGTTTTTGGCTCTGTTTTGACATGCCGTAACTCTATTTTTGGGTGTTTGGGTCACCTCTTGCTTGCTTTTGGTACTTGTAGTGCAATCATGCTTGTTGGCCTAACATGCTTCATGCTTTAGTTCATCATTTTAGCATGTGCTAGCTTTGCCCCAGCACGTTTTTGCCACTGACCTAACATGCTTGAGGTCTGTTTTAAGTGGTCTTGGTCATATATGCTTAGCTTTGTATAGCTATAGTGTAGTTGGGCTTCACTGGCTTTGTGTTTGAGATCCCTAGCATGCTTTGAATGTGATGATTGCATGCCTTAGCCTCATTTCTCACATGATTTCAATGCATATAGTGTAGTCACACTCTCATATACTTCACTTCTTCATAGCTTTTGAGGGTTGAGCTTTATGCCTTGTTTGTGGCCTAACATGTATGCATGTTTGTCTAGTCCTTTGAGCTTCAATTTCAGCATGTCTTGGCCTCTGATTTGGCTGTTTAGGCCATGTATTGCATGCTTTTTTTGTGAATGCCTTAACTAGCTTTGAGTTTTAGGGCCTCTTGCATGATACATCATCGTTTGGCATGTGATTTCAGTGCTCATATCTCTGCCCTACTCTTGTATATATCACTCTTTCAATGTGTTTGAGAGTTGAGCTTTGTATCTTACTTGCGAGCCATAAGTTGAGCATGCATTTTCTTCCCTTTTATGCTATCATCTTAGCACTTTTGGCCACTGTTTTGGCGTGCATGAGGTCTGTTTAGGGTTGGTTTAGTCCATGGAGCATTGTATTGCATGTCTCTAGTGTTGTGTCCTTTACTAGTTTCATCATTTTAGCCCCTTAACATGTTATGCATGCGTTGTTTACATGTTAGAGTCTTATGTTTCATGCCAAGCATAGCATATTGCACTGTGTTCAACCGGATATTATGTTGAACATGAGGTGGATTGGTCCACTTCATATTCAAAGTGATGAAAGTGAGCCAATCCCCTTTGTCTCCATTGCCTTTGATCTTCCATGATAAGGCAATGGTCTTAGAGTCTTGTTTGCATTGCATTTATTGAATTTGTGCAAGATTGGGTCTTTGGCCATCAAGCATTGTATGCTTGATTGATGGTCTTGGATCCAATGTTGCCTCTCCCTTGATGTTTTGAGGTGATATGGGGTGGCATAGTACACACATGCCCTAGGGAGACCCTCCATTTCCTCTGTTTTTGTGCTCTGTTGCAGAATGGTGTCACAGCACACCAGTGGCCGGCAATGCCACATTGATGGCCGGCACCCTTCCATCCTTGGTCGGCAGAGGCCCAGTCTTGGCCGGTAGGTGGCAGGCAGCCACCTTTCATGGCCGGCAGGCCACTGGTACACTCCCCAGCTTTGGTTTGGTAAGTTTCAGCAGCTAGTTCTTGGAGACACCCTGCAGACAGAGCCTTAAGAGAGCAAACCGGAGAGCTTTTCAGGGCGAGAAACCAAATGCGAACATGCATGTTCAATTTCTTCAACTTGCTAGGGCAGCATAGTTTAAAGCTTTAATTGTTAGTTAGCATCTCAATTTGTGTATGTAATTAATTTGTTAATTAATTGGGTGTTGTAATAATTAGTCTAATTAGCTTAATTAGATTGGTTGGTTAGCTTAGCTTAGATTAGCTTAGCGTATTTATTCGGACCGTCTTGCGAGAGGGCATAGTGTTGTAATAAGTGTGCGTGTGTTTGTGCATGTCTTCCAACCCCATTTCTTTCTCCCTTTTACTTATCAGCTTTCGATGGTTAGTTTTAGGGCACGTTTTGATTAGCATACCTTATGCTTTGCATGTTTGCATAATTCATTTGTCTTGCATGCACCAGGCTTGGCGCATCATTCAAACTACATCGCTATTTCAATACTTACTTGAATACGTGTTTCAAAACATGTTATCAAGTGTTGCATTCATATGCCATCTTAGATAGTCGAGCCTATTTAGTTGCATTTTTGCATGCGTTGCATTAGGCATCTTGTATAGTTAGGATCATGCATTGATTTCTAACTAGTTCTCTGTTTTGGCTTGGAGTACACTATGAGTGTTTACGCTTTAGCATCCTTGCATGAGTGTGAGTGTTGCCATGATAGCATGCTTGCCATGAGGCTATTTGCTTAAGTGATTAACTGCTTGAATGCCTGTGGGTGAAAGCTTGATTGCCTGAATTGGGACAATTCATCAAATGTGAGTTTTAAGCCCACTTTGCGAAGTGGCAAATCATATTTTAAGCATACTTGAGGGTGGCAAATCCGCGCTTTAGCCTACTTGTGAGTAGCACTTTTAGACCATTTTCAAAAACAAACATGAGTTGTTTTGTTCCAATTCTCGTGATTGAGTCTATACTTGTATGTTGTGCGCATCACATAGTAAGTCAGATTAATAATCAGAATAAGAACACATGTGTTGTTAAAACAACATATCATGCTTAGTAGAGGCCGATCTTTGATCGAGCGAGCGAGGGTGCTCATTTTATGACCTTCCCCTCTCGTACCCAAGTTCTCGAGCCGAGGCAACTTTGGTGATGACGGACATGTGGCCTTTGGCACGAGTCAGGGTTTCCTAAATCTCCAAAAAAAAAATATTTAGGTGGCGACTCTAAAATCTGGCAAAACAGTACATGTTTGGCACTTTTGATTCAAAATTGATTTTTCAAAACCAATTGCCGGATTTGGACTCTTTGGTGATTTATCAGTCTTACATTGCACTCTGTGAGATTAGATTCAGAACCGAGACAGGAGTCTGAACTATAGTAGCTAGAACCTAATTCGCGCCCTTTTCGAAAAGGGAGGCGCGCTGTAGACACCCCATTTTTGACCGTCCTCAAGACTTGGACGTCGCCGTTTGAACACTTGGTGATTATCCATGTTTGTGTTTCGTTTTGAGTTCCCGGAGGTCTCGGCTACGCACCTTGCCTCAAGATCTCTCAACTCGACTGTTCTGTGTTCGGTTTTGCACCAAACACTTGTGTTTTGTTTCTGAGGGTAGAGAGTAGCTTGTTAGCTACCCCTGACACCCACCGGCCGTGGCTTGAGGCCACTGGCCATGTTTTGAGGCTATCGGCCATTGGTGAAATATACCATTGGCCGGTCGGCATTTTGTGTGGCCGGCCGACCATATGTTTGGCCGATGGCCTCCTTTTTTGGCCGGTACCACCTTTTTGCCTTTTTCAGGCATGGTGCATGCCAGCTGTGCCAGCTGGAATGCACAAGACCTGCCTCCGTGCATATATGTGGTTGTTTTCCACCTTTGACCTTTTTTTTTAGCTTCTTGGAGAAGCTTGAACCTTTTTAGCTTCTCCAAGAAGCTTGCACCCTTTTTTAGCTTCTTAGAGAAGCTTGCACCTTTCTAGCTTCCAAGAGAAGCTTGCACCTTGTTAGCTTCTCTTAGAAGCTTGGCACCTTGCCTTGTCTATATAAAGAGGGCCTCTCCTCCCATTTCAAGGGTTAGAAAAATCTGATATATATCATATATATATATATCACTCCCTCTCTATATCTCCCTCTCTCTCTACATTTGTGTGGGTTAGAGGGTACAAAAGGGTCTAGTTCTTGGCCATTTGAACTACACCTCCTAGCACAACACCTCCATCATCCATCCAAGCACCTTGGAGCTGATTTTCAGAGGTTGAGGGTTGCATTTTTGGGTCTAAAGGCTGCTGGTCCTTGCTGGTCTTCAAAGGTAACTTCTTACCCTCTTTATTCCTTGTTTTTGCACACACTTTTAGCCTGTCTTGCTTTCTGATTTGAGCTTTGTGTATAACATAAAAAAGTTCTGCTTTTTTGTGTTTAAGATACTTCATTAAGAACACTTTTGTGTTTGGGGTCGTTTACCCCCTCTTAGGCCTTGTTTGGCCCCATTTTTGTGCTATTTTTGGTGAGCTCCGGGACCACCTTGTTTGGGCCTCCTCACCACTGAAATCTTGAGGGATTTCAGTGGTGGGGATGGTGGTTTAAGGTCCTAAGAAGGAGAGGGCCATCCCCTCTCCTTGTTGTCTTCAAAAAGTGCCATTTAAGCCTCATGTGTGAGCATCATTTTTAAGTGCATGTTGGCCATGTCTTAGCTAGTATTTGTGCTTATTTTGCCATGTTATAGCACTGTTTTAAGTTGGTTTAGACACACCATGCTTTCTTTGCATACTTGTCTTGTAATGTCATGAAATTGCCTTAACATGTATCTAGCATTTAGACCACTATGCTTGCTTGTTTTGGCTTAGCTTTGTGAAGCTTTTATGCTTGTTTTGACATGCTTGAAGTCTGTTTTTGGCCATTTGGGTCATCCATGCTTTGCTTTGTATAGCTACCATGTAATCCCCCTTGTATGCCTTAAGCATTGACCCCTCTAGCATGCCATCCTTGCATCATTTCAGTGGTTTGGAACCACTTGCCATGTCATTTTAGTCCTTGTGGTGTGCTTGTATGCCTGCATTTGATGCCCCTTTAATGCTTTATAAGGTTGTTGTCTTATGCTCCATACTTGGACCCTTGTGTATGCATCCATACTTAGACCTTTTAGATGCCATCTAAGTGGTTTTTGGGGCTTACTTTTGCATGATTTAGGGCTGTTTTGACTCACTTTAGTCATTTGCTTCATGTGTCATTTGATCCTAGTTTAAGTCCTTGGGCTTGGTTACATGTCTTACTTGCATTGGTAGGTTGATTTGGCATCATCTTCTACATGTTTTCAAAGCTTGATATGCATGCCATTAGTCCATGATTATCTCCTTTTAAGTGTGCTTAAAAGTTGTCTCTTCATGCTTAAGTGTTGTGTACCTAGTGTACATTGCATGTTTGCATTGCTTGCCCTCATGTTCATAATGCATCCCTAGCTTGCATGCCTAGGTTGCATTGCATCTTGCATGCATGCCTTGTCTCTTGACCAAGTGATAGAGATTGGGATTTATATGCTTGTTTGGTGTGCATTACATTTGATATCAAATTACACAACTTGACATCTTGGGCCATCACGCATTGAAATGCGCGATTGGTGGTCCGAGGGTCGAGGACCATCCTCCTTTGAGTCATGAACATGATAAGGAGGGTGGTGGTGCAAACATTGCTTTGAAAATGCATTGCCATGCCTTGTCTGCCCTCTGCTGCTGTCAAACAGGTTTCTGCAGGAAGTTTTGGCCGGTGGGCTACATACAGTGCCGACCGACCATGTATTGCTGGCCGAGAGTCACACTAGTGGTCGATGACCACATCCCCTTAGCCGGTGATCATTTAACTTGGCCGGTGGCACTCCACAGTGTGCAGAGAGCATACCTTGGGACTTGTGCAGTCTTCAGGGGTGCCAAACAGTGAAAACAGAGGCAACATGTGTCATAGCAATGGATTTCCGGGCGAAGCCAATCCAAGCATGCGCGCATCCCTCTTCCCGAGGCCTTTTATTGCTTTAATAGCTTAATTAATTTGTTAATTAGTTAAGAATTTTGTAATATTTAATTAGCTAGGGTAGTTAATTATTTATTCGGTTTGTAATATTTATTCGGACCCTCCGAGCGAGGGCAATTGTGTAATAAGTGTGCGTGAGTGTGTGTATGTCTTCCAACCCTACGTCTTTCTTCCCTTTTATTTACTAGCTCTCGATGGTTAGTTTAGGGCATATTTAAATTAGCATACCTTATGCTATGCATGCGTGCATTCATACATTTGTCTTGCATACACCGGGCTCGGCGCATCATGCTAATTGCATTGTACTTCAATTCCAAATTGAATACGTTTTATCTGTTGCATTTCACATGCCATGTTTAGGATAGCCGAGCCTGTCTAGATTGCATCTTTGCATGTGTTGCATTAGCCATTTTAAACATGAACTAGGATCATGCATTGATTACTAACTAGTTTCTGTTTTGGCTCGGAGTACTAGGTGAGCTTTTTATGCTTTAGCATACCGCATGCGTGTGAGTGTTGCCATGATAGCATGATTACCATGAGGCTAGCTGTTTATGTGATATAACTGCTTGAATGCCTGTGGATGGAGGTTGAATTACCTAAATTGGAATAATGCATCAAAACTGTGAGTTTTAAGCCCACTCGAATAGTGGCAAAACCATCTTTTCTAAAGCCCACTTGAGGGTGGCAAAAACCGGCATTTGAGCCTACTTGCAAGTAGCAAGCCATTTTCAAAACAAGCATGCAATGTTTTGTTCCAATTTAGGCGATTTGGTCTATATTTGTTTGCTGTGCGCATAACATAGTAATTCTAGGTTAATAACCGGAATAAGAACGCATAACATTTTCAAAATTGGATATCACGGTTAGTAGAGGCCGATCTTCGGATCGGGCGAGAGGGGGTGCTCATAGCTGACCTTCCACAATCGTACCCAAGTTCCCGAGCCGAGGCAACTTTGGTGATGACGGACACGTGGCCTTTGGCACTGAGTCAGGGTTTCCTAAATTCCCCCATTAAAAAATATTTAGGTGGCGACTCTGTATCTGGCGAAGCAGTCCATGTTTGGCACTTCTTTCAAAAAATTTGTTTTCTCAAAACGATTTGCCGGATTCAGATTCTTTGGTTCAGATTAAGAACCGTGACAATTTGAGTCCTGAACTGTAGTAGACCCACAAAATGAACAGAACGGGGATTCCTCCCCGGGGCATTTGGGGACGTCTACAGTTTCTGGCGACTCTACTGGGGAAATTTAGAGAACTTGACTCGAACTCGTGATATCTTGTTTTTACTACACTTATGTGTTTCTTTGCATTGCATGTGCACTGGTGCGCCTAAGACACCGTGTTGGCCATCTGCTATTCCCGAGCGGTTTGCCGGAGGCTTGACTTTGTCAAAGCATGCCATAAGGCTGACCGGTTGCGGGCTCTACCAGTATGGGAACACAAACCCCGGTTTTACCGGGCACCCTTTTGACCATTCGACCTAGTGCATATTCGGAATCTATAGTGACCATTCCAAACTAGGACAAGTTGCTTACCCGATCATAGGTTGTTTGAAACCGCTGTGTGCGTAGTGAAACCCTAGCTCCTGACAAAATAGGACAGGGACACCTTACCCCAACATAGGGGTGTTTTGGCTCTCTTTTACTTGCTATGTGCTTTTAGAGTGTATCTCTACAGGAGATGTACATATCAGTTTGCAAATTTGAGCATCAGGCCTGAGGGCATCAGTATCAGTGTTTTTGAGAAATAGTTATATCTGCGGGTATCCGATTCGGTATTTTGGGCAGTGATATTTGGGGAACAGTGATCAGTATTGAGTATAGTCGTTCCGCTATGCTCATATCGGTTCCAGTGAAATTGAGCTGAGATGCTGTCTGTTTTCTCTTTTGCTAGGTAGTCCTGGAACTATAGCTTCAGAAGGCTCCACTATCCCCCAGGTACATTGGACTTGTGCTGATAGACTTTGTCGGGTCAGAGATTCAGTTCAAGGGCAATCAGTGTTCCTTTGCCAGAGGCAGGGTAAAAACGCCAGTCAGGCACAGATCATCAGTTCAACAGTCTTCGGATCAGCGGTCATTATCCATCCCACCTGTGCGCAGTTGGGTTGAAATATCTATTTTTACCTCAGGGAGATATACCGGTTCCTCAGTTAGACCAGGACAATATGTCGAGTCTGGAAGAGACGGTACGCCAACTCCAGGATAGTATGAAAGTCATGCAGTAAGACGCTGTCCGTCAAGCGGAATTTGCCAAGCAACAGGCCGTGGTCATAGCCCAACAAGCAGAGACAATTACCAGGTTGGAGCAGCAAACTGGAGTATCTACTTCACACCAGGCTTGTAATACCCCGACCCTCATATCTGATTCTATTGTCTTTTAATCTCCTGTTCTGTGTCTTTGAATGTTATTGTGAAAATCTATGTGAAAATAATAGTAAAAGAGCATGGAACTTAGAAATATGAGTTTCTATCTGTTGAACTAGAACGTATCTGTTACACTTGAATCACTTAAAATGGAAATTGAGCATCTTAGAGATTTAATTTGCAGAAATGGATTTGATATTTGGAATCTACATGATTTTTAAGCTATAAGGGGATTTTCTGTGAAATTTTTATTTCGGCACCATAAAGCGATTGATTTTCGTCTTTTATGCCCTTATATATATATTGTTATATCTATCTAAGACTTGTTGAGTTGAGATCAAAAACGTGGATCACTTTTGGGTGAGGAAATAGGAGAGGAAGGAGAAGAGAATTGGGGGAAAATTCGTGGGTCACCCAGGAAGCTTATCAACTTGTTGAAATTGTGTGATTTACTCAAAGGTAACTCAAATTTCTTGTTTTAGCTACTTAAGAGTTGCACCCTATGCCATGTTTGTGGTTGATTCAAGAAGGATCTATGTTTGATCTATTAAGGGTTCTTACTACTTGGTTATGTTGCCATTTTGATTTAGTTTGATGGTGAAATTATACTTTAATTCTTGCTCTATAGCATCATTCCATGTCAATATGTTGAGATTATGTGATATGTTTAAAGAGTTTGGAATTAGAATGAAGTTTGTGCAAGTGTTGGCTTGTTGAAGCCTTTAATTTGGTTCAAATTGGCATGATTAAGCTTGGATTCATGTTTTGGTGTTGTTAAGTGGATGTATTGCATGAATTCAACTCTTGATTTCATGAAAAAATGGTTTTGATTAATGATTTTGGGATGAAAATCGGGCTGCCCTGAATCTGGGTCGACGTCCGCTCGAGCGGGGGTCAGGGCCGCTCGAGCGGGAAAAATACACCTCCCAGCAGTTTTCTGAAATTTACCCTGTCCGCTCGAGCGGGGGATATGTACGCTCGAGCGTAAAAATCGACCATCCAGGATTTTTGGCAGCACTACACTGTCCGCTCGAGCGGACAAAGATACGCTCGAGCGGAGGACTGTTTCAGCAAGAAAATATGTTTTGTTCAGTTTTTCGTGTTTGACTCTTTGGTGTTATTAGAATATTTTTCTGATAAGTTTATGATAGTGATATTCAAATCCATTTATGATAGTGATATTCGTATCCATAAAACTGTATTGGCATATGGAATGACTGTTAAGGATTCGAAAGGAAAGGATATTAATTGATTAGTATATTGTGTACAGGGCACACTCCAGAAGGAACTAGTGCGCCGCCACAACACTGTGAGTAATATATTTATGTATTTGTTCTGTAAGACATGATTGTACTTATATAACGATCTGGAAACGAAAAGTGGGAACCGTATCTATATACCTGTTGTGCCGAAAGGCTACCTGTTGTGCCGCAAGGCTACCTGTTGTGCCGCAAGGCTACCTGTTGTGCCGAAAGGCTACCTGTTGTGCCGAAAGGCTACCTGTTGTGCCGAAGGGCTACCTGTTGTGCCGCAAGGCTACCTGTTGTGCCGAAAGGCTATCTGTGCCGATAGGCTATCTGGGCCAAGAGGCCAATCTGTTATCCCTGTATTTGATTTTGTGTACATACACCATTGTACATTGTGATTTTATTATTACGTGCTACTATTCACTGAGCTTGTCTCATTCTGTAATTTTGTCTGATTCTGTAGGAACCAGCTTGAGGAGCCGACCTAGCACACTTCATGCATTTTTGTTAGCCTAAGGATAACCAGGCACTGGAGAACCAGGCACTGGAGGAAACCCTTACATATTAGATCAGTTTACTTTGTATATGTAACTTTTGGTATCCACATTGCTGGTCAGAGTTATGTATCTATTGTTCTGTATGCCTAAGACCTGGGCTGGATTGTAAATGTTTATGTAACCTCATTTTGTGTGCATGTTACTTTATGTTCAGTGTTAAGGTGGTCCTGGCTTGTTGATAGTTGCTCAATGGATATTTCTAGGTGTCGTTTTAAATTTAATGCTTCCGTTCAGGCCCCTAAATGTTATACCATACAGGTTATTCTGTCTGTTTCTGCTTAGGTCATGCCCAAACTTTTAGGGGCTGGTTTGGGGCGTGACAAGGCTCCTCCCCCACCAGGAGTTCCCATACTCGGGGAGACAACCCACGTCCAGGATGACACGGACATTCCAGTCGGGCCAGCTCCGCCCCCAGTTCTACCCCAGCTATCCAAGACACCCATCAACCTACCGGACTCCCCCTTTGAGTTCAAGATGGACCCCACAGCATTGAAAGTGAGCAAGCTCGAGAAATTGTTCAAAAAGTCTCAGGGGGCCCACTCCATTCCTGACATAGAGGGTGGTTATACCGACTCAGTGGTGATATTACCGGATCGGTTCAAGATGCCACATATCGATCGATTCGATGGCTCTGAAGACCCAATGGTGCACCTCCAACTGTTTTCCGATATTCTGAGGCCAATGGGTTTGACCATAGCCTAGAAGCTGTCACTATTTGGCCGAACCCTGTCTGGGATAGCCGCGATCTGGTATGCGAAATTAGAGAACTCTGTGAAACAGAATTGGGAAGAGATGGCTGAGGCCTTCAGTGATCAATACTCCTACAACACACAGATTGAGGTCACAACTCGTGATCTTGAAGTCACCCGCTAAGAGCCAAATGAGGGTTTTTCAGAGTTTGTGGCAAGATGGAGAGCAAAGGCCTCGATGATGTCTATAAGGCCTTCCGACAAAGATCAGATTCGAATGGTTGTGCGCAACCTCCAACCCAAGCTTATGCAAAAGATGATTGTGCTTCCCTTCCCCACCTTTTCAGACTTACATGAGATGGGAGTACAGAACGAGGATACTATGAAGCAGGGCCTCATTGACTAGGAGAAGGAGCAGCCTAGGAGGGCATTTTCCCGCAGTTCGAATGTGACCACCAGTGGCGAGGCAGTTGCAAGATCTTCCGAAGTTGGCATGGTCGCCACCACCACACCAAGAACAGCCACCCCCTTTGTTGGTGCATCCAATCCAAACCCCCGAACTTCGGACTATCTACCCCGAGGCAAGAGGGTTTTCACCCCACTCTATATGCCTTTGTCAAAAGCTCTAGGGGTCCTACTCAGGAAAGGACATCTGAAACCGTTAGAACAACGGCCTCTACCCGATCCTCTCCCTGCAAAGCATGACCCGGCTAAGTACTGTGCTTTCCATCAACAAACCGGTCATGACACCGATAGTTGTGTCCGTCTCTGCCACGAGATACAAAATTTGATTGACAACAAGGTCATCGTCGCACCAGCTCAGTAAAGTCTATCGTCACTGGATCAGTGAACTTGGGGGATAGTACGAGTATGTGATCAGGGGATGAACCACCTGCGGGCGGCGCTCAGTTTACTCCAGATATGGCGTTTGGCACGCACTGTTTTGAGTATTTGCGAATGCTAGTTTTGTAGTTTCTGACTTGGGTGTTGAGTCAGTTTTGTAGTTTTTTTTTTAGTCTGTCTCTTTGTCTTGAGTCAGTCTTTTTGATTAAGGGTCTGTCTTGTTGTATCGAGTCAGTCCTCTTGTACAAAGGTCGGGTGATTCCGGCGGTGTTACCTCGGGCATCACCATTTTGTTTTGCATTTGTCTTTTCGTTTTGTTTTGAGTCTATTTCTGCCTGGAGCCAGTTACACCAACCGACTTGAATGAACATCAGTGATTTTCACATTCTTGTGTTCGCTTCTGCCTTGTGCTAGTTGTGCCAGAAGTTTGAATGAAATGACAGTGCTCTTCGCCTGCTCTCCTGTGCCTTGAACTCATTGCATTGACCTAAGTTTTTTAAAACCTTTTTGAACACTGCAGTGAAAACGAAGAGGAATGAATTCCTCGGGATTCGTGAAAATTTGATCAATTGAGAGAAAGAGAGGCATGCTAAGCCCTTAATGATTGAGATCATACTTGTTAATGTGAGTACTGAGAAGGATCCTGGCTTGATCCAGATTGGCTCCACACTATCTTCAGCACGAGCGATTCGTCGCTTTCTTAAAAACTTTTAAAAATTCAAAAATTTTTTTGCGCGGTCCTACGAAGGCTTGTGTGGAATCGCTCTTGAGATTGTGCAGCTTAGGATCGCTCTCAGCCTCAAGATTCAATCTCTCCGTTCTCAAAAACCTTGACCTTGGGTTCAAAGTATTCAACGATCAACCATCAAGAGAGGCCTATGCGGCCGTATTTGAAGTGGCCCTCGAACAAGAGGCACCGGAGTCAGATCAAGAAGATCAGATCTCATCAGTAGAAGCTTGTGAAGCTAGAACAGAAGTACCCCTCCAACTAGGGGCAAAAATGTTTGATGTGCTCGAAGAGCCAAAGGTGGATCATTCCGCAAGTCAGTGAAGATCGGCAAGAATGCCAAATCCCAGAAGGGAGGAAAAAAGAAAGTATTGCTGAAGGACAGCCGAGTTCCTATCCACAACACTAGGGACAAATTCAGCCCCCATTGGATGGACTTCTACATCGTCAGCAAATAACGGGCATTCTCCTGGATTCAGATGACTTCAGGATCTCAAAACCATTTGACATGGACAAAGCTACACTTTTACCCTTGAGAGGCTCGCTGGGTTGAAAATCCGGAAGGGCGACCCAGGCAAAAGTTAGAGCAAGAAAAAAAAGAACAAAAAAAGAACAAAAAAAGAAGAAAGAGAAAAATGCAAAGAATGAAAGAAAGAAAAATAAGAAAATGAAAAGAAAAGATGAAAGAAATGAAAAGAGTAGAAAAGAAAAGAAAAACAAAGCTCGCAAGGTTGAAAACCCGCATTGGGCGCCTTGGCAAAAGTTAGAGCCTAAAAAGTGAAGGTTAAAATACCCGAGTGTACCTTAACCTGAACTACGTAAGGCTTGATTCCCATGTTTGGGATACGTAGGCAACTTCATCTTGAAGTCCAGCCACAAACACCTGCAAAACAAGTGTGTCCATGTATTGGTTTTGAGCATCTTTGCCTTCTCTGAAGCTAAGGATTTGGTTGTGTTCGTCACTCTGAGGACTGACTACAATGCGCTGTGGTGCCATTCAAACAAGGGGCAATTTTCCGTTGCCATTCAACACACCGCGGCATCATTCAAGCAAGGGGCAACTTTCCGTTGCCATGCAGCTCTTTTCAAGCAAGGGGCAGTTTTCCTTCGGATCCGAGGTTGCGCATCTCGAGGGTAGGTTCCGTGCTCGTTTAGCATTGGCCGTTTGCAAAAATAGTTTTTGAGAATTTTTACTAAGGTTGACTATTTTCTCGAAAATTATTCTATCTTTTCCAAAACTGGACCATTTTTGGACCCAAAAAAGGAAAATTTTCAGTGCTTACAACCTGACTTGCATGATTTCAAATCAAAAATCAAACAAGCATGTTAATCTAACTCTCATTTTGGTCAAAATTGTTTTAGTAGAAAGCCAAAAACAAAAAATGGTCAAAATGATGAACTAGGGGCACAGTTGAGTCAGGTGTTCTGTCTTTTCCCCATGATCACCATACCTGCCAGAAAGGGCACTCTACCTACCAGAAGGGGCACTCTACTTGCCGGAAAAGGGCACCACTGAAGCTGACCGCAAAGGGGCAGAAAGCTCTCACATCCTCCAAGCAACGAGGTATCAAGCCAAGTGCAAAGCATGAACTGGAACAGGGCAAGATATTCCACTCCATCATCTGGACAGATCTGATCGCGTCCAAACTCCTCAGCAGAGCATTATCAACCGATGTTAGCTGCAGATTTGCTACACACCCAGTTGTAGCGCAACCCCTCTGTGGGAGAAACTCACTGTTGTGAGCAGAAGAAAGAGAATCTAGCAGAATGCTAGGGGCATGACCCCGCAACTTCTTGTTCATCCATCAACCACCCAGGGGAGGGATAAAAAATGAGAGATTGAAGAATAGAGAGATGTGCGCTGAGAGAAAAAGTGAGGAAAAGGGTTTTGTGAGAAAAGCCGAGCCTGAGAGCCGAGTGATGTGAGAATCACAAATGAGAAAGGGTGGGAAACAATACTCAGAAAAACTGGCTCCTCGTGAACTGAGAGGTCTCTTACCATTGGTGATACACATCCGAGTGTTGTGTTTGTGTCTTTGTTTGTCTCGATTCCTGTTTTGAGTCTTTTTGAGTGTCAACGGATGTGTTTAGGTTCTTCTACCTTCATTTTTCCTTTGTCGAGTCATTTTTGGCTGTGGTCAGTCGAAGGCTCAATACCTGGTCGAGAACTCGTTTCTCAATCTAAAATTCCACAATAAAATCGTTTTGTGCTCAGGGTGCTGTGCCATTCTCCGTATTTGTGCAAAACAGGATTTGGTTTTTCATAAACACCGCAGGTTCAACCTAGGTCATGTGAGAACAGTAGAACAAGGACCTATCTGAAGCTATATAGGTTCTGGACTGCAAAGCAAAAGAAAAGAGGGAAAATCGAAGCATCTGAGTGTGTTTCACCTTCAGCAAATTCCGTGATTGTACTCCGGATATACCTCTTTGGCCTTGTCACTACTCCGAAGTATGAATGTATCTCGACCCCAAGCTTAAGTCTGCTTCAAGTCAGAATGGCAATTAAAGCAGCAGCAAATGTTATCTCTCTCTAATATGAACAGGGTGTGCCCGTTTTTGAGCTGAGTGTGTTGCAAACCCCTCCGAAAGGTAAATCGGAGGTCGCGTTTGAATTTGGTCTCATTAAAGCTTGTATTCCCTTATTCGGCATTTTGTTTCAAATATGCGTTGTCACGCACGTTCCACTTGCATTGTTATGCACCCTTCCACCCGCATTGTTATGCACTTCTCATGCTTGCATCGTGATGCACATTCCAATTGCATTGTTATGCTCCCTCTTCTACGTGAGACATGTCCAGGTTTCCTCTTCTATGTGAGACGTGAGACGTGTTTGCATCTCAAGTTCACTATTCCTCCTCTCGCGTGAGACGCGTTTGGATCTCAAGTTCACTATTCCTCCTCTCGCGTGAGACGCGTTTGGATCTAAAGTTCACAATTTCTCCTCTCGCGTGAGACGGCTTTGGATCTCAAGTTCACTATTACTCCTCTCGCGTGAGACGTGTTTGGATCTTAGGTTCACTTTCCTCCACTCACGTGACACGCGTTTCGATCTCAAGTTCACTATTCCTTCTCTCGAGTGAGACCCGTTTGGATGTCAAGTTCAATATACCTCCTCTCGCGCGAGACCCGTTTGGATCTCAAGTTCACTATTCCCCCTATCCCGTGAGACGCGTTTGGATCTCAAGTTCACTATTCCTCCTCTCACGTGAGGCGCGTTTGGATATCAAGTTCAGTATTCCACCTCACGCACGAGATGCGTTTGGATCTCAAGTTTACTTTCCTTCTCTTGCATGAGACGCGTTTGGATCTCGAGTTCACTATTCCTCATATCGCGTGTGACCCATTTGGATCTCAAGTTCACTATTCCTCTCCCAGCGTAAGACGCGTTTGGATCTCAAGTTCACTATTGCTTCTCTCGTATGAGATACATTTGGATCTCAAGTTCACTTTCCTCTACTCGCGTGAGACGCGTTTGGATCTCAAGTTCACTTTCCTCCACTAGCGTGAGACGCGTTTGGATCTCAAGTTCACTATTCCTTCTCTTCGTGGGACGTGTTTTGATCTCAAGTTCACTCTCCTCCTCTCACGTGAGATGCATTCGGATCTCAAGTTAACTATCCTCTGGCGTGGGACGTGTTTGGATCTCAAGTTCACTATTCCTCCTCTCGCGTGACACTCGTTTGGATCTCAAGTTCAGTTTCCTCCTCGCGCGTGAGACGCCTTTGGCTCTCAAGTTCTCCATTCCTCCTCCCCAATGAGACACATTTGGATCTCAAGTTCAGTTTCCTCCATTCGAGTCCTTTCCTCCACTCGCGTCAGACGCCATTGGATCGCAAGTTCACTATTCCTCCACTCGTGTGAGACGCGTTTTGATCTCAAGTTCACTATTCCCAGTCATCGTGAGATGCATTTGGATCTCAAGTTCACTTTTCCTCCTCTCGTGTGAGACGTGTTTGGATGTCAAGTTTACTATTCCTTCTCTTGAGTTAGACCCGTTTGCATCTCAAGTTCACTATTCCTCCTCTCGCGTGAGACGCGTTTGGATCACCAGTTCACTATTCCTTCTCTCGCGTTAGACCCGTTTGCATCTCAAGTTCACTATTCCTCCTCTCGCGTGGGACTCATTTGGATCTCAAGTTCACTATTCCTCCCCTCGCGTGAGACGCGTTTGGATCTCAAGTTCCCTATTCCTTCTCTCGCGTTAGACCCGTTTGCATCTCAAGTTCACTATTCCTCCTCTCGCGTGAGAAGCGTTTGGATCTCAAGTTCACTATTCCTTCGCTTGTGTGAGACGCATTTGGATCTCAAGTTCACTATTCCTCCTCTCGTGTGAGACGCGTTTGGATCTCAAGTTCATTGTTCCTCCTCTCGCGTGAGACGCGTTTGCATCCCAAGTTCACTATTCATCCTCTCGCGTGAGACGCCTTTGGATCTCAAGTTCACGATCCTCCTTACGCGTGTGATGCGTTTGGATCTCAAGTTCTCTATTCCTCCTCTCGCGTGAGACCCGTTTGGATATCAAGCTCACTTTCCTCCTCTCATGTGTGACGCGTTTGCATCTCAAGTTCACTTTCCTCTACTCGCGTGAGACACGTTTGGATCTCAAGGTCATTTCTCCTCCTCTCGTGAGACGCGTTTGGATCTCATGTTCACTATTCCTCCTCTCGCGTAAGACGCGTTTGGATCTCATGCTCACTATTTCTCCTCTCGCGTGAGAGGCGTTTGGAACTGAAGTTCACTATTCCTCCTCTCGCGTGAGAGGCATTTGGATTTCAAGTTCCCTATTTCTCCTCTAGTGTGAGACGCGTTTGGATCTCAAGTTCACTATTCCTACTTTTCCGTGAGACGCGTTTGGATCTCCAGTTCACTATTCCTGTTCTCCGTATGACGCGTTTTGATCCCAAGTTGACTTTCCTCTTCTCGCGTGAGATGCATTTGGATCTCAAGTTAACTTTCCTCTAGTGTGAGATGCGTTTAGATCTCAAGTTCACTATTCCACCTGTCGCTTGAGACGCCTTTAGATCTCAAGTTCTCCATTCCTCCTCTCGCGTGAGACCCGTTTGGATATCAAGTTCACTTTCCTCCTCTCGTGTGTGATGCGTTTGCATCTTAAGTTCACTTTCTTCTACTCGTGTGAGACACGTTTGGATCTCAAGGTCATCTTTCCTCCTCTCACGTGAGACGCATTTGGATCTCATGTTCACTATTCTCCTCTCGTGTGAGATGCGTTTGGATCTCATGCTCACTATTCCTTCTCTCGCGTGAGAGGCGTTTGGATCTCAAGTTTACTAGTCCTCCTCTAGCGTGAGAGGCATTTGTATCTCAAGTTCCCTATTTCTCCTCTCGCGTGAGACGCGTTTGGATCTCAAGTTCACTATTCCTGTTCTCCGTGTGATGCGTTTTGATCCCAAGTTGACTTTCCTCCTCTCGCATAAGACGCATTTGGATCTCAAGTTAAATTTCCTCTATTGTGAGATGCGTTTAGATCTCAAGTTCACTATTCCTCCTCTCGCTTGAGACGCCTTTGGATCTCAAGTTCACGATCCTCCTTACGTGTGTGACGCGTTTGGATCTCAAGTTCACTTTCCTCTACTCATGTGAGACCCGTTTGGATATCAAGTTCACTTTGCTCCTCTCTTGTGTCGCGCGTTTAGATCTCAAGTTCACAATTCCTTCTCTCGTGTTAGACCCGTTTGCATCTCAAGTTCACTATTCTTCCTCTCGCGTGAGACGCATTTGGATCTCAAGTTCACTATTCCTACTCTGCCGTGAGACGCGTTTGGATCTCAAGTTCACTATTTCTCCTCTCGCATGACAAGTTTGCATCTCAGGTTCACTATTCCTCCTCTCGAATAAAAGGCGTTTGGATCTCAAGTTCACTATTCCTCCCCTCGTGTGAGACGCCTTTGGATCTTAAGTTCTCTATTCCTCCTGTCACGTGAGGCGCGTTTGGATGTCAAGTTCACTTTGCTCCACTCGCGTGAGACGTGTTTGGATCTCAAGTTCACTATTCCTCCTCTCGCGTCAGACGCCTTTGGATCTCAAGTTCTCTATTCCTACTCTCGCGTGAGATGCCTTTGGATCTCAAGTTCACTATTCCTCCTCTCGCGTGAGACGCCTTTGGATCTCAGGTTCTCTATTCCTATAACACCCTCAAAAAAATATACATAAAACCCATCATTTTAGACATGCATTGATATAAGAGAAATCAACCATTTCTATTCATCAGAGTAGTTCTTACAACAGTATTACATGTTAACAACAAAAGCAAATGCCCTACGGGCTTACAGCTTTCCAAGTTAACACTTGGTTAAACAAAAGAAGAGTACTAACTCTATACAAAATAAGCCCTTGGCTTGACATACATGTAATACAAACAAAAAAAAAACAAAAAAAAGAGTCTTCAACTCTCATCATCATCCAAGCTATGTCCTTGGAGGTGGCATGCTACCTGTACCTGAAAATTATGTCCCATATAGCGTGAGCCAACGCCCAGTAGAGATATGCTAAACACAGTATGAGCAATAACTAAGACATTAGCAATTGATAAATGTTTAATTCCCATAAATCAATTCATAATCTATTTCTATTACATGACCACTATGTCCATGTTTCCTTTCATTTTACACTTCTTATCATGTTCACAATTCACAACAATGGCTCAGAACCTGGCCAACAACTAACATGAGATTTAGACTCATCCTTAAAACACTTTCGAAATTCATGATGGATACACATTGCAACGCTGTATCGATAACACATAAATCATTTCTACACTTTACGAAAGATACACATTTCGGTGCTGTATCAACATAACATAGAATTTCTTCTACGCTTCACAATTGATAACGATATACATTTTAGTGCTATATCAAATCAATTTGAACACTTCCATAATCAACACTTGATACACATTGTAGTGCTGTATCAATGTCACACAAAAGTTCGGTTTAGAGGTCCATCCCCTATCTTCCCTTAAACCGTGGAGTACATCCCCTATCTCCTCCCACACAACACATGTATATAAACATAGATCATCTACACAATCAAACAATACATAACGTTAATGTATTCTATCAATCGTCATATTCTATGACACATCCAATCGATTAGTTTTAGTTTGCCTAATCATCATGCATTGTCTACAACAATCAAAACTACCCTCCACCGGTAGCCCAAGCAATTATTTCTAAACAAATAATAAAAGCTCCAACAGATAAAATATCAATGTTTCAAGAGTGAGCGATCACAAATCCAACTCCACCATTTCACAATATAATGAGTCAATTTCATTATTTCCAACTCAATTCCATGAATCCATAACTTTTCCAAATTAATTATACTAATTAATTTATACAACAAATTAGGGTTTTCTACCCCTTTTCCCAATATTGACCCAATGGTCTAAATATCAACAACCAATAACAATACCATTATTTTGAAACCCAAGATACACTTTTTAGAATCAAAAGTAACAAAACCCTCTTTTAACATTTTGAAACCCTAAGTCCCAAAATCACCCAACTTCAACACTTTATCAAAACAACCAAAATCTATGTCAAAGACCATAAAAGTGAGTAGGAATCCCTACCTCAAAAGTTGACACCCAATGAAGATGATGAAGAAAACGAAAATGCTCCAAATCCCGAGATTCTTGGATCAAAAGATAGCCCTCGATGATCAACAACTTTTTTGTAAAGGCCAAAGGTGAGAAAACAACTCCTACTAGATCAATACCTAGAGAGAAGGCAAGGTTCTAGAGAGAGAGGCTCAACAATGGAGTTTTGGAAAAGTAAGAGAGAGAAAATGATGTGAAAAAGTTATCCAAAAAGTCGGATCTCGGTTTTATATAAGAGTCGCCCCGCTCGAGCGTGGAAACCCTCGCTCGAGCGTCACTCACAGACTCCCGCTCGAGCGTCAAAAATCCCACTCGAGCGGCGGATACACACTTCCAGAACTTTTTGCTGAACCAAGTCCCCGCTCGAGCGTAAAACTCCCCGCTTGAGCGTCACACACAAACTCACGCTTGAGCGTCAAAACGCCCGCTCGAGCGTTCAACACTGCAGAAGAAATACTGGAAGATGGAAAATCACGCTCAAGCGTCAAAACTCTCGCTCGAGCAGAGAAGCAACAACGAAGGGCCCGCTCGAGCGTCAAAAGCTCCGCTCGAGCGTGAAGGCAAAATCTGGGCAACTACGCTTGGTTTCTAAGCTCAACCAACCCGAAACAAACCTGCCCAACACATCCTATAACTCAAATACAAGGTACGAAAGGATGCAAACAAGATATAGGCAACTACTAACATCCATGGAAACAAGTCCGGATCACTGTACACAAGAGATAAAACCCGGGATCGCTATAATTCCTCCTCTCACGTAAGACGCGTTTGGATCTGAAGTTCACTTTCCTCCACACCCGTGAGACGCGTTTGGATCTCAAATTCACTATTCCTCCTCCCGCGTGAGACGCCTTTGGATTTGAAGTTCTCTATTCCTCCTCTCGCGTGAGATGCATTTGGATCTCAAGTTCACTTTCCTCCACTCGCGTGAGACGCGTTTGGATCTGAAGTTCACTATTCCTCCTCTCGAGTGAGAGGCGTTTGGATCTCAAGTACACTAATCCTCCTCTCGCGTGAGACACGTTTAGATCTCAAGTTCACTATTACTGCTCTCGCGTGAGACACATTTTGACCACAAGTTCACTTTCCTTCTCTCGCGTGAGAGGCGTTTGGATCTCAAGGTCACTATTCCTCCTCTCGCGTGAGACCCGTTTGGATCTCAAGTTCACTTTCCTCCTCTAGCGTGAGACATTTTTGGATCTCAGGTTAACTATTCATCCGTCGCGTGAGACCCGTTAAAATCTCAAATTCACTATTCCTCCTCTGGCGTGAGACGCATTTTGATGTCACTTTCACTATTACTCCTCTCGCGTAAGAAGGGTTTGTATCTCAAGTACACTTTCCTCCTTGGGCGTGAGACACGTTGGGATTTCAAGTTCACTTTCCTCCACTGGCGTGAGACGCGTTTGGGTCTCAAGTTCAGTATTCTTCTTCACACACGAGATGCGTTTTGATCTAAAGTTCACTTTCCTCCTCTCGCGTGAGACGCGTTTGGATCTCGAGTCACTATTCCTCATATCGCATGTGACCTGTTTGGATCTCAAGTTCACTATTCCTTCCCTCGCGTAAGACACGTTTGGAGCTCAAGTTCACAATTCCTTCTCTTATATGAGACACACTTGGATCTCAACTTCATTTTCCTCCACTCGCGTGAGACGTGTTTGGATATCAAGATCACTATTCCTCTTCTACGTGAGATGCGTTTGGATCTCTATTTCACTTTCCTCCTCTCACGTGAGACGCGTTTGGATCTCAAGTTCCGTATTCCTCCTTACGCACGAGATGCGTTTGGATCTCAAGTTCACTTTCCTCCTCTCGCGTGAGACGTGTTTGGATCTCGATTTCACTATTCCTCATCTCGTGTGTGACCTGTTTGGATCTCAAGTTCACTATTCCTCCCCTCGCGTGAGACGCGTTTGTATCGAAAGTTTGCTATTCCTTCTCTCGTGTGAGACGCATTTGGATCTGAAGTTCACTTTCCTCCACTCGCGTGAGACGCATTTGGATCTCAAGTTGACTTTCCTCCACTTGCGTGAGACTCGTTTGGATCTCAAGTTCACAATTCCGCCTCTCTGTGAGACGTGTTTGGATCTCAATTTGACTTTCCTTCTCTCGTGTGAGACGCGCTCGGATCTCAAGTTCACTATTCCTCCTCTCGCGTGACAAGCGTTTGCATCTCAAGTTCACTATTCCTCCTCTCGTGTGAGACGCCTTTGGATCTCAGGTTCTCTATTCCTCCTCTCACGTGAGACGCCTTTGGATTTGTAGTTCACTTTCCTTCACACGCGTGAGATGCATTTGGATCTCAAGTTCACTATTCCTCCTCTCACGTGAGACGCCTTTGGATCTAAAGTTCTCTATTCCCCCTCTCGCGTGAGACGTGTTTAGATCTCAAGTTCACTTTCCTCCACTCGCCTGAGACGCGTTTGTATCTCAAGTTCACTATTGCGCCTCTCGAGTGAGAGGCGTTTGGATCTCAAGTTCACTATTCCTTCTCTCGCGTGAGTCTCATTTGGATCTCAAGTTCACTATTCCTTCTCTCGCATGAGACGCATTTGGACGTCAAGCCTAGGATCGCTTTCAGCCTCGAGACTTAACCCCTTTGCTTTCAAACCTTGAACTTGGATTCAGAATGTTCAATGGTCAACCACAATGTGAGGCCCGTGTGGCCAGATTTGAAGCAACCCACGAACTAGGGGCAAAACATGTCAGATTACGCTCGAAGAGCCAAAGATGGATCATTCCGCAAATCAATGAAGATCGGCAAGAATGTCAAATCCTAGAAGGGAGGAAAGAAGAAAGTTTTGTTGAAGAACAACCGAGTTCCTATCCACAACACTAGAGGCAAATTCAGCCCCCATTGGATAGACTTCTACATCATCAGTAGACAGCAGCCATTCTCCTGGATTCGGATGGCTTCAAGACCTTAAAACCATTTGGCATGGACAAAGCTACACTTTTACCCTTGAGAGGCTCGCTGGGCCAAAAACCCGGAAGGGCGACCCAGGCAAAAGTTAGAGCAAGAAAAAAAATGATGAAAAAAAGAAAAGCAAAAAGAACTGAAGAAAATGAAAAAAGAAAAGAAATGAACAAAGGAAAGATGAAAAGAATTAAAAAGAAAAGAAAAGAAAAACAAAGCTCGCAAGGTTGAAAACCTAGAATGGCGGCCGTGGCAAAAGTTAGAGCGCAAAAGGTGAGGGTTAATACACGAGTGAACCTGACCCGAACTACGTAAGGCTTGATTCCCATGTTTGGGATACGTAGACAACTTCATTCTGAAGTCCAGCCATAAACACTTCCAAATTGATTGTGTCCAAGAGATTGAACGGGTCATCTTTGTCTTCTCTGTATCCGAGAGTTTCGGTTGTGATCGTCACTCTGAGGACTGATTACGGTGTGCTGCGGTGCTATTTAAACAAGGGACAACTTTCTGTTGCCATACAGTGCGATGCGGTACCATTCAGACAAGGGGCAATTTTCCATTGTTATGGATCTGAGGTTGTGCATCTCAAGAGTAGGTTCCGTGCTCGTTGAGCAGTGGCCGTTTGCAAAAATAGTTTTTGACAATTTTTACTGAGGTTGACTAATTCTCTCGAAAATTATTCCATCTTTTCCAAAACTGGACCATTTCTTGGACTCGAAAAAGGAAAATTTTCAGTGCTCATAGCCTGACTAGCATGATTTTCAAAATCAAAAAGTTGAACAAGCATGTTAATCTAACTTTCATATTGATCAAAATTGTTTTAGTAGAAAGCCAAAACAAAAAATGGTCAAAATGATGAACTAGGGGCACAGTTGAGTCAGGTGTCCTGTCTTTCCTCCATAGTCAACATACTTGCCAAGGAAGGCGCTCTACTTGCCAAGAAGGCCACAATTGAAGCTAACAGCAAAATGCCGAAAGCTATCTCATCCTCCGAGCAACGAGGTATCAAGCCAAGTGCGAAGCACGAATTGGAATGGATCAAGATTTTCCACTCCCTCATCTGGATGGATTTGATCACGTCCAAACTCCCCGGCAGAGCATCATCAATCGATGTCAGCTGCAGATTTGCTATACACCCACTTGTAGCGCAACCCCTCTGTGGGAAAGTTCACTGTTGTGAGCAGAAGAAAGAGAATCTAGCAAAATGCTAAGGGCAAGAGCCCGCTACTTCTTGTTTATCCACCAAACACCCAGGGGAGGGATTAAAATGAGAGATTGAAGAATATAGAGATGTGCGTTGAGAGAAAAAGTGAGAAAAGGACTTTTTCAGAAAAACAGAGCCTGAGGGCCGACTGATGTGAGAATCACAAATGAGAAAGGGTAGGAAACAATACCCGGAGAAACAGGCTCCCTGTGTGTCACACCCCAACTCGCCCCTAAAAGTTTGGGCATGACCCATGCAGAAATAGACACTTAACCTGATATATATACATAACATAGGGGCCCGAACCGAAGCATTGATATCATAGGGTAATATATAAGAAAGTATGACATTCATTGAGTTACCACTGCCATGCCAGGATCACAGATATTGCATAAGACAAATAGACACAAGGAGATACACATTTGAGAGCTATTTATAAACATATGCATATACAAAACGAGCCCCAAGGTTGGGCGTATAACAAAACATTAAGTACATTTTATCCTAAGTCAATAACTATGCAAGCCATCGTCTAGCAAAACACTCCAAAAATATACGGCTTCGACCAAGTGCCTGGTTAAGCTTAGGTTGACAAAAGTGCGACGGTGCCAGGACTAGGACCGACCTCCAGGTTGGTTACCTACAGAAGCAGACATAACAAAGAGTAAGCCAAGCTCAGTGAACAATAGTACTTAAATGCATCGAAGCTCCATTTAAATTATAACACATGTCAACACGTAAGTAAATGCAGAAATCACGTGGCTAATTTGATCCGGTACAAATTTTCAGAACGACTTTGTCAGTTCACAGTTTCACAGATTGGCCCTTGGCCTGACGGGTTCACATATTCACAAATTGGCCCTTGGCCTTATAGCTTCATAGCTTCACAAAGTGGCACTCGGCCTCATAGATTGATAACATCACAAGATGGCCCTCGGCCTCATAGATTCATAATTTCACAAAATGGCCCTCGGCCGCATAAATTCATAGCTTCACAAAATGGCCCTTGACCTCATAAATTCATAGCTTCACAAAATGGCCCTCGGCGTCTTAGATTCATATTTCGTACGTTCTATCAATGTTTCCATCATTTCTCAGTGTTTCTCAATTCCATGATTTCACACCGTTTCTCAAGTAGCATACATGTTAAACATAACATCAATAACAATAATAATTAACATGATTACAATACATCGATAGTACTATTACTCACTGTGTTGCTACGGGGCACTAGTTCCTCCCGAAGCGTGTCCTGCATACATTCACAACTTTTAAGTTAGTTAATTCCTCTTTGTTAATTCCTGATTCACTCCACTTCAAACAAATTTACAAACATTAATAGGTACAAAATGCAATTTCTAAAAATATCCGAGGGTCGAACACGGAAAACGGAGCGAACCATTTTTTCTAGCTTGGGTCGCACGTGCGGCTGTGAGCCCCGCACGTGCGGCAGTGATGCCCTGCACGTGCTTTTTTAGCAGTGTTCAACACCAAAAATTCACCATTTCCCCGTACGTGCGGCCATGACTCCCGCACGTGCGGCTGGGGTTCCCGCATGTGCGGCCTTAGCCCCCGCACGTGCGGCAATTCTACTCAAAACAGTCCGAAAATTCTACAAAATTCCATTTTTGTTTGGGTATCTTTAGAGGCTCATTTTAACCATAAATTGATAGTCTAAAGTTCCAAATTCATGTGATTAGGAATCAAAATATATACATCAATTGAGTATAAGCTAGATCATTACTCTTAAGGTCATAAACTCATAAACATAAACCCATAAACATATTCACTCTCATGAGATTCTAACGTAAACACATATGCACAAAACCATGTCATATAATTGCATTCAAGCAAATGAATTGAAGGAAAGAGTGTAGCTTCTTATAGCTACTTCAAATTAAATCCAAACATTCACAAATAAGGTTATCTTGCCAATATCCTTCTTACACACACATAGCACCACAATCTCAACCCTTAAGTGACATGATTATGAGGATAAGATAGACATCTACATACCTTAAACTTAATTTTCAAATCCCTAACCTTCTTGATGCTCCACTCTCACTACCTTTCAATTCTTCTCTCCCTTAGTCTTTTTCCTCAGGAGCTATTTTGAATTAGAAGGTTTTTGATCAAATGGCCCAAGAACACATATATATCTTATAAAAAGTGAATAAGACAAAATCCAATCGTTTAATCATTCCCAAATCAAATTTCTGTAACCATGCTTATTATTACATAAAAATTATGCTATTGCCAAATATAAAATCAGTTTCAGATTACCAAATCTCTAAGACTCTCAATTTCTGATTTACACATTCTAGGTGTGACAGATACTCTTCTTGCCCAACAGATATAGGTTAAATTCATAACATCTATGTACTTAAACTTAATTTCTCATGAAATTTTTCATTAAGGATGTAAATGCACAGAAATAAGGGACTAAAAACATTCCAGAAACATATAGGAGGGTCGGGTTATTACACTGTGCACATTTGAGTCTTATGTTGTGTTGTTTTTTTGTTTGCCTTGATTATTCTTTTGAGTCGTTTCGAGCGTCAATAGACGTGTTTAGGTTGTTTACCTTTTGTTTTCCTTTGTTGAGTCGTGGTGCACTGTGTTCAGTCGTGGTGCACTGTGTTCAGTCGTAGGCTCAATACCTGGTCGAGAACTCATTTCTCAATTTCAAATTATTTTGTGTTCAGAGTGCTGTGCCATTCTCTACATTTGTGCAAAACAGGACTTGTTCTTTTGTAAAACTGCAGGGTTCAACTCAGGTTATGTGAGAACAGTCGAACCAGGGTCTATCTGAAGCTATATGGGTTCTGGACTGCGAAGCGAAAGAAAAGAGGGAAAATTCAGAGCATCTGACTATGTTTTAACTTCTGTACATCCCGTATGTTCAGTATGAGCTGTGTGCAAAATAAACCGAGCACTATGTTATGAGCCACGTGTTCAGAGTAAGCAGTGTGCTGTATGGGCTATATGCTCAGTATGAGTTATGTGCAGAATAAACTGAGCACTGTGCTATGAGCCGTGGGTTCAGAGTGAGCAGTGTGTTATATGGGCTGTATATTCAGAATACGCCATGTGCAGAATAAACTAGGTACTGTGTTATGGGCTGTATGTTCAGTATGAGCTGTGTGCAGAATAAATCGAGCATTGTGTTATGAGCCGTGTGTTCAAAGTGAGTAGTGTGCTGTATGGGCTGTATGTTCAGTATGAGCTGTGTGCAGAATAAACCGAGCACTGTGTTATGAGCCATGGGTTCAGAGTGAGCAGTGTGTTGTATGGGATGTATGTTCAGAATACGCCATGTGTAGAATAAACCGGGTACTGTGTTATGTGTTGTGTGTTCAGAATGAGCAGTGTGTTGTAAGGGCTGTCTGTTCAAAACGAACGGAATATTGTGTCAGTTGTTTCTATGCCAGAATGGCAATCAGAAGTGCTCTCCCTGGGTACCAATCCCCGCTGAAGTTACCTTGGTTGTGTTTGCGATGAGTTCCTAGGAGATCAATTGCGATGGTGGAAACTAGAGCTCGAATGGTTGTTGCCTGGAACACAAAGGTTTAGAATTTCTGAGACTAAAGTTTGGTTTAGATACCCAGGGGTGTATCCTCGGCTTGAAATCTGTATGGAAGCCCCATAGGTTGAGGTAGCAAGTTTGCATCTCGATTCTGGATACTAATCCAACCTAGTCTGTCACCCCGTTGAAGAATAGGGAAAGTTGTAAGTATGATCCGGAAGAAAAGCGGCATCCGTGGTTTCCCCAGTAGATGTCGCCCCTTGTCAGCATTTCAGCGCCTTTGTACTGCAAGTTAAGGGTAAGTGTTCGAGGAACACGAGGGGAGATCCCAATCGGAGTAGAACGGTTTACCGCCACTCACCTTGTGAGGTGCTTTCTAAAGCACCGCTTTATTTATTTATTGCTTTCATTAAACATCATGCATTGTATTGCATTCTACCTTTCGAGTTTCTTCCTTATTTATGCACCGTATTGTACGTACGGTTCATTCAAAGACGTTCCGTTTCACTTTGAGAAGCGTGCCATAAGGCTAACCGGTTGCGGGCTCTGCCACGACGGGAACACAAATCTCAGTTTTTACCGAGGCACCCTTTTTGACCATTCGACCTAGTGCATATTCGGAATCCATAGTGACCATTCCAAACTAGGATAGGTTGCTTACTCGATTATAGGTTGTTTGAAACCGCTGTGTGCGTAGTGAAACCCTAGCTCCTGACAATAGGACAAGGAAACCCTACCCCAACATAGGGGTGTTTTGGCTCTTACTTGCTTGTTATGTGCTTTTTGAGTTGACCTCTACAGGGTATGCACGTATTAGTCTGCAAGTTTGGGTATCAGGCCTGCGGGCATCAGTATCAGTACTCTGACAATCAGTTATATCTGCGGGTATCAGATTCAGATTTGGGGCAGTGATTTAGAAACAATGATCAGTAGTTGAGAACAGTATATTCAACTTACAAATGCCAACTGTGTGTTGTCATACCGACTGTGTGTTGTGTTTATTTAAGCCGTTATGCTGTCCGTTTTTTGGTTGTTTATTTCCTTATTATGCTTTATTTATCTTTTTGCTAGGTAGTTTAGCACAATTGCTTCCGACCAAGCAGATATTCCCCAAGCACTCTGGACTAGAGGTCGTAGACTCCATCGATCTGAGGAACTAGTAGACAGACAACCAGTGTTCCGTTGTTTACCCCCGGTTACTAGACGGAGGGCAGTTAGGTAGAGGATATCAGTTCAGCAGTCAGTTCAGAGGGCTTTGTCTACCCCACCTGAGTATAGTAGGGATCAGAGTTCTGTTTCTCCCGCAGAGAGGGAACATATACCAGTTATTCAGCTAGATCAGCATAACATGGCAGGACTGGAGGAGATGATGCGTCAGCTCCAGGAAAGTATGAGAACTATGCAGCAGGATGTTGCCCGTTAAGCAGAATTCGCCAAACAGCAGGCTGAGATCATGGCCCAACAGGCATAGCTAATCACCAGACTACAGCAGCAAGCCGGGGCATCCGGCCTGGGGAGACACCAAATATCCAGGAAGATACGGACATTCCAACAGGGCCGGCTCCGCCCCCAATCCTACCCCAGCTATCCAAGACACCTACCAACCTACCAGATTCTCCCTTTGAGTTTGAGGTGGACCCCACGGCATTAAAAGTGAGCAAGCTTGAAAAGCTGTTCAAGAAATCTCAAGGTGTAAAGTCCATTCCGGATATTGAGGATGGGTACACCGACTCAGCCGTGACGCTGCTAGACCGGTTTAAGATGCCACACATTGACCGTTTTGATGGATCTAGTGATCCTATGGTGCATTTATGGTTGTTTTCGGATATACTGAGGCCGATGGGCCTCTCCAGGTTGTAGAAGCTGTCATTGTTTGGCCGGACCTTGTCAGGTGTAGCGGCCATCTGGTATGCAAAATTGGAAGATTCCGTCAAGAGGAATTGGGAGGAGATGGTCGAAGCCTTCATAGCTCAATACTTCTATAATACACAGATCGAGGTCACAACCCGTGATCTCGAGACCACCAGGCAAGAACCGAAGGAGAGCTTCTCCGATTTTGTGACTCGGTGGAGGGCCAAGGCCTCGATGATGACCATCAGGCTTGTTGACAAAGATCAGATTCGGATGGTTGTGTGCAACCTCCAGCCCAAGCTTATGCAGAAGATGATCGTTCTCCCCCTCCCTACCTTTACAGATTTACATGAGATAGGGGTGTAGATTGAAGCCGCTATGAAGCAGGGCCTCATTGATAATGAGAGAGAACAGCCCAAGAGAACATTTAACCGCAGTACGAATGCAAGCACGACCAGTGCTGCAGCTGCTAGATCTTCAGATGTGAGTGTATGGTTACCACCACCAATACCCCAAGAGCCCTCGCAGCTACGCCATTCACCGGTGTGTCCGGTAGTAGCTCGCAAATAGCCAGATACCCACCCAAAGGCCAAAGAACCTTCACTCCACTATATATGCCCATGTCCAAAGCTTTGGGGGTTTTAATCAAAAAAGGGCACTTGAAGCCCCTAGAGCCACGGCCATTGCCAAAAAAACTTCCCCCCTCCCATAACCCGGCGAAGTACTGTGCGTTTCACCAATAGCATGGTCATGACACCGACCAATGCTATAGATTGCGTCACGAGATTCAAGATCTCATCGACAACAGGGTGATCGTGCCTCCGGAGAAACCGAATGTCACAACCAACCCTCTCCCACCACATAACCAAGCTCCACCTCCCAAACACATCAATATGATCCAAACTGGGGTTGAGTCATATGACCCTAGTATATACATCACCCCTTCTCACCTACCCAAGCCGGAGGTGTTCATTCCTGATAGCACTGACTTGTGCGTGTTGGACATCTCCCTAACCTAACCTCAAACGGTGGTGGTAGCTGTCGAAGATAGAAGTGGGTCGACTGCGGAGGCAGATGAGAATGGAAATGCAGGGCCTGAGAGGTCTGCAAACTTCGTGTACAACCCGAGCAGTTACATTACATCAGTAGGCCAGGCTAGGCCAAATGTGGAATTGCCAGTGGGGGCAGGGATTTGTGTAGTCTGGGAGGATGGATTCAATCAGGGGCTAGATGACTTAGTAGATCTGGAGGAAGACATCACGAACTTTTAATTCTTCAACGAACAAGACTCGGAAGACGTGACAGTCAACTGGTTTCATTCGGATAGGGCAGCGGAGTCTACTAGGTGGCTGGACGACTAGTCGGATGTTGTTGAACAACCTCAGATAGAACAGGGTCCGTCAGGGATGGGGACATCAACTGTGGTCGGAAGGGCCGAGCATCTGGATGCATCGCCGGAGAGCGCCGGTGTTAAGAATTTCGCTCGGGATCCGGGCAATTTGAATATAGGAGATATTGAACCGCAAGCTAGGCTGAAATAGTTTGAGCAGGAAAGGATCGAAGATTTTGAGAGGGTCAAAAAGGCTAAGGCCCCTGTGGGGATAGAACGTGCTGCGTGCACAGAAGCAGAGCATGCTGCGGGCATGGGAACAGAAGGTGCTATGGGTACAAGAATAGTTATGACGGAGCTGGACAGGTGTCTATCGGCTGCCGATGGCATGTGGTGGGAGGATGACGATCTATGTCTTGCCCAAATAGATGAGGAATGGGGGAGTAACCAGCCGGATGATACCTGGTACATTGGCGAAGTTGATCACATGACCAGGGGTGGGCGATATTTCAAGCCCCCGTACCTAGATCAACCAGAGGCATCCGGGAAGGACAGGGAGGCAGACAAGCAGAAAGAAAAGCTACTCGAAGAAGAGGCTGTGCTAAAAAAACTGAAGAAAATACAAGCAGACATCTCCATCTGGGGACTGCTGATGGCTTCAAGAGTACATAGACAAGCTGTCATATCTGCAATGGACAAAGCCAAACTCTCAATAGACACCACGCCTGAGTAGCTGGTAGGATTGGCTTTTCCGGGAGGAGCTTCCCCGACGTTGACCTTTTCTGACAAGGAACTGCCGCCTGAGGGCGCAAACCATAACAAACCGCTCTACATCTCTGTGGAGTGTAGAGACAAGTGGGTACCGGTAGTTCTTGTCGACACAGGCTCTGCCATTAACGTGTGCCCGTCGAGGATGGCATATGCAATCGGGTTGAAGCCCGCGGACTTTATGCCAACTGCTCAGGTGATAAGGGCTTATGACAATACAAGCAGAGAGGTGATGGGGACCGTGCAGATTCAAACTCAGGTTGGTCCAGGACAGCAGGAGATTGACTTTCATGTCTTGGACATTCCTGCAACCTTCAACTTACTCTTAGGGCGGCCGTGGCTGCACCAGGTAAAGGCGGTCTCCTTCACCCTACATCAGATGTTGAAATACCCCCACGGGAAGGGGGTGGCTATTGTTTTTGGAATTCGTCAATCCATCCGCCGCCAGAAGTGTCTACACCGGTTTTGGAAATTGAACATGGCACGGAGGATGTGTTCCTATCCGGATTTACCCTAGCTGAGGCCGGGTCGTTCAGAACATCTTAGTTGTTGATGAAGGGTTATATGTCAGTGCGCAGTCAGTATACCTCATGAACAAGCTCCAGCACATCCCTGGGATGGGATTAGGAAAGAGTGGCCGAAAAGGCATCGCAATATCGGCCGAAGTGCCGCACAACCCGCATACCTTTGGCTTAGGCTATTTGCCCACCAAAGAGGACTGGGTGAGGAAAAGCAAAGAAATGGCTGGGAGAGCTAGGGCCAAGCAAGCCGGGAGGCATTTTGATTTAATGCATCGGCCTATTCAAGGCACCCTAAACGGACGCTTTGTCCGGGAGGGGGAAGACTTTGCATTTTGCGGCTTCCCAGAGGCATGGCTGAATGCCGAGAAGAGGCGCCTGTCGGGTTTTGAGATATTCTTTGATTTGGAATTGTTTGGGGATGATGTTGCCGAGGAGCAGACAGACCCATCAGCTGAGGTTGAGCAATGTAAGGAAATGGATTCCGAGAGCACCGAGATTGAAATGGGGGTAGCACTGGCTTGTCTACTATCAGATCCTCCGATCGTACATGAGTGCTTGGGGGATGATCTCTCAGTGTCCATGATTGGGAATGGAGCGGCCGCGAGCCCATCTTTGAACATTTTGGATGCATCCATCGCACCCCCCCCTCGTCTGGCAGTACGAGGAGGGATTCTTATCGAGCAGCACTGGGTCAGGTAGTGAGCCGGAATCTGATTCTACCGAATCTGTAGGGTCAGAATCAGGTTCCAGCTCATCTGAGTCTGAGTCCGATATTCCTGGGAGTGACAACCCAGATGCCACAGTCCTGTCTAGGTCGTCTTTTTCTTTTTCCTTTGAGTCTGTTGTAACAGAGGAATCAGCGACTTGGAAGCGATTAATGAGAATGAAGTGGCTGTGGCTTTTGAGTATTTTTCAGTGCCTTTGATTTATTGCATTAATTCAGACTTTCAAAACTTCGATGAAAACGACAAGGAAGAAATTCCTCCAGTTTTACAACGATTAATTGATCAAGAGCATGAGAGATTTGTAAAACCGCTGGTTGATGAAATCATCCAAATTAATGTTGGTACTGAGAAGGACCCGCGGCTGGTCCAGATTGGGTCCACGTTGTCTTCGGAGGAGCGCGAGCGCTTAGTGGCTTTATTAAAAGATTTCAAAGATGTTTTCGCGTGGTCCTACGAAGACATGCCTAGAATCGATCCTGAGATTGTACAGCACCGGAACCCTCTTGACCAAGAGGCCCAACCTGTCAAACAGAAGCTCAGAAGGATCCGCCCCGACTGGGCCATCAAGATCAAAGAAGAGGTCACCAAGCAAATTGACGCAGGGTTCCTGCTGGTATCTGAGTACCCAACTTGGTTGGCCAACATAGTTCCAGTACCAAAGAAGGATGGCAAGATTCGAGTATGCGTGGATTTCAGAGATTTGAACAAAGCCGGTCTGAAGGACGAATTTCCTCTGCCGCATATCGATGAGTTAGTGGACCTCACAGCGGGGCATGCATTGCTCTCATTCATGGATGGCTTTTCAGGCTACAACCAGATTGTAATGGCACTCGAAGACCGGGAGAAGACTGCTTTTACCACCCCGTGGGGGACTTATTGTTATAGGGTGATGCTATTTGGGCTGAAGAATGCCAGAGCTACATATCAACGGGCTGCGACCACAATATTGCATGACATGATCCACAAAGAGATTGAGGTGTAGTGGACGACATGATTGTCAAGCCAAAGAAAGAGAGGGCCACTACATCGCCTTACAAAAGTTCTTCCAAAGGATCAGAGAATTTCGGTTGCGGCTGAATCCTCAGAAGTGTATGTTTGGTGTTACAGCAAGGAAAATGTTGGGGTTCTTGATTACGCAGAGAGGTATCGAATTTGACCCTTCCAAAATCAAGGCCATCTTAGAAATGCCACCACCGAGGACTGAAAAGGAGGTGCGAGGCTTTCTCGGTAAAGTGCAATTCATAAGACGGTTTATTGCTAAATTAACCTTGACTTGTGAACCACTTTTTGGTCTCCTAAAGAAAGGAATGAAGTTCCAATGGGATGGCCGATGCCAAGTTGCTTTTGAACAGATCAAGCAATACTTACAGAACCCACCCGTGTTGTCACCGTCTGAGCTGGGGAAACCGTTGATTTTGTACCTTTTAGTAACTGAAACTACAATGGGCTGCATGCTTGCACAAGAGTCTGAGGACAAGGTGGAGAGAGCTATCTACTACCTGAGCAAGAAGATGTTGGATTACGAGACCCGCTACACTCCACTCGAGAAGGCTTGTTTGGCCTTGGTATGGGCTACCAGGAAGCTGCGGCACTACATGTTAGCTCACTCTGTAATGTTGGTTTCAAGATTAGATCCCATCAAATATCTCTTCGAGAAACCAGCACTTACGGGTAGGCTTGCCCGTTGGTTGCTTCTGCTTTCCGAATTCGATCTGAAGTATGTGACTCGCAAGTCAATAAAGGGGAGAGCGGTAGCGGAGTTCCTAGCCGATCACCCAGTTGAGGGAGATGAAGCAGTTGAGTACTTATTCCCAGATGAGGCTATTTTGCATATCGAAGACGAAACTTGGACGATGTACTTTGACGGAGCGTCAAACCAATACGGGTATGGAATAGGGGTGTTGCTGATAGCACCCGACAATTCCGTATCCCTCTAGCATTTAAACTCCGGTTCAAAGTCTCGAACAACGAAGCAGAGTATGAAGCATGCATTGCTGCTTTAGAAGCCGCCCTAGAACTAGGGGCAAAACGATTGGATGTCATCGGGGACTCGAACCTGGTTGTATCTCAACCTAAAGGAGATTGGAAAGTCAAAGAAGAAAAGATGAGAATCTATCATCAGACCTTAGACTTGTTGATTCCTCGGTTTGAGAAGCTGAACTTCGCTCATCTGTTAAGAGAGAACAACAGGTTTGCAGATTCACTAGCAACTCTATCTTCCATGATAGACATCCCTTTTGGAGTCCGGATGCGTCCGATCATCATTGACCAGAAATTTGTGCCGGCTTATGAGCTAATTTTTTCCATAGATGAGGTTCAAGATGAGAATCCCTGGTATCACGATGTATGGAACTTCCTGGAGGAAGAAGCATATCCAGCAGGGGCAAATGCCAAGGATAAAAAGGCGATCAGAAGAATGGCTGCTTAGTTCATCATCTGCGGAGGTAAACTGTATAAGAGAGGTTATCTGGGAATGCATAAACTATATGTTGATGCCGAAGAGTCGAAGCGCCTGATGGAGGCCATCCATGGTGGAGAGTGTGGAGCGCACATGAATAGGGTGATGCTAGCCCGGAAAATTCTCAGACAAGGTTACTACTGGTCCACCATGGAGGAGGATTGTATCGGCTTTGTTCGGCGATGCCACAAATGTCAGATCCATGCAAACCGCATAAACATCCCGCCGTCGAAGCTGTACAATATGACTTCACCATGGCCATTTTCAGTTTGGGGAATCGATGTGATCGGGGCTGTCACTCCGAAGGGGTCTAATGGGCACGAGTTCATTCTGGTCGCGATAGACTATTCCACAAAGTGGGTTGAGGCCTAATCTTATGCAGTGTTGAAGGTGTCGCACGTTGCAAAGTTCATCAGGAACAATATCATCTGCCGCTATGGGGTCCCGAACGAGATCATTTCGGATAATGGTTCCCACTTCAAGAAGGAAATGATCGACTTGTTGGAGAAATACAATGTGGCTTTTCATAAGTCATCTACATATCGGCCGCAAACCAACGGAGCAGTTGAGGCCGCCAACAAGAACATCAAGCGTATTCTGCAGAAGATGGTGGAAACCTACCGGGACTGACCAGATAAGCTGCCATTTGCTCTGTGGGGCTATCGGACTTCAATTAGAACTGCTACTGGAGTGACTCCGTATTCATTGGTTTTTGGGATGGAGGCCGTTTTACCTATCGAAATTGAAGTTCCGTCGTTGTGAGTACTGGCTGAGTGTCAGATAGCTGAGGCAGATTGGCAACAGAGCAGATTCGAGGAACTCATGCTCTTTGATGAGAGAAGGCTAAAAGCACTATACCATGTTCAGAGTTATCAACGCAGAGTTGCCAATGCTTTCAACAAGAAAGTTAAGTCCAGGAATTTTAAAGAAGGATATTTGGTGCTCAAGGACAATCGAGCTCCCATCCATGACCCTAGGGGCAAGTTCAGACCTAATTGGACTGGTCCTTACATCATCAAGTCTATCTGGTCGGGTGGAGCTGTCGTTCTGATGGACCTAGATGGCCTAGAGTTCTCCCAACCAATTAACATGGACAAGTTGAAGAAATATTCTCCCTGAGAGGCTCGCTAGGCCGAAAACCCGAAAGGGCGACCTAGGCAAAAGTTAGAGCACAAAAAATTTTAAAATTATAAAAACTGAGCTCGCAAGGTTGAAAACCCGCAAAGGGCGGCCTTGGCAAAAGTTAGAGCGCAAAAGGAGAGAGTTAATACACGAGTGAACCCAAGCCGAACTACGTAAGGCTTGATTCCCATCTTTGGGATACATAGGCAACTTCATTCTGAAGTCCAGCCATAAACACTTCCCCGATCAACTTTGTCCATGTGATCGCCTTGGTCATCTTTGTCTATTCAGCATTCAAGAGCTCGGTCGTGATCTCCGGTGCAGTGCTGCTCAGACTAGGGGCAACTTTCCAGTTGCTGGGATCCAGGGTTGTGCATCTCAGTGACAGATCTCAGGCGTGTCCAGTTCTGACCCATATCGAAAATGGTTTTGAAAAGTTTTAATAAAAGTTGATTTTGTTCAAATTAATCTTTTTACAATTTAGACCATTTTTTGGACCGAACAGAAAATTTTCAGTACCACAACCTTTAATTTCATTGATTTCAATACAGAGTTCTCCTACTCTTGAATACAAAATTGAAGTTGCTTTTCATTACATTCCTAAAGAAAACTTGAAAGTTCTGATTAAAGCAAATAAATCCGGGGCATAGTCAGGTGTTCCTGCATCCTCTCCCAGAGCTGGTCGAAACCTCTGATGCCAAGTTGGGCCCGATCTGTGCCTCTTCATTGAGCCAATCTAAGCACTCATCAGAGAGGATGTAGTTGAAGGTAGGAGCGGGGGCCAGAAGTCCTCTCATCCTCCATGTCGTGACATACCGAGCTAGCTGCACGCCTCGGACCGGAAATGTAGCGGGGTACTCAATCCCCTCCTCTAGGCAAGTCTGATCATGTCCGAACTGGCGCCGGAACCGGAACGAAAAGTAAAACACACAATGTGTCAGGCCAATCAACTGGATCCCGGGCTGATGGGTCATGTTATAGCTCATTGCCAGTAAATGAAGCCAAGGACAGCGCCAAGCAATGCGATCCGCGGACAAATCGCACATCCAGCAGTACCACCATCCTCATTTGGGGCATCGACTAGACGTCGTCGGGAGGAATAGCTGCGAGCTGAGTATTCCGGACACGAGTCCACAACTCTCAACTTGTCCATCAACCACACCTGGGGAGGGATAAAAAATGAGGATAGAGAGAATTGAGAATAGAGAGGTGTACGTTGAGAATAAGAGGTGTATTCTGACATAAGAGAGAGGTGTACGTTGAGAGGAAAAGTGAGCAAAAGGGTTTTGAGAGAAAAATTGAGCCTGAGGGCCGAGTGATGCGAGCAATATATATGTGAGACAGGGTGGGAAACAATACCTGCAATAGTAGTGGACTCCCTGCAAACCTAGCCGTCTCCCGATGATGAAAAGCGTCTAAGCCCATCAATGTCTCGGCCAAGGTCATGGCGATGCAGCTTTTGCCGTCTTTCAAGCCCTCGGCGACCTCAATTAGACGAGTGCTAAACCCGCCGGAGCCTGGGGCGAGTAAGAAATGAGATAGCATGCATAAACAAAGCGCGTGTCGCCGATGACCTTGCCAATGACAATCATCGTGATCACTGGCATCAGAAAACCGACAAACCAAGCTCGGAATGTCCAGCTCTCCATCATGAATCAATGGCCGAGCGTCATGCAAAGTAAGCCCGCACATCCTTCCTAGCGCTTGGACATGGCCAAACCGGAATTGAGGCAAGATTTCTTCATCACGCTCGGATTCCATTAAAGCTCGGAAGTCCTCGAAAGTGGGACACATCTCTTGGCCGCCAAAGCTAAAGACGTGTGTCACTGGATTCCAGAACCTTGTCGCGGCATGGAGGAACGGAAAACGTAGCGGGGTGCGACCCAAAGTGAATAGTGCATTTATGCCGAAGCCCCGGAAATTCAGCTTTTCCGAGCCATCCAAGTTGGCAATCCAAGTTGTGAGATTTTGGGTAAGAAACTCTTCCATTTGGTGCAAATCAGTGTTGAAATGAGGAAAACTACGAAGCTGGGGCTTTTGTAGAAGATAAGGTGTTGAGTGGAAGACAGGTGTCAACATTCTGGTGGTCCTTGCCATTTTTGGCCGGTTGACCAAAAATAGTGCCGACCGACCATCTGTTTTGGCCGATCGGCTAAAATGTTGGACGATGGCCATTTATTGTGGCCGGTGATATCTCCCGGTGGCCGATGGCCTCTCCTTTTGTTCTCTAAGCTGAATAAATGTTAAGCATGCTCAGAACTCATGACTGGTTCCACTTCCAATGCCTTTTGGTGATTATTTTTGCAGAGTCGCGCCTGTTACGTCGATTTGTTTATCGAGTTATTGTACATCTGCTTATCGAGTTGTATTTTACATTCTTTAAGTCTTTGCTTTGCTTATCGAGTTGTATTTATAGTTGGTTAGCCTACCGAGTTCTTTGTTTTGATTATCGAGTTGTTTTTGTCATTACTCGGTTCACTACCTGATTATTACGATGCAAGTGCTTAATTTTCAAACAAAAGTTCAAGTCTCATTTACATTGTTATGTAATGTGATGCGATGCGATGCGATGCATAAAATGTACAAATGTAACACTTTTTGAAAAAAAATAGCTATTTCATTTCCATCATGTCTTTTTTAAAAAGTACATAGTTTTGAGAAAGTAAAACCTGCCTGAGGCAGTACAATGTGCTTAAACTACCAGTAAAAAGAAAAGTAAAGCAAAAAGGGGAGAAAAGCAACAAAATGTCTGAACAGAGCAAAGAAAAGAAAAAGCAGTGGAATGTCTGGATCAATATCGGTGGCCTCCCCTTGTGGCCGGTGAACCTCCCACACCCTTGTTTGGGTCAGTTATGTGGTTTAACACCTTCATTACTCAAGACAGTGCAAGAAAGTGCACTTTTGAACCTTAACCGGCCTTCGTGTTGACCTCGAGTCGTGTCTTCTGTGTGCGATGCTCAGTGCGTGCAAGGAGTATCCTTTCTCATATCCTTTTGTATCTTGCAATTTCCGCCAAATCGCTTTAAATATGTTGTATTACATTGCTTTGTTTTGACTGTAATAAGCACGCTCGTTACGCATGTTGCATTGAACAATGCCTCGTCTTGTTTTGAAGTCACATCTCAACATCACGAATAACATGCCTTTACCGTGCTTCCGTTGAATATGTGCCTTTCTCTGTTGTTGCATTGTTACACACATTGTATGTGTTGTCACGTATGCTTTACTTACATGTGTTTATGCACCTTCTCGCATTGTTACACACATTGTATGCGTTGTCACGTATGCTTTACTTACATATGTTTATGCACCTTCTCGCATTGTTACATACATTTTATGCGTTGTCGCATATGCTTTACTTACATGTGTTTATGCACCATCCCACATTGTTACACACATTGTATGCGTTGTCACGTATGCTTTACTTGCATGTGTTTATGCACTTTCTCGCATTGTTGCACACATTGTATGCATTGACACGTATGCTTTACTTACATGTGTTTATGCACCTTCCCGTATTGTTACACACATTGTATGCGTTGTCGCGTATGCTTTACTTGCATGTGTTTATACACTTTCTCGCATTGTTACACATATTGTATGCGTTATCGCGTATGCTTTTGTTACACACATTGTATGCGTTGTCGCGTATGCTTTACTTACATGTGTTTATGCACTTTCTCGCATTGTTACACACATTATATGCGTTGTCGCGTATGCTTTACTTACATGTGTTTATGCACTTTCTCGCGTTGTTACACACATTGTATGCGTTGTTGCGTATGCTTTACTTACATGTGTTTATGCACTTTCTCGCGTTGTTACACACATTGTATGCGTTGTCGCGTATGCTTTACTTACATGTGTTTATGCACTTTCTCGCTTTGTTACACACATTGTATGCGTTGTCGCGTATGCTTTACTTACATGTGTTTATGCACTTTCTCGCATTGTTACACACATTGTATGCGTTGTCGCGTATGCTTTACTTACATGTGTTTATGCCTCTCTTGCCTCACACATTGTATGCGTTGTCGCGCATGCTTTACTTACATGTGTTTATGCACCTTCTTACATGTGTTTATTCACTACTCGGCTTGCATTGTTATGCACCACTTTGCTTGCGTTGTCACGCATGCCCTCCTGGCATTGTTATGCTTGTTTCATATCGCATTGTTATGCGCACACTTAGGTTGCATTGTTATGCACCCCTTCTGCCCACATTGTCATGCACTCTTCACATGCGTTGCCACGCACGTCCCTCCGCATTGTTATGCGTCATACTTAGGTTGCATTGTCTCACATCCATTCCGCATTGTTATGCGTTGCACTTAGGTTGCATTGTCTTGCACCCCCCTCACTTGCATTGTCACGCACTTTTCACTTGCATTGCTATGCATGTTTCTAACAATATTGTGAAAAGTGCGTATAACAATATTGTGAAAAATGGGATGTTAAGTTTCTTTCTTTTGCAGGCACGATATTATATGTACTGTTCATTTGAAGTAGGCATGACCAGACGAACCAGACGGTATTGTATGTACTCCGCGTGAGACGTAGCAAGAATTGTATAATTCTCTTACATCCTTTCTGCATGAAATGTAGTTAGATTTGTATATGCTTGCTTAAAACTGTTGCATGATATGTTTCGTTACAGCTTTCTTTGCATGATCATAGGTTATGATTCGGCTTTGTGCATTGTCTCTGCATTTTGCCCCTGCCTTCGGGCACATATCTTTGCTAGCTTGTATGCTTGGTCTAAGTCTTCAGCCTTGTCAAAATGGGTCGTCTCTGGGCTTTGACATTCACTCCCGTCATTGTTATGACTTTCGAGTTCTGTCAAGAGGGGCAACTGTAACATCCCATTTTTGACCGTCCTCAAGACTTGGACGTCATCGTGTGAACACTCGATGATCATCCATGTTCGTGTTCGTTTTGAGTTCCCAGAGGTCTCGACGCGCGCCTTGCCTCAAGATCTCTCAACTTGTCTATTTTTGTGCTTGGTTGTGGACCAACACCTGTGTTTTTGCTTCTGAGGGAAGAGGGTGGCTTGTTGGCCATTTTCTCAACCCACCGGCCAAGGCCTGAGGCCTGAGGCCCTTTTTTCTTGCCATCGGCCAAGAGTGTTGGCTGATCGGCACTATGTTTGATCGGCGCTTTATTTTGGTCGATCGACCACATTTTTGGCCGAGGCCTTTTCTTTGTCTTTTTCAAGCATTGTGAATGCCAGCTCTGCCAGCTGGTGAGCACAAAGTCTGCCCTCCATACACGTGTATGGAGGGATTTGAGCCTTCTTTAGCTTCTCTTGGAAGCTTTGCAAAATTGGATTTCTATAAAAGGAGGGCCTCCTCTCCCTTTCCAAGGGTTCAGCCAACTGATATAGAAGTTAGATATATCTCTCTCTATATCTCCCTCTCTCTAGATTTGTGTGTGTGTTTGAGCTCAAAAGTGTGTTTTGTTCTTACTATTGCACACAAACACCTAGCACTACACTATCCTTGGTTGCTGAGGCACTGGAAGGTTGATTTCAGAGTTTTTGAGTTGGTTTTGATCCAAGAAGGGTGCTAGAGTTGGTGTTCTTGAAGTGTTCTTCAAGGGTGAGTCAACTTACTTTTGATACCCCATTTTGGCTTAAGCTTTTACACATACTTCTATATTGTTTTAAGCTTGACTCTAAACTATAAAAAGTTCTGTTTTTGTATGCTAACATGTTTTTTTTAAGGTTACTTTTGGGTTGGGGTCGTCTACCCCCTTTAGGCCTTGTTTGGCCTCTTTTTGTGCCTTCCTCTTTGGGTGGTTTTGGGGTCTTGTATAGGGGAAGGGACACCCCTCTCCCTTTGTGTCTCATTTGCTTGCGTTGTTGGTTCACCATAGTAGCATGTTTGCTTAGCATGCTTTGGCCCCATTTCAGCAAGTTTTGGTGTATCTTGGCATAATACCTCTGTTTTAAGTTGGTTTGTCGGCCTATTGCATGCATCACACACTTGCCTTGTAATCCTCTCATTTGCCTAAACATGTATCATGCATTTCGACCATCATGCTTGCATGTTTTAACTTAACTTTGAGAAGTTTTTAGCCTTGTTTCACCATGCTTAAGCTCTATTTGGGGTTGTCTTAGTCATGCTTGCCATGCTTTATATAGCCACCATGCATTCTAGCTTGTTAGCTTTGGGTGTGTGAGTCATTAGCATGCTTTACTTGGGCCATTTCAGTGATTTGGTATCACTTGTCATGTTATTTCAGTCCATGTTTCATGCTTGTATGCTTGCATTTGCCATCCTTTCAATGCTTTGAAGAGTTGGTGTCTTATGCTCCATGTTTGGGTCATTGTGCATGTCTCCATGATTAGGTCTTTGGGATGCCATCTCATTGGGTTTCGGGGCTTATTTTGACATATTATAATTCTATTTTTCATTGCATAATCCATGCCATGAGCGGTTGTGATAGATGTAGTGTAATGCTCCCTTTGTAGCCTTGCATGCCCCTTGTTTGTGCCCATCTTTTTAGCATGTTTTGGCCTTATCACATGCATGTTCTAGCCTTGTTTTGGCTTGCCCTAGGACAGTTTTAAGTCCCCTTGGCCCTTTGGGACTTGGTTGATATAGCCATGATGTGAGCCCCTTGACTAGCTTTGGGCATTGAGCCCATTAGCATGCTATGCTTCACTTGTGTATATGATTTGGCATCATTCTTCACATGATTTCAGAGCTCATTGCATTGTCATGTTCTCATGTTTATCCCATTTTGCTCATGGTTGAGGTTTGTGCATCGTTGCCTAGCTTACGGATCCATATATGTGCATGCATGACTTCCCTTTTGGTACCTTGATTTGGGTGTTTTGGCCACTGATTTTGGACATGACTGAGGTCTTGCCATCTTTAGTTTAAGTCCATTCATCATGTTGTTCAATGTTGCATGCTTGTCTACCTCTGCATGCCATACATGTTTGTATATCTAGGTTGCGTCTTGCATGTTTGTTAGTTTGTATCTTGTCACATGTTAGCTTAGGTTGTATTACATTTGGCATGTTTGCTACCTTAACCTCGTGTGCATGTTCGAGTCATATTGCATTTGGCATGCTTATGTCACATTACATTAGTTGCATGTTTTGCATTGTATTTGGCATGCAAGCATGCACTTTGTTTGGTTTGGGGTGTCAAACCAAACATAAGAAACGAGGGACATTCGTACTTGAAGTGACGAAACGTCCCTCAATCCTTAGTCGTCGACGCTCTTGATCCAAGCATGATAGAGTTCTAGGCATTCATATTTTTGTTGCATTCATTCCACATTAATGTGCACTTGGCACCTTTGGCCATCATGCATTGAAATGCGTAATTGGTGGCCCGAGGGTCGAGAGCCATACTCCTTTGAGCTCATAGCATGATAGGGAGAGTGGTTGTGCACACATTGCCTTGTAAATGCCTTGCCATACACTGTCTGTCCTCTGCTGCAAGTCGGCCATCTTCAGTGCTGGTCGGCTATATTGTTGGCCAGAGCCCCACTTTTGGTCGATGACCATCCTTCCATGGCCGGTGGTCCTATCTCTTGGCCGGTGACGTCCCAAAGTGCTCAGGGAGTGGTTCAGAAGCAGCCTTGGGACTTGTGCAGCTTTCAGAGGCATAAAACAGTGCAAACAGAGGCAACATGTGGCATGGCAATGGGTTTCCGAGCAAGGCGAATCGAGCATGCATCATCCAATCATTTCGAGGCGGAGCTGCGGTGGCCTCTTTAATTTCATACTTAGATTGTTTTGTAATTAATTTGTTAATTAATTAAAGGTGTTGTAATATTTAATTAGCTAGGGTAGTTGATTAATTATTCGGTTTGTATTATTTATTCAGACCCTCCGTCGAGAGGGCGAATTTTGTAATAAGTGTGCGTGCGTGTGTGAATGTCTTCCGACCCCACGTCTTTCTCCCTTTTACTTACCTGCTTTTAATGGTTAGTTTTAGGTCATGTTTCAATTAGCATATTTATGTCAGTATGTTTGCATACATTCAGTCGTATTGCACGCACCAGGCTCGGCGAATCATACTAATTGCATAGTATTTCAATTCCAACTTGAATACGTGTATCGAGTTGTCGCATTTCACATGCCATTCTTAGATTAGCCGAGCCTATTCTAGTTGCATTTTGCATGTGTTGCATTAGCCATCTTAACATAAACTAGGATCATGCATGATTTCTAACTAGTTTCTTGTTTTGGCTCGGAGTACACTGTGAGTGTTTATGCTTTAGCATCTTGCATATGTGTAAGTGTTAACATGACAACATGCTTACCATAAAGCTAATTGCTTATGTGATATAACTGCCTGAATGCCTGTGGGTGAAGGCCAGATTGCTTGAATTGGAATAATTCATCGAAATCCGTGTTTTAGCCTACTTGCGAGTAGCAAAATTCAAAACCATTTCCAAACAAACGGATATGCGATGCTTTGTTCCAAGTTAGGCGATCTAGTCTATACTTGTTTTGCTGTGTGCATCACGTAGTAAAGATTAGCCAATTAACCGGAATAAGAACGCATGTGTTTTCAAAAACAAGATATCATGTTTAGTAGTGGCTAATCTTTGATCGGGCGAGTGGGGGTGCTCATAGCTGACCTTCCCCAATTGTACCCAAGTTCCCGAGCCGAGGCAACTTTGGTGATGACAGACACGTGGCCTTAGGCAATGACTCAGGGTTTCCTAAATTTCCCCAAAAATAAAATATTTAGGTGGCGACTCTGTATCTGGCAAAGCAATCCATGTTTGGCACTTCTTTCTTAAAAATCAGTTTTCCAAAACGATTTGCCGGATTTGGACTCTTGGGTGATTTATCAATCTTGCAGTGCACTTTGCGAGATCAGATTAAGAACCGTGACATTTGAGTCCGAACTGTAGTAAGCCCAAATGAACAAAACGGAATTTTTCCCGGGACGTTCGGGGCGCGTCTATAGTTTGGAGTTGAGAGTTTAAGATTTAGAGTTTAGGGTTTAGTGTTTTAGGTTTTTTAGGATTTTAAGGTTTTAGGATTTAGGGTTTTGGGTTTTGGGATATGGGGTTGAGGGTTGTGGGTTTTAGGGTTGGGTTTAGGGTTTAAGGTTTCGGATTTTTAGGGTTTTTTAGGGTTTATTCGGGTTTAAGGTTTGGGGTTTAAGGTTTAGGGGTTTTACGATTTTTTAGAGTTTGGTATTTTTTAGGGCTTAGGGTGTAGGATTTTTTAAGGTTTAGGGTTTGGGTTTTTGGATTTAGGGTTTTTAGGGTTTTTAGAGTTTAGGGTTTAGGGTTTTTTTGGGGTTTGGGAGTTTAGGGTTTTGGCTTTTATGGGTTTAGGGTTTAAAAAAAAAATGCACTGTTCCAGTCAACTGGCCGGACGTCTGGGAGGACGATCGGTTAGCCCAAATTTTCCCGCCTTGGACAGAGTTTTGAAAAGTGAGCTTGGAATTAATTTTTTAGAACTGTAAACAAATACCACATGCAAACCAAATGGTGGAACTAAAGTTTCAAAGCTCTACCAAACAGAGCCTTTAATTTTAACTTCAAATTTCAATAGAATGACAAAGTTGAAACTAAATTTAAAATGTAATGACTAAATAATTCAAATTGAAATAATAGGGATCATAGTAAATTTAAGTCAAACTACAACGTTATTTCGCCTCATTTAAAAATATTACAAAAAAAAAAAGACAAAAAAAAAGAAGAAGGTAAGAGTAAATTACATTAAGTGTCCACAAATTATGTAATCCGTTATACTTTAATTTTTAATTTTTTTTCAAAGCATATGATTTGTTACCTTTTAGTCTTTGGTATTTACTCTTTTTTTTTTTTTTTTATCAGCAAACAAAGAGAGTATATAAATAATGAAAACACATTTACAAGAGAAGCATCCAGCATAGCTAATTGAAACCAAACAAAATTGGCAACAAAAGTATATAATTACTCTTTGGTAATTACTATTTTGGTCCCTAATTTTAAAATTTTACTTTGATTTTGTAAAATTTAAAAATAATATTTTATAGAGATGTGTATATTGAGTTGTTTTTTGACTTGAAGTTTTATGTAATTTGGATTCACAGGTTGAGGAATTGAAGGATGACTTGACAGACTGGGAAACAATGGTTGAGCCTGTTATTGATAAGATCATACAAAGCATAGGAACATAGTGCCAAATAGTACCCAAATTAATTTCTCTATACATTCATTCTTTATAATACTTGTAATTTTCCCTCATCAAATAAGATAATTTTCCCTCATTTAGAATTGATGGCGGAGGCTAGGCATGCCAAGGCATCCGCGTGTGTGTTCTGGTCGCGTGTTATTTGGTTCAGTTCGTGATGGTCAAATTTTGCCAGCAAGGAATTGGTCGTTTTCATGTAGGCCACCATACGGTCGTTTCTTGCCGCGTACTCCCCCTTTAGCTGATTGATTACTAATTTTGAATCACAAAACACAAGCAGACGCCGCGCGCCGAGAAGGTACGCATTCCGCAGACCGGCTAGAAGGGCTTCGTACTCAGCTTCGTTATTTGATGCTTCGAAGCCAAGCTTGACGGCCTGCTTAATTACTGCGCCGTCTGGAGACATGATTATAACTCCGGCGCCACTGCCCCTTTGGTTAGATGATCTATCGCAATATAATTGCCAAATATCCCCAACATAAATTCTCCAGTTCGGCTTTGGTAGAGCTTCAGCCTTTGGTCGAACTTCATCAGGTTTGAGGTTGGCAAGCTCGCCGGTGAATTCAGCAACAAAGTCGGCCAACACCTGCCCCTTGATTGCAGTTTTAGGTAAAAAGCGAATGTTGTATTGGCCGAGTTCAAGAGCCCATTTTGAAACACGTCCTGATGCTTCTGCACTCCGTAGTACTGATCGGAGGGGATAATCTGTTAGCACCCCAATGCTATGTCCCTGAAAGTAATGCATCCGTTTTCTTGCCGCCATGACTAGGGCTAAGATGAATTTTTCCAGCGGAAGGTAGCGTGTCTCGGCGTCAACCATTGTCTTACTCACATAATACACTGGCCGTTGCTCCCCCTCCTCCTCTTTTAACAGTACGGCGCTGACGGCCCTATCGGAAACTGCCAGATACAGGATGAGCGGGTCACCAGCGGCGGGTGTTGTCAAGAGAGGTACTGAGCGGAGGTAGGTTTTGAGTCCGTTGAAGGCTGATTCGTATTCGGCGGACCATTCAAAAGCCTTACCCTGCCGTAGTGTCTGAAAGAATTGTCGGCAACAATCTGTAGACCGACTGATGAACCTGTTGAGTGCAGCGGCCATCCCCATCAACTTTTGGACTTCTTTTACTGAACAGGGGGAGCCAAGTTCCAAGATTATTGTGACTTGCCTCGGGTTGGCTTCGATTCCTCGGTGATTGATGATGTAACCCAGGAATTTGCCAGAGCTGATTCCGAACGCACATTTGGAAGCGTTCAGTTTCATTCTGTATTTGCATAAGATGCTGAATGTCTTTTCTAGATCGGCTATATGATTCTGTTCTTCTTTGGACTTGACCACCATATCGTCGATGTATACTTCCATAGTGTGGCCGAGTTGCTCTTTGAACATGGCGGTGACCAATCTTTGGTAGGTTGCCCCTACATTCTTCAGCCCAAAGGGCATAACTTTGTAGCAATAGGTTCCTCTTGGGGTGAGGAAGGCAGTTTTGTCCTGGTCATCTGGATACATGGTGATTTGATGGTAACCTCTGTAAGCATCGAGGAAGCTCATGCGTTGATGGCGTGCCGTCGCATCGGCGAGCTGGTCGATTCTAGGTAGAGGAAAACAGTCTTTGGGGCAAGCTTTGTTCAGATCCGTGAAGTCGACGCACACTCGCCAAGTCCCATTTTTCTTCTTCACCACCACTGTATTGGAGAGCCACATAGGGTAAGTGACTTCTCTAATTGCCCCGGCGTCAAGCAGTCTGTCTACCTCCTCGACAACGGTGGCAGTGTGCTCCGTAACTGACCGTCGGCCTTTCTGAATGATCGGCTTACATTTCGGATCGACATTCAGATGGTGCTGTGAAACTGACGGGTCTATTCCCGGCATTTCGTACGGAGTCCACGCAAAGACGTCAAGGTTGTTGAGCAAGAAAGAAATCAGCTACTGCCTGTCGGCCTGATTCAGAGAGGCGCCGATCATGAAGAACTTTTCTGGGCTTCCATCAATGTCAACTCGGTCTAAATCTTCTGTGGCCTTCTCATTTGGATACCGCCTAACGTTATCCAGGATCTCGCGATTCGGCACCTCAATGGAATTTACTTGCAGTTCCTTTGGCGTTCTGGCGGCAAGGAGATAACATGCTTGTGCTGATTTCTGGGATCCGCGGATTTGCTCAATGCCGTGTTCTGTTGGAAAACATAGCAGTTGATGATAGGTGCTTGCGACGGCCTGCAATGTATGCAACCACGATCACCCCATGATGAGATTGTACGGCGATGACAGCCTGACGACCAAGAATTCCACGTCCACCGTTCTGGAACCTGCTCGAACGGGTAAGCTGATCTTTCCCAACGGGTACTCTGGAGTGGCATTGAAGCCGAATAGTGGATAAGGAGCCGGAGTCAGGTCTGACTCGTTGAATCCGAGTTTGGTGAAGGTTTTATAATACATAACCTCCGAGGTACTGCCCTGGTCGATAAGAACGCATTCGACGGTGAATCGGTTTACGCGCAGCTCAACAACCAACGGATCGATGTGAGGGAGTGTTACACCGATCAAATCAGAATCGTCGAAGGTGATACTTGGCATTTCTCGGGGCTGCTTTGCTGGCGTGAGTTGCTGTTGGGGGCCTGGATGTGATTGGATCGCATGCACGGTCGGGGCTGATGGTAGGCTGGATATCATGTGGACGGTGTCAAACGGAAATGCATCCTTCGGACGAGCAGGTGTTTCGACCACACTCCTCCGAACGTATTGGTGGAGACGTTCGTCCTTTGCCAACTCCTCAAGATGATCTGTTGAGGCATAGCGGCCGCCAGTTTCTTGCTGTCGGGCCCGAGATCGTCGATCATCTGCCCGCGGGGGTCGCTCAGAAGCCTGGTGCACCGTTTGTTTGGATTTTGCTATTTCCGAGGCCAGATCGCGACGAAGGCGTTCGTTCTCAGCGATGATGTTGTCCAACCTCTGTTTGGTTTGCCTAGCTTGTGCCATGGTCGCTTGTATTGTCGTTTGTGCTCGGTTTGAAGATGAGCAGAGGTCCGAGGCAAGTCCTGCTGCGATGGTTTTTGGTCCAGGCGAGTTTGCTGGAATGAGGTCACCTCTCTGTGCAGTCTCGTCAGTGGCTATCGGAGGATCTTCAGTTACGCCTGCCATGGATATATTTGAGTATTCCCACAGATGGCGCCAATTGTGGAGAAGTGGTTTGGAAATACTCTTCAGATCCAGGGAGACGCTAGTGATCCTCAGCTAGTCACCTGAAAAGATACAAACACTCCGGTCGGGGGTGCCGGAATTAGCACTCTGTAACAAGCCCGCGGGGGACCTCGCTACAGTTCGGACTCCCTTTTGTTTTGTTGCGGTTCTAAATCTGAACCAAAGAGTCCAACTCTGGCAAATCGTTTTTTAGAAAAACAGATTTTTGAAAAGAAGTGCCAAACATGGACTGCTTTGCCAGATTACAGAGTCGCCACCTAAATATTTTTAAAATGGGAAATTTAGGAAACACTGACTCGGTGCCGAAGGCCACGTGTCCGTCATCACCAAATGTCTTGGCTCGGGAGCTTGGGTACGATCGGGGAAGGTCAGCTATGAGCACCCCCTTTCGCCCGGTCCGAAGACCGGCCTCTACTAACCGTGATATCCGATTTTGAAAACGTTACGTGTTCTTATTCCAATTATTAGCCTAGATTTACTACGTTATGCGCGCAGCAAACAAGTATAGACCAGATTGTCTAATTTGGAAACGAACATTGCATATCCGTTTGTTTTGAAAAGCGTTTTGAAATTCGCTACCCGCAAGTAGGCTAAAGCACGGATTTCAATGAGTTTTCCCAACTCAGGCAATCCAACCTCCACCCAGGCATTCAAACAGTTTATCTCATGTAAGCACTTAGCCTCATGGTAATCATGCTGTCATGTTAACATTTACACGCATGCGATATGCTAAAGCGTAAAAACTTACATCGTACTCCGTGCCAAAACAATAAACTAGTTAGCAAGCATGCGTGTCCTAGTCCATGTTAAGTGGCTAATGCAACGCAGGCAAGGATGCAATTTAGAGTGTAGGCTCGGCTAACCCTAGAATGGCATGCGAAATGTTGCAACTATCACGTATTCAAATTGGAATTGAAAATATGATGCAGTTGTATGATGTACCGAACCCGGTGCATGTTTAGACAAATGCATGGATGCACGCATGCATTGCATAAGGTATGCTAAAATAGACGTGCCCTAATCTACCATCATAAGTAGGTAAATAAAAGGGAAGAAAGAAGTGGGGGTTGGAAGACATACACACCACTCACCCACACTTATTACAGATTCGCCCTCGCTCGGAGGGACCAAAATAATAATACAAATTAATTAACTACGCAAGCTAATTAAATATTACAAATTAATTAAATTAACAAATTAATTAATCTAAGAAAAAAAAACAGTAAACCGCCTCGGGGCGAGGGCTCAATGCGCGTGTGCTCGGATTCCGCTCGGAATTGCACTGCCATGCCTAGCCTGCCTCTGTTTTCCCTGCTTTGCCCTTCTGAAAACTGCCAAAGTCTCAGAACTGCTTCCTAGATACTGGGGATCACCACCGACTGAACAGAATAGCCACCGGCTGCTATATGTGGCCATCGGCACAGAATTTATCCATCGGCTGATAATTGAATGCCGGTCGGCACTAAACACTGCCGGTCGGCACAAAATGCCTGCAGAACCTGCAACTCACAGCAGCAGAGGGCAAAACTTGCATGGCAATACAATTCAAGCAATATATGCACCAAACACATTCCTTATCATGTTTGTGACTCAAAGGAGGATGTGCCTCGATTCTCGGGCCACCAATCACGCATTTCCATGCATGATGGCCCAAAGAACCAAGTTGGCAACTTTGATATCAAATGAAATGCAAGCACAAAACACATCAAGGGCCCCAACCTCTATCATGCTCGATCAAGAGGCAAGGGATGCATGCCAAATGCAACCTAAGCATGCGAGCTAAGTATGCAATATGATTATGCGAACAAGCATGCAAGGCATGACGCAATGTAACAACATAACATGCACAACGCATTGTAACATGGCATACACAATGCAAGATGGGCTTACACCAACGTGAGTGGACCTCAGCCACACTCATATCAGTGGCCGATGGATGAAAATGAAGCGCCTCGAAATGCGTGCACACGGGCGCGCAAACCGAGGCGATGGCCCTAAGGGATGAAATGGCATGGAGATGATATGCAAACATGAAAATGAATTTTGGCACTGAAATGTGGGGGAAAACAGCCCCGAAATGAGGCGAAAGTACACCCGATGCATGAAATGGCCCCGAAACATGAATTTAGGCACCCGAAATGGCCTATAGCTATACCAAACATGCACAATATAGACATGGAATGAAAATACAGTAGCAAGACAGCCCCAAGACAAGCATTTTTCAGTCATAAAAAGGGTTAAACAGCAAACACACATAGGATTAAGCAAGAATGCAAAAATGGCCCCGCAAGAGGGGTATTGAAGCAAGTGATACATGCAATGCCCAAATGGAAAAGTAACCTTCTACAACACTTATGAGGGACTAAAAATATGAACATTTACAGTAGATGACATCCCCCAACTCAGTATGAAAACATGCTAAAAATGTCATGCAAGAACTAGGATACATAAGGCTATAACATGAGGTACCCCAAACATTCATCAAACTAGCAAAGACCCTTAATTAAATATGTCAATAAGATCAAAATATGACTCTTTCCAGTTCTGATGATGGCCGAAAACAGAAGCTAGATAAGCTTAAAAAAGCATGCAAAAGGGGGGGGTCAAAGAGGGGTATAATGACAAGTATAACATGGAGACCCCCAACAAGGTTGATCCCTTCTACAATGTTGTAGAGAGACACAAAATAATCTTACTCACAGTTCATGACATGCTCCAAAACAATTTACATATAGGCCAAACAAATCATGCCAATTTACGGTAAATAGGAGGAATTGTGGAGCAAGTGCAAGATAGGGGGCCCAAACAGGGTTGAGCCCTTCTTCAATGTTGAAGAGGGGCTCAAAATAGACCCTCTTACAGTTTACATTATGCTCGAAAACAGATCACTCATAGGCTAGAAATTTCATGCAAAAATGTGACATACAAGATGATATTGAAGCAAGTGCAAGATGGTGATCTCAAATAGGGTTGAACCCTTCAACAAACATGAATAATAGCTCAAAAGAGTGACCCTTTCAGTTTGGGTCGGAGCCTAAAACAGTGAGAAAATAGGCTTAAGAAATGAGGCAAGAAAATGCTACAAAAGAGGGAGAATGGTCTTACCCTTGAAGATCACTTCTTTGCTACCTCTTGGACCAAGGAATGTTGCTTCTAAGCCTCTGAAAAACCCCTCCTTGCTGCTGGAAATGGAGTGGTGATGGTGGTGCTTGGTAGTGATGAAGAAATGGCCAAGGATTTGAGAGGTTTAGAACTTGAAAGTGTAGAGAGAGAGGGATTTTGTAGAGTGAGAAGCTCCCAAAACTTGTCTTTTTTGTTCTAACCTCAGCAATATGAGATATAAGGCTCTATATATATCAAAATAAGAGCTTTTGGTCGAAAAATCCCAATTGAAAATATCTGGTACAGTGTATTGATAAATATCTGTCAAAAATCTGAGTTCTGGGCACTTTTGGCCGGCCGGCAATCTTTTGTGCCGGTCGGATAAATGGATGGACAGTAGGTAGCTGGTAAGGTCAAAAAGTGCCGGTGGAAGTCCAGATTGAAGCCCCGGAAGTTAGCTTTCCAATGGCGCAAACCTTACATTAAAATTCCTCCTTTGGAAAAAGTTATGCCCTTTTTGGTGAAGCCGCGCAGATTCGATCCAACCGGACTGATCCCCTATTTCAACCAACCATATGTCCCCCACTCGGACTTGGATTTGAGAGATTCTTGAGTGCAAAATGAAGCCCCGGAAGTCTTCTTTTCAACGATGGTGGCCTCATAGCTCAACTCCAAGTGTATAGACAGATGAGCTTGTTTTAGCGATGACCGCTCGTCTTTCTCCTACACAGATTCATGCCGAACTTCTTCTCCAACTTGTTTTCTCCCCTCTTCTCCTCTTTTCTTCAACTTCAAACCCCTAAGTAAGGTGTTTTGAAAGATTTTTCAAAGATTTCATCTATCTTTCATTCATCTCCCCTTTTTCCTTGCTCGGTTTACCGAAAAGCGCAACATTTACCGAAATGCGAGCGTCGGAACATCGTGGGAATTTTATTTCAAAAATGTTTTGAAAGAGAGGGTTTTAAGGTATAAAAACCATCAAAAATAATTTTGGTCCACAATGGGGTATGAAGTTGAGATTTGCCTCTCTCCTTGCCGAAGAAACTGAACCTGTGCACTGCACACCTTTCTCCAACAAGTAAACCATCAGTAGTGCCCAAGTCTTAAGGGCGGTCAAAAATGGGGTGTCTATAGTTGCCCCTCTTTGATAGAACTCGAAAGTCACAACAATGACGGGGGTGAATGTCAAAGCCCAGAGACGACCCATTTTTGATAAGGCCGAAGACTTGGACAAACAAACAAAATATAGATAGATAAATGGTTGTGCCCACAGGCTGCCTACGTATCCCTTTGCAAGGAATCAAACCAGCGTAGTTCGGAGGCAGGATGCGAAGTGATGCACAATGCAAGTGCATAACTTATGATCATGCAAAGGATGCTGTGATGAAGCAATTATGCAAAATAAATGCAACATTTTAAGCGAATGCTATGCAAGCAAGTAAACATGAACCAAACTACATGTCATGTAGAAAGGATGAAAGAGAATTAAGCAATTCTCACGGCATCTCACGCGGAGAAGGCAAAAAGCGACTACCGAGAATACCCAGAGTCTCAAACACAACATCTCTCAGCGTATCGTACACAGGAGAGGAAAGAGCAACACTTCTCAACGTAGTACACGTGAGAGAAGAAAGATAAAATTTCTCAGCGTAGTACACGCAAGAGAAAAAGGATAAAATTTCTCAGCGTAGTACACGTAAGAGAAGAAGGAAAGGCAAAGAGAAACCTCATCAGCGTAGTACACACAAGAGAGGAAAAAGAAAAAGCGAAAAGAAACCTCTCAGCGTAGTACACGCGAGAGAGGAAAGAGAGAAGCAAAAAGAAACCTCTCAGCGTAGTACACGCGAGAGAGGAAAGAGAAAAGCCTCTCAGCGTAGTACACGCTCGAGAGGAAAGAGAAAGGCAAAAAGAAACCTCTCAACGTAGTACACGCGAGAGAGGAAAGAAAGGCAAAGAGAAAAGAAACCTCTCAGCGTAGTACACGCAAGAGAGGAAAGAGAAAAGCAAAAAGAAACCTCTCAGCGTAGTATACGCGAGAGAGGAAAGAGAAAAGCCTCTTAGAAACCTCTCAGCGTAGTACACGCGAGAGAGGAAAGAGAAAAGCCTCTTAGAAACCTCTCAGCGTAGTACATGCGAGAGAGGAAAGAGAAAAGCCTCTTAGAAACCTCTCAGCGTAGTACACGCGAGAGAGGAAAGAGAAAAGCCTCTTAGAAACCTCTTAGCGTAGTACACGCGAGAGAGGAAAGAGAAAAGCCTCTTAGCGTAGTACGCGCGAGAGAGGAAAGACGAAAGCAAAAAGAAACCTCTCAGCGTAGTACACGCGAGAGAGGAAAGAGAAAAGCCTCTTAGCGTAGTACACGCAAGAGAGGAAAGGGAAAAAGCGAAAAGAAACCTCTCAGCGTAGTACACGCGAGAGAGGAAAGAACAACAATGCAAGTAAAAAGGCGCACAACAATGTAGGCGAAACATGCATGACAGCGCAAGTGAAATGAGTGCATAACAATGCAACTGGGATGTGCATCATGATGCAAATGAAGTGGGTGCATAACAATGCAATTGGAACATGCAGCATAATGCAAGTGGGACGAGTGTGTATACACATTCTGTACACAATAATCAATGCATATTCGATGCAATCTCAACAGTGTGTTTGAAATAAAATGTTGAATAAGGAAATACACGCCTTAATGAGACCAATTCAAACGCAACCTCCGATTTACCTCTCGGAGGAGTCACAATAGATTTCAAAAGGATACAACTCGTGCATGCGAACCGACGATGAGCTACGCGTCGGAGACATCAGTTGATACTTCCACAGAAACATTTTGAGCTTGAGGTAGAGGCACACCCATACTTCGGAGCATTGACAAGGCTTGACGGGGTACACCCGGAGTACAATCACGGAATTTGTGGAAGGTGAAACACACTCAGATGCTTCGATTTTCCCTCTTTACTTTTGCTTTGCAGTGTGGAACCTATATAGCTTCAGATAGGTCCTGATTTTACTGTTCTCACATGACCAGGGTTGAACCCTGCGGTTTTATGAAAGAACGAATCTTATTTTGCACAAACGCGGAGAATGGCACAACACTCTGAGCACACCACAAATCATTTTTGAAATTTGAGAAAATGAGTTTTCGACCGGGTATTGAGCCTACAACTGAACACAGCGAAAAAGACTCAATAACGGAAAACAAAGGTAAACTACCTAAACACATCTATCGACACTTGAAGCGACTCAAAGCAAGAATCGAGACAAACAAAACAAAAGACACGACACACAGACGTGTTACCAAGACAAGAGAGTTCTCAGTGCACGAGGAGCCAGTTTCGGCGGGTATTATTTCCCACCCTTTCTCATTTGTGATTCTCACATCACTCGGCCCTCAAGCTCGGTTTTTCTCTCAAAACCCTTTTCTCGCTTTTCCTCTCAGCGCACATCTCTCTATTCTTTAATCTCTCATTTTTTATCCCTCCCCTGGGTGGTTGATGGATAAACAGAAAGTTGCGGGGTCTTGCCCTAGCATTCCGCTAGATTCTTCTTCTTGTTCACAACAGTGAGTTTCTTCCACAGAGGGGTCGCACTACAATTGGGTGTATAGCGAATCTGCGGCTGACATCGGTTGACGATGCTCTGCCGGGGAGTTTGCACATGGTTAGATCTGTCCATGTAAGGGAGTGGAATATCTGGCCCCATTCCAGTTCGTGCTTTGCACTTGGCTTGATACCTTGTTGCTTGGAAGATGTGAGAGCTTTCTGCCCTTCATTGTTAGCTTAAGTTGTGCCCTTTCTGGCAAGTATGCTGGCGACGGGGAAAAGACAGGAAGCCTGACTCAACTGTGCCCTTAGTTCATCATTTTGACCATTTTTTATTTTGCTTTCTACTAAAACAATTTTTGACCAACATGAGAGTTAGATTAACATGCTTGTGCAATTTTCTGATTTAAAATCATGCAAGTTAGGTTATGAGCACTGAAAATTTTCCCTTTTTTTTTTTTTTTTGGGTCCAAGAAAATGGTCCAGTTTTGGAAAAGATGGAATAATTTTCGAGAGAATTAGTCAACCTCAGTAAAAATTCTCAAAAACTATTTTTGCAAACGACCAATGCTCAACAAGCACGGAACCTACTCTTGAGATGCGCAACCTCGGATCCATAAGCAATGGAAAATTGCCCCTTGTCTGAAGGACACTGTATGGCAACGGAAAGTTGCCCCTTGTTTGAAATGACACTGCGGCGTTTTGAATGGCAACGGAAAGTTGTCCCTTGTGTGAATGGCACCGCGGCGCATTGTGATCAGTCCTCAGAGCGATGAACACGACCAGACTCTCAGATACAGAGAAGGCAAAGATGATCAAAACCATCACATGGACATAGTCGAATTTGAATTGTTTTACGGCTGGACTTCAGAGTGAAGTTGCCTACGTATCCCAAACATGGGAATCAAGCCTTACGTAGTTCGGGGTTAAGGTACACTCGGGTATTTAACCTCTCCTTTTTATGCTCTAACTTTTGCCAAGGCGCCTATTGCAGGTTTTCGACCTTGCGAGCTTTGTTCTTCTTTCTTTTCATTTTCATTTCTTTTCTTCTTCTTCTTTTTTTGCATTTTTTGTATCTTTGCATTTTTTCTTTTTTCTTTTTTCATTCTTTTCTTCGCTCTAACTTTTGCCTGGGTCGCCCTTCCGGGTTTTCGGCCCAGCGAGCCTCTCAAAGGGTAAAAGTGTAACAAGTCCATGCCAAATGGTTTTGAGATTGAAGCCCTCTGTATCCAGGAGAGTGGCTGTTGTATTGATTTGCAGAAAGATCCACCTTTGGCTCTTCGAGCACATCGGATATTTTTTTTTTGCCCCTAGTTCGAGGGGTGCTTCTGTTCTAACTTTGCAAGCTTCTTCTGATGAGGTCTAACCTTCTTGATCTGACTTTGGTGCCTCTTGTTCGAGGGTTACTTCAAATCTGGCCACACAGGCCTCACATCATGATTGTCCTTTGAACGTTCTGAATCCAAGTTCAAGATTTGAAAGCAAAGGGGTTGAGTCTCGAGGCCGAGAGCGATCCTAAGCTGCACAATCTCAAGAGCGATTCCACACATGTCTTCGCAGAACCGCGCAAAACATTTTTTTGAAAGTTTTTAAGAAAGCGACAAATCGCTCGTGCTGAAGACAGTGTAGGACCAATCTGGATCAAAGCTAGGGTCCTTCTCAGTACTCACACTAACAAGCATGATTTCATTCATTAATGGCTTAGCACGCCTCTCTTTCTCTCAAAATGATCAAAATTTTACAAATCCCGAGGAATTCCTCCCTGTTTGTTTTCACCGCAGTGTTCAAAAGGGTTTTGAAAAACTTAGGTCGATGCAATGAATTCAAGGCACAGAAAAGACATAGCTTCTAGTCAAATACTGCCATCTCATTTAGAATTTCTGGCACAACTAGCACATGCAGATACACAAACACAATAGTGTGAAAATCACTGCTGTTCCATTCAAATCTGTTGGCAGAGAAACAGACTCAAAAGAAGAAGCAAAAAGACAAATATAAAACAAAATGGTGATGCCCGAGGTAACACCCCCGGAATCACCCGACCTTTGTGCAACAGGACTGACTCGATACAACAAGACAGATCCTTAATCAAAAGACTGACTCAAGACAAAGAGACAGACTCAAAACAAACTACAGGATTGACTCAACACCCAAGTCAGAGAAACTACAAAAACTAGTATTTGCATACTGCTCAAAACAGTGCGTGCCATTCCCACGTCTGGAGTAAACTGAGTGCCGCCCGCAGGTGGTTCATCCCCCGATCACATATTCATACTATCCCCCAAGTTCACTGATCTAGTGGCGATAAACTCTGCTGAGATGGTGCGCGCAATGACCTTGTTGTCAATCAGATCTTGTATTTCGTGGCGAAGACGGAAACACTTATCAGTGACGTGGCCAACTTGTTGATGGAAGGCACAGTACTTAGTCGGATCATGGGAGGGAGGGAGTTTATTTGGCAATGGCCGTAGCTCTAGGGGTTTCAGGTGCCCCTTTTTTATTAGGACCCTCAAGGCCGCTGATAGTGACATGTACAGTGGGGTAAACACCCTCTGGCGCCGAGGTGGGTATTTTGAGGTTTGTGGCTTTTTGCTGGATGCACCAGCAAAGGGATTGACAGGTGCTGACTGGGTTTGCTGGTCTCTTCCGAGTACGGGGCTAGAGTTGAAAGGAACATTCCTGGTATAAAGGCCCTTCTCCCGGCTCACCCCTTGATTCAAACTGCCCCCAACTTGAGTGGCGAAAGTGTCATCCACAGCCTCTGTAACAACCGCAAGGACTTGCTCCTTGTTCAGTCCTTCAGCTTTCAAAGCCTCAACATCCCACCGAAGGTGTTCATGGGGGCCAATGCCTGCCCCTACCTTGTTCTTACCACCGGCCTCCACTTTGCTAAGAGATTGGCCTTCTCCCAATGCAGCCCGTCCCAAGGTTAGGGAACCTTTCGATATGAACTCCCTGGTATGTGACGCAGTTGATGATGGAGCCAAAACTCCAAAGGCCAAATCTGCTACAGTTCTCTGAAGATCTTCGATCATCCTCATCAGCTCAGAAGTAGTGGGTTCACAGGTTTGAGATGATTGGGGTTCAGATGCACCCATCATGCATAAGTCCATGCTTTTTGGGATAAACACCTCTGGTTTGGGTAGATGGCCGTGGTGATGTATATGCTGGGGTCAAAGGTGGATGGTAGTGTATGGATTAGGTTGAGATGTGGATGAGGTACTTGGTCATTGGGGTCTGAAGGTGGAGCTATCGTCCGGCTGTCAATGAGGTTTTGGGTCTCATGACGAAGACGAAAGCACACGTCAGTGTCATGGCCAGCTCGCTGATGGAAGGCACAGTAGTCAGCTGGGTTATGTGAGGGAGGGGGTTTCTTTGGTAATGGTTGTGGCTCCAGTGGCTTCAGATACCCCTTTTTGATCAGGACCCTCAGGGCCGTTGACAGAGACATGTACAGTGGGGTAAACACCCTTTGGCCCTGAGGCGGGTATTTAGCTATTTGTGGGCTAGTTTCAGATGCACCGGTGAATGGGGTGGTCATTTTTTGTGTAGTGGTGGTGACCATGCCCATGTCTGAAGTTATAGCAGCTGTGTCACCACTGGCGGTCGCATCCGAACTGTGGGTAAATGCTCTCCTGGGTTGCTCTTTCTCTTGGTCAATAAGGCCCTGCTTCATAGCGTCCTCGATCTGTACCCCTATCTCGTGTAGGTCCGCAAAGGTAGGAAAGGGTAAAACTATCATCTTTTGCATAAGCTTGGGTTGGAGGTTGCGCACAACCATCCGTATCTGGTCTTTGTCAGAAGGCCTTGTAGTCATCATTGAGGCCTTTGATCTCCATCTCGTCACGAACTCTGAGAAACCCTCCTTTAGTTCTTGGCGGGTGGCTTCGAGATCACGAGTTGTGACCTCGATCTGTGTGTTGTAGGAGTATTGAGCAATAAAGGCCTCAGCCAGCTCTTCCCAGTTCCGTTTCACAGAGTCCTTCAATTTTGCATGCCAGATTGCAGCTATCCCAGACATGGTTCGGCCAAAGAGAGACAACTTCTGAGCTGTGGTCAAACCCATTGGCTTCAAGATATCGGAAAACAGGTGGAGGTGCACCCTTGGGTCTCCAGAGCCGTCAAAGCGATCGATATGCGGCATTTTAAACTGCTCCGGCAAGGTAACTGCAGATTCAATATACCCGTCCTCTCAATCCGGGATGGGGTTCACTCCATGTGCTCGTCTGAACAACTCCTCCAGTTTATTGACCTTAAGTGCAGTTGGGTCAACCTTAAATTCAAAGGGCGTGTCCACTGGATTAGCCGGTGCTTTGGACAACTGAGGTGGGATTGGCAGTGAGACTGGCCATGTCGGAACATCCGTACTTTCCTGGACGTGAGCTGCCTCTCTGGGTATTGGAACCATAGGTGGGGGTGGAGCTGGGTGCGAAGCAGACGCTCCGTTTTGTTGGGGTTGCTGTTGCTGCTGAAGCTTGGTGAGTAAGCCCGCTTGTTGAGCCAGAACCTCTGCTTGGCGGGTGGTAAACTCTGCCCGATGAGCAGCATCCTGCTGCATGGCCTGCATAGCCTCTTGGAGTTGACGCACCTCCTCCTGCATATTAACTGAAAGCTGCGGATCCGAACAGAGGTGATGTGACTGGTGACTAACGGATCGGATGTCTGCCTTGCCTCAGCGAAGGAACACTGGTTGCCTTTGAACTGAATTCCTGACCTAACAAAGTCTATCAGCACAAGTCCGATGAACCTCGGGGAATATTGGAGCCTTCTGAAGCTATAGTTCCAGGACTACCTAGCAAAAGAGAAAACCGACAGCATCTCAGCTCAATTTCTCTGGAACGGATATAAGCATAGCAGAACGACTATACTCATTACTGGTCACTGTTCCCCAAATCACTGCCCCAAAACTGAATCTGATACCCGCAGATATAACTGATTCTCAAAAACTGTTACCGGTGCCCTCGGGCCGGATACCAAAACTTGCAAACTGATATGCGCATTCCCTGTAGAGATACACTTTAAAAGCACATAACAGGTAAAAGAGAGCCAATACACCCCTATGTTGGGGTAGGGTTTCCCTGTCCTATTTTGTCAGGAGCTAGGGTTTCACTACGCACACAGCGGCTTCAAACAACCTGTATCGGGTAAGCAACCTGTCCTAATTTGGAATGGTCACTATGGATCCGAATATGCACTAGGTCGAATGGTCAAAAAGGGTGCCCCGGTAAAACCGGGGTTTGTGTTCCCATACTGGCAGAGCCCACAACCGGTCAGCCTTATGGTCATGCCTTGACAAGCAAACCGCTCAGGAATAGCAGATGGCCAACACGGTGTCCTAGGCGCACCAATGCACATGCAATGCAAAGAAACACATAAGTGTAGTCAAAACAGGATATCACGAGTTCGAATCAAGCTCTCTAAAATTCCCCAACAGAGTCGCCAGAAACTGTAACAAGCCCGCGGCGGACCTCGCTACAGTTCGGATTCCCTTTTGTTTTGTTGCGGTTCTAAATCTGAACCAAAGAGTCCAACTCTGGCAAATCGTTTTTGAGAAAAACAGATTTTTGAAAAGAAGTGCCAAACATGGACTGCTTTGCCAGATTACAGAGTCGCCACCTAAATATTTTTAAAATGGGAAATTTAGGAAACCCTGACTCGGTGCCGAAGGCCACGTGTCCGTCATCACCAAATGTCTTGACTCGGGAGCTTGGGTACGATCGGGGAAGGTCAGCTATGAGCACCCCCTTTCGCCCGGTCCGAAGACCGGCCTCTACTAACCGTGATATCCGATTTTGAAAACGTTACGTGTTCTTATTCCAATTATTAGCCTAGATTTACTACGTTATGCGCGCAGCAAACAAGTATAGACCAGATTGTCTAATTTGGAAATGAACATTGCATATCCGTTTGTTTTTAAAAGCGTTTTGAAATTCGCTACCCGCAAGTAGGCTAAAGCACGGATTTCAATGAGTTTTCCCAACTCAGGCAATCCAACCTCCACCCACAGGCATTCAAACAGTTTATCTCATGTAAGCACTTAGCCTCATGGTAATCATGCTGTCATGTTAACATTTACACGCATGCGATATGCTAAAGCGTAAAAACTTACATCGTACTCCGTGCCAAAACAATAAACTAGTTAGCAAGCATGTGTCCTAGTCCATGTTAAGTGGCTAATGCAACGCAGGCAAGGATGCAATTTAGAGTAGGCTCGGCTAACCCTAGAATGGCATGCGAAATGTTGCAACTATCACGTATTCAAATTGGAATTGAAAATATGATGCAGTTTGTATGATGTACCGAGCCCGGTGCATGTTTAGACAAATGCATGGATGCACGCATGCATTGCATAAGGTATGCTAAAATAGACGTGCCCTAATCTACCATCATAAGCAGGTAAATAAAAGGGAAGAAAGAAGTGGGGGTTGGAAGACATACACACCACTCACCCACACTTATTACAGATTCGCCCTCGCTCGGAGGGACCAAAATAATAATACAAATTAATTAACTACGCAAGCTAATTAAATATTACAAATTAATTAAATTAACAAATTAATTAATCTAAGAAAAAAAACAGTAAACCGCCTCGGGGCGAGGGCTCAATGCGCGTGTGCTCGGATTCCGCTCGGAATTGCACTGCCATGCCTAGCCTGCCTCTGTTTTCCCTGCTTTGTCCTTCTGAAAACTGCCAAAGTCTCAGAACTGCTTCCTTAGATACTGGGGATCACCACCGACTGAACAGAATAGCCACCGGCTGCTATATGTGGCCATCGGCACAGAATTTATCCATCGGCTGATAATTGAATGCCGGTCGGCACTAAACACTGCCAGTCGGCACAAAATGCCTACAGAACCTGCAACTCACAGCAGCAGAGGGCAAAACTTGCATGGCAATACAATTCAAGCAATATATGCACCAAACACATTCCTTATCATGTTTGTGACTCAAAGGAGGATGTGCCTCGATTCTCGGGCCACCAATCACGCATTTCCATACATGATGGCCCAAAGAACCAAGTTGGCAACTTTGATATCACATGAAATGCAAGCACAAAACACATCAAGGGCCCCAACCTCTATCATGCTCGATCAAGAGGCAAGGGATGCATGCCAAATGCAACCTAAGCATGCGAGCTAAGTATGCAATATGATTATGCGAACAAGCATGCAAGGCATGACGCAATGTAACAACATAACATGCACAACGCATTGTAACATGGCATACACAATGCAAGATGGGCTTACACCAACGTGAGTGGACCTCAGCCACACTCACATCAGTGGCCGATGGATGAAAATGAAGCGCCTCGAAATGCGTGCACACGGGCGCGCAAACCGAGGCGATGGCCCTAAGGGATGAAATGGCATGGAGATGATATGCAAACATGAAAATGAATTTTGGCACTGAAATGTGGGGGAAAACAGCCCCGAAATGAGGCGAAAGTACACCCGATGCATGAAATGGCCCCGAAACATGAATTTAGGCACCCGAAATGGCCTATAGCTATACCAAACATGCACAATATAGACATGGAATGAAAATACAGTAGCAATACAGCCCCAAGAAAAGCATTTTTCAGTCATAAAAAGGGTTAAACAGCAAACACACATAGGATTAAGCAAGAATGCAAAAATGGCCCCGCAAGAGGGGTATTGAAGCAAGTGATACATGCAATGCCCAAATGGAAAAGTACCCTTCTACAACACTGATGAGGGACTAAAAATATGAACATTTACAGTAGATGACATCCCCCAACTCAGTATGCAAACATGCTAAAAATGTCATGCAAGAACTAGGATACATAAGGCTATAACATGAGGTACCCCAAACATTCATCAAACCAGCAAAGACCCTTAATTAAATATGTCAAGAAGATCAAAATATGACTCTTTCCAGTTCTGATGATGGCCGAAAACAGAAGCTAGATAAGCTTAAAAAAGCATGCAAAAGGGGGGGGTCAAAGAGGGGTATAATGACAAGTATAACATGGAGACCCCCAACAAGGTTGATCCCTTCTACAATGTTGTAGAGGGACACAAAATAAGCTTACTCACAGTTCATGACATGCTCCAAAACAATTTACATATAGGCCAAACAAATCATGCCAATTTACGGTAAATAGGAGGAATTGTGGAGCAAGTGCAAGATAGGGGGCCCAAACAGGGTTGAGCCCTTCTTCAATGTTGAAGAGGGGCTCAAAATAGGCCCTCTTATAGTTTACATTATGCTCGAAAACAGATCACTCATAGGCTAGAAATTTCATGCAAAAATGTGACATACAAGATGATATTGAAGCAAGTGCAAGATGGTGATCTCAAATAGGGTTGAACCCTTCAACAAACATGAATAATAGCTCAAAAGAGTGACCCTTTCAGTTTGGGTCGGAGCCTAAAACAGTGAGAAAATAGGCTTAAGAAATGAGGCAAGAAAATGCTACAAAAGAGGGAGAATGGTCTTACCCTTGAAGATCACTTCTTTGCTACCTCTTGGACCAAGGAATGTTGCTTCTAAGCCTCTGAAAAACCCTCCTTGCTGCTGGAAATGGAGTGGTGATGGTGGTGCTTGGTAGTGATGAAGAAATGGCCAAGGATTTGAGAGGTTTAGAACTTGAAAGTGTAGAGAGAGAGGGATTTTGTAGAGTGAGAAGCTCCCAAAACTTGTCTTTTTTGTTCTAACCTCAGCAATATGAGATATAAGGCTCTATATATATCAAAATCAGAGCTTTTGGTCAAAAAATCCCAATTGAAAATATCTGGTACAGTGTATTGATAAATATCTGTCAAAAATCTGAGTTCTGGGCACTTTTGGCCGGCCGGCAATCTTTTGTGCCGGTCGGATAAATGGATGGCCAGTAGGTAGCCGGTAAGGTCAAAAAGTGCCGGTGGAACTCCAGATTGAAGCCCCAGAAGTTAGCTTTCCAATGGCGCAAACCTTGCATTAAAATTCCTCCTGTGGAAAAAGTTATGCCCTTTTTGGTGAAGCCGCGCAGATTCGATCCAACCGGACTGATCCCCTATTTCAACCAACCATATCTCCCCCACTCGGACTTGGATTTGAGAGATTCTTGAGTGCAAAATGAAGCCCCGGAAGTCTTCTTTTCAACGATGGTGGCCTCATAGCTCAACTCCAAGTGTATAGACAGATGAGCTTGTTTTAGCGATGGCCGCTCGTCTTTCTCCTACACAGATTCATGCCGAACTTCTTCTCCAACTTGTTTTCTCCCCTCTTCTCCTCTTTTCTTCAACTTCAAACCCCTAAGTAAGGTGTTTTGAAAGATTTTTCAAAGATTTCATCTCTCTTTCATTCATCTCCCCTTTGTCCTTGCTCGGTTTACCGAAAAGCGCAACATTTACCGAAATGCGAGCGTCGGAACATCGTGGGAATTTTATTTCAAAAATGTTTTGAAAGAGAGGGTTTTAAGGTATAAAAACCATCAAAAATAATTTTGGTCCACAATGGGGTATGAAGTTGAGATTTGCCTCTCTCCTTGCCGAAGAAACTAAACCTGTGCACTGCACACCTTTCTCCAACAAGTAAACCATCAGTAGTGCCCAAGTCTTAAGGGCGGTCAAAAATGGGGTGTCTACACACTCCGATGGACAAGTTAGTTCAGACACTCAAGATAGCTTGTTTACTAAGTTTTTGTGAAGTGTTTCTTACATACCTTTCTAAATCTGTAGTTCTTGTATTTATACTTGCTTTTTGGGCCTCAGGGCAGCCTACTGTTTCCCATTCCCCTTTTATTCATTCGGAGCTACTGACCTCCGTCTATTCGGCTTTCCCAACGTATTCGGCGTCCTAGTCACGCAATGTGAAGCCGAATAGTATCTAATTTCTGGGGTACGCATCTTCCGACTCTTCTACTTATTCGGCTTCCACATATTTGTTTTTAGTTGACTTTAAAAAAATTAAAAAAAAAAAGTAGAAGAAGAAATGTAATTATTTTAATTTTTAACTCCCTTTTAGTCTAGATGGATTTACAAAATAACTTCTTCTCTTTTTTTTTTTTCTTTTAACTCGAAATTGAAAAAATCCACTAAAGAAAAAAAAACCAAAAAAATAAAAACATAATTAAAAAGTTATAAGTCAAAGGGCAATCCTCATCACATAACCGAACCACAAATTAACAATCAAGATTTAATGGCCAGTCTTGCAATAGACAAAGAAATTTTTTTTTTTTTTTATAAGCAAAAAGACCTTTATTAATGAAGAAAAATATACATATAAGATAAAGGAAGGGAAGTACAAAAAGTATCAAAGCAAAACAATACGATCCCAACTAAGTTGGTATCGAGGAAAAAACCCAATTCATTTGGTAGCACTACCATCAAAGTTTGGTGAGAGACCAACAATAACAAACAAAAGAGCTGCCAGAAAAAAAAAATAAAACCAAAAGAGACAGAAAATCCAATCATGTCATCTTCAATAGAGGGCAGCGGAGATGGTGGAGGAGTGAGTGTAGCCAAATCTGAGGGGGACCATGTGAGGCCTCGCCAGGCGACGCAAAGATGGTGGTAAAGGAGGGGGATCACCACCATTTCTACGAGGGGCCTTGCGGCGTCTCTTCGCCGGGAGGACTGAGGGAGGCGGAGGTGGGTGTGGTGGTGGTGGTGGAGGAGGAGGTGGTGGTTTTGTCTGGGTATGTGAAACAGGACGACGGGGAGGGGCCTTGCGGCGTCTCTTCGCTAGGAGGACTGAGGGAGGTAGAGATGGGGATGGTGGTGGTGGTGGTGGAGTAGGAAGTGGTGGTGTTGTCTGGTTACCTGAAACAGAAGGAGGAGGAGGGGGCTGGGGCTGAAGAAGAACATCACAGCCACCACCACAGTTGTTTTTGCCATGAGAGAGAGAGAGAGAGAGAGAGAGAGAGACCATGGTGTGGACGGTCTTGCATTAGCAAGAGCATGTTCTTATAAAGGTGCACAAACATGCTCAAAATAAGGTCGAATCCCCTCCGACATGCTCAAAATCAAGATCGACTCCTCAAGATCGAATCCCTTCCGACGAAACTTTCGGCCCTGCCAATTAGGTGTTTTCACAAGTAGATATTTACGTGGATATATTTAGAAAGAAAAAAAGAGTTAGAACAAGTACTTTCTAAATGTTTTAAATATATAGTCAATGAATTCTAAGGCAACACATATATGGGGAATTTATTGGAACTTTTTTTTTTTGGTATTTCAATTAATTCATAAGATATTATTATATTCTAAGAAATTTTATTATTTTGAATATTTAATTTGTAAAATTTTAATTAGCACATTTAAAATATTTTAAGAACAATTTTATCTTTATAAAAAAAAATTTCAACGCTTAGTAATTTCGTAATGTGAACATTCACATTAAATAAATTTGACAGTGTAAATGTTTACATTGACATTATAAATGTTGACATCATGGAATATTCATACTATTAATGTGCATATTAATACGCGCTTCACTCTATTATTATTAAAGATAGTTTAATAATTATGTTATTCATAAAACTTATTAAAATATAAAAAAAATAATTTAAACTGAGGGGAATATAAGTATGTGAACAGGAATTTATGAATAATACTCGAATAGATACGTGCAAAGACTAATATTTATAAGGAAATTAATGTTTGAAATATTCAAAATGGTTTTTCAATTTATATGAGTGGTAATGTCTAACTCACTGAATTTGTCATACTTTGTAAGATATATGTTTTATATTTTCAAAATCTTTTCAATTTTATAGGCAAATATAACTAAAACATCTATAATTGATATTTTAATAATATAAAAAATTAAAAATTTTATTTGAGATTTTAGAATTCTCAAAACTAATTTTATTAAAAAGTGTCTTTTGTTCGAGGTTAAGCTTAATTTAGATTTCTTGAAAGTTAACAACAATTTTTTATTTTTAATAACATTCAAATAAATCAAGAATAATAAGTTAGTAGTTTTAAATTGATAGTATGGTTCGATAATATCATAGAAATTTTTAATTTGTATTTTTTTTTATCTGTAAAAGTCAATTGTTAATAGTTAAATTAGCACTTATGAAAGTCAGTATTATCACCCTTGTAGAATACGAACTGATTGCCTCCTAATTCAACTTCTCCTAGGAAGAGTTGAACATGTAATCTCTTCTTAGGACTAAATCCTTAGGAGTCATGGTGGTCAACAAAAAAAAAAAATAATAATAATTTGTATTGTGGCATATAAATAAAAGAGAAAAGAGCTATACAATAGATTTATAAGGTTTTCTAGGGTTTAGGATTAAGAGTTTTTTAGTGTTTGGGGAGTTTAAGGTATAGGGTTTTTAGGGTTTAGGGTATAGGGATTTGGGTTTTGGGGTTAAGGGTTTTTGGGTTTCGACTATTTCGTTTAGGATTTAGAGTTTAGAGTTTAAGATTAAGGGTTTAGAGTTTAGGGTTTGGGGTTTAGGGTTTAGGGTTTAGGGTTTTAGGTTTTTTAGGATTTAGGGTTTAGTGTTTTGGGATACAGGGTTGAGGGTTGTGGGTTTTAAGGTTGGGTTTAGGGTTTAAGGTTTGGGATTTTTAGGATTTTTTAGGGTTTAGGGTTTGGGGTTTAAGGTTTAGGGTTTTTACGATTTTTTAGGGTTTGGTATTTTTTAGGGCTTAGGGTTAGGATTTTTTAGGGTTTAGGGTTTGGGATTTGGGGTTTAGGATTTTTAGAGTTTCGGATTTAGGGTTTAAGGTTTTTTTTGGGGTTTAGGGGGTTTTGGGTTTTATGGCTTTTAGGGTTTAGTTTTTGAGGTTTAGGATTTAGGGTTTAGGGTTTGGGGTTTAAGGTTGATGGTTTAGGTTTTAGGATTTAGGGTTTAGGGTTTGGGGTTTAAGGTTGATGGTTTAGGTTTTAGGATTTAGAGTTTAGTGTTTTGGGGTTTAGGGTTTTTGGGTTTCTGGATTTGGATTTATGATTTAGTGTTTAGGATTTAAAGTTTACGGTTTAGGGTTTAGGGTTTTTGTGTTTAGGTTTTGGGGTTTTGGGTTTAGGGTTTAGGGTTTTCGGGTTTCGGGTTTTGGATTTAGTGTTTAGGATTTAAAGTTTAGGGTTTAGTGTTTAGGGTTTAGGTTTTAGGGTTTTTGTTTTAGGGTTTAGGGATTTTACGATTTTTTAGGGTTTGATATTTTTTGCGGCTTACGTTTTAGAGTTTTTAGGGTTTTCTAGGGTTTAGGGTATGGGATTTAAAGTTTAGTGTTTTTGGGGTTTTTAGGATTTTTTAGAGTTTTGGGTTTAGCATTTTTTTAGGGTTTAGGGAGTTTAGCGTTTAGGGTTTCATGGTTTTTAGGGTTTAGGGTTTAGGGTTTTTAGAATTTTTTAGGGTTTAGGGTTTTAGGTTTTTTTGGGGTTTAGGGAGTTTAGGGTTTTGAGTTTTATGGTTTTTAGGATTTAGTTTTTGAGGTTTTGGATTTAGGGTTTAGGGTTTTTTTTTTTTTGTGTGTAGGTTTTTGGGTTTAGGGTTTAAGGTTTGGGATTTAAGGTTTTCTGGGGTTTAGGATTGAGACTTTTTTATGGTTTGGGGAGTTTATGGTTTGGGTTTTTAGGGTCTAGGGTATAGGGATTTGGGTTTTGTGGTTAAGGGTTTTTGGGTTTCGATTATTTGGTTCGGGATTTAGGGTTTAGGGTTTAGGGTTTAGGGTTTGGTGTTGAGGGTTTAAGATCTAGAGTTTAGGGTTTAGTGTTTTAGGTTTTTTAGGATTTAGGGTTTAGGGTTTTGGGATATGGGGTTGAGGTTTGTGGGTTTTAGGGTTGGGTTTAGGGTTTAAGGTTTAGGATTTTTAGGATTTTTTAGGTTTTATTCGGGTTTAAGGTTTGGGGTTTAAGGTTTAGGGGTTTTATGATTTTTTAGAGTTTGGTATATTTAGGGCTTAGGATTTAGGGTTTTTTAAAGTTTAGGGTTTGGGATTTTGGATTTAGGATTTTTAGGGTTTTTTAGAGTTTAGGGTTTAGGCTTTTTTGGGGTTTAGGGAGTTTAATTAGGGTTTTATGGGTTTTAGGGTTTAAAAAAAAATGCACTGTTCCGGTCAACTGGCCAGACGTCTGGGAGGACGATCGGTTAGCCCAAATTTTCCCGCATTGGACAGAGTTTTCAAAAGTGAGCGTGGAATTAATTTTTGAAAACTGTAAACAAATACCACGTGCAAACCAAAGGGTGGAACTAAAGTTTCAAAGCTCTACAAAACAGAGCCTTTAATTTTAACTTCAAATTTCAATAGGATGACAAAGTCGAAACTAAATTTAAAATGTAATGACTAAATAATTCAAATTGAAATAATAGGGATCACAGTAAATTTAAGTCATACTACAACGTTATTTTGCCTCATTTAAAAATATTACAAAAAAAAAAGACAAAAAAAAAAAGGTAAGAGTTAATTACATTAAGTGTCCATAAATTATGTGATCCGTTATACTTTAATTTTTAATTTTTTTTCAAAGCATATGATTTGTTACCTTTTAGTCTTTGGTAATTACTCTTTTTTTTTTTATCAGCAAACAAAGAGAGTATAAAAATAATGAAAACACATTTACAAGAGAAGCATCCAGCATAGCTAATTGAAACCAAACAAAATTGGCAACAAAAGTATATAATTACTCTTTGGTAATTACTCTATGTACCCAAAGTATACTATTTGTTGCATTTTGGTCCCTAATTTTTAAATTTTACTTTGATTTTTGTAAAATTTTAAAAAAAATATTTTATAGAGATGTGTATATTGAGTTATTTTATTACTTGAAGTTTTTATGTAATTTGGATTCACAGGTTGAGGAATTGAAGGATGACTTGACAGACTTGGAAACAATGGTTGAGCTTGTTATTGATATGATCATACAAAGCAAAGCAACATAGTGCCAAATAGTACACAAATTAATTTCTCTATACATTCATTCTTTATAATACTTGTAGTTTTCCGTCATCAAATAAGATACTGTATTGAAAGACAGAATCTTAACTTGCTTCTTTCTTTTTTTTTTCAAGCAATCAATTTGTGCATTTCTAATCATTTATAGTTCATAAAGATGTTTATAAACACAGCTTAGAAGTTGGTATATTTTTTGGGCATATTTTTGGGTTTAGTGAATTTTTTTCAACATTGAGTTAGAATTTACTTTTTGGGACTGTTTATATTAGATAATTCTATAAAATATATGTATATATATATATGTAAACTTTTTGAAAAAAATGCTGATAAATGCAAAAGTAAGCTAACTTGTTTAGGCTTTTTTTTTTTTTTTTTTTTTCCACAAAGGCTTATAGTATTTGTTTTTAGTTGACTTTAAAAAAAAAAAAAAAAAAGTAGAAGAAGAAGAAATGTAATTATTTTAATTTTTAACTCCTTTTTAGTCTAGATGGATTTACAAAATAACTTCTTTTTTTTCTTTTTTTTTTTTCTTAACTCGAAATTGAAAAAATCCACTAAAGAAAAAAATCAAAAAAATAAAAACATAATTAAAAAGTTTTAAGTCAAAGGGCAATCCTCATCACAGAACCGAACCACAAATTAACAATCAAGATTTAATGGCCAGTTTTGCAATAGACAAAGAATTTTTTTTTTAATAAGCAAAAAGAACTTTATTAATGAAGAAAAATATACATATAAGATAAAGGAAGGGAAGTGCAAAAAGTATCAAAGCAAAACCATACGATCCCAACTAAGTTGGTATCGAGGCAAAAACCCAATTCATTTGGTAGCACTACCATCAAAGTTTGGTGAGAGACCAACAATAACAAACAAAAGGGCAACAGAAAAAAAAAAAAACCAAAAGAGACAGAAAATCCAATCATGTCATCTTCAATAGAGGGCAGCGGAGATGGTGGAGGAGTGAGTGTAGCCAAATCTGAGGGGGACCATGCGGGGCCTCGCCAGGCGACGCAAAGATGGTGGTAAAGGAGGGGGATCACCACCATTTCTGCGAGGGGCCTTGCAGCGTCTCTTCGCTGGGAGGACTGAGGGAGGCGAAGGTGGGTGTGGTGGTGGTGGTGGAGGAGGAGGTGGTGGTGTTGTCTAGTTACGTGAAACAGGACGACGGGGAGGGGCCTTGCGGGGTCTCTTCGCCGGGAGGACTGAGGGAGGCAGAGATGGGGACGGTGGTGGTGATGGTGGTGGTGGTGGTGGTGGAGTAGGAAGTGGCGGTGTTGTCTGGCTACCTGAAATAGAAGGAAAGGGAGGGGGTTGGGGCTGAAGAAGAACCTCACAGCCACCACCATAGTTGTTTTTGCCACGAAAGAGAGAGAGAGAGAGAGAGAGAGAGAGCATGGTGTGGATGGTCTTGCATTAGCAAGAGCACGTTCTTATAAAGGTGCACAGACATGCTCAAAATCAAGATTGACTCCTCAAGATCGAATCCTTCCGACGAAACTTTCGGCCCTGCCAATTGGGTGTTTTCACAAGTAGATATTTACGTGGATATATTTACAAAGAAAAAAAGGGTTAGAATGTAACGCCCTCAAAATAATACATTAAACCCACAATTCTTGACATGCATGGACATAAGAGGATAAAGCATATTTTCATAACTCAGAGTATTCATTACAAAAGCATTACATGTTGACATCAAAAGTAAATGCCCTATAGGCTTACAACTTTCCAAGTCAACACTTGGATACAACAAAAGAAGAGTCTTAGCTGTTTATACAAAATAAGCCCTTGGCTTGATTAACATGTAATGCATAAAGAAAACAACAAAAAGATCTTCAAGCCTCTAAGCCTCCCAAGCTACGTCCTTGGAGGTGGCATATCACCTGGACCTGAAAATGATGTCCTATATAGGGTGAGCCAATGCCCAGTAGAGATATACTAAACCAGATATGAGCAATGACTAAAACATTAGCATATGATAAATGGCCAACACTTATAAAACAACTTGTAACACAATTCAGTTCCATGACAAATAGTCCATGTTTCATTTCACTTTCCTTTACTTATCCAATTTTCAAGTTATATAAACATGGCTCAGAACCTGGCCGAACAATTTAAATGAGACAACCGCTCATAGTAAAACATCTCCAATATCAATGACTCAAATGAGATTACTACTCATGTTAAAAACACTTCCATACTTCACAATTAATACACAGATTTCCTGTATTAATAGAGTCCATCCCCTATCTCCTCCCAAACAGGTTTGAGAGTCGATCCCCTATCTCCTCTCAAACCATGGAGTCGATCCCCTATCTCCTCCCAAACAATATACATATACAATGTAATTAAACACTTATCATATGCAATGATCAATCAATACACATATTCGCTGTATTGCTCCAACAGTCATATTCAATGACAAAACACGTTCGATTAGTTTCAGTTTTCCCTAATCAACATTCAGTGCCTACAACAATCAAGACTATCCTCCACCGATAGCCCAAGGCAGTTATTTCTCAATAGAATATAAATGCATCAAACAGATATAATATCAACATTTTCATAAGTGAGTGATTAATTAATCCAACTACACCATTCAATCTTATAATTCCCCAATTTCATGAATTTCAACTCAATTTCATATTCCCACAAATTAATTATTCAAATTAATTATTCAACACAATTAGGGCATTCCCCCCCCCTTTTCAAATATTGATCCTAAGACCAAATTCCACCAATTTCACTCCCAAACTCATATTTCCAAGCCTTATATACAATGGAGCTTTTAAAACACAAAACCCCTATTTACATAATTACACATCAAACCCTAATTTTTCCCAAAATTACCAAACAACACCATTTAATCAAAATGACTAAAATTTATAACAAAACTCATAAGATGGAGTAGGGTATCCCTACCTTAATTTTCGGAGCTCAAAGGAGGAGAGAGGTGAAACTCAAAGTGCTCCAAATCCACAAATTTTCAAATTAAAGTGAAGCCCTCACGATCCTTAATCTTTCTTACAAAGAGATTAGGGTAGTAACACTCTAGAAGTAGATGAAACCCTAAAGAGAAGGTGTATGTAGAGAGAGAGAGAGAGCTGAATCTAGGGTGTGAAATGAAAAGAGATGAAAAAGTGAAGTGTAATCCCGCTGCTGCCAATTGATATATTCGAGGCTCGCTCGAGCGAAGGAGTGGTCAGACACAAAGAAACCTCGCTCGAGCGTAGAAAGCCTCGCCGAGCCAACAATTCGAAGCTTCAGGTCTGCAACCTAGAAGCACGCTCGAGCGAAGAAAAGCTCGCTCGAGCGAAGAAACCCAAAACATAGACGTCGCTCGCTCGAGCGAAGGAAAGCTCGCTCGAGCCAAGAAATGCAACATTCAGGTCAAAAAGAGACGCAGACGCAAGCTCGAGCGCCAGACTTCTCGCTTAGCCACCAGACACAAAACTCAACTCTCGCTTGAGCGAAGGAACCCTGGCTCAAGCGAAGGAACTAAAACACAGAGCTCGCTCGAGCGACAAAAGTCTCGCTCGAGCGAAGACACCAAAATCTGGGCAGCAACCATTTGCTCCCATTCACAACCAACCTGCTACGAACCTGCCCAACACAACCTAAAACTCAAATATATAGAATTGAAGGATGGAAACAAGCTATACACAACAACAAACACCACAAAACCTAAGTCCGGAATACAACAACCAAAGGAGAGGAAACCGGGATCACTATAACCTCCCCCCCTTATAGAATTTCGTCCCTCAAATTAGATACAAGTTTCAAAAACATGATTTTTCAACTCTCAACAACAATACAGTTCAATACTCAACGTCTTGACCCATTACCGGTCATTCCATCTCTATTCAAGAGGCATTTCACAATATAATTTTCAACATGAATTATTACATGCATTCATTTGAATTCCAACAAGTTTCAATATCATAATCCACAATTCCAAAACATATGCAACGTTAATAACATACTTGCATTTCTACAACATATTTAACATACACAATGTTAAAATGAACTTCCATTCTCAAGGCATACTCAACCTTCACAATATTTCCATAAACCAAAACATATAGAATGTTTTACAACTTAAGACATATTCAATATTCTTAAAGTTTATCAATACAACAAAATTCCCAATACATGGTTAAACATTAACAAACAAGTCCGGATATTTCTCACGGACATCCAACTCACGTTCCCAAGTGGCTTCTTCCACTCCGTGATGCTTCCACAAAACTTTTACCAAGGGAATGGTCTTGCCTCGCAAGACTTGATCCCACCTATCCAAGACCCTCACCGGTCTCTCCTCATACGAGATATCCTCATCAACCTCTAAGTCGGTCCAATCTAATACATGAGAGGGCCGGCTCGTACTTCCGAAGCATACTAACATGAAACACATCGTGCACTCCGGACAACTGTGGTGGCAAAGCTAAAGGGTAGGCAACCTCACCAATTTTCTCAAGGATCTCAAAAGGGCCAATAAACTGAGGGGACAACTTCCCACTCTTCCCAAACCTCAACAATCCCCACCTAGGTGATATTTCAAGAAAACATGATCGCCCACCTCAAATACCAAAGGCCTCCTCCTACAGTCTGCATAACACTTTTGACGACTTGGGCTGTAACAAGTCTTTTGCGGATAAGCTCAACTTTCTCCGTCGTTTCCCGAACCAACTCCGGGCCCAACAAGGGTGCATCACCCACCTCGGCCCAACAAACTGGAGACCTACACGGTCGACCATACAAGGCCTCAAATGGTGCCATACCAATACTCGATTGGAAACTGTTGTTGTAGGCAAACTCCACCAAGGGCAAGTGCCTCTCCCACGACCCACTAAAGTCAAGGACACAACCTCTTAGCATATCCTCAAGGATCTGAATAGTACGCTCGGATTGCCCGTCAGTCTGAGGATGATAAGCCGTGCTAAAGGTCAATCTAGTGCCAATGCACTCTGCAAACTCTGCTACAACCTAGCAGTGAAACGAGGATCTCTATCTGAGACGATCGACACTGGGACCCTGTGCAACCTCACTATGTCCCGAACATACAAGTCGGCAAGATGATCCACCGAATCTCTCACGCATATAGGAATGAAGTGCGCCGCCTTAGTCAACCGGTCTACAACCACCCAAATAGCATCACTACCCCGCTGAGTCCTCGGAAGACCTACAACGAAGTCCATCGTGACATGCTCCCACTTCCACTCGGCAATAGGCAAGGGTTGTAACAAACCCGCTGGCCTCTGATGTTTGGCCTTCACTTGCTGACAAGTAAGGCACTTAGACAGGAAAACTGCCACATCCTTCTTCATACCCCACCACAAAACTGACGACCCAAATCACAATACATCTTAGTGCCTCTCGGATGCACCGCAAGGCGTGAATGGTGAAACTCTCGGAGTACCTCCTCTCAGCAAGACTCCGGCACAAACAAATGGTCTCGGTATCTCACGCTCAGGTCGGGATACATAGTCAAACCCTTCTCAACCTTCCCACTGGAGATCTTCTCCCAGAGGGATTCTACCTCAAGGTCACCTCTTGTGCCTCTAACGCCCGATTCACAAGTGTAGGCTACGCAACTACAGAAAACAAGGCCGCAGCCTCAACAGATTCGCCCAGAAGCAAATCAAACTCGCTAAGTGCACCCAACATCTCCCACTCCCGGATGGCTATACAAGCTATATCACTAATGGATTTCCTGCTAAGGGCATCGACCACAACATTGGCCTTCCCTGGATGATAATGCAACTCGAAGTCGTAATCCTCAATAAACTCCATCTACCTCATCTGCCTCAAGTTTAAGTCTTTTTGTGTAAATAGATATTTCAGACTCTTATGATCCGAGAACACCTCGAACCTCTCACCACAAAGGTAGTGCCTCCAAATCTTCAAGGCAAAAATCACAGGTGCTAACTCTAGGTCATGTGTAGGGTAATTCCTCTCGTGTATTTTCAACTGCGCGAGCAATAGGCTACCACTTTCCCCTCTTGCATCAACACTGTAATACCCCTGTTCCGTAATATGTTAATTGGTCCTTAATATGAGTATGATTATGTGTTCAATATGATTTTGTGTACCATTATGTGAAAATATGTGGTTTTGAATTTCTATCTGTTCAACGTAGGAATATCTGTTTGACTATCTGCTTTGGAAATTAAATTGAAGGCCTCATCGGCTACAGAAACCGAAATTGATTGCGCCATTGTGATTGGCATAATTTTTAGAGCCTACGGTGAAATTTAATTAGAAATTGATTTGGATCAAATTAATCAGATGAAATTAATGAATTAAGTGCCCAATTGTTTTATAATAAAATAATGGTTGAGTGGGGGCCTTTATACACTCAATCTCTCTCTCCCTAGCCTCATTTTGGCTGATCATAAACTCATAGAAGAGAAGAGAGAACCGGCTGTAGAGAGAGAGAAGGAGAGAATTGTGTGATTTTTGACTCAAGCTTGGGAATTTGAAGATTAAGCTCAAGATTTGACTAGAACTTGAGTGTTTAAGGCTCCTAGGTGAGTAATTAACCCTTGAATCACGGGTTTTTGTTTGCTATTTGTAAATTCAGAGTTGAATAAGAATAAAGAACATGAATTTAATTGAGTATGATGAAATTGAATTGGTTTTGTTGAATTGAAGGCTAAATTGTGCATGCATGTAAGAAATTGTCTTAAATTTGCATGTTTGAGCTTGAAATACATGATTCATGTAGAGTTTTGGTTAAAGCTCATGATGTAATCACCAATTGTATTATCTAAGTTGAGAATCATCACATGCATGTACAAATTATAAGGTTGAATGCATGACATTGTTATGTTGGTAATGAGTTTGGTGGAAAATGAGCCATGCATGTGTTTGATTCATGAGATTAAGCTCCATGTTGATGTATTCTAGTGTTAGTACCATGTTAGTACAAATATATGTGAGATTGGAGCCATTGTATGTAAGAAAAATTGGTTGAAAGTCGATTTGGAGCTCAAGAACTCATTCTGAATAACCCAGAATTTTGGTGTCCGCTCAAGCGGGGGAACTACCACTCGAGCGGGAAATACGTGCTCCCAGCACTTTTTGCAAACATGATGTCCGCTCGAGCGAGGAAGTTGGCGCTCGAACGGGGAGCTATGTAGACAGACCTTCCGCTCGAGCGGCCAAGTTCACGCTCGAGCGGGGATTTGATGTCACCAGTGCTTTTGCAGGCCCTAAGGGTCCGCTCGAGCGGGGAAGTCCACGCTCGAGCGGGGACCCTGTTTTCTGAAATTTTGAAAATGCATTCTGTGTTCTGTTTTTTGTTCCCTTTCACTTCTAAACACTCTTAGGCATGCATCGAGCATTGTGATTGAATTAAAGAGATAAGAATAAAGCCTAAAGATGAATATGTGAATTAAAGAACGGATTGAATTATTTGTGACCCATATGTGTTATGTGATATGTAGGGTCAAGCTCCAGGGCAAATCCACATGCTGATCACTGTGAGTAGTATCTTAATAAAGTTATTTGAAATATGCTATTTGTCCAATTGCTTAGCTTCCTATAAGTCTGTAATTTGAATTATGGACAAACGCTTACTATGCTTAAAGAGCGAATAGGCCAAAGGCCAGTTTGATATGAATGACAGTTTGATATGAATGATAGTTTCATATGAATGATAGTCTGACACGGATGATAATCCGATATGAATGATAATCTGATATGAACGACAATCTGATATGAATGATAGTTTGATAGGAAAGGATAAATGGGCCGAAGGCCAGTTTGATACGAAAGTTTGAATGGGCCTGAGGCCAGTTTGATCTGAATAACAGAAATGAATGGACCGAAGGTCGTTTTGATATAAATGAGTGGGCCGAAGGTCGTTTTGACATGAATGAGTGGGCCGAAGGCCGTTTTGACACGAATGTATGGGCCGAAGGCCGTTTTGACAGAAATGAATGGACCGAAGGTCGTTTTGATAGAAATGAGTGGACCGAAGGTCATTTTGACATATATGAATGGACCTAAGGTCGTTTTGACATGAATGAGTGGGCCGAAGGCTATTTTGACATGAATGTATGGGCCGAAGGCCGTTTTGACGTAAACGAATGGGCCGAAGGCCATTTTGACAGAAATGAATGGGCTGAAGGCCGTTTTGACATAAATGAATGGGCCGAAGGCCGTTTTGACATGAATGGAAATCTGAATGGGCCAAAGGCCAGAATTTTTGGAACTACAGTCACTTGATTTGAATTTCGTATAGTTATATATCTGTTAAATAGAAATAGGAATTGGGCCCAAGGCCGTTTGGAACATGTTGTTCTACATTATTATGTAACTTCTATATTTGATTTGATATTATTCACTGAGCTTTCGCTCACGCTCATTCATGTGTTTGTAGGTGAGCCAAGAGAAGTCCAGACCCAGCCTCAGTAAAGTCTGTATGGAACAACTAAGGTTTTGAGAGAGTCAGCCCTTGTGTCTCACGCACGAGACCCGTCTTCGCCCTTTTGTTATGTATTTACATTTTGACAGGTTGGCGAAGTTTTGAATACGTTTGTATATAGTTTTCATGGGTTGAATTAGTTCTAATGATCCTATCTGTATAGAATCTTATGTCATTACACTTTCTGTTGTGAGTTATTAACATATGTACGTATGGAATGTTATGGTGTGCATATAAGCACGACTCTATGGACAAAGTTTTAAATTTGCTTTCGTTTGGCCCCTTTTACTCTGATAAGTCTTATCTTATTTGGTTTGAGGCCATAGGTAATCTCGTGATTACTGGCCGGTCATGGCCTTAACCCATAGAGGCGGGTTCGGGTCATGACAAACACACAACCCAAACCCTCTCGTGAAGCATCACAGTACACCGCATAACCCAAACCTCTCTCCAGAATAATCAACACTGGAGCGGTGGTAAGTCTAACTTTCAACTCTTGGAACGACTTTTCACAAGTCTCACTCCACACAAATTTGACCCCTTTCCGCGTCAATCTAGTCAACGGCAAAGCTAGCTTGGAGAAATCCTTTACAAATCGACAGTAATACCGAGCTAATCCCGAAAACTGCGGATCTCAAAAACATTCTTAGGCTGTGCCCAATCTTTCACTGCCTCAATCTTGGATGTATCAACAGACACCCCTTCCCCTGAGATTACATGGCCTAAGAACTTGACCTCTCTTAGCCAGAATTCACACTTTCCAAACTTGGCATACAGCCTATGGGCTCTAAGCAACTCAAGCACCACTCTTAAGTGTTCCTCGTGCTCCTTCTCAGAAGGTGAATAAATCAGATGTCGTCCACGAAAACGACTACAAAATGATCTAAGAATTTTTGGAATATCCGATTCATCAAATCCATAAACACTATCGGTGCATTGGTGAGCCCAAAAGGCATCACCAGAAACTCATAGTGGCCATACCGCGTACGGAATGCCGTCTTTGGGATATCCTCCTCCCTGACTCTCAACTGATGGTAACTCGATCTCAACTCTATCTTAGAGAAACAACGGGACCCTTTTAACTTGTCAAACAAATCATCTATCCGAGGCATAGGATATTTATTCTTAACTGTAGCCCGATTCAATTTCGGTAGTCGATACAAAGTCTCAAAGCACTATCTTTCTTTTTACCAAAGCGGGCCGGTGCTCCCCACGGCAAAGTACTAGGGCGAATGAAGCCCTTATCTAGTAATTCCCAGAGTTGAATCTTTAACTCACTCAACTCGGCTGGGGCAAAACGATACGGTGCCATAGAAATCGGTGACGTGCCAGGCACTAAATCAATAAAGAACTTGATCTCTCGATAGGGTGGCAAACTAACAAGATCCTCAGGAAAGACGTCCGAGTATTCACGAACCACTCTGGGTAACTTAATCTGGGTCTCATCACACTCACTACTCATAAAGCTAGCGAGAAGACCACTAAGCTCACTCCGTCCTCGCGGATCATACACTGGTGGCAAAACACTACCAACCTGATCCCCCAAAAAGTGAAAACAATCCCCGCTCAAGGTACATATAGTGACCCTCTGGCGATAGCAATCAATAACAGCCCGGTATAATGATAACCAGTCCATACCCAAAATCGCATCAAAACCCGACATAGCGATAACTACAAAACAAAACGGAAGCCGGCGATCGGCGACCTCTATATCACAACCCCTACACCCCTGCTTCAAAATCAACTCACCCCCAACAGGTGATACAACACATATAGGAGATGCTAACTGCGCCAACTCCAACCCCAAAACTGATGCAAATGCGGCACATATAAAGAATGGGATGCACCCGTATCAATCAATACATTAGCAACCGAGTTGCAAAACAAAAAGGTACCTCTCACAACAGATGGAGTCGATACAAGATCTGCGCAGTAACAGCATACACACGCCCAGAAGGTCTCTGATCTACCTGCTCACCTCTCGGTGCAAAAGACTGCTGCACAGACTGAGACGATGAGGCTCCCTGATTAGCCCTCGAGGCCTGAACTGACTGAGCTGGTTGGTAGCTCTGAGTCTGCCTTGCACCAGATGCACCAGATGTGCCACTCAACTCCGGCAAAACCTCTTCAGGTGCCCCGCCTGACCACACTGGTAACAAGAGAGCGGCTGGCCTCTGCCTTGACTTTGGCTCTGAGGTCGAGCCGAAGATGAAGCTGATCTCTTCCTCCTCCCCTCTGCAGGCAAACTGGAGACTTGTGGCCCAGCTGACCACATTTGTAACAAGTAATGTCTCCCTGACTGCCTCTCCCAGAACCTGCACGCGGCACTGGAAAGGTAGACCTCACAAAAGCACCCTAGGACTGCTGAGGGTTAGAACCCCTCTGCCTCCTGCCATCCCCCTGGCAATCCTGACTCCTCTTGGAGCCCCTCATCCTCTCCTCCTCTTCATGCATGATAATCTCCATATGGGTCGCAGCATCCACAAGGCGTCCATACTCCCGAGTCATGGACCCTGCAACTCTAGCCTTAAGCCCGTGCCTCAACTTCTTCTCAAATTCAAGATAACGGCGTTCCTCAGACGCCACCAACTCTGGGGCAAACCTCAACAAGCTGGTAAATATGGCCTCAAACTTGGCCACTGGTGTATTCAGCTGCTTGAGCTGACAGAACTGGTCCTTCAACTTCTCCCTAACAGCGGGAGGCAAAAACTTCTCCTGGAAAGCATCTACAAAGGCCTCCCAAGTCCCACCAACATGGCCCCGAACAAACTTCCACCACTGACCCGCGTCTCCCTTCAGCTGGAAGGACGCCAAGGTCACCCTTAAGGCTCTGTCTTCGATGCCTAACATCTCAAAAATCTTCATCATCTGCTCAAGCCACTCGTCAGCCTTAAGTGGCTCTTTCGGATCCCCCAGAAACTCATCTGGATTAGACCAGAAAAACTCCCTCTTCAGAAAGGAAGGCCCTGCGTCAGCTACATGGGTCTGGGCTTGATTCTCAGCCCTGAGAATGCCCATAGATTCCCTCAATGCTCCTGCCATCTTGCGGGCTAAGGCGCCCATGGCCTGCTGACCTACTGGCTCGGCCACATTGGCCTGACCAGCACCCTCCAGCTGTGCCGGAATCTCATCCGGTATAGGCATCTCCTGCCTTCTAGGCCTACCTAGCCTACCACCACGTCCTCGTCCTGACATCCTAATAAAGGTAACGAAGAACGTTAGCACATTCACAAATGTGCCGAAGCTATTTCACTCGCGTCCTAATGCATTGGACAACAGTAACTCATTCCACGTAAGCACATAATCACATAAGCACTTACAAATTTCATTTTCGGATAATGACAGTTCCGAGGCGTTACTAGAGTTCCGGTCAGAAACAGCATTGATCAAGTGCTTTTCCAACAGGACTCCCAGAAACCCAAGGATTCAATCAACATCCTAGAAACTAAATCCCATACCCATATAGTCACATAAACATGTTATCAGATAAACATATAACATCATGCATAAGTCTCTAACAAACGAGACAAACCCATTGTGGTACTAACCACTTCCCGTGTACCCAAAGTATTCGAACCCGGTACGCTCTGATACCAAGTTGTAACGCCCTCAAAATAATACATTAAACCCACAATTCTTGACATGCATAGACATAAGAGGATAGAGCATATTTTCAAAAATCAGAGTATTCATTACAAAAGTATTACATGTTGACATCAAAAGTAAATGCCCTATAGGCTTACAACTTTCCAAGTCAACACTTGGGTACAACAAAAGAAGAGTCCTGGCTCTTTATACAAAATAAGCCCTTGGCTTGATTAACATGTAATACATAAAGAAAACAATAAAAAGATCTTCAAGCCTCTAAGCCTCCCAAGCTACGTCCTTGGAGGTGGCATATCACCTGGACCTGAAAATGATGTCCCATATAGGGTGAGCCAATGCCCAGTAGAGATATACTAAACCAGATATGAGCAATGACTAAAACATTAGCATATGATAAATGGCCAACACTTATAAAACAACTTGTAACACAATTCAATTCCATGACAAATAGTCCATGTTTCATTTCACTTTCCTTTACTTATCCAATTTTCAAGTTATATAAACATGGCTCAGAACCTAACCGAACAATTTAAATGAGCCAACCGCTCATATTAAAACATCTCCAATATCAACGACTCAAATGAGATTACTACTTATGTTAAAAACACTTCCATACTTCACAATTAACACACAAATTTGCTGTATTAATGGAGTCCATCCCCTATCTCCTCTCAAACCATGGAGTCCATCCCCTATCTCCTCCCAAACAATATACATATACAATGTAATTAAACACTTATCATATGCAATGATCAATCAATACACATATTCGCTGTATTGTTCCAACAGTCATATTCAATGACAAAACACGTTCGATTAGTTTCAGTTTTCCCTAATCAACATACAGTGTCTACAACAACCAAGATTATCCTCCACCGATAGCCCAAGACAGTTATTTCTAAACAGAATATAAATGCATCAAACAGATATAATATCAACATTTTCATAGATGAGTGATTAATTAATCCAACTACACCATTCAATCTTATAATTCCCCAATTTCATGAATTTCAACTCAATTTCATATTTCCACAAATTAATTATTCAAATTAATTATTCAACACAATTAGGGCATTTTTTCCCCCTTTTTCAAATATTGATCCTAAGACCAAATTCCACCAATTTCACTCCCAAACTCATATTCCCAAGCCTTATATACAATGGAGCTTTTAAAACACAAAACCCCTCTTTACATAATTACACATCAAACCCTAATTTTTCCTAAAATTACCAAATAACGCCATTTAATCAAAATGACTAAAATTTATGACAAAACTCATAAGATGGAGTAGGGTATCCCTACCTTAATTTTTGGAGCTCAAAGGAAGAGAGACGTGAAACTCAAAGTGCTCCAAATCCACAAATTTTCATATTAAAGTGAAGCCCTCACAACCCCCTATCTTTCTTACAAAGAGATTAGGGTAGTAACACTCTAGAAGTAGATGAAACCCTAGAGAGAAGGTGTGTGTGTAGAGAGAGAGAGAGAGAGAGAGAGCTGAATCTAGGGTTTGAGATGAAAAGAGATGAAAAAGTGAAGTGTAATCCCGCTGCTGCCAACTGATATATTCGAGGCTCGCTTGAGCAAAGGAGTGGTCGCTCAAGCGACCAGACACAAAGAAACCTCGCTCGAGCGTAGAAAGCCTCGCTCGAGGCAACAATTTGAAGCTTCAGGTCTGCAACCCAGAAGCACGCTTGAGCGAAGAAAAGCTCGCTCGAGCGAAGAAACCCAAAACATAGACCTCGCTCGCTCGAGCGAAGGAAAGCTCGCTCGAGCCAAGAAATGCAACCTTCAGGTCAAAAAGAGTCGCAGACGCAAGCTCGAGCGCTAGACTTCTCACTCGAGCCACCAGACACAAAACTCAACTCTCGCTCGAGCGAAGGAACCCTGGCTCGAGCGAAGGAACTAAAACACAGAGCTCGCTCGAGCGACAAAAGTCTCGCTCGAGCGAAGAAACCAAAATCTGGGTAGCAACAATTTGCTCCCATTCACAACCAACCTGCTACGAACCTGCCCAACACAACCTAAAACTCAAATATATAGAATTGAATGATGGAAACAAGCTATACACAACAACCAACACCACAGAACCTAAGTCTGGAATACAACAACCAAAGGAGAGGAAACCGGGATCACTATATAGAACAAGTACTTTCTAAATGTTTTAAATATATAGTCAATGAATTCTGAGGCAACATATAGATGGGGAATTTATTGGAATTTTTTTTATTTGTATTTCAATTAATTCATAAGATATTATTATATTCTAATAAATTTTATTATTTTGAATATTTAATGTATAAAATTTTAATTATCACATTTAAAATATTTTAAGAACAATTTTATCTTTATAAAAAAAAATTAAGGGTTTTGGGGTTAAGGGTTTTTGGGTTTCGACTATTTGGTTCAGGATTTAGAGTTTAGAGTTTAGGATTAACGGTTTAGAGTTGAGGGTTTGGGGTTTAGAGTTTAGGGTTTTAGGTTTCTTAGGATTTAGGGTTTAGTGTTTTGGGATACAGGGTTGAGGGTTGTGTGCTTTAAGGTTGGGTTTAGGGTTTAAGGTTTGGGATTTTTAGGATTTTTTAGGGTTTAAGGTTTGGGATTTAAGGTTTAGGGTTTTTACGATTTTTTAGGGTTTGGTATTTTTTAGGGCTTAGGGTTTATGGTTTTTTAGGGTTTAGGGTTTGGGATTTAGGGTTTAGGATTTTTAGGGTTTTTTTGGGGTTTAGGGGGTTTTGGGTTTTATGGTTTTTAGGGTTTAGTTTTTGAGGTTTAGGATTTAGGGTTTAGGGTTTGGGGTTTAAGGTTGATGGTTTAGGTTTTAGGATTTAGGGTTTAGTGTTTTGGGGTTTAGGGTTTTTGGGTTTCTGATTTTGGATTTATTATTTAGGGTTTAGGATTTAAAGTTCAGGGTTTAGGATTTAAGGTTTTTGTGGTGAGGTTTTGGGGTTTTGGGTTTTGGGTTTAGGGTTTTTGGGTTTCGAGTTTTGGATTTAGTGTTTAGGATTTAAAGTTTAGGGTTTAGGGTTTAGGGTTTAGGGTTTAGGTTTTAGGGTTTTTGTTTTAGGGTTTAGGGATTTTACGATTTTTTTGGGTTTGATATTTTTTGGGGCTTAGGTTTTAGAGTTTTTAGGGTTTTCTAGGGTTTAGGGTATGGGATTTAAAGTTTAGGGTTTTTGGGGTTTTTAGGATTTTTTAGAGTTTTGGGTTTCGCATTTTTTTAGGGTTTAGGGAGTTTAGTGTTTAGGGTTTTATGGTTTTTAGGGTTTAGGTTTTGAGGTTTAGGGTTTAGGGTTGTTAGGGTTTTTTAGGGTTCAGGGTTTTAGGTTTTTTGGGGTTTAGGGAGTTTAGGGTTTTGAGTTTTATGGTTTTTAGGATTTAGTTTTTGAGGTTTTGGATTTAGGGTTTAAGGTTTTTTTTTTTTTTTTTTGTGTAGGTTTTAGGGTTTAGAGTTTAAGGTTTTCTGGGGTTTAGGAATGAGACTTTTTTATGGTTTGGGGAGTTTATGGTTAGGGTTTTTAGGGTCTAGGGGATAAGGATTTGGGTTTTCTGGTTAAGGGTTTCTGGGTTTCGACTATTTGTTTCGGGATTTAGGGTTTAGGGTTTAGGGTTAAGGGTTTGGTGTTGAGGGTTTAAGATTTAGAGTTTAGGATTTAGTGTTTTAGGTTTTTTAGGATTTTAAGGTTTTAGGGTTTAGGGTTTTGGGATATGGGGTTGAGGGTTGTGGGTTTTAGGGTTGGGTTTAGGGTTTAAGGTTTAGGATTTTTAGGATTTTTTAGGGTTTAAGGTTTGGGGTTTAAGGTTTAGGGGTTTTACGATTTTTTAGAGTTTGGTATTTTTTAGGGCTTAGGGTTTATGATTTTTTAAAGTTTAGGGTTTGGGATTTTGGATTTAGGGTTTTTAGGGTTTTTTAGAGTTTAGGGATTAGCATTTTTTGGGGGTTTAAGGAGTTTAGGGTTTCGGGTTTTATGGGTTTTAGGGTTTAAAAAAAAATGCATTGTTCCGATCAACTGGCCGGACGTCTAGGAGGACGATCGGTTAGCCGAAATTTTCACGCATTGGACAAAGTTTTCAAAAGTACACGTGGAATTAATTTTTGAAAACTGTAAACAAATACCACGCGCAAACCAAAAGGTGGAACTAAAGTTTCAAAGCTCTACGAAACAGAGCCTTTAATTTTAACTTCAAATTTCAATAGAATGACAAAGTTGAAACTAAATTTAAAATGTAATGACTAAATAATTCAAATTGAAATAATAGGGATCACAGTAAATTTAAGTCAAACTACAACGTTATTTTGCCTTATTTAAAAATATTACAAAAAAAGGACAAAAAAAAAAGAGCTAAGAGTTAATTACATTAAGTGTCCATAAATTATGTGATCCGTCATACTTTAATTTGTAATTTTTTTTCAAAGCAAATGATTTGTTACCTTTTAGTCTTTGGTAATTACTCTTTTTTTTTTTTTTTGATCAGCAAACAAAGAGAGTATATAAATAATGAAAACACATTTACAAGAGAAGCATCCAGCATAGCTAATTGAAACCAAACAAAATTGGCAACAAAAGTATATAATTACTCTTTGGTAATTACTCTATGTACCCAAAGTATACTATTTGTTGCATTTTAGTCCCTAATTTTTAAATTTTACTTTGATTTTTGTAAAATTTAAAAAATAATATTTTATAGAGATGTGTATATTGAGTTATTTTTTGACTTGAAGTTTTTATGTAATTTGGATTCACAGGTTGAGGAATTGAAGGATGACTTGACAGACTTGGAAACAATGGTTGAGCTTGTTATTGATAAGATCATACAAAGCAAAGGAACATAGTGCCAAATAGTACACAAATTAATTTCTCTATACATTCATTCTTTATAGTACTTTTAATTTTCCCTCATCAAATAAGATATTGTATTGAAAGACAGAATCTTAACTTGCTTTTTTTTTTCTTTTTTTTTTTTCAAGCAATCAATTTGTGCATTTCTAATCATTTATAGTTCATAAAGATGTTTATAAACACAGCTTATAAGTTGGTATATTTCTTGGGCTTATTTTTGTGTTTAGAGAATTTTTTTCAACATTGAGTTAGAATTTACTTTTTGGGACTGTTTATATTAGATAATTCTATAAAATATATGTATATATATAAACTTTTTGAAAAAAATGGTGATAAATGCAAAAGTAAGCTAACTTGTTTAGGCTTTTTTTTTTTTTTTTTTTTTTTTTTTCACAAAGGCTTATAGTATTTGTTTTTAGTTGACTTTAAAAAAAAAAAAAAAAGTAGAAGAAGAAATGTAATTATTTTAATTTTTAACTCGTTTTTAGTCTAGATAGATTTACAAAATAACCTTTTTTTTTCTTTTAACTCGAAATTGAAAAAATCCACTAAAGAAAAAAAAAATAAAATAAAAACATAATTAAAAAGTTATAAGTCAAAGGGCAATCCTCATTACATAACCGAACCACAAATTAACAATCAAGATTTAATGGCCAGTCTTGCAATTGACAAAGAATTTTTTATTTTTTATTATAAGCAAAAAGAACTTTATTAATGAAGAAAAATATACATATAAGATAAAGGAAGGGAAGTACAAAAAGTATCAAAGCAAAACAATACGATCCCAACTAAGTTGGTATCGAGGAAAAAACCCGATTCATTTGGTAGCACTACCATCAATGTTTGGTGAGAGACCAACAATAACAAACAAAAGAGCAACTAGAAAAAAAAAATAAACCAAAAGAGATAGAAAATCCAATCATGTCATCTTCAATAGAGGGCAGGGGAGATGGTGGAGGAATGAGTGTAGCCAAATCTGAGGGGGGCCATGCGGGGCCTCGCCAGGCGACGCAAAGATGGTGGTAAAGAAGGGGATCACCACCATTTCTTCGAGGGGCCTTGCGGCGTCTCTTCTCCGGGAGGACTGAGGGAGGCGGACGTGGGTGTGGTGGTGGTGGTGGAGGAGGAGGTGGTGGTGGTGGTGGTGGAGGAGGAGGTGGTGGTGTTGTCTGGTTACGTGAAACAGGACGACGGGGAGGGGCCTTGCGCGGTCTCTTCGCCGGGAGGACTGAGGGAGGCAGAGATGGGGACGGTGGTGGTGATGGTGGTGGTGGTGGTGGTGGTGGTGGTGGTGTAGGAAGTGGTGGTGTTGTCTGGTTACCTGAAACAAAAGGAGGGGGAAGGGGCTGGGGCTGAAGTAGAACATCACAGCCACCACCACAGTTGTTTTTCCCACGAGAGAGAGAGACCATGGTGTGGATGGTCTTGCATTAGCAAGAGCATGTTCTTATAAAGGTGCACAGACATGCTCAAAATAAGATCGAATCCCTCTGACATGCTCAAAATCAAGATCGACTCCTCAAGATCGAATCCCTTCTGAAGAAACTTTCGGCCCTGCCAGTTGGGTGTTTTCAGAAGTCGATATTTACGTGGATATATTTACAAAGAAAAAAAGGGTTAGAACAAGTACTTTCTAAATGTTTTAAATATATAGTCAATGAATTCTGAGGTAACACATAGATGGGGAATTTATTGGAATTTTTTTTTATTTGTATTTCAATTAATTCATAAGATATTATTATATTCTAATAAATTTTATTATTTTGAATATTTAATTTATAAAATTTTAATTATCACATTTAAAATATTTTAAGAACAATTTTATCTTTATAAAAAAAAATTTCAACGCTTAGTAATTTAGTAATGTGAACATTCACATTAAATAATTTTGACAGTGTAAATGTTTACATTGACATTATAAATGTTAACATCATGGAATATTCATACTATTAATGTGAATATTAATACGCGCTTCACTCTATTATTATTAAAGATATTTTAATAATTATGTTATTCATAAAACTTATTAAAATATATAAAAAGAAAATAATTTAAACTGAGTGGAATATAAGTATGTGAACAGGAATTTATGAATAATACTCCAACAGATACGTGCAAAGACTAATATTTATAAGGAAATTAATGTTTGAAATATTCAAAATGGTTTTTCAACTTATATGAGTGGTAATGTCTAACTCACTGAATTTGTCATACTTTGTAAGATATATGTTTTATATTTTCAAAATCTTTTCAATTTTATAGGCAAATATAACTAAAACATCTATATTTGATATTTTAATAATATAAAAAATTAAAAATTTTATTTGAGATTTTAGAATTCTCAAAACAAATTTTATTAAAAAGTGTCTTTTGTTCGAGGTTAAGCTTAATTTAGATTTATTGAAAGTTAACAACAATTTTTTTATTTTTAATAACGTTCAAATAAATCAAGAATAATAACTTAGTAGTTTTAAATTGATAGTATGGTTCGATAATATCGTAGAAATTTTTAATTTGTATTTTTTTTTTAATCTGTAAAAGTCAATTGTTAATAGTTAAATTAGCACTTATGAAAGTAAGTATTATCACCCCTGTAGAATACGAACTGATTGCCTCCTAATTCAACTTCTCCTAGGAAGAGTTGAACCTGTAATCTCTTCTAAGGACTAAATCCTTGGGAGAGTCATGGTGGTCAACAAAAAAAAAATAATAATAATAATTTGTATTGCGGCATATAAATAAAAGAGAAAAGAGCTACACAATAGATTTATAAGCTTTTCTAGGGTTTAGGATTAAGAGTTTTTTAGGGTTTGGGTAGTTTAAGGAATAGGGTTTTTAGGGTTTAGGGTATAGGGATTTGGGTTTTGGGGTTAAGGGTTTTTGGGTTTCGACCATTTGGTTCAGGATTTAGAGTTTAGAGTTTAGGATTAAGGGTTTAGAGTTGAGGGTTTGGGTTTAGAGTTTAAGGTTTAGGATTTTAGGTTTTTTAAGATTTAGGGTTTAGTGTTTTGGGATACAAGGTTAAGGGTTGTGGGTTTTAAGGTTGGGTTTAGGGTTTAAGGTTTGGGATTTTTAGGATTTTTTAGGGTTTAGGGTTTGGGGTTTAAGGTTTAGGGTTTTTACGATTTTTTAGGGTTTGGTATTTTTTAGGGCTTAGGGTTTAGGGTTTTTTAGGGTTTAGGGTTTGGGATTTAGGGTTTAGGATTTTTGGGGTTTTTTAGAGTTTAGGGTTTAGGGTTTTATGGTTTTTGGGGTTTAGTTTTTGAGATTTAGGATTTAGGATTTAGGGTTTGGGGTTTAAGGTTGATGGTTTAGGTTTTAGAATTTAGGGTTTAGTGTTTTGGGGTTTAGTGTTTTTGGGTTTCTGGTTTTGGATTTATGATTTAGAGTTTAGGATTTAAAGTTTAGGATTTAGGGTTTAGGGTTTTTGTGTTTGGGTTTTGGGGTTTTGGGTTTAGGGTTTTGGGTTTTTGGGTTTCGGGTTTTGGATTTAGTGTTTAGGGTTTAGGTTTTAGGGTTTTTGTTTTAGGGTTTAGGGATTTTACTATTTTTGAGGGTTTGATATTTTTTGGGGCTTAGGTTTTAGAGTTTTTAGGGTTTTCTAGGGTTTAGGGTATGGGATTTAAAGTTTAGGGTTTTTGGGGTTTTCAGGATTTTTTAAAGTTTTGGGTTTCGTATTTGTAGACACCCCATTTTTGACCGTCCTCAAGACTTGGACGTCACCGCTTGAACACTCGGTGATCATCCATGTTTGTGTTCGCCTTGAGTTCCCGGAGGTCTTGGCTACGCGCCTTGCCTCAGGATCTCTCGACTCGACTGTTTTGTGTCTGGTTTTGCACCAAACACTTGTGCTTTGCCTTGGAGGGGCAGGGAATGGCTTGTGGGCCATCCCCACACTCCACCGGCCATGGCTTGAGGCCACCGGCTGTGTTTTGTTGCCACCGGCCAAATGTTTGGCTGGCCGGCACTATAGATGGCTGGCCGGCTATCTTTTTTGGTCAATTGCATTTTTGGCCGGCCGACTACTGTGCATCCGCTTTTGCAGATATTTTGGTGCAGCTGGCATGCACTTGGCTCCCCTCTATACACGTGTATGGAGGGATCTCTCTCTTTAGAAGCTTGTCTTGTAAGCTTACAAGACTAAAAGCTCTATAAAGAGGAGCCTTCTCTCCCTTTTGAGAGGTTAGAGAAGTAAGACATTTTTAGACAGCTTTTTTTTAGGATTGGAGTTTTAGGGTTAGGGTTTGTTCGTATCCTACCTCTATATCTCTCTCTTGTGTGTGTTTTGTCCTATTTTTGCTCACAAACACCCACCATCACACCATCCCTTGGAGCTGAGGCCCTTGAGGGTTGTTTTTGGAGCTTTTAGACTGATTTCAACCTAAAGAAGCTGCTGGAGCTCCATTGGTGAAAAGGGTCTTCAAGGGTAAGAAGCTTGCCCCTTTATTCCCCATTTTTCCACACTCTTTTTACCTACCTTACAACACAAACCCCGATTTTACCGGGGCACCCTTTTGACCATTCGACCTAGTGCATAGTCGGAATCCATAGTGACCATTCCAAACTAGGACAGGTTGCTTACCCGATCTAGGTTGTTTAAAACCGTTGCATGCGTAGTGAAGCCCTAGCTCCTGACAAAATAGGACAGGGAAATCCTACCCCAACATAGGGGTGTTTTGGCTCTCTTTTACTTGTTATGTGCTTTTAGAATGTTTCTCTACAGGAACACACATATCAGTTTGCAAAGTTTGAGTATCAAGCCTTAGGGCATCATTATCAGTATTTGTCAGAATCAGTTATAGCTGTGGATATCCGATTCAGTGTTTTGGGACAGTGATTCTGGGGAACAGTGATCTGTAGTAGAGTACAGTTGTTCGGCTACACCTGCGTTTGATCCATTTGGGCTGAAATGCTGTTTATTTTTCCTTTTAGTTCAGAAAGTTAATCTAGGATAGCCAGTGTTCCCTCCTGCTGAGGCAAGATTTATGATGACGCAGAATTCGGAAGAGATTGTGGTTATGACAGCCGCATTAGATCAAGGAATCACTCTACAAAGTGAGACCAATGCCGATGTGCCGCATCCACCCAGGTCGCCTGCCGCGCACCCGGTCTGGACCCCCCAGTTGTATCAGGCTCGTGAGCCTACCACATTCGAGTTGATGGGGATGATAGGTGACCTCTAGAGGTCCGTGGCGGATCTCGCTTACAGAATGTCAGCTTCGCCACCAGCCGCACCATATGCCGGGCATTTTGTACCCCAGGAGCCCCCATTGCTGGGACGGATTGTGATTGAGCTTAGCCAACCGGAGATGGCCTCCAACTATAACAATGACGTATCAACATCAACCCAAACCCTCGATCAGGCTGAGGCCAGAGGTAAAGACAAAGTGAAGGCAGATGCCGATCCTATTGAACAACTGATGTGGGCAGTCGAGGCTTTGAAAGCTGGGGAGATGAGTAAACAGCAAGTATTCGCAATCCTGACCAAGACTGTGGATGATGTTTTCCCCGCTCCAACTGAAGGCAGTACCAGCCAATCAGAAAACCGGGACAGGCCCCGTCATGCCAGAACAGTTCCTTCCACTCCCGACTCTACACCTGGGAAAGATCAGAAAGCCAAGGCAGCACCTGCCGACCCTTTCGCTAGTGCGTCTAGCAAGAATGCTCAGGCTTCAAAGTACCTGCCCCGAGGGCGCAGGGTCTTTCACACTCTCTACATGCCCCTGTCCAAGGCACTCCAGATCTTAGCCGAAAGGGGGCACCTTAAACCCTTGGAGCCTCGGCCTCTCCCGAAGAATCTCCCTCCCACACATAATGCTGCTCAGTACTGCGCGTACCACCAGCAAACAGGTCATGCTACCGATAATTGCTTCCGCCTCCGCCATGAGGTGCAAGATTTGATCGACAACGAGGTTATCCTCCCGCCCACCTCAGCCAAGTCCGTTACTACCCAGCTATTGCATTTTGAGGATACTGATACTACAAGTATGTAATCAGGGAGTGAACTACCTGCGGGCAGCACTGGGTGCATTTCGGATGTGGCCTCTGGCACGCATTTCTGAGCATCCGCGATTGCTAGTTTTGTAAATTCTGGCTTGGGTGTCGAGTCAGTCTTTTGTTTTGTTTTGAGTCTGTCTCTTTGTCTTGAGTCAGTCCTTTTGCTTAAGGGCCTGTCTTGTTGTAGCAAGTCGGTCCCCTTGTATAGGATGTCGGGTGGTTCCGGGGTTGTTGTCCCGAACACCGTTTTATTTTGTAATTACCCTTTTGTTTTCTTTTTGAGTCTGTCTCTGCTGTGGAGCCAGTTGCAACCAGGAAATCTGAATGAAACAGCTGCGACTATCATGTTTCCGTGCTTATTGCTGTTTATTTTGAGCTAGTTGTGCCAGAGGATTCGAATGGGACGACAGTACATTCTACCTGTTCTCTTGTGCCTTGAAAGTCATTGTAATGACCTAAGCTTTTCAAAAGCCTTTTTGAACACTGCGGTGAAAACAAAGAGGAAGGAATTCCTCGGTTTTGCAAAACTTTGATCAAATTGAGAGAAAGATGGGCGTGCTAAGCCTTTTAATGAATGAAATCATGCTTGTTAGCGTGAGTACTGAGAAGGACCCCGGCTTGACCCAAACTAGTTTCACACTATCTTCAGCGCGAGCGATTTGTCGCTTTCGTAAAAACTTTCAAAAACAAAATGTTTTGCGCAATCCTGTGAAGACCTGTGTGGAATCGCTCTTGAGATTGTGCAGGCTAGGATCGCTCTCAGCCTCAAGGCTCAATCCGTTTGTTTTTGAACCTTGAATCTTAGATTCGAAGCAGAATGTTCAACCGTCAACCACCACGTAAGGCCCGTGTGGCCAGATTTGAAGTAGCCCTCGAGCAAGAGGCACCAAAATCAGATCAAGAAGGTCGGATCTCACCACAAGAATCTCATGAAGCAACCGTGATGAATCCTTCTGCAGGTCAATACAACAGCCACTCTCCTGGATACAGAGGGCTTCAATTTCAAAACCATTTGGCATGGACTTGTTACACTTTTACCCTTTGAGAGGCTCGCTGGGCCGAAAACCCAGAAGGCCGACCCAGGCAAAAGTTAGAGCAAGGAAAAAATATAAAAAAAATAATAAATACAAAAGCAAAAAAATATATGCAAAAAGAAAAGAAAGAGAAAAAAGGAAGCTCGCAAGGTCAAAAACCCGCAACGAGCGCCTTGGCAAAAGTTAGAGCCTAAAAAGTGAAGGTTAAAATACCCGAGTGTACCTTAACCGAAACTACGTAAGGCTTGATTCCCATGTTTGGGATACGTAGGCAACTTCGTCCTGAAGTCCAGTCCCCAACGCTTTCATAGCGTCTCAGTCCATGTCATGGTTTTGATCACCTTTGCCTCCTCTAAATCTGATAGTTCGGTTGTGACAACCGGAACCACGTAGGCAACTTCCCCTTGAAGTCCAGCCGCCAATGCTCTCACAATGACTGTGTCCATATATTGGTCCAGACCATCTTCGTCTTCTCCGTGTCTGAGAATTCGTTCGCAATCATCACCGACGAGGACTGGTTTTCAGCATGCTGCGGCATCATCCAAACAAGGGGCAACTTTCCGTTGCCATGAGTTGCCATAAGTAGCCGTTCAAGCCAGGGGCAACTTTCCGTTGCCATGCAGCCTTTTCAAACAAAGGGCAATTTTCCATTGCCTCCAATCCGAGGTTGCACATCTCAAGAGTAAGTTCCGTGCTCGTTGAGCATCGGCTGGTTGCAAAAATAGTTTTTGAAAATTTTTACTAAGGTTGACTATTTTCTCGAAAATTATTCCATTTTTCTAAAACTGGACCATTTCTTGGACCCAAAAAGGGAAAATTTTCAGTGCTCATAGCTTAACTCGCATGATTTTCAAATCAAAAATCGAACAAGTATGTTAATCTAACTCTCATATTGGTCAAAACTGTTTTAGTAGAAAACCAAACCAAAAAATGGTCAAAATGATGAGCTAGGAGCACAGTCGAGTCAGGTGTTTTGTCTTTTCCCCCCTTTTATCAGCATACTTGTCAGAAGGGCACTCTATTCGCCAGAGAAGGCACAACCAAAGCTGTCTGTAAAGGGCTGAAAGCCCTCAACAACCTCCAAGCAACGAGGTATTGAATCAAGTGTGGAGCACGAATCAAAATGGATCAAGATACTCCGTTCCCTTACCTGGGCCACCGACTGAACGTCGCTGGAAGAATAAGCCGCGAGCTAACAATATTGGGCGTGAACCCACAACTTCCTATTCATCCATCAATCACTCTGGGAGGGATGGAAAATGAGAGAATAAAGAATAGAGAGGTGTGCGTTGAGAGAAAAGTGAGAAAAAGGGTTTTGAGAGAAAAAAGAAACCGAGCCCGAAGGCCGAGTGATGTGAGAATCACAAATCAAAAAGGGTGGGAAACATACCCGGAGGAACTGGCTCCTCGAGATTTAAGGTCTTTCGTTCTTGTAAATATGTCCGTGTGTCGTGTCTTTTGTTTTGTTCACCGCAACTTTTGTTTTGGATCTTTTCCGAGCGTGTCTCGTTGTGTTATGTCGTGTACCTTTTGTTTGAGTCTTTTTCGCTGTGTTAAGTCGTAGGCTCAATACCCAGGTTGAAACCCTTTTTCAATTTCAAAAATCGTTTATGCTCAGAGTGCTGTGCCATGCTCTACATTTAGGCGAAGCAAAAGGAGAAAAGGAAAATTTGGGGCATTTTGACTGTGTTTCAACTTCAGCCGGTTTCACCATTGTAGTCCGTTTTGTCAGATTGGGCCGTTTGTTCAGAATTTTCCGTGTGCAGAATGAACCAAGTGCTGTGTTATGGGCTGTATGCAGATTAATCCTCAGCAGAGTAAGGGCTGTGTGTTCAGAATAGAACAGTGGGTTGCTTGGGCTGTTTTTGCCATTAGTGGGTTCGTTATCTGATTATTACAGTGCAAGTGTTCAATTTTCAGACAATAAATCAATTTCATTTACATTGAGGTGTAAGATGCAATGCAATGCAATGTAAAGATATAAAAATGTAACACTTTCAGACAAAAAAGTTTGTTTCATTTCATCATCTTTTCAAGTACATAAGTTTTGGGAAACAAAATTTGCCTGCGGCAGTACAAGGTACCCTAGCTACCAACAAAAAAGGAAAAAGCGCAGAAAAGAAGAAAAACAGCAAAAATCTATATCAAATGTCAAAATGGCTCCGGGGCTATCAGTCTGTCCTAGTCCTCTTCCTGGACGAAGGTCCAGGAGCATCATCAGCACTGCCATCTGAGCCCGAGTCCGAGCCATCCCCAGTCTCCTCCTCCGATGACTCTGGCTCTGCCTCCGCCTCTGACTCCTCGTCATCATCCGGAACCGGCGCCGGAGAGCTACTCCCGACATGAGTGCGCCCCGCCTTGGTGCGGGGGAATACTCTGCCCTCCTCATCTCTTCCTCGGATAGGAACGGAAGGTCCAGCTGGAGCACCTCCTACAGTGGGAATCTGGAAGGGAGGCTGAAAAGTACAAAAGGCAAATGCATCAGCATACTGTGAGCAGTTTATCAGTGCAGAATGCAATGTATGAATATAGTGTATGAATGCTGTGAGATCAGTGTGTCAAGTGTTGTGTTGTGCATCGGATTATGTGAAGCAGTTTATGTATGGTTCGAGACTGTGGTTGAAGAACATACCGGAATACTATAGAGGGCCAGAAGGTCGAAGGTCCGCTGCAACATCCCCATCATGGAGGCATTCAACTCCAGGGACTGCCGGGTGTACTCGGAGGAAGCCTGCAAAAGTCTCAGATACATCAATATTCTGCGGAATATCAAAGAAATGAAATAAATGAAACGACAGTGCAAGATGCGAAATGCAATAATACATACCGGAGGCAAGTCGGGGACACTGACCAACTCCTGATCAGCCGGAGGAGGGGCAAAGGGGATCTGGTAGGTCGCCCCACCCTGCCCTCTGTATGTCATCGTCGTAGGCAGTGCGGGCCAACCAGCCCCCCGCCCTCTCTGAGCTCCGCCCGTGCCACGAACCCGGGCCCTCCTCGATGCTCCCGCTCCTGCCCTGGCTGCTGACGCCACAGGCCTCTCTCCCTCAGCTCGACGGCCACCGCTTAGAGGCCGCATGATGTACGTCTGCACGTACTCTCTGTAATTGCCGATGCCTCTGAAACGGATCGCCTCCCAGCCAATAGTGTACTCGGCCATCTGCTCGGCCGTGAATCTCTCGGTCTCCCTCATGTTCTCCAGAGGATGAACCGGGACTATCTGCTCTGGTAACCCTAGGGTCTGGCGTAGGAAACGCTTGCCCAGGTACCAAGCCCGACAGACCGGGCCCTCCAGCAGAATCCGGAAACGCGAGGTCTCCTCAGCATCGGCAAATCGGTCCCGAATCGTCGCTGGCAACGGAGCCCAAGGCTGCCAGGTGATCTGAAAATGAAATACAGTTTGTTATCTACTGTTATTGAAAATGTGCAGTGAAAAGTGAAGCTTAAATGAACTCTAAAGTTAAACATACCTCTGCGGGAGTAATGGTGTCAAAGTAGCGGCGGAAGAAGCTAAATGTCTCCCAAGGCCTCCGCACACACCTCCCGTCGAAGCGGCGGGAGAATGGAACGACAAGAGGGGTCTCCGTGTCTGGCACTGGGGCTAGTCTGGGAAAGTAGGCGTAGACCCACAACTGCAGGGCAAATAGCAAGTATGCTTATCAGATAAAGCAGAATGCAGAATAAAGCAGAAATAACAAGCCGTGTATCGTGCAGTGTATTGTACAGACAGTGTATTGTGCAGAGTGTATAGTGTGAGCAATGTACAGTCAGTGTAAAGCAGAGTACAGGTGTGTGCAGTGTGTACAGAATACAGTCAGTGTAAAGCAAACTACGGTGTGTGCAGTGTGTAGAGTACAGAAAATGTAAAGCAGGAAAATAAAGAAGAAAAAGAAATGTACCTCCCAAGCGCGCTAGTAGCCCCCGAGCAACTGTCCGCTGCCGCGGGAAGTCGAGCTCATATATCCGTAAAGCGTAGCCAGAGCGGCGCCACCCCAGTCAAAGTGCAAGATCTGAGTGACATCCACTAAGGCGCTGAGTAGACAGAGGGGCACGGTGTTCGCCCAATCGGCGAAAATAGTTGTCCCCAGCAGGAACATGAGAAAGCCGCGCGCGTATCTCTCCACGGCCTCCTGAGTCATCAGAGCCTCCTCAACCAAAGTTGGCTGGACCCGGAACTGGACCTCGAACCAGGAATAACGGACAAAGCCTGGACGGGCGAGAGGTGGCACCTCGCCGAGCAGATAGACCTGAGCGGCAGTCCACTCGTCCATATCGGTGTCGAAGGGGATCGGATCACCCCCTACCCCGATGCCTGTGAGCATCGAGAAATCATAGGGAGTCATCGTCATGTCTCCCGTCGCAGAGAGATGGAACGAGTTGGTGGTGTCCCACCACCTCTCCACCAGAGCAGCGAGGAGAGGCCTGCTCGCGGTAAGTCTAGACAATCCTCTGCAAAAAGCGCCGAAACCGGTCTGATCCACAATGTGGTGAACCGCCTCGGGTAGCTCAACATACCAGTCTTGAGCGGCGATATTCCCATACCCGCGGACGGTATGGGAATCCCCCTGTTTTCAAGCACACAATTGCGAAGCAATACTAAATATACTAATTTTCAAAGGCATTCAGAATTAATACAGATATAGCATGTGTGCAAGTTTTTCAGATTCAAACAAATGCCGGGTGCCGGTGTGCTTACAGTGAACTACAACGTGTGATGTGTCAACGTGTTTGCGTGATTCAGTGCAAATATAGCATGTGTGCAAGTTTTTCAGATTCAAACAGATACCGGGTGCCGGTCTGCTTATGGTGAACTACAACGTGTGATGTGTCAGCGTGTTTGCGTGGTTCAGTGCAAATATAGCATGTGTGCAAGCTTTTCAGATTCAAGCAGATATCGGGTATCGGTGTGATTGCAATAAACTACAGTGTGTGCAGTGTATACTGTGTTGGTGTGTTTTAGTGATTCAGAGCCAACGCAGTGTGTGTGCATGTGTCAGTCTCAAACAGATATCAGTTGCAAGTGTGGTTGCGATCAACTACAGTGTACAGTGCGTCAGTGTATCTGAGTTAAGCAGTTAAAGAATGTAATCAGCTATGGCAGTTTTATATTCTACATTGCAAAAAAAAATAAAATAAATAAAGTAGAGGAAGGAATGTTACCTCGGAAGCGCCGAAGGATAAATGAGATGTAGGCTCACGCAGGAGGAGCTCTGGTGGCATCGCTCTGTCAAAACTCCGAAACTGGCGAAGTCCATCCGGGGGTAGCACGTGAATCGCCGGTCGGTAGGTGGCCGGGTCGAAGGGGCGGACACTCAGGGGGAGAAGCTCGACCCCGGGATCCATCTCGTGATCCGGGGGAGTCCCGCCCTGTGGAATATCGTCGGCCATGTCAAATGTGACGAGGGAGATGGTCGGAAACGGAAAACAAAGCTAGAATACGAAGGGTCAATGAAAAGTCAACCCCCGGGAGGGTGGAAAATGGCCGGAAAAGCCGGGAAGTGGAAAAGGCACGGAAATCGGGAGGAATACGAGGGGAACAAATCCCAAAAAGCGGAAATAGCAAAGGAAGTACCGAAACAAAAAAATGTTCGGTTCAAAGTGTTCGAAACGCGAAGGAGATCGCGAATCAAACGACGAAACGAGCGTAAAATGCGAGAAAACGAAGAAATGAATAGAGGAAAATGCCCTAGAGAGAGAGGGGATAGATTTTCGGCTAAGGAGAATAAGGAAAATAGGGTTAGAAACCCTATTTTAAAAGACCCAAGCCAAAAGGACAAAACTGCCCCGATTCAGGCACTTTTGGCCGGTCGGCTATATTTTTGGCCGGCCGGCCAAATATTTGGCCGGTGATGTTTTTTTGTGGCCGGTGGATGGCCGGTGGCCTCCCCATGTGGCCGGTGAGCCTCCTACAACCTTGTTTAGGTCAGATAAGTGGTTTGGGGTCTTCATTGCGTAAGATAGTCCAAGAAATGGCATTCCCGAAGCTCAACCGGCCTCCGTTTTGACCTCGGACTGTGCCTTCTGTGCGTGGCACTCGAATTCGTGCAAGGTGTATCCTTTTCATATCCTTTTGTCTTTAACAAAACCCGAAAGTTGCCCCTTGTGCATGTATCATTCAATCGCACTGTCTAGCGCATCGCACTATCTTGTGCACTCGCGTTGTCCAACGCGCTGCACTGTGTTGCGCATCTCATTGCATTTTGCATGCATTCAATTGCCATATTCCGCGCATCACACCGTCCTGTGTACTTCACGGTCTGGCGAGACCTTAAAACCGCTCGGTTGCATATGTCATGCATTTCATAACAAATAATGCATATGTCATGCATTTCATAACAAATACTGCATGTGTCATGCATTTCAAAAAAAAAAAAAAACAAAACAAAAACAAAAACAAAAACAAAAATGAAAAAAAAAAAAACAAAAACACACATAATGCATATGTCATGCATCCCATTGTACATAATGCATATGTCATGCATCCCATTTTAAATACTGCATGTGTCATGCATTTCAAAAAACAAAAAAAACAAAAAAACAAACAAAAAATATTGCATATGTCATGCATTTTCCGTAAACATCCATATTGTAAATATTGCATTGTAGCTTGCATGCATTCATTGCATCACTTCCATCCATGGCTCGCACCTTTCCTTGTTGAGCTTGGTTTGGTATGTGCTCATACTTTTCAGGTCGAAGCACAGTTCTGCATGTGTACGCGCCTATTCCTTGATGAACTTGGTTTGAGGGTGGCGGCACCTTTTCTGTGTCAGACGCGGTTCGTTTGTGTACATGCCTTCCCTAGGCAAGATTTGGTTTGGCTTGCGCGCCTTATCCATCGTATCTATCCATTCCATTCCAGTGCATGTTGCATTGTAGCTTGCATGCATTCATTGCATCACCTCCATCCATGGTTCGCACCTTTCCTTGTTGAGCTTGGTTGGGTATGTGCTCATACTTTTCACGTTAAAGCACAGTTCTGCATGTGTACGCGCCTATTCCTTGATGAACTTGGTTTGAGGGTGGCGGCACCTTTTCTGTGTTAGACATGGCTTATGTGTACATGCCCTTCCTAGGCAAGATTTGGTTTGGCTGCATGCCATATCCACTGTATATATTGCATTGTAGTGTAATTTTTGAATCCAGCATTAGGATCATTGTTCTTTCCCCAGCGGGTCGTTTCCCCCACTTATGTCATTCGACCCAATACTTGTCCTTGCGTCCGTCTACATCATCCATAGTTCTGCATGTGTACGCGCTTTGAGGGTTGCGGCACCTTTTCTATGGTAGACGGACTAGTTACTTCCATAAATCTATTTGACATTTGTGTGGTTTCGAACCGCTCATGATTGGATCATGATTCAATTGCATTGCATGTCATTTGCATTGTTTTAATTGCATTACATATCATTTGCATTGTTTCAATTGCATTGCATTTTCATTTGCATTATTATACATAGTTTTGTATATATTGCATTTCATTTTGCATTGTCATGCAGGTTGCTAACAATATTATACCTATTAAGTTTGCTTTCTTTTTAGGCACGATATTGTATGTACGGTTCATTTGAGGCTGGTGCAACCAGACGAACCGCACAGGTATTGTATCCTCCGCGTGAGACGTATTGAGAATTGCATAATTCTCTTGCATCCCTTCTGCATTGTAGTGCAGTTGGATTGGTGCACACTTGCTTAGAACTGTTGCATTGTATGTGCTTCATTACAGCTTTCTTTGCATGATCATAAGTTATGCTCGGCTTTGTGCATTGTCTTGCATCTTGCCCATGCCTTCGGGTGCATATCTTGTTTGTCTTGCATGCTTTGTCTAAGTCTTCAGCCTTGTCAAAAATGGGTCGTCTCTAGGCTTTGACATTCACTCCCATCATTGTTATGACTTTCGAGTTTTGTCAAAGAGGGGCAACTGTAGACACCCCATTTTTGACCATCCTCAAGACTTGGACGTCACCGCTTGAACACTCGGTGATCATCCATGTTTGTGTTCGTCTTGAGTTCCCGGAGGTCTTGGCTACGCCCCTTGCCTCAAGATCTCTCGACTCGACTGTTTTGTGTCTGGTTTTGCACCAAACACTTGTGCTTTGCCTTGGAGGGGCAGGGAATGTGTGATACCCCTGTTCTGTAATATGCTAAATTGGTCCTTAATTTGTTTATGGTTATGTGTTTAGCATGATTTTGTGTGCCATTATGTGATAATATGTGATTTTGAATTCGTATCTGTTCACTGTAGGAATATCTGTTTTAAATAACCTGCTTTAGGAATTAAATTGAGGGCCTTATCGGCCGCGAACCCGGAAGTGACTACGCCATTGTGATTGGCATAATTTTTAGAACCTACGGTGAAGTTTAATTGAAAATTGATTCGGGTCGGATTAAATCGATTAAATTGGTGAATTAGTGCCCAACTATTTAATATTATTAAATAAGCATTAGTGGGGCTTTTATTTATGGCCATATACACTCCCTTAGCTCATTTGAGCTCAAAAATCTGAAGAGACAATTGTAAGAGAGTGAGGGCCGGCTGTTAGAGAGAGAGAAGGAGAGAATTGTGCCATTTTGACTCAAGTTTGGAGAAATTGAAGTCCATTCTCTAAATTGGACCATAGATTGAAGGAATTGAGCTTCTAGGTAAGCCCTTGACTCTTGAATTCATGGAAGTAAGGTGTGATCTTGTGTGTTCAAGGGTTGTTTGTACTCAAGAGCATGAGTTAAGTTAGTTTTGTTGGAATTAAAGCTTGATATAAGCATGCATGTATGAAATTGTGTTGAAATAGCATGTATCATGTCAATTAAGCAAAAATTTAAGTTTGATCATGCATGCAAGCTTGTTTTGTTGAGTTTTGGCACCATTTGCATCTTTGAAATGGAAATGAAGTCAAGATGGCCTTGCATGTTTGAATAATTAAAGATATGAGCTTGAATGCATGAATTTGCTATATTGGTGATGAGTTTGTCATGTTTTGGGACATGTATGTAGGTAAATCAAGAAATTGAACTTCATAATGCTATAATCTTGCAAGGGAACCATGTTAGTATGATTATATTTGAGATTTGAGCCTTTGCATGCAAGAATGGTAGCTGGGAAATTGAATTGAAGCTCATGAACACAACCTGGAATTTCCAGAATTTTGACTTCCGCTCGAGCAGGGGAAGTGCCGCTCGAGCGGATAAATCGAGCTCCCAACATTTTCTGCAGACCTGGTTCCCGCTCGAGCGGGGAGTTATGTAGGCAGGGAAGTCCGCTCGAGCGGCAGAGTTCGCGCTCGAGCGGGAATTGAAGGCAACCAGTACTTTTGCAGACCTAAAGGTCCGCTCGAGCGGGGAAGTCCACGCTCGAGCGGGGACCCTATTTGCTGAAATCCTGTTTTTGCATTTTGTGTTCTGTTTTCCGTTCTCTTTCACTTGCAAGCACTCTTAGGCATATGTTAAGCATTGTAAATGAGTTAATAAGATAATAAAAAGCCTAAAGGAATACGTGAATTAAAGAACGGATTGAACGGTTAATGACCCTTTTGTGTTCATGAAATGTGTAGGGTCAAGCTCCAGGGCCAATCCACAAGCCGATCACTGTGAGTAATATCGGTATTTGAATGCTTGTGAATGTCCAATTGTTTACTCCCTTTAAAGCTTTATGAATTGCTAATTGGGATTGTGGACGTAAGTCTGATATGAATGCATAAATGGACCCAAGGTCGTTTTGATAAGCATAAATGGACCCAAGGTCGTTTTGTTAAACAGGAATGGACCAAAGGTCGTTTTGTTAAACAGAAATGGACCAAAGGTCGTTTTGTTACGCAGGAATGGACCAAAGGTCGTTTTGTTAAACATGAATGGACCAAAGGTCGTTTGATGAACATGAACGGACCAAAGGTCGTTTTGATACGAATGTATGGGCCGAAGGCCGTTCTGACATGAATGAGTGGGCCAAAGGCCGTTACAAAATGAAAGAGTGGGCCAAAGGCCGTTTTGACATAATCGAATGGGCCGAAGGCCGTTTCGTCACGTATGTAAACCTGAATGGGCCAAAGGCCAGTATGTACGGAACTATGGTTACTTGATTTAAATTACCCTTATATATGTTAGCTACAGATATGAATTGGGCCCAAGGCCGTTTGGAAAGTGTTGTTCTTCGTCTTGTGGCATAAATTTTGTAATTGATATTATTCACTGGGCTATCGCTCACGCTCATTCATGTCTTTGTAGGTGAGCCAAGAGAAGTCCAGACCCAGCCCAATGAAGCCTGTGTAGAACAACCCAAGTTTTGGAGAGTCAGCCCTCGTGTCTCACGCATGAGACCCGTCTTCGCCTTTTGTTATCTATTTTTATGTTGTCATGATGGCGAAGACTTTGTGTAATTCTGTATATAGTTTTGATGGGTTGACTTGGACTTATATGATCCTGTTTATACAGAACTCATGCTACTATTTTACTGTTGTGAGTTATTAATGTCTATGTATATAATTATTTTGATGTGCCATACAAGCACAGCTCTATGGACAAGGTTTTGATTTGCTTCCGTTTGGCCCCCATTAACTCTGTTAAAAATACGTTTGGATCCGTTTGAGGCCGTAGGTAATCTCATGATTACTAACCGGTTACGTCCTTAACCCACGGGGGCGGGTTAGGGTCGTGACAGAATGGCTTGTGGGCCATCCCCACACTCCACCGGCCATGGCTTGAGGCCACCGGCTGTGTTTTGTTGCCACCGGCCAAATGTTTGGCCGACCGGCACTATAGATGGCCTGCCGGCTATCTTTTTTGGTCAATTGCATTTTTGGCCGGCCGACTACTGTGCATCCGCTTTTGCAGATATTTTGGTGCAGCTGGCATGCACTTGGCTCCCCTCCATACATGCGTATGGAGGGATCTCTCTTTTTAGAAGCTTGTCCTGTAAGCTTACAAGACTAAAAGCTCTATAAAGAGGAGCCTTCTCTCCCTTTTGAGAGGTTAGAGAAGTAAGACATTTTTAGACAGCTTTTTTTTAGGGTTGGAGTTTTAGGGTTAGGGTTTGTTCATATCCTACCTCTATATCTCTCTCTTGTGTGTGTTTTGTCCTATTTTTGCTCACAAACACCCACCATCACACCATCCCTTGGAGCTGAGGCCCTTGAGGGTTGTTTTTGGAGCTTTTAGACTGATTTCAACCTAAGGAAGCTGCTGGAGCTCCATTGGTGAAAAGGGTCTTCAAGGGTAAGAAGCTTGCCCCTTTATTCCCCATTTTTGCACACTCTTTTTACCAACCTTACAACTGTTTTTGAGCTTAGTGTATAATATAAAAAAGTTATGTTTTTTAGCCCTCTAAATAGTTGGTTAAGGTTGCCTTAAGCTTTGGGGTTGTTTGACCCCTCTTAAGCCTTGAAAGGCCCTCATTTTGTGCCATTTTGAGTGAGCTCTGGGACCATTGTGTTTGGGCCTCCTCACCACTGAAATCTTGAGGGATTTCAGAGGTGAGGATGGTGCCTTGAGGTCCTATGAAGGAGAGGGCCACCCCCTCTCCTTGTTGTCCTTGAAAAGGGCCTTTTTAGCCTCATGTTTGAGCATCTAATTTAAGTACATGTTGGCCATGTCTTAAGTGGTATTTGGTAGTATTTTTCCATATATTACCTCTGTTTTGAGTTGGTTTGGACACACCTTGCATGCTTTGCATACATGTCTTGTAATGCCATCATTTAGCCTTAACATGCATCTAGGCTTTGACCCTTGTTCAAGCATGTTTTAGGCCCAACTTTGTGAAGCTTTTGTACTTGTTTTTCCATGCTTAAGGTCTGCCTTTGGTTGTTTTGGTTGACCATGGCATGCATTGCATAGCCCCTTTGCATTTTGGCTTGTAAGCTTTAAATGTATAGACCTCTAGCATTCATCCTTGCATCATTTCAGTGGTTTGGAACCACTTAACATGCCATGTCAGTCCATTTAACATGCTTGTATGCTTGCCTTTAATGCCTCTTTGATGCCTTGGAAGCTTGTGTTGTATGCTCCATGTTTTGAGCAATTATGCATGCTTTTAGATTTGAGTCACTTAGATGCCATCTAGGTGTTCCTTTGGTATTGTCTAGGTCTGCCTTGAACCTATTTTAAGCCCCCTTGGCCTTGTGAGGCTCGGTTGACTTAGTCATGGTTTAAGTCTTCTTGGCTTGCTCCATGTTTTGGACCTCTAATTGCATGCCATACTTGTCTTGTTCATTTGGTTTGGCACCATTTTAGCATGATTTCAGAGCTTTCCATTGTATGCTAATTGTTCGTGTTTGCATCTTCTTAAGTGTGCTTAGAAGTTGCTCTTTATGCTTGAGTGTTGGTCCATGTTTTCATGCATGTTTGTGTGTTGGACCTCACTTCCTTAGCATCTTGGCCACTGTTTTAGGCTTGTTTGAGGGCTGTCTAATTTAGTTTAAGTCCATCACCTTGCTTGTTGTATGCTTTGCATGCCTCCTTGTATTGTCCATGGTGCATACTAGTTGACATGCTTAAGATTGCATCGCATAAGCATGTATGCTAGACCTCTTGAAGTGAGTATGATAGAGGTTAGGCCTTTTTGTGTGCTTGTTTGGTTTGCATTTCATTTGAAATTGAAGTTGCATGCTTGATCTCTTGGGCCATCACGCATTGAAATGCGCGATTGGCAGTCCGAGAATCGAGGCCATCCTCCTTTGAGTCATACACATGATAAGGGGTGTGGTTGGTGCATACATAGCTTGAAATGCATTGCCATGCTATGCTTTGCCCTCTGTTGCTGTCAACTACAGGTTCTGCAGGGAGTTTTGGCCGACTGGCCATCCATCAGTGGCCGATAACTCAATTTGTGGCCGGTGACCATCATACATGGCCGGTGGCCATTCCTCCCAGCCGGTGGTATTCCACAGTGCCTAGAGAGCATACCTTGGGAGTTGTGCAATTTTCAGAGGAGCAGAACAGTCAAAGTAGAGGCAGCCTGTGCATGGCAGTGACTTCCGAGCGGAATCGAGCATGCATCGCATCGAACCCTCTTCCCGAGGCTGTTTATTGCTTAAATTAGATTAATTAATTTGCTTAATTAATTTAATTGTCTGTAATTATTTAATTAGCTTGTAGGTTAATTAAATTGTAATATTTATTCGGACCCTCCGAGTAAGGGCAAATTTGTAATAAGTGTGGGTGCGTGTGTGTCTTCCAACCCCCACTTCTTTCTCCCTTTTACTTACCTGCTTTCGATGGTTAGTATTAGGGCACATTTATTTTAGCATACCTTATGCTATGCATGCGTGCATCATTCATCAGTATTGCATGCACCAGGCTCGGCGCATCATGCTAATCGCATCGTATTTCAAATCTAGCTTGAATACATGCTACTTGCGCATTTCATATGCCATACTTAGATTAGCCGAGCCTCTTCTAGTGACATTTTGTATGCGATGCATTAGGCACTTAACATGGACTTGGATCATACATTGATTGCTAACACGTTCTTGTTTCGGCATGGAGTACTTTGTAAGTATTTTATGCTTTAGCATACTGCATGCGTGTGAGTGTTGTCATGATTGCATGCTTACCACGTGGCTAAGTGCTTATGTGATATAACTGCCTGAATGCCTGTAGGTGAAGGTTGGCTTGTTTGAGTTGGAAAAACTCATTGAAATCCGTATTTTAGCCTACTTGCGAGTAGCAAATTCCAAAGCGATGCTTCGTTCCAAATTAGGCGATCTAGTCTATACTTGTTTTGCTGTGCGCATAACATAGTAACTCTAGGCTAATAATCGGAATAAGAACACATGACGTTTTCAAAATCAGATATCATGGTTAGTAGAGGCCGATCTTAGGATCGGGCGAGAGGGGGCGCTCATAGCTGACCTTCCCCAATCGTACCCAAGCTCCCGAGCATAGGCAACTTTGGTGATGACGGACACGTGGCCTTTGGCACCGAGTCAGGGTTTCCTAAATTTCCCATAAAAAATATTTAGGTGGCGACTCTGTATCTGGCAAAGCAGTCCATGTTTGGCACTTCTTTTCTAAAAATTTGTTTTCTTAAAACGATTTGCTGGATTTGGACTCTTTGGTTCAGATTACGAACCGTGACATTTGAGTCCTGAACTGTAGTAGACCCACAAAATGAACAAAACGGGAGTCATCCTCCCGGGGCGTTCGGGGACGTCTACAGCATTTTTTTAGGGTTTAGGGAGTTTAGCGTTTAGGGTTTTATGGTTTTTAGGGTTTAGGTTTTGAGGTTTAGGGTGTAGGATTTTTAGGGTTTTTTAGGCTTTAGGGTTTTAGGTTTTTTTGGGGTTTAGGGAGTTTAGGGTTTTGAGTTTTATGGTTTTTAGGATTTAGTTTTTGAGGTTTTGGATTTAGGGTTTAGGGTTTTTTTTGTGTGTAGGTTTTAGGGTTTAGGGTTTAAGGTTTGGGATTTAAGGTTTTCTAGGGTTTAGGATTGAGACTTTTTTATGGTTTGGGGAGTTTATGGTTAGGGTTTTTAGGGTCTAGGGGATAGGGATTTGGGTTTTGTGGTTAAGGGTTTCTGGGTTTCGACTATTTGGTTCGGGATTTAGGGTTTAGGGTTAAGGGTTTGGTGTTGAGGGTTTAAGATTTAGAGTTCAGGGTTTAGTGTTTTAGGTTTTTTAGGATTTTAAGGTTTTAAGATTTAGGGTTTCGGGTTTTGGGATATGGGGTTGAGGGTTGTGGGTTTTAGGGTTGGGTTTAGGGTTTAAGGTTTAGGATTTTTAGGGTTTTTTAGGGTTTATTCGGGTTTAAGGTTTGGGGTTTAAGGTTTAGGGGTTTTACGATTTTTTAGAGTTTGCTATTATTTAGGACTTAGGGTTTAGGGTTTTTTAAAGTTTAGGGTTTGGGATTTTGGATTTAGGGTTTTTAGGGTTTTTTAGAGTTTAGGGTTTAGGATTTTTTTGGGGTTTAGGGAGTTTAGGGTTTTGGGTTTTATGGGTTTTAGGGTTTAAAAAAAAAATGCATTGTTTCGGTCAACTGGCCGGACGTTTGGGAGGGGGATCGGTTAGCCCAAATTTTCCCGCATTGGACAGAGTTTTCAAAAGTGATCGTGGAATTAATTTTTGAAAACTGTAAACAAATATCACATGCAAACCAAAGGGTGGAACTAAAGTTTCAAAGCTCTACCAAACAGAGCCTTTAATTTTAACTTCAAATTTCAATGGAATGACAAAGTTGAAACTAAATTTAAAATGTAATGACTAAATAATTCAAATTGAAATACTAGGGATCACAGTAAATTTAAGTCAAACTACAACGTTATTTTGCCTCATTTAAAAATATTACAAAAAAAAAGACAAAAAAAAAAAAAAAAAAGGTAAGAGTTAATTACATTAAGTGTCCATAAATTATGTGATCCGTTATACTTTAATTTGTAATTTCTTTTCAAAGCATATGATTTGTTACCTTGTAGTCTTTGGTAATTACTCTTTTTTTTATCAGCAAACAAAGAGAGTATATAAAAATGAAAACACATTTACAAGAGAAGCATCTAGCATAGCTAATTGAAACCAAACAAAAATTGGCAACAAAAGTATATAATTACTCTTTGGTAATTACTCTATGTACCCAAAGTATACTATTTGTTGCATTTTGGTCCCTAATTTTTAAATTTTACTTTGATTTTTGTAAAATTTAAAAAATAATATTTTATAGAGATGTGTATATTGAGTTATTTTATGACTTGAAGTTTTTATGTAATTTGGATTCACAGGTTGAGGAATTGAAGGATGACTTGACAGACTTGGAAACAATGGTTGAGCTTGTTATTGATATGATCATACAAAGCAAAGGAACATAGTGCCAAATAGTACACAAATTAATTTCTCTATACATTCTTTCTTTATAATACTTGTAGTTTTCCGTCATCAAATAAGATACTGTATTGAAGACAGAATCTTAACTTGCTTCTTTCTTTCTTTTTTTTTTTTTTTTTTTTTTTTTTTTTTTTTTTTTTTCAAGCAATCAATTTGTGCATTTCTAATCATTTATAGTTCATAAAGATGTTTATAAACACAGCTTATAAGTTGGTATATTTTTTGGGCTTATTTTTGTGTTTAGTGATTTTTTTTCAACATTGAGTTAGAATTTACTTTTTGGGACTGTTTATATTAGATAATTCTATAAAATATATGTATATATATATATAAACTTTTTGAAAAAAATGCTGATAAATGCAAAACTAAGCTAACTTGTTTAGGCTTTTTTTTTTTTTTTTCCACAAAGGCTTATAGTATTTGTTTTTAGTTGACTTTAAAAAAACAAAAAAAAAAAAAAAAAAAAGTAGAAGAAGAAATGTAATTATTTTAATTTTTAACTCCTTTTTAGTCTAGATGGATTACAAACTAACTTTTTTTTTTGTTTTGTTTTTTTTTTTCTTTTTTTTTCTTTTAACTCAAAATTGAAAAAATCCACTAAAGAAAAAAAAAACCAAAAAAAATAAAAACATAATTAAAAAGTTATAAGTCAAAGGGCAATCCTCATCACATAACCGAACCACAAATTAACAATCAAGATTTAATGGGCAGTCCTGCAATAGACAAAGAATTTTTTATTTTTTTATAAGCAAAAAGGACTTTATTAATGAAGAAAAATATACATATAAGATAAAGGAAGGGAAGTACAAAAAGTATCAAAGCAAAACAATACGATCCCAACTAAGTTGGTATCGAGGAAAAAACCCAATTTATTTGGCAGCACTACCATCAAAGTTTGGTGAGAGACCAACAATAACAAACAAAGAGCAACCAGAAAAAACTAAAACCAAAAGAGACAGAAAATCCAATCAAGTCATCTTCAATAGAGGGCAGCGTAGATGGTGGAGGAGTGAGTGTAGCCAAATCTGAGGGGGGCCATGCGGGGCCTCGCCAGGCGACGCAAAGATGGTGGTAAAGGAGGGGGATCACCACCATTTCTGCTAGGGGCCTTGCGGCGTCTCTTCGCCGGGAGAACTGAGGGAGGTGGGTGTGGTGGTGGTGGTGGAGGAGGAGGTGGTGGTGTTGTCTGGTTACGTGAAACAGGACGACGGGGAGGGGCCTTGCGGCGTCTCTTCACCGGGAGGACTAAGGGAGGCAGAGATGGGGATAGTGGTGGTGGTGGTGGTGGAGTAGGAAGTGGTGGTGTTGTCTGGTTACCTGAAACAGAAGGAGGGGAGGGGGCTGGGGCTGAAGAAGAACATCACAGCCACCACCGCAGTTGTTTTTGCCACGAGAGAGAGAGAGAGAGAGAGACCATTATAGTGACCCTCATCCTCATCTTAGTCATGTTCATGTGCATCTGCATGTTTTGTTTTGTTAAGCTTGCACTCGTGGTTTTGACTTGTTTTGCCTTAAGTAAGGTTCCTGTCTTGTTTTGTACCTATGTGTTTTGGCTTGAGTATTGTTTGTATGATTTTGTCCCTTGCTTGGTGTGTGAAGCATAGGTCACGCCTTTGGACCTTTTACACCTAGGACCATCTTGGAACCACTTTGGTTGACCTCCACCTTCACCCTGGCATATTGGCTGAGATGTCATTATCTAGGCTGAGGTGTTCATCACCAAGGCCGAGATGTGTACTATCTAGGCTGAGATGTTATCCTTGCACCTAAGTGATCTTGTTCCTGGACTGGTATGACTTAGGCCGAGGTGTGGCACAGCTAGGTCCAGTGTTATCCTTCCTAGCCGAGATCATTGAGACCCCTTTTGCCAGAGCCGATGTTATAACCCGAGATCCTCGCCTTACCAGAGTGCCCTTGTCACCTTGCTTGTTGTATACACTTTGTCATGCTCTTGTCTTGTCAGTCAGCCACCTTTTTGAGGACATCCAACCAGTCATTGCCACGTGCCCTAGTAGAGGGTTAAGTCAGCTGGTAGTGGGAGAAAACATATCTTTGTGTGTCATATTTTGCATGGTAGAGAGAGAAGCTCTAGGAAGAAGAAGAAGGAGTTCTTAGGGAGAGAACTAGATTCCCAAGCTTGATCTTCGCACCTTGAACCGTTAGATCCGTGTTTTGAGGTTAGATTCTTGGTCTACTCTTGTTATTCTTTATGTGGAAACGATCACATTGCATGATCTAGCATGATTCATGAGCCATGCATTGATTTAAAGTTTGTTTTAGAAAGAGAAAATGATGTTCTTGTGTTCTTGAAATAAAACCATGTTTTGATCCGAAAGTTTGTATCAAGATCTATGTTTTTGTGTTTGTTGTCATGAAATCTCCAAGTATGGGTACCCAAGTCCATGTTTTCAAACTCATCTCATAAAATCTCAGATTTTGAATAAAGAAGTTATGATTTTAGCAATCATGTTCTTCATGTTCTTCAAAGGAAAACCCAGATTTTTCCCAGACTTCATTTCCCTGAATGTGGTCGTCGGGACCACACCTCGGCCAAGGGGTGTGGGACCTCGACCAAGACCTAGTTGCTACCCAGCTTGTTTTCCGAGCTGAAAAACAGTGTTTGACTCCCAGCACATGATTGCCTTGTTTTGACTTAGTTTTGATAGAGGTGCCGAGATCATTTGCACCCATGTAAAGCTTGTCTTAGGGATGCATTTCATATCCATCTTTGAGCATCTCTTCTTGACTTCTTGAAGTGCATTCAATGGGATTTACTATGTGTTTGTAGGCCTTGGATCCTTGCTTGTAATCCCCACACCCGAAGAGCTATGTGAGTGGTATTTTTAATAAAGTTATGTTATAAAGTTTTGATAAGGCTTTGCTTCGTTTTGTAAAAGTATTTGATCAAGCATGAATTATTATCCCTAGTTTTGTATCAAGTATTATATTTGTTTTGATGACATTCTGGGAAAGTCCTTAGTGCCAGGGGACTATAATGCAACTGCACCCTTGTTTTTAAAGTCCTTAGTGCCAGGGGACTATAATGCAACTGCACCCTTGTTTTGCCACTGATGGTTTTCCGCGTGGGTTTGTTTGTCCAGAATGTCATCGTTTGGTATTATGTAGATGTTATTAACATCCAAGAAGCTTTGAAAGATTTGATAGATGAACTTGGTTCGTCCCTTTGATTTGTAAAGTTGTGATATGTATTGTTTTGATAAAGATCTCGGATATCATTCATTTAACCCTTTTATTACTAATATCATTCACTGAGTATCCAAGCTCACCCTCTCCTTATATATATGTAGGTGACGAGCAAGAAGGCGGTGACACCTAGATGATTATTTGCAAGATGTTTTTGGATTCAAATTTTGTAGCATCTTGAAGATTATGCTTCTTGGCCTTGTAAATTATTTCTTTTGTATATGTCGGCTTGAGAAGCCTTTTGATCAAGATGTATTATGTACTTTATTTTCTTTGTATCCAAGTTGTAAGACCATGTTAAGATGTATGTCATTTCATTTAATCTATGCACAACTCTTATGGACTAATTAGATTGAAATTTATTGCTTCCGCACATGTAAGCCCCATATGTATACTCTGATTGTGTGTGAATCCTTGAAAGTTGGCCTTTGGCAATCTCAAATTACTGACCATCACGGCACCATTCTACTAGGGGCGGAATGGGGCCATGACAACCATGGTGTGGATGGTCTTGCATTAGCAAGAGCATGTTCTTATAAAGGTGCACAGACATGCTCAAAATAAGATCAAATCCCCTCCGACATGCTAAAAATCAAGATCGACTCCTCAAGATCGAATCCCTTCCGACGAAACTTTCGGCCCTGCCAATTGGGTGTTTTCACAAGTCGATATTTACGTGGATATATTTACAAAGAAAAAAAGAGTTAGAACAAGTACTTTCTAAATGTTTTAAATATATAGTCAATGAATTCTGAGGCAACACATAGATGGGGAATTTATTGGAATTTTTTTTTTATTTGTATTTCAATTAACTCATAAGATATTATTATATTCTAATAAATTTTATTATTTTGAATATTTAATTTATAAAATTTTAATTATCACATTTAAAATATTTTAAGAACAATTTTATCTTTATAAAAAAAAATTTCAACGCTTAGTAATTTAGTAATGTGAACATTCACATTAAATAATTTTGACAGTGTAAATGTTTACATTGACATTATAAATGTTAACATCATGGAATATTCATACTATTAATGTGAATATTAATACGTGTTTCACTCTATTATTATTAAAGATATTTTAATAATTATGTTATTCATAATATTTATTAAAATATATAAAAAGAAAATAATTTAAACTGAGTGGAATATAAGTATGTGAACAGGAATTTATGAATAATACTCCAACAGATACGTGCAAAGACTAATATTTATAAGGAAATTAATGTTTGAAATATTCAAAATGGTTTATCAATTTATATGAGTGGTAATGTCTAACTCACTGAATTTGTCATATTTTGTAAGATATATGTTTTATATTTTCAAAATCTTTTCAATTTTATAGGCAAAATAAACTAAAACATCTATATTTGATATTTTAATAATATAAAAATTAAAAATTTTATTTGAGATTTTAGAATTCTCAAAACAAATTTTATTAAAAAGTGTCTTCTGTTCGAGGTTAAGCTTAATTTAGATTTATTGAAAGTTAACAACAATTTTTTATTTTTAATAACGTTCAAATAAATCAAGAATAATAACTTAGTAGTTTTAAATTGATAGTATGGTTCGATAATATCATAGAAATTTTTAATTTGTATTTTTTTTTATCTGTAAAAGTCAATTGTTAATAGTTAAATTAGCACTTATGAAAGTTAGTATTATCACCCCTGTAGAATACGAACTGATTGCCTCCTAATTCAACTTCTCCAAGGAAGAGTTGAACCTGTAATCTCTTCTTCGGACTAAATCCTTAGGAGAGTTATAGCGATCCCGGTTTTCCCTCCATTGATTATTCTATTCCGGACTGAGGTTCCGTAGAGTTGATGTTATGTATCTCTTGTTTCTGTCGTTCTATAATTTGTATTTGAGTTATAGGATATTATGGGCAGGATTGTTACAGGTTGGGAGTGAATGGGAGCAAATGGTTGTTGCCCAGAATTTTGGTTCTTCGCTCGAGCGAGACTTTTGTCGCTCGAGCGAGCTCTATGTTTTAGATCCTTCACTCGAGCGAGAGTTGAGTTTTTGTGTTTGGTGGCTCAAGCGAGAGGTCTTGCGCTCGAGCGTGCATCTGCGTCTCATTTTTGACCTGAGAGCTGCGTTTCTTAGCTCGAGCGAGCTTTCCTTCGCTCGAGCGAGCGAGGTGTATGTTTTGAGTTTCTTCGCTCGAGCGAGAATTCTGTCGCTCGAGCATGCTTCTGGGTTGTAGACCTGAAGCTTCGAATTGTTGGCTCGAGCAAGACTTTCTTCGCTCGAGCGAGGGTTCTTTGTGTCTGGTCGCTCGAGCGACCAATCCTTCGCTCGAGCGAGCCTGTGTTATATTAGATCGCAGCAGCGGGAAACACTTCACTTTTTCATCTCTTTTCTTTACACAAACCCTAGATCCGAGCTCTCTCTCTCTCTCTCTACAAACCTTCTCTCTAAGGTTTCACCTCCTTCTAGTGAGTTCCTAGCCTAGCCTCTTTGTATAAAAGATAGAGGGTGTTGAGGGCTTTGTTTTAATCTGAAAATTATTGAATTTGGAGCACGTTGGGTTTTGGTCTTCATCTTCGTTTGAGCTCTAACTTCGAGGTAGGGATATCATACTCCATCTTATGAGCTTTGTCTTTAAATTTTGGCATTTTGATATGTTAGGGTTGTTGGGTAATATTGGAAAAGTTTTGGGGTCTTTGTGTAATTTACAAAAGAGGGGGTTTTTATATATATAATCCCATATGTATGTAATACTTTGAGAAAAAGAATTAATGTTGGATTATTGATAAAAATGGAACCTTAGGGTTGTTATGTGAATTATGGGAAAATGCCCTAATTAGTTTGGTAAAATTAATTTGTATAATTAATTTTGAGATATGGGAATTAAATTGAGAATATTGGAATTGGGGAATTATGGGATTAAAGGGGTGTAGTTGGATTAATTTATCGCTCACCTCATCAAAATGTTGATAACATATCCATTTGGTGCATTTATTTTCTATTTTGAAATAACTGCTTTGGGCTATCGGTGGAGGATAGTCTTGATTGTTGTAGACAATGCATGATGATTAGGCGAACTAAAACTAATCAATTGAGTATGCCATAGAATATGGTGCTTGGTATAATACATCAAAATTGTGTATTGATTGAGTGAACATGTATATGATAATTGCTTATATACATTGTGTTATATGGGAGGAGATAGGGGATGTACTCCACGGTTTAGGAGAAGATAGGGGATGGACCTCTAAACTAGATTTTGTTTGACATTGATACAGCACTAAAATGTGTATCATTTGTGAAGTATGGAAGTGATTTTGGCTGAGACTGATACAGTACAAAAATGTGTATCTATTATGAAGTAAGAAATGTTTAACACGAGTTGTTATCCCAATTAAATTGGAAATATTGTTAATAAGAGATGTAATCTCTGTCGAATTATCTGGCCAGGTTCTGAGCAACGTTTTTGAAATGAATTGATAAGAAAAGGAAAAGTGAAATGTAACATGGGCATGATTGTCATGGAATTAAAACGTGATGTAAGTGGATGTATAAGTGTTGACCACCTATCACATGCTATTATTTTAGTCATTGCTTATAGTTGGTTTAGTATATTTCTACTGGGATGTGGCTTACCCTATATGGGACATCATTTCCAGGTACAGATGGTATGCCACCTCCAAGGACGTAGCTTGGGAGGCTAGAGGCTAAAAGACTTTTTGTTGTTCTGTTATCTTTTGATGTATTACATGTAAATTCAGGCCAATGGCTTAATATGTAATTGAGTTAGTACTCTTTTCTTTGTGACCAAGTGTTGGCTTGGAAAGTTGTAAGCCCATAGGGCATTTACTTTTGTTGTCAACATGTAATACTTTTGTACGAACTACTCTGATGAATAGAAAGATGTTTACTTCTTTATATCAATGCATGTTAAGAATGTTGGGTTTGATGTATTATTTTGAGGGCGTGACAAGAGTCATGGTGGTCAACAAAAAAAAATGATAATAATAATTTGTATTGTGGCATATAAATAAAAGAGAAAAGAGCTATACAATAGATTTATAAGGTTTTCTAGGGTTTAGGATTAAGAGTTTTTTAGGGTTTGGGGAGTTTAAGGTATAGGGTTTTTAGGGTTTAGGGTATAGGGATTTGGGTTTTGGGGTTAAGGGTTTTTGGGTTTCGACTATTTGGTTCAGGATTTAGAGTTTAGAGTTTAGGATTAAGGGTTTAGAGTTGAGGGTTTGGGGTTTAGAGTTGAGGGTTTAGGGTTTTAGGTTTTTTAGGATTTAGGGTTTAGTGTTTTGGGATACAGGGTTGAGGGTTGAGGGTTTTAAGGTTGGGTTTAGGGTTTAAGGTTTGGGATTTTTAGGATTTTTTAGGGTTTAGGGTTTGGGGTTTAAGGTTTAGGGTTTTTAGGGTTTTTTAGGATTTAGGGTTTAGGATTTTTAGGGTTTTTTAGAGTTTAGGGTTTAGGGTTTTTTTGGGGGTTTAGAGGGTTTTGGGTTTTAGGGTTTTTAGGGTTTAGTTTTTGAGGTTTAGGATTTAGGGTTTAGGGTTTACCCCCTATTGTACAGCAATCCGGACATGTGTCCGTGGGTGTTAGTAGTTGATTATTATCTAGTTTACATCCTTTCCTACTTTGTATTTGAGTTATGGGATGTGCTGGGCAGGTTTGTTACAGGTTGGTTGAGCTTAGGAACCAAAACTAGTTGCCCAGATTTTGGCCTATCCGCTCGAGAGGAGCTTTTGACGCTCGAGCGGGGACCTTGTTGTTGCTTGTCTGCTCGAGCGGGGACCTAGTATGTCGAGATTCTGGGAGTGTGCATCCGCCGCTCGAGCGGGAGTCTGTGAGTGGCGCTCGAGCGGGGGTTTCCACGCTCGAGCGGAGTGACTCTTATTTAAAAGCGAGATCCGACTTTTTTATCACTTTTTCAAGATCTTTTCTCTCTCTTACTTTTCCAAAAAGCCATTTTCAGAGCTTCTCACTCTAAAACCGGCCCTTCTCTCTTAGATTTGATCTAGTATGAGTTGTTTGCTCACTTTTGGCCTTTACAAAAATTGTGTTGATCGTCGAGGGCTACATTTTAATCTGAAAATTTTGGAATTTGGAGCATTTTGGTTTTGGTCTTCATCTCCATTGGAGCTCAAACTTTGAGGTAGGGATATCCTACTCCTCTTTATGAACTTTGTCTTTAAATTTTGGTATTTTGAGATGTTGGGGGTTGTTGCGAAATTTTGAGAGAGTTTAGGGCTTTTATGGAATTTTACAAAGTTGGGGTTTTATTTATAATGGACCCATGAACGTATTTAGCTTAGGGAAATGGAATGAATGTGGAATCATTGATGAAAATGGGACCTTAAGGGTTGTAATGTTAACTATGGAAAATGCCCTAATTACATTGATTAATTAATTGGGATAATAAATTGTGAGAAACGAGGAATTGAAGTGGAAGTGTTGAAAGTGGGAATATGTGGGAATTAAAGGGTGTAGTTGAATTACTTATCACTCACCGAATTGAAATGTTGATATATTATCCATTTTGTGCATTTATTTACTGTATAGAAATAACTGCTTTGGGCTATCGGTGGAGGATAGTCTTGATTGTTGTAGACAATGCATGATGATTAGGCAAACTAAAACTGATCATTGAAATGTGTCATTGAGTGTGACAGTTGAAAGAATACATTAATTTTATGTATTGATTGGTGATGTGTATAATTATTGTTTATATGCATTGTGTTGTGTTGGAGAAGATAGGGGATGTACTCCACGGTTTAACGAGTCGTCACATATGGAGTAAAACAAAACTTCACGTAGAGATGAAACCTCAGCCGTTGTTTTATATGAATAAAAATAAGTGAACAAAAATGAAAAAATAAACAAATAATAAACAAATAGAGAGAAAAATAAAAATGGGAGAAAATACAAAAATAAAAAGAAAAGAGAGAGGAATGTGGGATCATGGGATCAAGGAAGGATATGTGAGAAAATGAAAAAGTAAGAGAGAGAAGCGGGAAAATAAAAAAAAATGTAGGATATTTTTTGGAAAATATATTTCAACCGTTGTTTTATAATTTGAATAGATCTAAGCCGTCCAAATGTCCTAGTAGGACAAAGGTTTGTAGAACAAATTCAAAAATCATCCTGCTTTATTATATAGATATTTGGGTTTGACTATTACTTTTGTGACGCCAATTTTCCAGTACATGATTAAATGGTCAGTGATTAATATTGGGTCAACCATTGGGTCTACTATAATTATCTTCATATAATTGTACTTCTGAAATATTGGGAATGGAATTGTTTTAAGGGCAGGATAAAAATAAAAAAGTGTTTTCCTTGTCTCAACCCTCATCTCATCGCAACTTTGTACTGTTTGATAAATCTATTATATTTTTTTATTTGAAAACGGATATATATATCCTACTTAAAATAAATGAAAAATATGTACACCTACTGAATATACAATTTAGTATCATTATGTTAATAACTTAAACTATTTGTTTGATATTAGACCAATTCATTTGACTGAACTTGAAAGATGAGCAGTAGGTATATATTTAATGGTCTTGAAGTAATGTTTCACATTCTATGGTATATCAAACACCTTACCATTATACATTTAGTGGTGTTGAAGTAATGTTTCACCTCTGGAGTTCCTTCTACCCTAGAAAATATAAAATGACAAAAATGAGAGGGCTGATTTTTATAGCAAAATGTCACTTATGATATGAGCCACATTCATCAACCAGATAGCTCAATGAAACCCTCACATTTTCATAGTGCCTTTCTTGGAGAGTCATCTCCTCAAACTTGTCATGGCCCCATTTCTTGTTGTCTTTTGACTCCCACAACTTCCTTCCATCCAGTATCCGCCTAAACAAATTCAAATAACCAACACAAAAATAAAAACAGGTTAATTTAAAAAAATCAAATCAACACTGAAATATTACCAAAACAAAGAAGAGGAAACATGAAAAACGAAAAATTTACACTTACCATGCACATGATCATAATGTTAATGGTAATAAATAATGAAAAAAGCAGAACACAGGAGTTCCATAGACAGTTATGTCAAAACAAACCAACATTCTTTATGTGTTGCAAGCTTTTTTCTTAAAAAGCTAAAAAATCCAAAACATAATAATTATTTTAACTCATATTTTAATTAAAAAATCAATAATGATTGTTGGATTACAATTGCTGATTACTTAAATAAAGTTCTTGACTTACAAGTAATTGTAATTGAATGAGTTAAAATCCATATAATTCTTTTAGAAGTAAAATCCGATATAAGTATATTGTTGATATTTTAATGTTTTTTGTTTCATTGAAGCAAGTATATGGAGACTGTTCCAATTATGTTCTACTAGGGGAGAAACATAATTTGGGATCCCGATAAAGGTGTGTCATATGATGCTGAGCCGAAAGGGATATATGGGGTGCAACTTGGAACCACGCTTAGCAATTTTGAGGAGGTGTTCATGTCCCAGGTGGCATGTTACGGCAAAAGTGTCTAATTGAACTTCAAATGTAGATATCCTTATCGCTAGTGGCAAGCAATCAGCAAATATAAGATATTACCGATCAATGACTATGAGACGTTGAACACCGTATTAAGTATCGGTGCAAGTTTCCAACCACCAAATTGTTTGGAAGTGTACATTCATAAAGAGGTTGTACACAATGTCCCGAATATGACACAGATGGATTCTCGTCTCTTCACTACATTGCTTACACAAGGGATTGACACGACAGCATTTCGGTCTCCTATGTATACACCAGATCAATGTTATTCAGTGGGCTACACACAACAGACATTTGAGAGCCATGGTATGGAATCAAGTTCACGTGGTGGATATGATTATGAATTTCACAATAACACAGAAGATGTGCCCACCTGCAGCCATCATACCACTCCAGTTGAAGTTGCTGGTAATATGGCAGAAACGGTGAACTATGTGTAGTTTGCTGACAATATTGCTGACAATGACATGTACAGTCCTAATGTCGCCCTAGACGATGATGAGAATGAAATGTGTGATGAAGAAAATTTATTGGCCGGATCAGATGATGATGATGATGATGATGATGAAGATGATGCCGACGCCTTCGTTGACCCTGAAAATGTTCCCATTCCACCTAGACCTGAAATCCCTTTCTATGAGAACATTTACATGGGTGGTGATTTTGACATGAGTAGCTGTGATATCATTCCCCGTAACCGAATCTGGAACGCTGAAAATCCAGAGTTAAACAAAGGGATGGTTTTCGTTGATAAGAAACAACTTGTACATACTGTGAAATTGTACCACGCAACAAATAATGAGAGTATAAAGTCGTAACCTCCAAGCGAGACCTTTGGGTGTCTGCTTGCAAGCACGATTGCAGTTGGTGGTTGCGTGCATCTCTTAGTAGGAAACATGGTCTTTTTGAAATAAAGCAATATAGGGGTCCTCACCATTATTTATACCCACGAATGAACAGGGACCACACTAATATTTCCAGTTACATTGCTTCTCATCTTTTGGGACAAGTTGCGGTAAGTATAAAAAAAATAAATATATATATATATATATGTTTGTTTATAGTATTCACACCCAAATAATCCAACTCATATTTGATCGTCGTATGCAGAATGAACCTGCTATGCCAATTAAGAATGTCATCGAAGATATCAAAAAAACCATGAACTACAGTATATCATACAAGAAGGCGTGGCATGCAAGGGCAAAGGCAATTAGAATGGTATTCGGGGATTGGAATGAATCATATAGGTAGTTGCCTAAATTCATGCATGCATTACAGACATCTAATCCTGGCACCATCGTTCAATGGAAACATAGATATACCGGAGGTACAACCATTATGCCCGTTTTCCACTTTGTTTTCTGGTCTTTCAAACCCGTCATCGATGGATTCAGTTATTGTAGGCCTGTTATAACCATAGATGGTACATTCTTATACGGCAAATACACTGGTGTGTTGCTTGTAGCAACGATCGTCACTACCAATGGCAAAGTATTACCGCTTGCATTCGCTGTTGTTGACCAGGAGAGTTTGGAATCTTGGTCGTTCTTCCTTTCAAATATCAAGGAACATATTGTCATGGATCGACAGGGAGTGACTTTGATATCTGATCGAGCTGAGAGTATTTTAGCTGCTATGAGGCGGCATTGGCTGAATCCCTCGCTCTAATTTGTTGGATATCATTGACACTGCCTTTGACATGTTTGTAGTAACTTTAACACAAAGTTTAAAAATAAGGAGCTAAAACAACTTCTATGGAAAGCAGGGAGTGCTCATCAACGACGAAAGTGTAATGCTTACTTAGAACAGATATAGGCTATTAACCAAGATGCCATCGATTGGGTCCGCAGGATGTGTGAGAACCCGAATATAAAAATTAAGTAAATAATTAAATAATAATAATATTACAATCTCAAATATTTTGGTGGTGAATCCTAAAGTGCAAATTAAATATTTGGAAGGTCTTTTAATTAATTTTTAAACCTAAAATAAATTTATGGTGAAAGTCTTTAATTTAGAGGCAAGATTTATTATTTAAAAAAAAAAGTGACAAATTAGTAAGCATATTTTAATCCAATAATATTTGTATGTTATTTAAATTAATTGAGAGAGAAAATAAAATAAAACAAAAGATAATTAACTAGAGCCTTTTGGTTAGATATATATATAGTAACCCTAGGTTGCCTAATAAAATATAGCAGCACCAAGCACAGCAGCCACGAGAGAGAAGGGTTGAGAGAAAAGAAGAAAAAAAAAATGGTTGCAAACAATGAAGGACTTTTGGGTGTGTTCTCTAGCTTTCTTCTGCCTTTTGCTTTTGTTTTTTTATTCTTATTCTATTATTATTTTATTCATTGATGGAGAGGTTGTGGGTGTATGTATTATATATATATATATATATATATACTGTTAAGAAATCTGAAAAGTTAAATTCATATATAAAGAATGGTGTAATTTTTAGTCCGAAAATTCTGTACAGAATCACAAACTTTAAAAATCAAGAAACCTTATCAACTGAATAAATTTTGAACTGAAATTTTTACAATAGATTAATTATATATTGAATTGCATATCTGAATTTTTTCATAATTTTTGGGAGTCAAAATCCATATAAACTGATGCGTTTAAATCTGTCCAGAAAACTGGTTTTAAACAGTAAATTCGGGAGTGTTGTTCTCTTTGGGTATAAATCAAAAAATTATCAAATCAGCGTCATTAGAACCGGTTACGAGTCTAGTTTCTTACATTTTTGGCCTTGCATTGATTGCTCGTGTATATTAAGAGAACCGGCAATTTCTTTAAAGTGCTGCAGAAAATAACCTGTTTGGATATAATAAATTGTAGATAATTATTTTAATAAGCAAATCAAGTGAAACTAATTGGGTTTGAAACTTAGGATATATTAGTTGATATCTAGAGGTTTTTGGAATTTTTTGAATAGCGTGGAGTGGGTTTTGTAATTTTCAAAGTTAGCAAATAGATTGGGAAAACTTGTTTAAAACTCTGTTTTATCTTAAAGTTATTTTTAATTAAGTTTCGATCGGAACCCATGTCTTGGGTGATTTTAGACCTTGAAGAACATGAACTTAGGTAATATTTAAGAGTAACGGTGAGTTGGGTTGAGCCGTGTTAGTGCACTTTAGTTTGGGGTTACTTAGTTATTATTCTTTAGTATTTTTAAATTAGTAGTGACGTGTAGTTTTCATACTTGGTTCAGGGCACTAGTTGGACTTTTATACTCTATTTGAGAATTATATTATTTCGATTTCAGGTGAGTAGTTTCATGCTACATATTTTTATAAATGTTCTCCTACGCTGAACTGTTGGAAAATTAAATTGTTGTTTCATGACTAAACTGTTTTGATAAATTATTATATTATCAATTGAATCAAATTATTTCTAAAACATGTGTGAACTTGGCAACTGTAAACTATTTATTTTGGTCTCATGTTTATAATGATGAACTACCATGTTTTGCAAAACTGATGTGTATTGATTATTGGGACCATATGTGTATTTAGTCCAGGGAAATTATTCCACTGTG